>OX411550.1:65905209-66568959 GCA_948146395.1 Fragum whitleyi
AGCCGAGTCAAAATATAGACTGGTTCTGCAGGGTACGAATCCAATGAATTCAGTATTGTACTCGATCATGTTAAATGACATCTTTATTTCACACCATACGCTGAAAGTTCCACAATTAACGATTTTCGGCATTTGAGAGAGACAAAGGGAATAGATCCAAAATGATCCGGATAGGGCCATCAAATGCAAGTCACATGTAGTCCAGTCAAAATAGCGAAATTTGGCCTCAACCCAAAACAAATTGTAACAAAAGCGTTCTTGGCTATTTTGAGTAGCTTGGCCCTGCCTAGATGACGTACTAAAAGTAGGACAAAATGGAAAGATACGTATTTTGATTTTTCAATACATTTTGATACCCACTAGTAATGCCTGTAGTACAACCAATTTAATGAGAATATTGTGTGATATACCTGGAATAAAACTGATTTGTGCAAGCAAACCTTATAAAATATCCTTTGAATTACCTCAGGAAATTAAGCCATAAGTTTTTTTATGGTTTGAGTAAAATGTATGGCATTTTAAATATAAAAAACAAATTCAAATTAATCTTACCCCACCCACTTGATTTAACCTTAGAATGGATAGAAAAATAGCTTTCGGTATTGAAACATTTTCATATTAACTCTTATCAACAAGTTCAAAACAATATTGTTTTATTGGATTGGTTTGTTTGTATGTCTGCCTATCCCACAGGCAATTGTTTCATGACAAAAGACCATATATCCAACATCTGCTCATGCAAACTCTCCCAGTAGTCACTGAATTTAAATTAAATTGAATGTAAAATTCCTTAGTCTAATAATTATTTTGACAACATTGTCATCAGCTTATTTTTTCTTGATAGTTTTCCTTTTAATAGTTACCAGATTGTGTCAAATATGCCGGAAATGGTGAGAGTTGATAAGGTATGGGACAAGTTTGACACCTTGTGTTATATAATAACACACATTTGTGTATTTGACAAAAATTGGATTATAAAATTGCCTGTGACCTGTTTTTCTAAGAATAATTTTCTGAAACTTCAATTCCAAACAATTCAAAATGAAGGTGTAAAAAGTCACACATCTAGTGCTACTTTTCTTTATTAATTCAGTATAACAATGACACAAAGAAACTTTTTTTTAAATTCTGAAATTACCTTTAGTTACTTAAAAGTTTAAAAGAGGCTTTGCAAAAGTAAGATATGACTCTGAAACCCTGGTCATTTGATAAACTTAAAGGGGGGCACCATATCTGCATTGCGATCAAATTTGATAGAAAACTTTGTTGTAATTTCAGATACTTTAAAATAAAAAAAAAATCGGTTGTTTAATCTTTTTAATGATATGTCTTAAACTTTTACCCATTGAAGCTTTAAAAAGATACTAACTAAATTATGTGTCTTGGGTGGCATTCTAATAACGTTTAACCCAAATTGTTCTTCAGGTTCCCTAAGTAAATGATTTTTTGTTAAAATCCTAAAATTTTCATAATTATCCTTCTTTTTTTCTTACATTAATTAAAATCAAAGAATAATATAGAAGAAATTGGAAATGGTTCTTACCACACCTAATTAACATTATTTCATTGATATCAATACAAGTTAATTTCAAGTTTTGTTTGTTTGAATGGGGCCTTACGCCGTTTTTAACAATCTTTCATTTATATCGCGACGGCAGCAGCACTTTACAATGGATTCCTGGTATTGGCACACCAGTACCATCAGTACATCCGTTCCTAGCCTTCAGCTGCTATTCCACATAGGTCAACGGTTATCAACCCATTAGTTATTTCAAGAACATAATATAAAAATTAATATAATATAATAATATAAACAAATCTGGTAGAATATCAAGCATTGTTAAGGTTAGGGTACTTGATATTTTTCAAAATTTGAAAAAACAAACCCTTTCATTTTGAAAAAATATACTACGCAAATTTGCTAGGGGGGTCAAATTCACAATCATTTCTTGATTCATGATTAATTTATCAGCCCATGATCAAGTCAACTAATTCAGAAGTAAGATTGCAGTTTCTTGAACTTTTTTTTTTAAATAAAAGCAATTTTTACCCATTTCAAATCTTATGCCTCGTGATATAGGGGGCGTTTGTAATCGATCTGCATGGTGTACTAGGAGAGATTTGTTAGACGACTTTATTTCAAATCAATATTAATGCCACACATAGTCTGCCATTTTAATAATTTCGATATAAATTATTTGTGAATATTGACTTGGTGATTTTTTTTAATGCATAAGCTTGTTATCATTTGTTCTTCATTTGTTTTTTTAAAGGAAAGGTTGGCATAACATTCTCAAAAGATTATGAATCATTTCATAATTTTCCTACTAGTAAAGCATACTCTCTTTGTTTAAGTGTTTTAATTGATGACGAATACTTATCCACACCACAATTAGCTTATTGAGTCTTGTTTTAAATAAAAAATCAAAATTTCCAATGCATTGGCAATACGAGCACTTTATTTCCAATTCATTCTTATGACATTCTTCAATTTAGCACATTATTCTTTGAGAAATGTTTTTGAAACGCGTCAAATGATAAACAAAACCTGTTTCCTAAGTCATTGATGTGAGGCACCTGTTTAAAACCTTTCAATTTAAACTTTCTTAACGCCTAATATAAAAATCTTAAAATCTAAAACTCAAACTTTTGACATTTTACAGTTAACCTTAGTTTGTCAATTAACTTTTAAAATTAGCATTGAATGGGGCCAACATCACCTTGCATTCGAAGGAACCAGTACAAGACAGTTCCACCGTCGTCACAGCGCAGAGGATTGTGCGCTAGGATTCCAGTTAGGGTTTCAGGGTTCGATCCCTGTAAGCATACCCTGTCCGACACTTCTATCCAACCAATGGGTAGATTCTCGTAAAATAATATATAGGATTAGAAAGATGTAGCCCGGAAAGAAATTTCCTGGTAGTAGCAATGATAAAAATACCAGGAACCATGTTTAGGTGCTCTGTTTGCAGCGTTATGAAATTGTTAATAAAGATGTTAAATCCTTTCCAAACAAAACAGTTGATCATTGATCGGCTTTGAATTTAAAAGAAATATTGAATTTGTGCGAATCTTATGCTTTTGAACATATATAACAGCTTCAAGGTTAAAATTTGTGAAAAGAACTAAGATTATTTGTAAAGAAAATATCTAATCCAACGCATTCAGACCTAAAGTTTCAGCATATCAAATTGTTTTTAAATGTAAGGTCAAACTAGTGTGTTCTTGCAACATATTTTCACAAAATACTAGCATCATCCCTACCAGGCTCTTTTTTGTGTTAAAACGGGGATCTTTTTATCATATAGTTACCCCCCTCGGTGTAGCTCCAATTCCATAATAGGGTGAGGCAATAAGACAAATCCATGGCTCTTGGTAAGATACAACTGAGCCAATTGGCTATGTAAAACTTTTTCTCAGAGAGAATTGATTTATTTTCAAAATTCAATTAAACTCTTTATGTACAACAGACAGACAACACATGAAATACGCCATTCTTGGCATTTCTTTATATAATTATTTCTAAAGAACATGTCAACCCAAGACCATATCTAAAAATTTAGATAAAATTAAATGAATGTAAATGTTGGAAAGATTGCTTATTTCAAACCTGACTGGTGAATATATCCAGTAGTACTTAGTAGCACATGCTCACCCCTATTTTTCTTTTTTTTTTTTTGGGGGGGGGGGAGGAGCTAAAAAAAGGTTCAAATCTACACTGACTTGGACATTGAAAAGAATTTGGACTATTAAAAATGTTTCAGACCTTTTTCTTGAAGCCAATGTCCCTTTTTTGCCAAAGCGACCATTTTTTACTTCATTGCAATGTTAAAGTGAGTGGGTGGGGTAAGATGTTTTACAAATTATCTCTAAAACTGACCAAATAGCGAAGAAAATCATATTTTTTAATTAGCGTTTACTTTATAACATTCAACTTCATGGCCTTTGATATACCAACAACTTCTACTTTAGATTTATGCATGTTTTCTGTCAAAAAGTTTTCACAGGTTTAGTTGGGAAAAATCATGATAAAAATCGCGAAAAAAATCAAAATACGTATCTTCCGATTTTGTCCTACTTTATATATGTTAAATGGGTTTCTCTATGGATGTCAAAAAACACAACATCGTTTTTGTTGCAATTTGTTTGGGGTCATACCATAATTTGACTGGACTATATCATGATGAAATTGAATTGTTATAAAAATAGAATTCCACGTGAAATGTTTATTTCGTGTTATTTCAAGTCGATAAATGCTTACTGATCATAATATGTAATTAACATAAAACAGGTTGACTACCCGTCGTCGCTTGAATTGTACATTTTCATGTGAACAAATGATATTCTAAATCAAGAAACAACAACAATTTTGTGTCCCTCTTTGTCACTTGCATTCTTCTTTTACTTGCTAAACAATGTAATAAATGAAGAAATCAAGAATCTTCTCAAGATCAAACTTATTTCAATACCTCCGAACAGAGGGTTTGATACATTGAAAAGGCTGCGAAAGATGGAGATTTCTATATTCGGGACTGCAGCCTCGTACAATATAGCTTGCATCACTTTCATCGTACAATATAGATTGCCTCGTTTTGGAATAAAATCCGTATTGCACAGTAGCCTCGTTCTGGTTGTACAATATCGATCTAGATATTTCACTTTCACGTGATGCAAAATAAGCGATGTCATTGGTCTAAATTGTTTAGGTGTGAAATAAAAAAGATTATAAAGACCAATTGTTTTCTTCATACTAAAGTGTGTCTACACTTTATTGTTTATGTTGTTTCAGTTATAAAGATTAATTTAGAGACTGGTAGTTTTCATGTTTTGCTCTTTTTTCACCCCTTAAAATCAGTAATGACCCCCACAATTTCGTGGTCACAGGGTCAATGACTCTATTTTTTTAAAAAAAAGCTAAAACAAGTCCTGCACGGACCAATCAGTCGCTTAAATACCCACACAAGATAATAATACCAGGGAAGATATTATCGATTTGAATGAGCTGACTAGACTAAGTGTTTTGTACAAAGTCGAAGTATTTGAGTACGACTTGAGTATTTTAAATGAATGAATGAATGAATGAATGAATGAATGAATGAATGAATGAATGAATGAATGAATGAATGAATGCATGAGTGAATGAATGAATGAATGAAAGAACGAACGATCGAATGAATGAACGTTCGAATGAATGAATGATTTGCTGTACGAGCAATAAAAACAGTTTTTATTGATATGAATATCAATTTGACGATGCTACATACCGTAGCTATTGTGTATTGTTTGGTTCGAAGGTCCACTGAAAGTCGTTCATACTTAAAGGAAGACATGCATCGGTTACTTTTTAGAATGAACGTCCATGTTATAGACGTACACCTCAAATATTTACGAATGCACATCTTTTATACTGGCATGTCCGTCTGTAAACTTGCAACCTCATCCTTTTTTTCAACCCGTTAAGGACCAATGTCTCAATTAATTACGCATAATTTTAAGAAGACGTGCGCCGGACCCATTCTATACCCAGTTTTAATCTAGCTTTCCTTAATTTTATTTCACTTAACGTCATAAAATTTAACCAAACATTTTGATAGCATTGTCGAAGATTATAAATGATTTAAAATCGGGATCAATTATCTTTGGTCATTAAAATAATATTATCTTAAATAATAATGCTTTAAGATAGACTGTTAGTTTTAACCCGAGGCTACATAGTTTTGTAAGACATACGGGTCAATAATCAGCGGATATTTGTTGTTCGTTTTTACATATCGAGGATTCAGCGCAAGACTGTTCTAAATGTTTATACAATTTATATACACTTAGTACAGTCTTGCGCTAAACCCTCGATATATAGTTTCATATATGGCGTACCCGTTTCTTCAATGAATAAAACATTAAATCAAACCTTAAACCAGAATTTTATTTAAGTGCAGATATGTCATACATTTGTAGGAAAGCGCTGTCTAACTTTAGGTGTTCTAACCATGATCTATTGCTAGAAAAGGACATTTGCGTTTTGTCCTTTCTGTAAAGGAAAAGAAATATTAATGTTGTTGAAAATGAATTTCACTTCTTCTTTAATTCTCCTACATACAAGAACCTGAGAAGGGTACAATTTCCTAAGTATAAGCTTGAAAACAAAGATTTGTTCTACAGAATACTAGCTTTTAAAGATAAAACGGTGGAAATGGTATCAAAAATTATTGTCAATTCTTTTGAGTTAAGGAAAAATTTGCTTTAACACATTCTACTTCATGCATTTATTTGATTCAAGTTCAAGATCCAAAAAAGAAAACAGTAGCAAAATTTTTATTTACATAACAATGCATGTATAAACGTAATTGGAATGATAAAAAAAGTAATGAAGAAATAAAAATGATAATTTCACATGACAAATATATCCAACAACCAAAGTCATATATATATTGGCCAGAAGCCTAAGTACTTGAAATAAAGAATTGAATTGAATTGAATTGAAAACGCTCTCATATTAATAAAAACGCTAGAGTGTACGCATGGAAACGAATGTTCTTAAATAAGTTCGCACCCTGGCAGCGGCACACATCCTTTCATTTGTCTCCTACCATTTGGTTGATAATCGTTAACCTATATGAGATGGACAGCTGGAGGCTTTGAAGGTATTGTCGAGAGTAAATCTAGAAATCTATTATTTGGTGCTCAGGCCGCATCGAAATTGCTGAAAAATTGTTCACAAAAAAAAAAAAAAAAAAAAATGGCAAATGAGCCATTCAAATAATTAAAATAGACTGATTTAGTGCGGATAAATACTTCTATATTACACATCCTTAATATATGTATGGATTTCATTTAAAAGGTAAGTACATTAAACGTCCTACGTGAGTACATGTGTAATTTAAGCTAATTTCTAGATAGTTCAAACTCAATCTGAAAATGTCTCAGGTCAAACGTAGAATTCAACCTTTTGGAGAGTATAAACCACATTATGCAATAGATTCCAAGATAGCTAACACAACAATAGTGTCATCGTGAAATTTATATTCACCTCGATCAAAATCAATCATTCTAAATCGGTCGCTCAGCACAATGCATTAAAAACACTCATTCAAATTACTCAAATTCGTTGGAAAAACACGTTGAAATCATTCAAAACGATCAACGTTTCATTCAAATCGATTAAATAAACTATCTTTATTGACTGATGTGGTTTTTAACGCGTCTACTTGGTCCGTGGAGATATAAAAACAGAAAAGTACGCATATTGTATCAAAGAGGGGTAATAAGATATCGCAAATTCGTGCAATTAGACTAAATTAACGATATTATTTTATCACTCTTTAATTACATTTATATTCAAAACTTGCTCACCCTACTCATTCAATATCATTCCAAAATCATTCAAAATCATTTACCTTGTCAATTTTACTAAGATGTTAACCCTTTAAATGTTCAATGTAGATGCATACACATGGAAAGCATGGTAAAGTTTCTTACACGTTTCGCGTCTGATTTCATTTTAAACGAAATGCAGCGTTGGTAGTCCACCGTCAGAAAATACTTCGAAGTATTGGTTTCGCCGCCAATTATTGGCAATATAGATCGAAAAGATTTCAACATTAGTAGTATTAAATGAGCCTGTGTTTGAGATTTCCAACAATTTCAAATATGCGAAAAGTAAAGACTCTTGCCAGCCTGTGCATGCGTACAGTCTGACCAGAGTCTTCACAATACGTTGAGTAGATAGATAAGGTCTCAAAGTATCTGTAGCTTTATATTTATATTATGTGGCTGTCTACGCTACCAAATGTTTGCACCTTACTTACATTTTAAATTGTTGGAAATGTCACGCACATGCTCAAATAATGGCAGAAAAATAAGGAATACCTTTCCATACTCTTTCCAGGATTTATTTTGATCCTAATTTCAAAGTCGTTCCACACAATAACAAAAGGAAAATACTTTTTCAATCGGCATTGATATTTATTTCGTTGAATAAATACTTATTTATCCCGGTCTATTGAACCCAATATTTCTACGGTGTATAAACTAGGCCATGAGATGAACTGAAAACTAGATTTTGAAAGTATTTACTTGGTACGTCTTCGAAAGGCGGTAAATATTTACTGCATGATACCGATAGTCAACCAATGTAAAGAAAGGCAAATATTTGCCCCGAATTATCTAATTGGCTTGGTTAGTCGTAGCTTATTTGACCATCGTGTCACTGCTAGTCAACCAAAATGAAAAGTAACATATATTTTACCCGAATAATCGTACGGACTGAATTTGACCGCTCAACCTACGCTAGTCGGTCTTTGTAATTTGAATAATCGAGGTGACTTAGCCAAGCCTAGTGACTTAGTTAAGCAACGTTTTTGTTTATTACGAATGGTTGGGTTGTATTGAAGCGTCTGATCCATAAGGGCCATCGTGCTTTGTGTTGTTTGCCTGTCGATTAAGCATTAAGGTTTACCGCCCCTGATATTACTTAACACGGTATTTACAACGGTGGCAAGATCAAGAGAGGAAAAGGGGGGATGGGTAGCCGCCCGAAATGGCCAATCTTAATAAAGACCAAATTAATGGCGAGAACAATAGTTCCTAGCCATTGACCCCATGCCGTCAAATTCCAGTTAAACGTGTATCAAGCGTCCACTTACGGGGCCACCAAAAAGCGGTCGTTTAAGAGAATGATCGCTTAGTAGATCTACACGTTTTGTTTACAAATTAGAAACATAATTGTGTTTGAATATGTATGTTACTGTTTTCTCAAAAATCGTATATTGTCAAAACTCAATACTGTCTACTTTTTATGATATTTTGATGTAAAGAATGGAATTTTAAAAGAAGAAAAAAAAGAAAGAAAAAGAAAACGGTCGCTTAATAAAAATGGTCGCTTGATAAACGTAGTTGCAAGCAAGATGGGCTGTCTGAAAAAATGTTGAAGAATGCGCCAATTTAAAGAATCTAACGTTGTCTTCTTATTATATTAATTATATCGTAATTAGGAACATCGTGAAATCGACTTTAAACTCGATCAAAACCAGTCTAAATCACTCACTTAGCGGCCCTTTCATTCTTTCCAAACACTCACTCAAGACATTCTTAAACGCCTAATATCACTTAAAAAGATTTAAGTCAACAACTACATTCAAAATAAATATAGACAAAAAAAACGCGATTTCACTGACATAATTGACGGTTTGCAGCTGTCAATCAAGATATCGAGCGACCAATGAAATTGCTTACTCAAAACGAGGCATGATAATCACCTCCGACAGATTACGTCAAAAACGTCGCACTGTTTCAAGCTCGTTTAGTTTCAAAACGACTCGATTTGGAGGAGAAATAGATCGATTTCGATGGAAAGATATATTGAATAATAATCGTCTGAGTGGTTCTTGAAGAAATCGGAAGCTATTTTTAGAACGTCTATGCATATGGTATCAAATGGAGGTAATAATATCGCTCATTTTGTTCATCCTGAACAGAATTGCCGATATTGGATTACATCCCCCGATTTGTACTCTAATGTCACTCATCGCACTCTTTCAATTTTTTTTTCAAAAATCATTCAAAAACATTCACCTTGTCATTTTCTCGACGTTGTTAACTGTAAAAATACTGTATATGTTGCGACAGTTAAAAACAGTTCTACATTATTATGAATTGTCGTTGGATATATCTGACCAAAACCTTGTTAGCCCAGCTTATTTAACCCTTTCCTGTTTTACAAAATTTTGGACCTGTCCAAATTCAAAGGTTTTGCAGACGAAAATTTAAAGTGGATTTAATTTGAAAAATAACTATTCAGTAGGGTAGCAAACAGTGTGGAAAAGAAAGAAATTGCTTGTCAGAAGCAATTTCTTCTTTTTATCACAATGTTTTCTCATTCATAAAATCACAGGCACGTAAAAAGCAGGGATTAAACAGCAAAGGGTTAAGCTGTAGTTACGAGGTTTTGGTTGCCGCTCTTAGTCGATATACCATATAACCTTTCTTATCTTGAAATTTGGGTTTACAAAAACAATGCAAATTTCTATCATTCATATCATTCTATTTACATATACAACAAAAATAAGACATTTGGGATGAATTTCTCGCTATTCATTCCATTTACATTTTTAGTGTCTTCGGCCTTTAGTGCCAGTATTACATCGGATTTACAGAGTGGAGTTTGTCTGTGTGTAAATGAACCAAATGTCAAGGCTGTGAGAGATCGTATGTACCTTGCCCTGCATTCAGGATGAAAAAAAAAACTGGGCAAACTGTTTGCAATTTATACCCCGCTTTGCACACAAGTGCACGTGCAAAGCGGGGTATAATTTCCAAATAGTTTACACCGTTATGTCATCCTGAACGCATTGAACGAACTTTATGTCACTGAATCGAAATTTGGTATCTTTTTTCTCTCCATGAAGAACAATTTACATTGGATACGATAAACTTCTACAATTTTCTAAGGATCACTTTATTTTTAGTTGAATATCTTTGTATCATGATCAATTTGTACATAGGTTTTTTATGGTTTTGAGAACTTCTGTGTTTTAGGTATTCATATCTTCCAAAAGAATGATTGTCTGGATGTTGCTTTAAGAGAAAGGCTTGCCCAAAGAATGTAAGGGTCAAAAATCAAAAATTTCGATTTTATCATGAAAATAAAAAAATTTGGTCGGTCCAAAAATTAAAAAAATTCTGAACACCTTAAAAGCGGGTATGAATTCCGCGGGCTTCGAGTACGGACTGACAACGTCTGTGCATACCGCTTTTTAGCCTCATAGTCTTATTATATTGTGGAATTTGATTCCATTTTTCAAGAAGTGCCTGCTTGAGCTCCTGTACCGATACCGGTTGCACAGGACGTGATAAACAGCTGTCTGTAAGATGTCCTTAGCATGATCAATAGGATTTAGATTCGGGGGTCTAGCTGGCCATTCCATACGGACAATTGTGGCTTGGCTCAGGGACAAACCAAGGGCATTAGCAACGTGCCTTTGAGGAAACCCAGAAATAAGCATGCCAATGCCCATTTTCATCTCATATTTACTAAGATGTCGGCTTAAACGCATGCCTGCTGAATGTAAAAGTCGCGATAACTTAGTTAAAAGCTCGAAAAATGTACCAACTCGCTTGAAGATACAAGGTCGAATAAAACACGTTTTAGGGGATATGCCTTTTCACGAGCTCCTGATGCATAGAATACATGCCGAATCTACATTTTTGCTACAGAGTCATCAAGTCCGAATATTTACCCCTCTTTCTTGTAAAAGAAAAAAATAGGGTCAATATGGTTACAGCAAGAAAAAGTGATACTTAGCAAATTTGAGAAGTATAATTGCTTTTCCTTTTAATACGCCGCCGAAGGGTGTCATATATTGGTATTATCTTCTCCGTCTGTCCGTCCATCCATTCGTCCCGATGTCCGTCCGTACGTCCGTTTTTAAGTCCAATTCTTGTGAACGCAACTTCTCCTTCATATATGGACCGATTTTGATAGGAATCTTCCTAGTTACCTGACCTAGCGCATATTCTAATATAGTTGCGGTCTAATTATTTATTAGGAAGATGTTTGACTAACACAATTTCAGTTTTCGGGATTTTTTTTTCTACACCATTTGACATATTTTTGGTGTGTGTGTGTCCGCATTAATGAGTTTCAGAACAAGTTTGAGTTTGGTTCCGGTCCAATGATTTTTCAGGAAGATTCGGATGCTGGATTGGGAAATTTCTGTTCTCCGGGCTCTTTCTCTTTACCCTTTGAGATATCGAGCTACTTTTTGGTGTTTGAGTCCACATCAATGAGTTTCAAGTTCGAGTTAAGTTCCAGTTAATAAAACGATTGCAGATATTCAGTAATTTGATGATTTGGGACGTGAGTGGTAGCAGCGAACATTTAAAGGTATGCAACAATAAGCTACCATTCCTCGCTATAGTTTCAAGATTCATCAACTGATTTATTAATACAGGTGATTAAAATTCTAACTTTTACAATAATACAGCTGCTTTTCGTAGAAAGCAATTTTGTGGCGGCGTATATTGTGACAAAGACACTATTGTTATATAAAAGTATTAATTGGGGACCATTTTACATCAGATTTTAACTGTGACAAGTCCGTCTTTAAGCATCAATTAAAGGTTGTTTTCGTCGTAAAAATCTTTTTTAATGTTTACCTGGTGCTCATTTACATAACAATTGATCCTTGTTATTACTTACACCAGTACTACTACAACATTCTTTCCTAGCCTCCAGCTACTATCCTACATAGGTCTAAGATCATCAACCCATTGGCGGAAGGCAAAATAGGCGCCACTAATTTTTTCCTACTATTTACCCTCCACCAATTGGTTTATAATCGAAGACCTATGTTGGATAGCATCTGGAGCCTGAGAAAGGATTTAATGGTAGTATTGGTGTGAGAAACACCAGGAATCCATTAAAAGCTGCTCCAGTCGCCACTATATAACTCAAAGATTATTGAAAGCGGCCTTAAACCATATTCAAACAAATCGTTTTCTAAACATCGTAAGACCGTTTTAGTCGGGAATTTATAACGTGCAATATGTCGTACGACCTTTGAAAATGTACTTAAGGTTAAATAGTTCTGTCCCGTTTTGTTTTATCCAATAAACCCTTCAATCAAAAAATATTTTTTTTTTTAAAATATTGCTTATTAATATCGGCTCTTTCCTAAAAACATAGGGACCGTTTTTATTGGTGTTGGATCACAAATGACGTTAATTTGGAACTATTGACGTTTTAACCTTTTTCATGCGGCATACGACATATACCAAAGTGAAGTTTCGAATGAAAACCTTTCTTTATTGATAATCCAATATAAAAACAGACCTGCGCCCTTTTTATTCCGTGGGTCCATTCAGTAGAAGCCCTTTATGTCCGTGACGGTTTCACAGGCTACGATGGTTGTTCAATATTATTTCTACGCAGCATAAGAACTTTTAACGCTGACCTCGTTTTCGAAAAGCAATCTGCTCTTTTCATAAAATGTTATTCTTTTATGATCCCAGTAATGATACCGCTAGGCCTATGTTGAAATCGAGTTCAGCGTCGTTTTTCAAATCATCTATAGGGACTTTCAAAATCAAACCTTCTGATACTTCTCAAAATGAAGACATTTTACAAATCGCGACCTTATTTCCTGGCATAGAAATTTAATGTATTTTTCACATGTATAAATTCCAATTTCCTATTGCAGAGAAGTCTAGCTTTTCGTGGCCACTCAATTTCCATATCTAGGAGTCAGACGGCGGTGTGCATACCTTATTTGGATAATGACTCCTTATCTTTTGACAGAGTAATTGCCGTTTTATGAAAAAACTTGCCTACTTCATTTCTGAGTTACTAATGGAATTTAATTTAAATTACAAAGAAAGTCTCAATTTGGTATTTGTAGCAGACAAACAGGCACTGAGGACACTTCTTATATACAAAGCGGTTTTAGAGGGGTATATCAGTCTGCTTTGCGATAATTCTAGCTAAGCTCTTTTCGAAAAGAGGGGGTATACTTTGCACTTGTCAGCCGGTCTGTCCGTCCCTCGGTAACTCCGTAGACCTTTTTTTTTTCGGCCGGAGCATATATCAAAATGAAAGCGAACTAGAATCATGAAACATCGTATGTGGATGAATCTCAACGAGGAGAGTGCAGTGCAAAGAACCATACATCTCCTCATAATATTTATTTAGAGTTTGACCTTGGTTAAATCTATAATTCGATTTTTCTTCGAAACATATCTCAAAAAGAATGTACGCTAGAATCATGAAGCTTCAAATGTGGATAGATCTTATTGAAAGAATTGCAGTGCACATCATATTTTTAGTTATTACCCTTCATTAAATGTAAAACTTAATTTTTGTTCGCAGCATATTTCAAAAAGTATGCAAGCTAGAATTGTGAAACTATACGGGTGGATAGATCTCACTGAGGAGAACTAGATCTGTAAGTCTCCTCGTGATATTCTTTGAGGCATTACCTTAAGTTAATAGACTAAGGTTATGCCATTGACAATCTCTTATTGGGACTTAACTGTTTTAAAAACATCTCTTAATTGGTTGCTAGTTTCATTTTCATTTTACCAGTTTCGTATGGAGTAACTTGTCTTCTTCTACATTTAAAGCACATGAACCAAATTCCCAGGTAGCCATTCTATCAAACGGGGCGTGTTTCCAGAGTAATGGTGGCATTTATCATAGCAATGGAAACACCTGGTACGAACTGGTCGACTCTTCAAATGGACAGGTATAATGCATAGCTTTAGATAGAGGGGTGTTTTAATATCAAAATTCAAATATTTGAGAAAAAATGCAAACAACCGCTGTCTAACGGGAAACCGGGAACCCTCAACGATTTTACGGAACATACACAGGGTATGGTAAGAGCGCAGACATGAATGTACGTCGTTTCGCACGTAGGTTTACATGACATCACAAAAATCAAAATGACGTTGAGCAAAACAAAATCAACGAAATCTTGATTAAAAGTTTGATATAATTTGATAACAAAAGGCTGTGAATACTATTGTGCTTTTCTGCTCGATGATTATAAGAAATCGGAGAATCATGCACCAATGAAATCCACTTATCTACAGTTTCGACTTTTTGATAGTCTTAATTCTTCTTTTATTTACTTCGCGCTGTATAACGCCTTCTTAACAATACAAATGGGAATTATGACGTCATGATGTCGCACGTGAAATGTTGTTCTTGTAGAGATTTTTTTATTTTTGTAAATGCAAAACTTTTGATCAGATAATAGAACATTTATTTCATGGGATTTCAATTGATAGTAAAAATACATTTTGCCCTTGGTCTCGAGGTTGGCGTTCTGCACTGTTACCCGAGGCCTTCGGCCTTCGGCAACACTACAGAACATCATCTCTTTCTCATCGGGAAAATAGTTTTCACTGTTTCATGAAACACCATGAAATAGCCGTTTGCTGCACTGCCATGTTGATTGTGTTTGTAATTTCAGAAAGGTTGGGTTGACAGTTTCTACCTGAACGTGTTTTTGATGAACGTGTGCAATAACACAGTCAATGTAACCAAGCCTGATTTTCATACACCCACTGGTAAACCTACCCAAATATGACAACAATAATCAAATAAATGATATACGATCTGTTTCTAGAAAAGCCTGTCTACGTGTAAATGATACCGCTTTTCAGCTTTTTACACAGATCATAGAAAACGAACAATTCTAGATTATTCCATATTTAAAGATTACCACCCTATTATAAATGCACGTTGAAATTTAGAAAAAAATAACCTGCAAACTATTGAAGGAACATTTAGAAAAAGAGAAAAAATGCTCAACTCATGTAATTTCCCTTATTTCCTCTATTTTTCCAACTTAATTACATAAGAGCATAAAAAGTCTATTTTGTACAAATAAATGTTCTTTTGGGAAATAACAAACTTTTAATTGTTCTATATAAATAAAAAAATGCACTTTTTGAGTTTAAGTCTGTTGTTCATTTTTCTGTCATGTAGGCAGGTTTCCACAGATACAGTTAACAACATTGTGAAATTGAAAGGCGGATGATTTTGGAATGAAATTGGGTGAGTGAGAGGAGAGGGTTTGGGGTGAATTTAAAGGGATGTAGTCCAAAATCGCTAGTTTTGTTCAGAATGATACTATATAAAAAGAAAAAGTAATTTGAATTGCTTTTATTGAAGAATAAAACCAATTTTCAACCAACCAGAATACAGGGATCTGGACATAACTCTGCTTAAATAATTTAAAGATGACCATGTTTTAATTTTCATATTTCAATGGTAGTTTCTCTCCGCCTTTAAATTTGTACCTGTTAGAGTTAACGTCCTGAAATTGAAAAGATGAGTGATTTTGGAATGATATTGGAATTATATTGAATGATTGTCTAGAGCCAGTTTTTTATTAAATCAAAGGGATGTAATCCATTTCGCTAATTTTGTTCAAGATGAACAAAATAAGCGATATTGGTTACCTCCCTTTAATAAGATAAACGTACTTTTCTGTTTGTGTGTCTTCATGGACAAATCAGAAAATTTGAAATCCACACAAGCCAAAAAATCATAGAAAATTTTGACCTTTTGAATAAAATGTTGATCTTCTTGAACAATTTTATGTTTCCAAATGATTTTAGAGCGTTTTAGACCGGTTTGTGATGGTGTTTGGAATTGATGATTGGAGTACTGAGTGAATGATTTCGATCGGAATGAGTCTCAATTTTACGATGTTTTTAAATGTATCTAGGATCACAAAACGCTTATTCTTTTCATTCTCAGGGCCTGCAGCTGACTGTAATATCTATGGAACGTAAGTTTTCCGTTGTTGTTTTTTTCGCTTTAAACAGTATAACAGTCGAGGATATGTCCTGTGTCCAGGATGACAAAACGGTGCAAACTGTTTGAAGATTATACCCCGCTTAGCGCGCAAGATCACTTTCAAAGCGGGGTATAATATGCAAACAGTGTCCACCGTTTTTTCATCCTGTATGCAGGGCTGATGACTTGCCGTCACTTTCTGCAATGATAATAGTGGGGTAGTTCAACATGTTCTTTTCTAACATGAGCACGGTTTTATTAAGCGTCCAAAGTTTCAAAATTTAGAACATTTGATGGAAAACTATGTATTTTTTAATACAATATACACGATGTATTTTCCACAGGGAGAGGGAGAGTGGGTTCGAATCCAGGAAAGAAAATGGTTTACGAACGGACGGATGGATGGACAGGCACACAGAAATTCTTTTTGGAAAAAAAACACACACACATTTTTTCACTTGTTTTGTAAAAAAAATGTAAAATTTCGATTTTACGTCTATTGTCAATTTTATTATCATTTAGGCCGGGTTTCCTGAATAATGAATCTTATTACAGTGATGAGTGTCTTTTTCACTGCTTTTATTGGAGTATAAAGTGCAATTGCCTTAGTACATGGCAAATAACGCGTTATGTTTAAGCCATGCGCTAAGGCAATTGCACTTTATACTACGATCAACGGAGTGAAAAAGACATTGCAATTCTCTGGATCGAAGTAACTATTAATTAAAATACTCGGCCAAACATTAATGCTTCAAGTCTACTTTCTGCGCGTATAGATTACACAATCTATAGATTACACAATCTATTTTTAGATCGTGTATTTTTTTTTTTTTTTTTTTATCTCGCTATCGAAGTGATATGTCATAAAGTTGAACAAATGATACACAAATAAACGACAACTTTTAAATTCATAGAGGCACTTATGACAAAAAACTTGTTTCTGCCAAGTTAGTCTGTATATTTAAACGAAAACAGCGTGGTCGGTCTTAGTTGAGAGGGGTTGCTTGATGGTCTTCGTCGACCCGCTGTTTTCTAAGTTTACGTCGGCTCAGAATAAAATCTGCATGCTGGTTATCGTGAATTCTTTCGAAAATATCTTTATTCATTATAAACTAAATAGCAATGTTGCGTTGATGATCGGGAACAAGGTTAATTCGAGTTCCTACAGCACAGGACTTGCAGATCGAAGGTCGGATTTTTCCCGAAAGACCTATTGCATTTTATACAGAAATAAAGTGCAATGGATTTCCCCACGTCATGCGATTTAAACCAATCAGATATTTTTTTTTTTGGATTGCAATTATTTATTTTAGAGGCTACAACCACGGTCAAGAATTCACAGCCCACAATATGGAATGTATCTGTGACGACGGTGCTACACTATGTTCGCTAAGAGGAAAGCATTGTTTGTCGGGAGGAATGTACGTAGTTGATTATTTTACTCGAATTTCTACAAAATCCCGCACGTAAGAGTACCGCGTGAATGCATTTGAGCCTGTGCATGACATTTCCAACAATTTCAAAAGTGCACAAAGCGAAGACTCTTGCCAGCCTATGCACTTGGTAGATGGAAAGATCTCTCTTTAGACAGTCAGACAAATTTCTAATTGCACTGTTTCTAGGCTGCGCAATTTTTGAACCTTTCACACATGTCAAATTGTTGGAAATATCACGCTCAGGCTCCTTTGACATGGTATGCTGGTAGCACCTTGACCAATCACTGGGTTCGTTGCCCGACGGCGGCACTCATCCTTTGGTTGAAAATTGTAGACCTATTTGGGATTTGGCAGAGCCTCGACAATTATCAATTGTCACAACCTCGTTAGATATTTTATTTCATACAAAACACTGGGTATGTATTATATGTATCCCTGGTGGCTATTCGATTTGGACGACAGTTGTAGCTATGATAGAAATTAATCTCATCACTCTATTTCAGAGTTTACAAAGATGGTCAGACGTTTTCAACGGCAAGCGGTGTATGTCATTGCAAACAAGGTTCCGTTACATGCGGAAGTACGCCAAGCGTGGGAAAATAAGGGAATATCAAGGCAGCACTGAAGTCGAGTAATTAAAAGATTAAACAAAGTGTAGAAAATTATCCGTGTATAAAAACATTGAACTTCGTTTATTCCATTTAGTTGTTTATTTTGTCATTTTTTAATAAAAAGGGCTTTCTATAATAGCTTTCTAAAACTTCTGATCAAAAGCGCGCTGTTTAATTCTTTGTTGTTATTGTTTTTTCACCTGGCGTAGCGTGTACGAAGGTGGATAAAAATTACGTGGACTTTTACTATAACTTTAAAGTTTCCCGACGGAAATGAATTAAATTTTGTACACGTCTCAAACCATTTGAAGTTGACATATTAATAAATTTACAAGAGCTTGCTATGCCTGTGATGAAAAAAGTCCAAAGTTTGGTATTCCTGAGTAGGCGCCTACCGGCGCAACCTATTTCGTAACGTTAGTTCCTAGTGTTACTACTCGTAATTTTCCGCTCAATCTGTACGCAACCATTCCAAACTTCGTCTTTTTACGTGTTGGCGTAATCTGTTAGATTTTTTAATTTTTAAGCGCATATCATTCAGTATTTTCGAATTCGAAGTCAGTAAACCAAAGCGAAGCGTCAATTTTTGAATTATGGAATGACGTAACCGGGGCAGGTATAGACTACCGGTCAATGATAAAGTTCTAGTGGACCTATGGAAAATCTTACCGGGACGTAGAATGATAAAACATGCTAAAAGTCTTCAAAAGTAAGCAGATTTCTTCTTTTTTAAGTTGTTTAAAGGGATTCCGTTATCGAAATAGAAAGAGTTTCTTAAGAATTACACTCGGAGAATGGGAAACGTCTCCCTGACGTTGAATCTGTAGCTGTCACAGATCAACATCAGTGCAGTATTTTAAACAAACAATAGATTGGTATGTAAATAGTACTTTTCCAATGGATAAAGCGATACAGAAATTGTGTTGATTGTTGAGTTGAGCATTTTGAAAAGCACTGACCTTCAACGAAACTTGTCAATACCGTAACGTCATTTTGACGTCGTTACCGTGCGCCGGGTCCAATTGGCTACGTGTTTGAGAATTCACTTGACCAAGTTATTGCCTACATCCAAATTTGCTTGAAAATCAGATTAATTTTCATTTCAAAATTAGTAAAATTAATATATCTGTAACGTAAGTCTACGTATTTTTTTCATTCACCCTCGTATAAGTCGTGATGTAATTTTGAGAGTTTACATTTCAATATTTTGTGTTATTTCAACGATAAGTGGGCAATTATCATTAATGCGTGTTAAAAACTATATACTAAAACTTAAAAGGATCAACGTGTTTAGCAAAAGTGAACACATTTTATCCCTGGGTTACCATAACCTCGTAATTTCAGCTTTTGATAACTTAAGTTTTGAACGGTTTTGTTATCCAATGGTGATTAAACCTTTTAAGTTAATATTTTCAACTATTTAGATAAAAGTGAGTTGAAAATTAAAAAAAAAAAACTTATTGAATAGAACGACGCGTTTCTTAAGCCCTGTCGGGCCTAAAGCCTAAAGCCATGAATCATAGCTGCAGCAAGATCGATCGGTAGTTGAAATACTGTAAAGATGTTACAACTGTTTTAACAAATCAGTATTTACGTGATTTCTCTTTATGACTAAATAAATCCCAAGTAAACTAATAAAACAAAAAATTGATACTGAGAAAATGGAGGCGCGCGCGAGAGAGAGTGGGAGAGAGAGAGAGAGGGGGAGAAAGATGGGGAGGGATTATGAGAAGAAGAGAGGAGAGAGAGTTGGAGAGATAGGAGGGAGGAAGAAGAGAGAGGGGAAAAGACCAAAGAGAGCAGTGGAGAGATACAATCAAACAGTAAGAAGGATTGATAGCTCTTTTTAACAACACGAGTATTTTCCTTTAGACAATTTAACTTACGCTTACTGTAGATTCACTTGGTTTGCTTATTTATAAATTTCGAGTCTATGTGTACGCATATTCAATAGACTGGTAAATTATTTGGTGGTGTATTGTTGTTGTCCAGCGGAGAAGATTGTATGTTGATGAGCATAAAGAAAGGTATGTACATGTTATCGGATCATTGACTTCACCTTTTATGAGAAAATGGTTAAGTAAAGAAACAATCACTTTTTGTGAGATCTAGAGTGGACAGTGATGGTTTTTCTCTCGTTATTTCCGGGTTCGGAGTCGTATGTATTTTCATATTATTTATAACGGATCTTTTATCCACACGTATTTTTAAACGCCCTAGGAAATAATCCATGAAAATGGAAAGTACAGGTAGGAACAAGATAAACCTGATTTAAGGGATTGTCCTTTCTTATTTCGCATTCCAGTTTGACTCTTAAGGAAGTGGACCCGTAACAGTTCCGCAATGATTCAGAAGTAATGAACTGTAATTGTTAACGGAGGTTTCCATATGATTCTATTGGGAAACCTCGGTCAACATTGTGAAAGATTATGAGTTCCAAAATGTCGCGAACTTTTACCGTGGTCCACTACCTTGATAATTAATATTGCTAACCGGTGTGATTAACTTTTAACTCAGTGTAGGTCTCTCTCCCCCCCCCCCCCTCTCTCTCTCTCTCTCTCTCTCTCTCTCTCTCTCTCTCTCTCTCTCTCTCTCTCTCTCTCTCTCTCTCTCTCTCTCTCTCTCTCTCTCTCTCTCTCTCTCTCTCTCTCTCTCTCTCTCTCTCTCTCTCTCTCTCTCTCTCTCTCTCTCTCTCTCTCTCTCTCTCTCTCTCTCTCCTAAAATCTTAAATGGTTTATGATGGAAAATGGTGTATCACGACCCTTGACCCTTTATCGTGTTATCCACGAGTAAAAATTGTACATATTTGGTTAACATTGTTTCAGATCAACGAGATACTACCTGATGGTATCAATATTGAACCCTTGACCCTTTCAAGACTTATCTCCAAAACGAATCTGAAAATTTATCCGAAAACTAGACTTAATATATTTATGCTTCTTTAAAACAAGTGAATTTACAATTCTTATATTTGGTATACAGGTAGCATAAGCCACGGCAAATCAAGTCAATGAATCACAGCATAGGCGTAACTAGAGTTTTGAAATTTATACGCACTCGGAAGGCGACCACTATAGAATATATAGGATAAATACAAAATGAGGACTGTGACAAAAGATATATGTCCTCCGTCTACTCACTTTTCTATGACTTGAGCGTTGGTGAATAATCAAAGCAGCGTAACTACAGCATGAATAAGCCGTAGTTTTGATTTTATGATCATTCATCAACGACACTTTTCAAAAGAGGATTTATTTCCATTACGCACTTGCGTAATGTGCGTAATGGTAGTTACGCCCTTGCGTATGATCATGGTGACTTTATCAAGGTCAGAAAATCATATTAACCTTTGTATTCGATCTCTTTTACCTATATTACTAACTTATTTTGTATGCATGTACTAAGCAGACATTGATTATTCACAAAATATTCAGGGCATGTGCATATTAAGAATTTCCCCTTCGAGATAAATTTCAATTTCACGATGTAACTACATGTAAATGTATATATTTTTCAGAACCATTGATCGGAGACATGTAAAATTTCCAAACACAATGTATGTGACAGACATTTTGCATAACTAAATAACAAGATGAACGCCGATGAAAGTGAGTAAATAATCCCCAAAAATCAATCTGCAGAGCTACAGAGAGAGGGGGTACATTGATTTCAAATTTCGGAGACGAATCAAATGAGTACTCACAACATTAGGTTTCTTTCAGATTTTAGTTTAGCATTCCCGCGCCCCCCTCTTATCTGTACCTGTGATTTTCCTTCTCAATATCGAAACTCAAACTTTGATAACCAAATTTGATATGCATTATAAAAAAATCTACCTAAACCCTTTTTTGCCGTGGACTAGTGTCGTCAGTGCGTCCGTGCCTACGTCCGTCCGTTAACTTTTTTCTTTAAACATTTTTTTCTCTGAAACTATCATTTAGAATTCAACCAAACTTCACAGGAATAATCCTTGGGGCATGCTCTTTCAGATTTGTTCGTAAAATTCTGATCGGACTGATGACATGGGCTCTACGGGGTGCCGCCCTTTGAAAACTGGTCCAATATGATAAATTATTAAAAATGCTGATCGGAATTCAACAAAACTTCACAGAAATGATGCTTAGATCACGCTCTCTCAGATTTGTCCGTAAACTTCTGATTGGGCTGATTACATGGGTTTTAGGGTCGGCCGGTCTCTAAAAATGGTCTCATATGATAAATATATAATACATACTTAGAGTTTTGTATGAATAAAAATATCTAACAAGGTTGGGAGAATTGATTATTGTCGAGGCTCTGCCGAGACAATTATCGATTCTCACAACCGAGTTAGATATTATTTTCATACAATACACTAAGTATGTATTATATTTATCTTATAACCTCTATTTGTCTTGTTTTCGTCGATGTTTCTAACTCAAATGCAAGTTTAAAAAAATAACCAAATTATATCAGTGTTCTAAAAATAACTATGTGATATCATAAAAATATCATACGGGATGTTATCACACGGATATTTGTATAGTTGTAAGATAAAATTTAAAAAAATCTTATTCTCTGAAACTACTGTTCTGAATCAATCAAACTTCACAGGAGCAATGCCTAGAACGTGCGCTTTCAGATTTGTTCGATCAGATAGAAGACATAGGCTCTATGAGCTGTAGCGTCACTGAAAAATGGTCCCATACGATTGAACATAAAGGAATCTTTTTCTCTGAAACTACTGTTCAGAATTCAACCAAGCTTCTCAGAACAGAAGCTTAGAACACGCACTTTCAGATTTGTTCTTTGAATTTTTATCGGGATGATGATATGGGCTCAATGGGCTGACTTCTCCCTGAAAAGTGGGGCCATATGATGAAATTTTAGATAATATTCTTCTCCGAAATTACTGTTTAAATCTGCATAAAAGTTTCACAGAATCAATTACCATCATTATGTTACTTTTTCAAAATTGTCTTGGTTTTATAATATACTTAAGCTGTCACTAAGACCTGTAAAGATGATCTCCTTACAAATGAACTAGATATTAGCTTATAACTTTCTAAAGCAATTTAATTTTACTGGTCATAGATTTTTCTGAGCAGAAATTGCCTTTGGGGCGATACAGGCCATCCTGGACCCCTTGTTCTATATTGACATGTCTGCGATAACAAATTACCGAGTACTTATGCGAGTAGGTACTGAGGCAGCGAGATTTCAAATTGTCGTAAGTGTGTTATCATGCAAGTCTATGCAACGTTCCTGTTGAGGAGGCAGGTGCTGATTTGTGAGTCTCTAAAATGTAACGTAATGGCTTTCTGAATCTATCTTCAGTAATATTCAATCAAGAGACATGTAATACATTATCATCTGTTTGGTGGTATTTCGTCTAAACAAATATTACAGACAGTTTTCGGTAATTATGACATGCCCTGATATCGTAAAGGGGTGTTTTATCTAAATACAAGTACCATACTGCATGTGTCCCATGCATTGAGCGCAGTATCAACGCCGGCTGTGTGGTGCCTTTTACATACCCTTGAAATTGTCCAACTGTGAAAAAACTGTGCACATTTTGCCTCGTTCGATGCAAAAAGACCATTTACGTAAACCCTTGGTCTTGTGATATCAATCAAATTCATTTTGCAAACATAGTAATCTGAAAAACTCCCCTATACGATTTGTGGACATATCATCGAATCACAATTGAGCCTGTGCGTGACAATTCAAAAAAAGCAAAGCCTCTGACCAGCCTGTGCATCTGCACAATCTGACCAAAACCTGCACTATGCGCTTAATAGCTAGATAAGGTCTCAAAGTACTTTTACACCATCAGTTAACTTTATATTTACAGTTTGTGACTGTCTGGGCCTCTCGATGTTTGCATCCCACGCACATTTCTAATTGTTGGAAATGTCACGAACAGGCTCAATTTCGTATTGATCTTGCAACATGTTTATTTCAGATGCCCGATTAATCTCAGACCAGTTCCTTGCAAGTTTGTGCCGGAGGATCGGATCAGAATGGCCATTGTTAGGGATCAGCTTAATGTTCAACCAAGCCCAGCTTGACCAGCTACAGGAGGCCTATCCTCGAAACATGCCAAAATGTGTAATCTCCATGTTGACGCAGTGGAGAAATGTCGTTTCCAACTTTGATGCTATAAACCCGTGGAAAATTTTACAGGATGCATTGAAAGAAGTTGGTCGATGTGATTTGGCGAATGATCTTGAAGAAGCAGTCTCCAGCTTAAGAGGTTCGAAACAGATACAGTTAGTTACATCGTGGAATTGACATTCACCTCAATCAAGACCATTCTCACTCGGCGCTCCATTCATTCATTCAAAACACTCAGTCAAACCATTCATAAACGACCAAACCCATTTAAAAATATAGAATCAATAACGTTTTTATAAAATAATTTTTGATAGACAAAAATCGCGATTTCACTGACATATTTCATATAGTTTCGCATAGGTTCTTGAAGAAATATGAAGCTATGCATAGAACTTGTATGCATATTTTATTAAAGGGAGGTAATCAATATCGCCAATTTCGTTCATCTTGAACAAAATTTGCGATATAGGATTACCTCCTATTAATTTCACTCAAAACTCGCTCCACACACTCATTCAATTTCATTCCTAAATCATTCCAAAATCATTCGCCTTGATAATTTCACGATGTTGTTAATTGTAGGATATGTCAAGAGATCTTGTTTAGGATTACGTGATACCATTTAGTCTAAAATAGAAATGTTATAACGAGCATAATAATTCTCTATTTTTTGCACGAGGTTTATATCAGCTTTTTTCAAACAATATCTATATACTAACAGATTCTTTTTGAATAAAGACACCAGTTTTAAACGTTTTAACCCATTTTTGGGACGCCAATATGAAAGAAATACCGCGATTTTGTTAGATGATGTCGAGATGATGTCAATAGAATGATACCTAGGGCATAGCTACAATTAGGAACATTACGCAAGTGCGTAAAAAATAAATATTATTTCGAAAAATGTCGTTGATGATTGATCAAAACATCGAAACTTCAGCTTATTTAAGCTGTAGCTACGATGTTTTGATTGTCCACCATCGCTCTAATCATAGTAAATGGGAGTGGTCAGAAGGCATTTATCTTTTGTCACAGTCAACATATCGCCTTTATCCTATATATTCTATATTGGTTGTCTTCTGAGTGCGTATAAATTTCAAATTCCTAGTTACGCCTATGGATACCCTATGTGTTAGACAATGATACCTCTGGTGGCTGTTCGTTATAGATGACAAGGCGATCTTTGTCAAAAACTCAATATCCTTTTTAAATGTTATTCGATTAATCTTACGAGAGGTCAAAAAATTCTTGCTAACTGTTTCATTATTTCTGAAGAACTTGTAATAAAACCGGTGCATAGTGAATTCAATTTTATTAAGGAAATCATTTGATCATCAACAACGATTGAAAATTGCATGAAAATGTATATTTATTGCCACTTCATGTTTTTCATCTATTTGACGATTACTGTTAGAATAACTATTGAACATGATAGTAAAATACCGTTCCGGTCCTTTGCTTTTTTATCCATTTATTTGTTTTATATTTCAGATTTAGGGGTAAATGAAAATAGAATAAATGGTTTGGAGGAACAGATTGGTTCAATTAGCTTCGGCGTATGTGACAATAATATCGATAGGATTTCTGGTAAGATATTAAATCTATCTTTCTTTTATAAATTCAATAAAAGCGCTGAGGTTATATCGTAGTTGAAACCTATGATAGGCAATTAAGTACACAATTATTAGCGCAATGTTTGTAGTAGAAGTAGCTAATCACCAAGCCTGTTCTATAAAACAATGTGTCCTCCAAGTTGTATACAAATTGTAACTATTTCCATGTATTCTGTCTTTTGTGTTATCTCATCTCGGAATATTTTGTCTTAATATTTGATACCAGCGACCTGATTTACTAAACATCTTACGATCATTTTTTGCGTAAGACAAAAATTAAAGTTGCTTTTATAGCAGTAACTATATATGGAATACTGGAATGCAGCATCATCTCACTGGAATCGCCGGCTAAAGACGATTGCAAAGAGATATTGCAAGGTAGGTTCTAACAATGAACGAAAACACCAGATACGATTCGTAATTTTGACTTACGGTTATTTTTTTCGTAAGACTAGTGACTACTACAGTGTTCTGATTTTTTATATTAATAATTAAAACCAACCATAATAGTCAGCATACGTCTTTTTATATCAAAAATTAATCCTACAGTAGAATTTTGTGTACTGAAACAGGATCCAAAATATCACTATACGGTATAAAAAATAAAATAATTTTACATTAGCAAACATTTTTACGTAGGTAGGTATGAACCAAAACAATAGTTGAATGATAAATTATGTATTAATTTGCAGGACAAACTAAGCAATGTCTAGAAAGATGGTCTAAAGAAAGGTCTATGTTTGTGGAAACAACGGCTTGGAAAGCAGCATGGCAGCTTGTTTCTGACAATAGGGTAGTCATCATGTGTGGTAACCCTGGAGATGGTAAAACTACAATGGCATATTATCTTTTATCAAAATTGGAAAAGGAAGGATTTACTCCAGCAAGTGTTTCAAGTCCAGAACTGATTGAACAACTGTATGATGTGAAGGATAAGGTTGTGTTCTTTGTTGATGACGCGTTCGGAAGCCCTGGACTAAACAAACAGCTGGTTGAAAACTGGATCCGTCTGAGCAGCAAGGTTGCATCTTTTCTACAGACAGATAATTTTCGGTTAGTAATGACATCAAGACGCCAAATATTTTTATCATGTCAGCTGGAGATAGAGGATTGTGATTACTTCCGTGGTTCAATACTCGATCTAACTGAAACAGAAATTACTCTTACAGATACGGAGAAAAAAGAAATTCTGAGTCGATACTGTAAGATCAAGAAGATAAATGTAACAGAAGAGAAAATGGACAAAGCCTGCAGGAGCTTGACATCTGGCTTTCCACTATTGTGCAAGCTTTATACAGCCAGTTTTGATTTACAGAAAATAGAGGATTTCTTTGAAAACCCGCTATCAGTATTAGTGCACCAGTTACAAATTCTAGCCAAACATGACCAAAAAACGTATTGCGGATTGATAATGCTATTAATCAATGACGGTAAACTTTCAAATTCTGTGTTCGATGTATTTCAACAAAATGACCAGACAAAGGCTCAAATTGCAGTAATAAAAGAGGCATGTCAGCTTGAAAGTTCAGTACCCTTGTCAAGTATTGAAGATGGTTTGAGATCTCTTGTTGGCGTATACGTATCTGAGATTGAAGATTACTACGTGTTCATGCACGATGCAATTTTTGATGCCGTTACGTTTGTATTTGGGGAGAAGTATCCTAGTAAGCTTTTGAAAATGTGTTCAGCTAAATTCCTTCATCGTCGTGTGAGATGCTGTAAATGTGTTCAAAAACAAGATGGAATTACAGACATTCTTTACTTGCCAAAGAGACTTTCTAAAGATCTCGCAAATAGGTTTATGTCAGACGTTTATAAGGGGTATTTGTCAGAGGTATTTGAACATCCAAGTTTTCTGAATCAAGAAGTCTATAGACACTTTTTACATGAATTCAACAAATTGTCTGATGATACGATACAACATTTTTTACGGAAAAGAGATAATAGAACAGGTAAAAAGTTTATGGAATTTGTTTGCAAATGTGAAATTATAGATATCGCAAGAAGGTTGTTTGATCGGGGTGTGGCCATTACGGATGACATGTGGCTATATGCAATTAAACACAACGAAATAGCAGTCGTAGATTTATTGATGGAAAAGGGAATGAACGTGAATAAACTGTCAGATGTTTATGGAATATCTGGACTGCACGTTGCAGCAGAGGAGGGTCATTTAGAAATGTTAAAACATTTGATAAAGAAGGGTGGAAATGCTTCTCTTCAGACTACAGATGGTGCAGAGCCTTTGAACTTTGCATGCAGAACCTGGAAAGTGGATTGCATGCGATTTCTCCTAGAACTGGGTGTAAACCCAAACATAACACAGACGTATGGTCAGAGTCCAATTCATATTGCTGCTAGCAAGGGTAACTTAGAATGGACCAAATATCTAGTCAGTAAAGGTGCTGATGTCCTTGTTAAGAATGGGCAAGATCAGCAACCTATTCACTTTGCTTCAGCAAGCGACAACCCTGATCTCATTACCTATCTTCTAGAAATGGGTGCCGAGTTAAATGCAGTTACAAAGGATGGAAAGACAACGTTACATTTTGCTTGTGGAGTTGGACAGGCATATAATGTGGAGTTGTTATTGAAATGTGGTGCGGATTTAGAATGTAGAGATTTTCGTGATAGGCTTCCGATACATGTCGCTAGTATGTCAAGGGTTGATTGCTCGGATATCATTGACTTACTCGTTGAAACTGCTGTCAATAAGAAAGTCTTAACGGAGGAATCAAACTCATCAAGGCTATTGGAATATAACTTTGAAAACACAAAGACTTGCGAAAACGTTAATGCCCGTGATACCTACGACGTTGTCGATGGGCCCTGCACACTGAAGAATTCTGGAAATCATGTCATCATTACCGAAAAAGACGCGTTCCATTCATCAAAGCCTGTAAACAAAGAAGATTCTACTTTGTTTCAATATTATGTGGATGTCCGAGACCAAAACGATATGACACCTTTACATTTTGCATGCAAACAAATGAATGATAGCGGGATTGAAAGAGTGAAATATCTTGTAGATAAAGGGGCAGATATCCATGCCATTGATATTACAAAGATGCAACCTTTGTTATATGCTTGTGATAGCAGATCTATTAGAACCGTAGACCTTCTGATTGAACATGGCGCAGATATCAATTGGAGAGGCTTCAACAGGCAGTGTGCCATTCATTTTACTGCTGCGAGTGACAATACTGACATGCTAGAAATACTGATACGCAATGGCGCGGATATAAACTCATCCAGCAGTTCTGGTATGAAACCCATCCACTTCGCATGTCGTCAGAACGCTGCAGCATGTCTATCAATGTTATTGAAACTTGGTGTAGATCCAAATGAAGAAGATGATGCCAAATATACCCCACTCTTCTATGCATGCTTACATGGTAAGTAGTGCTATCATTGAATTGGAACAAATTTATTCTATAATTATCTTTCTAGAATGTCATTCCTGAAAGTAGTTTCGGCCGAATATATCAATATCAAACGATTTGAATTAATTAGATTTGAATTTTATCATTTTTACGACTGGCGAGACATTCTTCAAAATTCAGACCCCTATCTACTTCACAAGCTTAATTAAATTGACTGAAATCAAAAAAAAAAAAATACAAAGTAAAGATGATTTTTAAAAAACGGAGTTTTCAATTAGAGAGAAACCTATGTGAGATAGCAGTCGGAGGCTAGGAAAGGGTGGAATGGTAGTACAGGTGAATGAAAAACCAGGGTTCCATTGTTATGTGCTCCGGCCGCCGCGATATAACTGCGAAATTGTTGAAAAGCGGCGTACACCCATTCAATCAATCAATTCAATTAGGTAGATACTTTCTGCACAGAGTTCGGTTACAAAACAAATCTTCATCTACATGTTTGGTCAACATATTTGATAACAAACAATAAAAAAAATCATGACTATCCCATTTCAATATATTCAGTACAATTACTGTATAATCATTTAGAATTATAATGATCGACATATATATCCGATTCTTAAGGTAGAAGGTAAAACATCATTTTAAGTTACATATATAATAAATACTTAGAGTTTTGTATGAAAAAAATATCTAACGATGTTGGGGGAATAGATAATTGTCGATTTCCACAGCCGAGTTAGATATTTTTCATACAATACACTAAATACGCTTTATACTATCTTTATAACCTTTTTTATCTTGTTTTCGTCGATGTTTCTAACAGAAATGCAAGTTTATAAAAATAATCGCATTATGTCATTGTTCGAAAAATATGCAAGTGTTATCATAAAAAATATCATATGGGACGTTATCACACGGATATTTGTGAAGTTATTGGATAAAAAAAAGAAAAAAAAACAAAAAACAAAAAAAAAGTAAACTCTCTTAAATTACATTTTATCTTATTCATGTGTAAGTACCGTCAATATTAGATTTAAACTCGGTTGATATCAATTTTTCAAAATAAGCAGGCCATCTTTTCTCTGTCAAACAAAAATCAGAGATGCCTGTTTCTTACACATGAGTAACACCACTCTTAAAAAAGTGGTATCCTGACATCATTTAAAAGATCAATTAAACGTCATTTCTCTGTAGATGAGAATCTAGATCGTGATCAAAGCACAAACTGCTGTAAATATGAGAACAAGTCTCTGACATTAGATTTCCTTTTAGACAATTTGATCTTATCCTTGTCTAGAATACAGTCTTTAATTTAACAATCTCAACTGAAGATTGTTTTATTTGAATTCTCTACCACTTGGATAACTACTTATTGTTATTATTATTATTATTGTCTCTAAGTTAAGTTCCGAATGTCTCAAAGAAGAAAATGTGATGACAGATCCTATCATGTCTCAAAAGACAATCATATTAGCACAAGATAGATCCTAATGATTTAATGTTATTGGTTTCCATCAATTTTCGAGTATTTTGATTGGCTTACAAATAGGTTTTATTCCTCGATGAAAACAAAATCGAGTACGCAGGGTTTTTTTAAGTTTGCGCTGAAAGTATTCCTGCAAGAAATCTGTCTTAACCCTTTCCTATTTTACAAAATTTTGGACCTGTCCAAATTCAAATGTTTTGCAGACGAAAATTTAAAGTGGATTTCATTTGAAATATTACCATTCTGTAGGGTAGAAAATGGTGTGGAAAAAGAAGAAATTGCTTGTTAGAAGCAATTTCTTCTTTTTTCACAATGTTTTCTCAATCATAAAATCACAGGCACGTTAAAGGCAGGGATTAAACACCAAAGGGTTAAAATAGAGAAATTCTTCTGTTTTTAGCTACATGACATTATTTTATAAGAGATGAAGGTAGTAATTTTTCAATTTCATTTAGGGTATGAAACTAAACCTAATCAAACTCTTGTATGAATCAGCTTCGCGTTTTCATACAGTGTGATAAAGCTTTTAATACCATACATCAATGAAATTAAATAATGCTGTCTCCATCTCTTAGATATATTCCCTTTATTTTCAGGCCATGTAGAAATTGCTAAAATGCTTCTCGCCTGTGGGGCCGACGTAGATCATGTAGACCTGTTAGGTAGACGACCAGTAGATATGCTGCAGTTCCGGGAATGTGACTCGGAAATCAAACAATTGTTTGCAAAACACGCTGGGCAGGGGGTTTGATTATTTTGGCCACACGACACAATTGTTCACTGTACAGTTAGTTACATCGTGAAATTGTCATTCTCCTCAATCATAACCATTCTAAGACGCTCACTCAGCGCTCCATTCATTCATTCCAAACACTCACTCAAACCATTCATAAACGCTCAAACCCATTGAAAAATATAGAATCAACAACGTCATTAAAAATAGATTTGGATAGAGAAAAATCGCGATTTCACTGATATAATTCAAATTGTAAGCGTATAATAGGTTTTTGAAGAAATAGGAAGTTATCTATAGAACTTGTATGCATATTTCATTAAAGCAGGTAATCAATATCGCTATTTATGTTCATCCTGAACAAAGTTTGCGATATTCGATTACCTCCCACTAAATTTACTCAAACCACACATTCATTCAATTCCATTCCTAAACCATTCCAAAATCATTCACATTGTTAATTTCAAGATGTTGTTGACTGTACCTAGTTGCTCGGTCGCTTGCCCCACCCCTTGACCTCCGTCATGACAAGACATAAATAACAAGAAACAGACTTTTATTTATAGTCGGATTGTGGATAAAGGTAGTGGACCAGTAAAAGTTACGTAATGATTCGAGAGTAATGAACTTTAACAGTGTTAACCGAGGTTCCCTAATGATTTTCATTAGGAAACCTCGGTAAACATTATGAATGTTCATGAGTTCCGAAATGTTGCGGAACCATTACGGTTCGACTTCCTTAACATAATAACTTTGGTGATCTGCCGCTATTAACCGATCTAAAAAGACACAACATCAAATATAACAGTGTTATCTGCAAAATAAACAGTAGTAGACATCAAAGATAAAATCGTTGAAGAGCGACCTTAAGCAGCGTAGCTACAGCTTAGAGCTGTAGTTACAACGTTTAAGTCGCCCATTCAAGTAAATGAGTGAAACAAAATGGCAGAAAATGCCAGAGGTCAACAGTCATCCGATTATTAATGAGTGTTTTGAATCGTCAATCATTTTTTTGTATTTGTTGACATCACTTGTTTCTTACCGATCACACAAAAAGAGTTCTTTTTGGAAGTGTGTAAATTATAATTCCTAAACAAGCCGTCTGAACTTGGACTATTCGTTTCATCTGTTGACCGTGATTATCTGCACGGTTATAGCCATTCTACCTTATTATACGTTTAACTTTTTCATCACCACCAATGGTTGGCTTCTGCTGTATCCGTTCTCTGTTGTTTAATTTCAAAATATTAGTAACGAATTTTAAGGTCTTACTTGAAAGTATGCCGTTTTCAATTTACCAATCAAATCGTTCATTAAATGAGAGCGTAACGAGTTTAACCTCCGCCATTTATTGTCATTTTTAAATCGTACTGCGAAGCAGTAGATTTATATCTAACGTTTTCCAGAAATCCAGTCTGATTGACCCACTACATTTTTACCATTATCTTCTGAGCAATGTGTTCAAACCAAATTATGTGTTTTCAAACACCGAAGAAACGGCCTTTTCAGTCACAATCTACAAACTTTGTTTATACCTTATTTACTTTTCGACAAATAGAGAAGAGGCTAATACAAAATTTGATGTAATTTTCGCTTTTAGTAATTACCAGTTAGTATTTTCAGTGTTTATAACAAGATTTTCGGTTGAGTAAAGGAGTTAAAACGTACAATAGGTTAACTGTATAATTAATTTGTAGCACTTACAATATTACTGCTCTGAACTTTCTCGAACGGTCATTTACCAGTTGTAGGGCTGACAACCAATCAAATTCTGTTATGATTATCACTCGGTCAAAACCCACGCGTAAATTCAGACCACGTGGTATAGATGCAAATGGACATCATCTGCTCGAAATGTGTCAATTAACTTGTTTATCATTAGTCAATAGTCGTCTGCACTCAAACAGGGAGCGTGGGAAGTTTACTTTTTTTTCGCATGTGTTAACAAATAGAAATAATTTTGTAATTTTGAAATATTTGATTTCAATGAGCACTCTGATCACGCTCCAATCCTATTTTCATTAAATTCAAATTGGAGTATGAAGAAAAATTATTCAACAACAAATAAACCGACAAAAACATACGATAAACTGATATAGGATAGCAGTAAGAGCGATCTATTTTTAGAACAACTCATGAATAATCATAGAGTGCTGCTAGATTTAATCGATTTGTCAGAAACCAAAGATATAAATAGCATAGTTGGCGATTTCACGTGTTTCTTGAGGGAAAATGCATTTACAGTATTTGGGAAAACCCAATGCTTGAAATACAAACATGTTGGTAATCAAAATTATAAATAGTTTAATGAAAAATGTTTGTTGCTAAACAGGCTTTTAAACTCTATAGAGAGAGGAATAATATTAACAGACAAGCTTTTAGCTTGGCGCGTGCTCATTATAACAACGTAAAAATCTGCTAAGAAATAATTTAGACTAGCAGAGGGCTATCGAATCAGCAAACTTTCAAAGTCGGACCCACGAGGTTGGATGAGCTGGCGATGTCCTCGAAAAGATGGAGTGTTAAGACAAAAAACTTACAAATTTAAAGATTTTACCAACTTAAGTTGTCCAAATTTGAGCCCTTTTGATTGGCGAACTATTGCACTATCCCAGCCTCGCAATGATATACGATTTACAGTGCTGACAGCACTTTGATTTCCAAACGTTTTCAAAGACATGTGGCTTAATCATCTTAGCTACAGCTTCATTACAGCGTCACTACATGTACTGTCTTTATTTTATAAGTAGAATATACGATGATTAGGTCGCATAGCAACGATATTTATGTCCGAAACAAGGGTTGTGGAATTCACATGATCGACCTGTCTGACGGGCTTTTCTACTTGCTGACATTTTTTCTTAATTCGACCTGTCCATATATTTAGGTTTAAACCTATTTATTTTACATCGAATTTGAAACAAGTTTTTACAACTTTGAATAATCCCGCTCGATTCTGCTTCTTGGAAATCAACCAGTGCGCGCGGCGAATATTACATTTGACTCGGCATCCGCTAAGGGTCTTTCTTTGAACAGCATTAGAAAATATTTAGAAAATTGGTTGCATGGATAAATGATAAATTCATTGCATACATCACAGGCCAACAAGAGGTCGCATTTTTATAATAACTTTAATAAAGTTTAACGATCTTTATAAATTAAAAAGTCGAGAAGTGTCGACACTCGAGGTTCAATCTGTGCAACTTTTATTGGCTGGCCGAGCCCGATCCAGTCAGTCCCTCTCCGGCTGAAAAGTCTCATACATAAATAGCATTCGGAACATCACTCGGCCATTTCCGTAAATATCAACATACCTCGGATGTATGTAAGGCGGATGGGTTTGTAACGAAATTGTACATTTTGTTAGGCGGAAACAGTGTAAGAAAACTAGCGAACCTGCACTATCTTTAGATTGATAATTTTTACAGTAAATAACGGCTGAAAAATCTTTATTTTTGAGAATGACAATCATTCTCAAAAATAAAGATTTTTAGCCTTTATTTAAAAATCTAAAGTTATTTATATGAGAATACGATGGTTTCACGTCAGTGACTTAAACGAGTAGCGTTGGCGACGTCGAATGTTTTCACTCACTGTTTCGAAGGCTAACGCCATTTTAACTTACGTCATCGAGTTTTCCAAGGCTCTCCCGTAATTTTTAAAAATAGTCCGTCTATGTACATCCGAGGTTGATCGTGAGATTGGCCGAGTGAGGTCTATGTGTAAAAGGTAGTGTCCATTCCTCTTTTGTTGTTGTCGTCGTTGTTTTTGAGTTTTGTATTTTTTTACTTCGGGTTTTTTTTTACTAGTCATTCGTTTAATCGTTTACTTTATATTCTAGACAATTAAAAACTTAATCATTCAGAGTGTTCCCATTTATTTATGGTAACAATTTAAACAAAAAAAATCGTTTTTCTTCACACTTATCCTGGTGCTCGCGACATTTTCCTTCCGTACACTGCTTTGACAGTATAGACTGAGATCCGCCTGCACATACATGCTGTCAAATCTTATTCTACGTGCCTATTTTAATCTCTATCATTGTGCGTAAATCTTGAGTCGGACAATTCGAAATGTGGAAAAAATAGCAATTTGTTTGAAACCGATTTTAAATTCAGCAGGTTAAATAAAGGATAATCGTTTGTTTCAGAGTAAGATCGGTTTATATTTCATTGAGTGGACAGAAAAAAACATTTTTCACGAGTGGCGGAGCCACGAGTAAAATATAGCTGTTTACTCAATGAAATATCAATCGATCTTACCCGAAAAAAATGTTCTTTTTCTTTAATGCATAAATGTGACAAAATGTGAAAATAAAGGACACGTTTTCAAAGAGCGCGTCAATTTGCACGTGTATGGTATGCAACGGTCATGCTAACGTCATTTCCTTAAAGAGTCGCTTAGATGGCGTGAGATAGTCTGAAATGAATGATATGGAGGTATAAGTTTTGATGATTTCACTTACAAGTATCAAATGATAATCTACCGTAATTCCTCGATTAACTACCGAAAAGCATTACAGAAAGACATTCGGAACATCACTCGGCCATTTCCGTAAACTTCAACATGCCTCGGATGTATGTAAGGCGGATGGGTATGTAACGAAATTGTACATTTTGTTAGGCGGAAACAGTGTTAGAAAAACTAGCACTGTACATTTATATCTTTTACAGTAAATAACGGCTGAAAAATCTCAATTTTTGAGAATGCCGAATAATTATTCTTTTGCAGCGCAACGGAAAGGTAGTTCAGAAAACGTCACGCAAAGGAGACAAACACACATGATACAAAATGCCCTCAGAGATTCATATCTCAGAAAGCATAGAACTAACTCAAACAACATGTTTTTCCAAAATTATTATCATTTATTTGTGTTCCAGTTCTACACCATAGAGAAGTCAATTTTAACAAGATTGAAATAAGAATATTTGAAACAACGAGCTATTCAACAATTTTCAGTTTTGTATACGACTTATTCAATGTATCCAATGAAGTAATATTCTAGTAGCTCAGAAGCATCAGTTTGCTTAAACAATTTCAAGCAAACTGATCTTCCGCTTATACCACATATTCACTGTAAACAATAACGACAAAGTTTAAAGCATAAGAAGCATCAGTTTGCTTAAGCAATTTCAAGCAAACTGATCTTCCATACTAAATATTGCCAACCCAAAGGCCAACCAATTACAAGTAAATAAAGCAAACAAAAATTCAAACTAAAATCAAGCAAATAAAACTAAGCAATAAATTAGGCAAACAAAAATAGTTAATGCAAAACTCAAGCTTTTGTTAGAATAATCCAGCTGGTGATATCTGATCTAAATGTAATCTCATTGCAATCAAATCAGTACCAAACAAATCATTATTTCTAACATTAGACATTAATAAACAAAAATGTTATTGTATTTTTACATTCATCAATGGTAGATGATATGCTTGGCAATGTAATTTTCAATTAAATCCAAAATCAAATTCATTTAGCAGGAGTTAATCAGATTGTTAATGTTGGAAACATAAGCATAAGAAAGATAACTCAATTTTGCAAAAAATAAAAAAACATTATGGGGTTATCTCCCTTACCTTTGATTAAACAAATCCACTGTCAAATAACTCTACCCACTTTAGGACCCTCAAATTAACTACAATTAAACATGAATATACAAAACCCTTTTAAATATAATCTTTGAACAACTGTAGCCTATAAATGGCTAATAACATTCAAGAAAAATTGTTTTAACCTATCTGTTCCTGCTAAATTTAAGTGCAAACCCCCGTCTCTTTTAGCGAAAAGTTCAACCTTGACTTCACCAGCACGAATAAATGGTTTAAATGTTCTAACAAATTTGAAGTTGAAGTCTCTGCTCATCTTCCTATGCAAGTAGCTGTTGATTTGTCTGATTTTTGAGTCAGAAGTACAATGATCTACTGGCCTAGGAAGAATTGCAGAAATAACAATGTTAATTGATCTCTTCAAACTACGACAAGTACTAATCAAATTTCCATAATCAGATACAATTTCTTGCACTGTATGTCCACCTCCTATATCATTTGTTCCTACATGAAATATAACATGATCAAAATGTTCTAAATCTATTTCTTTAGATCGTAATCGTCTAGTCATTCTAGAGATGGTATCACCCCTGAAAAATTGTACTTCACAACCTTGTATTCCGGAAACATACTTAGCTATAGAGTCACTAACAATGGTAACTCTTCTTATTTCTGTCAGAAATAATAAATAAAATTCAAAAACTAAAATAAAAATTGTTAATTAAGAAATACTCTACCTTTATTTCAACAGATGAAAAAACAACTGGAGGATCACTTTGAACTCAGTGACCACAACCAATAAAACTACACCACTGTAATGGCAAGTAGACATCAACTGTGAAAATAGAAATAGAGTTTGAATAAAGCAAATGAATTAAATCAACAATTATGAATTATACTATCCCGCAATTATACTTGGGTTCCAAAACGGCGTCGAAAATAGTGCACAACAATTCGACCACAAAAAAACAAATTTTCTCTATTACTTTGAACATCAAATACTTTTTTCTCATTTTATATAGTATTATGCACGAGTTTATCACATTTCTTAATGGGATAACGATATTTCATGGTTTATTAAATATTGTAGCGGTAAATGTGAAGTTTATTTACTACCACCAGTGGGTAACTCCGTTCAAATAAATGCCATTTCTGCGCATGCATATTACAGTCAATTTTAGATTACAACATCATCTCACGAGACTCCCGGGCTGCCATTTGAATTTCCCCTCACAGTTTCGAGGGCTAACGCCATTTAAAGTGACGTCATCGAGTTTTTCCAATGTTTTCCCGTAATTTCTAAAAATAGTCCGTCTATGTACATCCGAGGTTGATCGTGAGATTGGCCGAGTAGTGTTCCGAATGCCGTTATTCCTCGATAAACCACCGAAAAGCATTACAGAAAGAGTGACCACCTTTTTAATCTATGCTCGTTTATTGTACCATTTGAATTGGAAAGACATTTTGGTAGAACGTTTGGAAATCGTTCTCTAATTTGCACGTAAAGTAAACTTGCAATAGAGAGTCTTATTTCTCGGACGTTTCGCAAACGTTTGTATCTCGAACGCAGTGTTGCGCTGCTTGAATCTGGTCTAGTCATTGTTGTCGACTTGCATGCAAAGCGGGGTATAATTTGCAAACAGTTTGCACCATTTTGTCATCCTGAATGCAGTGCTTACAGAGGACGCATATTAAACCTCTTGTCTAACTGATGGTCAACAAAGGATTTTGTTTCGTTCACATATGACTTAAAAAATGATAAAAAACGGCCTTAAACCCAATTCAAGAGCGAGCGAGAGAGAGAGAGAAAGAGAGAGAGAGAGAGAGGGAGAGAGAGAGAGAGAGAGAGAGAGAGAGAGAGAGAGAGAGAGAGAGAGAGAGAGAGAGAGAGAGAGAGAGAGAGAGAGAGAGAGAGAGAGAGAGAGAGAGAGAGAGAGAGAGAGAGAGAGAGGGGGGGGGAGAGAGAGGTTACGCGCGTCAAATATTGAAATAATCAAAAACAGCGAGAAGAACACAAACCGTCAAAGTTTTTTTTTGTTGTTGTTTTCGCAATGGCACGATAGTCTCGCGAGATTTTGCTATTTTGTTTTATTATTTATTCTTATTTTATTTACTTTATTCTTTTATTTCATTTCTGTCGATCTTTATCAAAAGTTAGATTGTAGTGAACGTAAATTTAGTATAAGAATCAGCCTTAAAGTATATGTAAATAATAAAGGTGTTGCAATACTTCTCCTTGTACATATTTCCATTTCAGTCACGAACTAGAAAAATATTTTTACAATTTTTTCTGAAGGCCTTTGATCATTGTGTCATAATTCTGTCCTAATTTATATATTATTATTGCGGGTCCATTTTCCTTGTTTTCCAATGGTAGTCTACGTTTACATGATAGGGTCACGGCTTCAGATAAATCGAAGGATGTTGCCGCAATGATTTCATGATGCTTCGGCTACAGAGTATATACTTGTGGTGAGCAAGTCCTTGTCGAAAGTGGATCTGTGTTGTCTGTGACGGTACATTTTTGGACAATAAGCCAAATAATCGCACTGGTATTCTTCATATAATCGACCATTTCATTTCATGTTAGAGTAGCCGGGTGTCTAAGATATCTCCACTCTAACTTTTTTCCATCTGATCACAGACCCTTAATATACAGAGTCCCCGATCTGATATAACTTCTAGTTGAGTTGATTTGTGAGTTGATCGGGCTCCCGACCAAGAACTAAATCTACTACGCATTAGCTGTCTGTTAATATGCGAAGTTTCTCAATGCGACATAGGTCTTTCTCATTGCCTTTGTCTGATATGTTTCACTGTTAATTTTGTTGCTATTCATGAAGTTCAGCTATTAGTATGGACACGAATAACCTTACAGATTGTTAAATAATTGATGTTATTGTCAACTTGAAAAAATATTTCTGTGTTGTCTGGCCGAAAAATACAGGCTTCTGCAGTACGCATGGACCAGCCCTTTGTTCAGAATGTAAAGCGTTTCGCGAGCGCTTTGAGATGATACACGTGATCATACGTGCAAAGCGTGGTATCATTTCGAAAGCGCTTCGTTAACGTTTTCATCCTGAACGCAGGGCAGGTTAAGGCATAGACTGGTAAACGGGTGCAAGTCAAAACGGCCCGTAATTTGGTCAAAACTGCCTATAATTTGGTCAAAACGGCGCGTAATTTGGTCAAAACGGCCCGTAATTTGGTCAAAACGGCCCAAAGCAGATTTTTCATTTGGTCAAAACGGCCCAAATAGAATTTTTCATTAAAAATTGGTGATTGAAATTTATACCAAACAAGATTCTTTAGATTTCTTAATGAAGGTCCCTATTTTTATACTCAATGAGAAAAAGATGAATATTACGCAAATGATAAATTTCGTCAAATTGATCATTTATTGTTTATTTTCAGTTGTTTTCTATAAGGATTTTTTTATATATAACAACGGTCGATTCCTGAAAGAATATGGATCTTGAAAATAATCTTTATTGCCTATCGACACTTATTAGCAAAGTTCAAAATAGTACGTGAATTCCATTTTGCTACAATTTATTCTATTTATTTTCAAATGAAATGTCCTATTACTCATATCTACCGAAAGAGCAAATCATGTATTTAAAGATCCCTTTGATAAATGATTAATTAAAGTTAATTATGAGAAATCAATCTCCTTAACCGGTTTCTCATAAATCTTGTTAGTTCTATATCATGTCTTTCTCAAACAAGCTAGATTGAAATTCTACTATATTTAATTAATTGACAAATAAAGATCAAGTTGTGTGTGTAATTATATTTGATTTTTAAAAGGACTTTACATATTAGGAACAAAATAGTTTTCGGTTGAAAGATTTTGTGCTTTAAAAAGTGTAATTATACATTGATTGTCATTTGACACCTATTCCTATCCATTACACCAAAAAGGGTAATGGATCTTTTCTGCCTCGTTAAAGCCATTTAATACCTTTCTTAAACACTGTCAACCATGTACATTTACATCATGTACATAGTTAGAATATAAATGAATATTAAGCGCGAAGACTAAAATTGTTTTATAAAATGTATCTTCATCGGAAAAGAAAAGAAAATTGATCAGATTCAATGTTTGGGCCGTTTTGACCAATTGTAAAAAGGGTTAAGGGTCAGAGAGGCCCAATGACAAAAAGGCCCACTGTACAAAAAGGCCCAGTGACAAAAAGGCCCGTGTCAATAAGGCCCAGTTCAAAAAGGCCCACTATGAAAAATGACCAAAAAGGCCCACTGTAAGAATTGAATAATAGAGGGTTATTCCGGTTAAAATGTGATGTCATAGAGAGTCAACTTTTGATTATTGCTTAAAATGAAACAGAAAAACAGATGACAGGGCCTGGGAGATATTCTTTTAATAAATTGTAATGTAGATCTTTATATATTAAATGTCTTCTGCTTCTAGCATCATTGCATCGGGAGTTATCGTTCGTGGGAAGAAGATGTCTTTTTACTTGTCGAATGTTAAAATTAGATAAAATGAGTTATGGCAGAGTGTTATTATTCAAATAAATGGACAAGTATGACATGAGTGTATAGTGCTCGAAAGGAACTTGATTTTTTGTGAAATAGTAAGACTAAAGTGTCTTTTTTGTGAAGTTATGGATTTTTTCACTATATGGTGAGCACTTATCAGGACAAAATGGCGACTTCCATTGTTAGTAAGCCTACACTATTTTCATATATAATTCGAACATTTTACTGTAAGTAATAAAGAAATCAAGAAATCTATCCAAGATGTCTGGGTATGAAGAAGACATGTCATATACTCAGCTAACGCCGGCTCAACGCCCTGTAGAGAGAATTGATCACTTTGATGGATCGCAAACTTATATGAAACAACTAAATTTTTCGGACGATCCAGGTCAGGAAAGGGTGCCTGTCACGCCAGAAAAGGAAAGTCAATCAATTGATGAAATCCGCTACGAATCGCCGCAAGCGGGTTCGAATTGGCCTTTAATAGATAGAATGAGAAACCTATTTCGTGCAAATACTAAACCTACTTTTATCTACCATATAGTAGCAGACACATCGTCAAATGAAGATGATTTAGAACAAATACGCATTACTGTGTATGATGCTTGCAAACAGTCAAATGACTATCCCTACCCTAAAGAATCTGATTTGAAACGTCGTAAATAGACGAGAAATGGAGAATGTATTACACAGAAACTTGCTGCTGATATTTACACTATCGGTTCGGTTATGGACAATCATTATTATGAAGACACGAGGGAATTAATAAGTTTTCCAAGATCATATTCTAGGAGTGATATGAATGTATGTACTGAAAATGATCACCAAATTAACACCTTCAGAGAGGAATTGAGACTAATGAAGGATCAACTTATAAAGTGTCAATCTGATATAACAATATTAAAGCAAGAAAAGGCAAATATGAAACAAAAGTTTGAAAATGGTATTAAACTGGTCCAAGCCGAGATCTTGGAAATAAGAAGAGAGATTGGAGATCAATTTCATAGAGCATTTACAGATATACAACGTATCGACGACGACAAAACATCGGACATAGTGCCAATGAAGAACACGCTTAAACTGGTGAAAAATGACATCACACAAAACAATGAGTCGTATATAAAAGATAAATCAGACTTGATAACTAGAATTGAAAATGTGAATAAGAGATTAGATAAAAAATGTGGCAAACTAGAAGTAAGTGTGAAAAAATTAAACGATAAAGTTGTAGGTAATTATTCGCCAAGCGATAACAACCCCGAAAATCGACGTACATAGGTCCCGTCGTTCAAAATAATACGACTGTAGCAGAGGATCCAGTTCAGGTTTCTTATAAGGACGCACTTGTAAGTGACTCGGTCGGTGAAGACGTTCAGTCAAAACAAATACCGAGACGTCTAGACGGGGTCAATAGATTACCGTTACCACAGCAAGATGAACACGTGTATACCGATAATTACCAGACTATAACGAGTGTGTCACGTGACTATGGTGATCTCCAACAATTCAATGCGGAATCACAGCAAATTGCATCTAGCGGCGTTCAGCGTCAAATACCAGTGCTTGTTTCTGTGAATAAATGTATTCGCGACCAGAATTCAAGTAGTAATGCTAAACGTATTAGCAGTAAATGGACAGATAATCAAATAAACACCCACCAAATAATGATGGACTTGACGAAGATGATTTCACAGAATTTGTGGTGAAAAAGAGTAAAAGGTTTTATGTAGGAGGCTTCAAACCGACTATTATTATCCAAAAGTTAAGAAATTACGTAAAGAACAGAGGCGTAAAAGTAACTATGGTGAGAATATTTCCCCAATGTAACAGGAGATCGGTTATCATACGTTTAAACATAGAAGCGCCCGATGCGCACAAAGTCATTGAGGATGGTTTTTGGCCCAAAGGTGTGACATGTCGTCCGTGGCTTACGAAAACGGCATACCAGAAGAAGATGCAGACTGATAATGACAATATTCAAGATAACAAGAGTTGTGATTTGACAGGCGATGTGGTATCGCACCACAAACCGCGAAATCATCATTCAAGTTCAAATTATCAGTCTAAACGTAGTTATGATCGTGATCAGAATAGATACAATGAACGATATCGAGGTAACGACAATAATTTTGATTATAGAGTGGATACCTACAACCGTTACGGTGATCTCAATCAGGACTATTACGATGGATATGATAATCATAATAATGGACACCAGTCTGGGTATAACGACGGTTACGAGTACCAACAGAAATAATAACTGCAATACTTTCTTTAGATGCTAATTTACGCCTCTATTGTTATTTTATATTACATTATAATGTCTTCATTACAGCTCTGCACATGGAACGTTACTGGTTTAATGTCCAGCGCTTTTTACTTAAGCAATCTGCTCAATCGAGAAAATATTGATGTCTGTGGCATTTCAGAACATTGGCTATATTCTAACGAATTGCATTTTCTAAAAAGTATACACTCATCTTATGATGGAATAGGAATTTGTGATTCAGATCTGAACATATATAGAAATAGACGGGTTGGCAAGGGTGGTGTGGCTCTGTTATGGAACAAGAGGCACAACTCCGTTATCAGGCCGTTATGTATCGACAATGATCGGATAATTTGCATTCAATTACAAAAAGCCAAAAATAGTTATATTTATATACTGCAGGTCTATCTGCAAATCATAGTATTCGGGTGTATCGTGAATATATTGAAACTTTGTATAATATAATTAGTACATACTCACATTTAGGTGAAATCGTAGTAATGGGTGATTTTAATGCCCATCTTAACGGGAGTTATTTTATCAAAAATATTGATACAAGAGGTACTTGTTTACATGACTTGAGTATAGATTGTTGTTTGAGTATTGTCACTATATTACCTGTATGTACAGGCGCCGAAACTTCCTATGTTTCTTATGATGGAAAATATCACTCTCTAATAGATCATGTCATTGTGTCAAATACGTTACGGAGATGTGTTCAGTCATGCCACGTCTTAGATGATAATTGCATGAACGTATCTTCTCATCGTCCCGTCATTTGTTGCATAGAAATTGAAACACACGATTTTAACCTAACTTTTTCGATGTCCGGGTCTGTTAAATGGCAAAAGGTAAACCAAACACAATTAACAGAATATTCCAGATATTTAAGTGCATGTCTAGTTAAAAGTTTGGACATATTGACTGGGTCCACAGATAGTGATATTCACCATTTTATTGATAATCTATATCAATCAATTGTCTCCGATATTTGTGAAGCTTCAGATAAATGCCCCCGCACACATTTTATCGACATTACCTGAAGCCTTATTGGTCAGCCGACATCAAGCAGCACCATACGTTAATGAGACATAAACGTAGGGCGTGTATTGAAGCTGGCAGACCAAGCGACTATGACCATTTTCTGTTTAAAAACTATAAAGAAGCTAAGTGTACTTTTCGAAAACTTTGGAGGAGAAATGTATTTAAACACATTCAGCAAATGAATAGTGATATAGATAACGCTTCTGGTATCGATGAGCCCTTATTTTGGAGATTATTTAATTCAAGGAAAAACATTCTCAAAATGTTGATTCTAACGAGATGAAATTTCATGATGATACTTTGCGTAGTCCACAACTAATATGCAAAGCGTGGGGTGAACACTTTGCATCCTTATATTCTGATACAGAGTGCAACGATTACGATCGCTGTCATTTTGACACAGTCACGCATTATGTTAAACAATTGAAGGACCCCTTTGATACCGACCACATTTCATTGAACGAAATATCTTTCGCTCTCTCAAAATCTAAATTTGGTAAAATGTGTGGAAGAGATCGTGTTTATAATGAGCACCTGGTCATGGTGGGCATCACTTAAAAGAATGTTTAACTCTCCTTTTTGACCTTATGCACTGTAACGCATATGTTCCGATTGACTTAAAACTCGGAACTTTTATAACCTTGCATAAAGGTGGGCGTAAACCCAAAAATGACCCGAATAGTTATCGGGCGATTACTCTTTCCTCCACAATATTAAAGTTATATGAAAGGGTTCTGTTAAACCGTTTAAACGCATCCATTTCATCTCCTTTAAATTCGCTTCAGGGTGGATTCAAACCTCAGATGGGGAGTAATATGACATCTTTTCTTTTGCAAGAAAGTATACATCATTGTAAAGAAAACAGTTCAAAGTTGTATGCGTGCTTTTTAGACGCTCGTCAAGCGTTTGATCGTGTTTGGCACGATGGATTATTTAATAAGCTAGATAAACTTTGCGTAAATTTTAAATTATTAAAATCGGTTATTGCTATGCATGAGAAGTCTTTTAGCTGTGTCTTTTATGGACGTTTTCAATCAAACTGGTTCCCGATATTGCAGGGTACCAAACAAGGTGGAGTTTGGTCTCCCTCTTTGTATCTGTGGTACATAAACTCTCTGATCGATGAGCTTGTCAATAGCAAATATGGGCTGCAGATAGAAGGCTATGACCTTTGTTCTCCGTCGTTTGCAGACGACATGACTCTTTTGTCATTGTCACAAGATGCACTCCAGCAAATGATAAATACATGTGTATATGTAATCGCTATGCATGTTTATGGAGGTTCCAGTATAATCCTAATAAATGTTCAATAGTTACTTTTAATGAATCTAAAAGAGCATATAAACTACGCCCGAAAGCTTGGTCTCTCGGTAATATGTCTCTCAAGGAAGAAGAAGAATGTAAACATCTCGGTATATTGTGTAATAAATACAATAAATCTTCGCTCATTGTCAAAAATATTGATAGAAAATTAAGAAGTACTTTTTTTGGACTGATCAAAGAAGGCCTTCACAGAAATGGTTTAAACCCACTGAGTAGTTACCGTATTTATCGCTCTGTTGTTTTACCTCGAGCCCTTTATGGTTGTGAATTCTTAAACTCACTAACGAATAGTGAAATAAGCGTTTTAGAACGCAGTCATAAACTTTGTCTAAAACAAATTCAAGTATTTAACACACGATCAAGATCAGACATTGTACACGGCATGCTAAGTTCTTTTCCGATCGAATTCGAAATCGATAAACGTAAACTTCTTTTTTTTTCGCTCAACTGTGTCAATTGGGCAGGGATTGTGCGGTAAAGCAAATATTTTATTAAGATTGTTTTCGATGCAGTCAAACTTGCCCGTTACAGGATTAATTCTTGACATCGTTAATATTTTAAACAAATATGGTATGTATTCCGTACTTCTTGATTTTTTAAATTATGGCACTTTTCCTACGAAGCATTCATGGAAAACAATGGTCCAATCGTCTCTTTCAAATTATTTTATCTATCAATGGGAAACGAGGACCTTGTCATATGAATTTGTAATATATAGGGAGTTACAGCCTACTTTTTGTTATTCCCCTTTATGGTACTTTTCAAAACATTATCCCAGCATGTTGTACGCCACTTTTTCAATGGCACAGGTTATTGCATTTTTATCAAGTTTTGATTCAAGATGTACGAAATGGGCCAAAGCGAGCTCCGTGTTAGCATAACAGAACATTTGCTAACATGCTGTCCAAATTTTAAGAATTTTTTAGCAAACTTCACTTGGACATTGCTTACTATTTTGGTGACAGTGTAGTAAATGTTTTACTTTCATTCAACCAAACGCAGTACGTTAGATCTTTATTTTGTATTGACAACCAATTTAACAGAGCATTAGGTTATAACCGTGAAAGGTTCTGTTTTCTTATTCTTAGATATTTTCACAAAGTCATTACCGTATACAGACATCGAAATTAATCATGATGGTTAATACATTATATATACAGTTTGAAATCAGGGCATACACACGGTACCTATTCCATTTCGTTTCGAGAAAGGTACTTAAGTGTTTACCCTGATATTTCCAGTGTTAGATAATGTCTGTGCTTCTTCAAGAATATCTTCATTTTCGTTCTTGTGAAGGTCTTGTTGCAGAAGTATGGTGTTGATTATTATTCGTCGTTGTGCTATTATATAGAGTTCGGCAACTTTATTCATATATCTATATTGTATAACGGCATCAAATTGCACTTAATTATGTTTTCACTTTCTTTGATTCCCTTGTTTAATTGTTTTCTTGTAAATATATGATGAATTTGTAATCTTCAATGATGGAGGAAATAAAGAATATAATAATAATAATAATACCTAATCTTATCCATTACACCAAAAAGGGTAATGGATCTTTTCTGCCTCGTTAAAGCCATTTAATACCTTTCTTAAACACTGTCAACCATGTACATTTACATCATGTACATAGTTAGAATATAAATGAATATTAAGCGCGAAGACTAAAATTGTTTTATAAAATGTATCTTCATCAGAAAAGAAAAGAAAATTGATCAGATTGAATGTTTGGGCCGTTTTGACCAATTGTAAAAAGGGTTAAGGGTCAAAAAGGCCCAATGACAAAAAGGCCCACTGTACAAAAAGGCCCAGTGACAAAAAGGCCCGTGTCAATAAGGCCCAGTCCAAAAAGGCCCACTATGAAAAATGACCAAAAATGCCCACTGTAAGAATTGAATAATAGAGGGTTATTCCGGTTAAAATGTGATGTCATAGAGAGTCAACTTTTGATTATTGCTTAAAATGAAACAGAAAAACAGATGACAGGGCCTGGGAGATATTCTTTTAATAAATTGTAATGTAGATCTTTATATATTAAATGTCTTCTGCTTCTAGCATCATTGCTAATTCACACACATTTTAAAACTTCATTTCACTTATGGATGATAAAACATGCACCTGACAAACAAATTAATATGAAACCATTATTTCATGATTGACGTTTGTAAAATTAGAAATCTATGTCTATTCATTATGTGTCCAAAGTGAAACCAAAAGGATAACCAATAGGATTTTTCATTCAACTTGAATATTCAAAATGCTTTATAAATAAGATGAAATAATTATCAACATATATGTAAATCTTACAGGAATTGAAAGCATTGCAGGTCAGTATTTGTGGGCATATTTGTCACAATCAAGAGTGGGCCTTGTTTTGACTGGGCCTTTTTGGTCAACTCTGATAGTGGCCTTTTTGACCCGGACCTTTCTGACCCGGGCCTTTCTGTCATTGGGCCTTTTTGACCCGACACCAACTAGATTGGGTCCTTTTGGCCAAATTACGGGCCGTTTTGACTTTTGGCCCGGTTTTGACTGTAAAACCTGGTAAACAAGTCCCATATGCGCTACCCTCCGATAGGCCTACTGGTATCGATAAGATAAGGATATGCTCGCCTGTCAAAGTGAGGTCTACCTTAAAATAATGAACAAACCGTTAAAGCAATGACTGTCTTTTCATTTTCAGGATTCAATAAACTTGCTTTCTTTCTCAAGTCCCGTGTAGTCACGGTATTCCTGAAGAAGAAACCATTTCGGCAACCTTTTCATACATCTTTCCAAAATGTTTTTCTTCCTTTTCATCAGTTTAAATGTAGGTCAAGGAATCGGCCGGGTTGGGACGAATTTAAGGGCCAACTTATTTCTCGCCCGCTTTCGGGTCGGGTGCAGACTGGTCTCACTATCGAATATCAGAATAGCCTATTATAGGCTATTCTGATAGTCGATATGTGGACCAGTCTAGAGCTGGAAACCCGCTTTCTGAGAGATACTCTGATGTTGCGAGCAACAGTACCCGCCCAGGGTCAGAAATAAGTTGGCCCAAAGTAATAGTGGAGTACTCCAGTCTATTTTTTTATTGGAACTTCTAGCCTAAATTTTTATGATTTATTGGTTCCGCTTCCGGTAAATTGTATCTGGCGGCAAAATCAAAGAAAATTTTCGTTTTTCCTCAAATCAAATTAATGACAGGTAGAATGGATTGTTTTTTATTCAAACATAAAGAAATATTCGATTACTGAATGATCTTCTTCAAAGAAATAAGCTATACAGTCAAAACAGCCCAAACTTGCCCAAAGTCAAAACGTCAAATTTGGTCTTCTTCTTCTTCCTGGTACTGGCCACAATCAACCGGATGATTATTTTGCCAGGGGGTTTGCGCTTAGAAAAATTTAAGAAAAGTTAAAAGTGAGAGTATTTACAGTGAAAGTTAAAAGAGTAAGACAGAGATTAGTAAAGATGTGCGGCTAGTTGAGCCTGAAGGCGTCAACTGAGCCGGCTGAACGTATGTCTGGAGGGAGTTGGTTCCAGTCTTTTGTAGTACGGGGGAAGAATGAGTTTTTCCTGGTTGAAATTTTACAGTATCTGTAGCTGTCTTGTCCGGTATTTCTTGATTGTCTGGATCGTCTTTGAAGGTATTGGTTTGGATCGATAGCTACTCTGTTTGTTGTTATCTTGTAATACATTATTAATCTTGCAGTTTGTCTTCGTTCCTCTAGTGGTCTCCAATTTAGGTCTTCCAGCATGCAAATCGTGCAGCTCTTCTCTGTACTTTTTCTAGTTTGGAGATGTCAGTCTTTTCGTATGGGTCCCAAATGGTGCTGCCATATTCTAGAGTTGGTCTTACTATACTTTTGTATGCTGTTTCTTTGGTCTTTATTGAGGAGATGTTAAGGTTCCTTCTAAGAAAGCCTAGGGTCCTATTTGCTTTAGATGTGATCTCGGATATGTGTTGGTCCCAGTCTAAGTGGTTATTGATAGTACAGCCAAGGTATTTCGTTGATTTTACATGTTCAAGGATATGTCCGTGGAGAGTGTAATTGAAAAATGTTGTTCTCTTCTTGTTACTAATAGATAAGACTTGGCATTTGTCTGGGTGGAACTGCATTTTCCATTTTTCTTCCCACGTAGCAAGCTTGTTGAGGTCGTCTTGGAGTTTTGAGCAGTCTTTATCAGATTTGATGGCTATGTAGGCTATGGTGTCGTCAGCAAACAGGCGCATTTTAGCATTCAGGTCTTCATGTATATCGTTAATGTAGTATAGTAATAGACTGGGGCCTAACACCGAGCCTTGAGGTACTCCTGATTCGACAGTGACAGGGTGTGACTTGTGTCCTTCTAGTACTACAGACTGGCTTCTATTTGATAGGAAGGCTTCTATCCATCTGTTGGTTTTTCCCCGAATGCCATAATGGTCAAGTTTATGAAGAAGTAGGCTGTGACTAACTTTATCAAAGGCTTTGGAAAAGTCCATTACCAGAACATCTGTTTGGCTGCCATTTTCAAGATTTTTGGTTATGTCATCAACAAATTCTAGAAGCTGGGTCTCGCATGAACAGCCACGTCAGAAACCATGTTGTAGTGGGTATAGGATATTACTTTCCTCTCCGTAGTTCATTATGTGGCTGGTGATCACATGCTCCATGATTTTGCAACAAATGCACGTCAGGGATATTGGCCGGTAATTGATTGCGTCGTATTTGTTACCTTTTTTAAAGATTGGAGTTACAAGTGCATTTCTCCATTCATCTGGAAAAGTGCCCGTCTCATATGATGTTTTGAAGATGATGGTAAGTATAGGAGCAATGTGTGTGGCATGTTCTTTTAGTATTTTTGGGGTTATGTTGTCTGGTCCAGCTGCTTTGTGTGGATCGAGTCTTTCTAAGAGCTTTTGTATTCCTCTTGTTTTGAAGTCAATGTCTGGTGCTGCTATCGATTGTCTTGACCTCATATAATTTCCTTCTAAGAATGAGTCCTTGCTTATGGTTTCTGCTTCTGAGAAGGCGGATTGGAATTGTCTGTTTAGAATATCTGACATTTTCTGGGGGTCAGTGTATAGTTGGCCGCGCTCTTTAAGACCTGGGATGTTGGTGTTGTCCTTTTTCTTGTGTTTTATAAATGTCCAGAATCGTTTAGTGTTCGCCTTTCCATTTGGGGTTTGTTCCTTCTTTTCAACGTTTATAACTCCTTCCACATATTTCCAGTATGAACGTCTAAGTTCTCTTTGCACTTTTTGTTTCACTTTTTTAAAGGATTCTGAGTCTCTTTGGGTGTTTGATTTTTTCTTTTGTTTGTATAATCTGTCTCTTTTCTTTATTAATTTCGTTATTTCATTGGTAATCCATGGGAGTTTGTCTTTTGGTTTAGTTATCTTATGCGGGATGTTTCTCTTGATACTATCATGTAAGGAATCAGTAAAGGTCTTCCAGATATTGTTTATATTGGGTCTGCTGAGTGACATTTCTTTGATTCGTATAAGGAGCATCTCCAAGTCGTTTTGAATGTTCTTCCATTTGGCTGACTTGTATATCGGTATCTCTCTTTGGCTTTGTTTGTGTTTCACTATATGTATGTCCATTTCAGCAAATACTGCATCGTGATCCGATATTCCTGGAATGGTGGTGATCATGTGTATTTTGTTTGGAAGGTTTGTTATTAACAGGTCTAGTGTGTTTTTATTCCTTGTGGGTTCATCCACAAGTTGGGTGAGTCCGTTTTCTTTCAAAGAGTCTTTAAGTTTCATGTGATTTTTAGCTCGACTATTCGAAGAATAGGGGGGCTATTCCAGTCACCCGGGCGTCGGCATTGGCGTCGGCGTCAGCGTCTGCGTCGGCGTAATGCTTTGGTTAAGTTTTTACGTGCAAGTGTTTGAAATCTCTGTTTCTATTAAAGCTATTGCTTTGATACTTTGCACATGCTTCTGTGACCATAATATCAGCATCTAGACAAAGATTCATTACTCTGATATTGAATTTAGTGGAATTTTAACCCTTTTCGGACTTAGAAATCTTGGTTAAGTTTTTACGTGCAAATGTTGTTTATCTGTAATATTTCTGTTTCTATCAAAGCAATCGCTTTGAAACATTACACATGCTTCTGTGGCCATAATATCAGCATCTTGACAAAGATTCATTACTCTGATATTGAATTTAGTGGAATTTTAACCCTTTTCGGACTTAGAAAATCTTGGTTAAGGTTTTACGTGCAAATGTTGTATTTCTGTTATATCTGTATTTCTACTAAAGCTTTTGCGTTGAAACTTTGCACATGCTTCTGTGACCATAATATCAGCCTCTTGACATAGAATCAATATTCTGATTTTGAATTTAGTGGAATTTTAACCCTTTTCGGACTTAGAAATCTTGGTTAAGTTTTTACGTGCAAATGATGTATATCAGTTATAGCTCTATTTCTACCTAGGCTTTTGCTTGGAAACAATACACACGCTTCTGTTACTATGATATCAGCCTCTTGACAAACATTTATTACTCTGATAATGAATTTAGTGAAATTTTAACCTTTTTCAGACTCAGAAATTCTTGGTTAAGTTTTTACGTGCAAATGTTGTACATCAGTTATATCTCTAATTCTATTAAAGCTATTGCTTTCAAACTTTGCACTTGCTTCAATGATCATAACAACAGCCTCTTGATAAAGATTCTATTCTCTGGTATACAATTTAGTGGATTTTTAACCCTTTTTGGACTTAGAAATTCTTGGTTAAGTTTTTACGTGCAAATGTTGTATTTCTGTAATATCTCTATTTCTACTATAGCTGTTGCTTGGAAACTTTATGCTTGCTTCTTTGACCATAATATTAGCCCACAGAAAAAGATTCATTACTCTGATTTTTAATTAAGTGGAATTTTAACCCTTTTTCAGCCGTAAAAATCTTGGTTATGTTTTTATGTGCAACTGTTTTATGTTAGTCGTATCTCTGTTTCTACTAAAGCTATTGCTTTTAAACTCTGCACATGCTTCTTTAACCATAATATCAGCCTCTAGACAAAGATTCTCTTCTCTTGACTTTCATTTTATTGAATTTCCAATGTCGATATTGATTTGCTGTTACTATCCAGCATTAGGAATAGTCGAGCTTCGCTGTCCTCCGACAGCTCTTGTTCATATTTGTTGTGTTTGGTTTGAGTACTTGTGATTTCCAGTCCCATCCTGGCAGGTTGAAGTCGCCGCCAATTAATAGAATAGCATCTTTAATTCCAGCTGCTCGAGTTAGGGATTCATCAAATTTGTTTAAGCTGTTTTCATCTGATGTTCTAGGGTTGTAGTATGAACATATGTATAGTTTTTTCTGATCGTTTAGGTTTAGTTTTATCCAGATAATTTCGCAATCTGTCTGTAGCTCTGGGACTTCGATTGAATGGTACACATTTCTGATTGCAATGAGAACTCCACCTCCCTTGGCTGTTTGTCTATCTTTTCTGAAATTCTCCATACTGTGTAGTTTGCCGGGAAGATTTGATTATTTGTTATGCTATTGTCCAGCCAAGTTTCTGTTGCAATCACTACATCAGGTTTAACACTATCTATTATATTTTCAAGACGTTCTTGTTTTTTCTTTAATGACTGACAGTTTATATTCAGTATTCGGAGGGGTATTTGTTGCTCGTTGGGGTTTGTTGTCTTTTGCTTTCTCAGGGGTGTGGAAGCATGAATTGGTTTGATGGTTTTGGTTTGCTCTGGACTAGGGAGACTGCTGGCTGATATAGACATGAAGCTTGTTTGATTGGTTGTTTTTGAGTGGTACTCATAGCATACAGTGTTATGATTTTGGTTGTTGCAGATTTTACAATCCAATCTTATGTCGCTATCACTATTAAGGATACTGTAGGAGCCAGTGTGTACATCTTGACAACTGATGTGATACCACTGATCACATGTATCACAGATAATAGCACGGTCATCCCACGTAACTGGGTGATCACAAGTTCCACAAAGATATGTTGTGCTTTTAGGATCGTTTCTGTTCACAGGTCCAGGATTTAGTTCAATATCATTTGATGTGGATAGGAGAAGTAACGCTAGGTAGAGTAGAAGTCCTTCTTTCCTAAACTTTTGGTTAACACAAACTAACTTTTTATTTAGGGATAGAAGTGCTAGTCCAGTTTGGTAGGAGTGTGCGTTGCAGCAGTTTTGGGAGTCTGCACGGATTGCTTGTAGCACAGGACAGTCTGTTTTGACAGGGTGTTTCACCGGTTGTAGATAAGCAATAATGCCAAGGAGGACAAATAGATGGTGCAGGATTATCATATTTGGGAGTTGGTGACTTACTTGTTGGCTTTATTTATCACTCATTAGTATTTATTCTTACTGTCGTTTCTTTTTAGTTTTCCCGCCGGAAGTTGAAAGATGGTGACACTCTGGTAACTTTTTGAAAAGTAGATTTTCTTTATAATCTAGACAGAAATCACTCGCTCGGTGGGTACTAGGGGTTCCCTCTAGTACATGTTGTCTATTTACATCAACATCGGTTCAGCATGAGAAAGAAGAAATAGAAAAATAAGAAATTTTTCGGTCCGAGGAGGAGAAAGACCTCCGATAGTTCACGCATGCGCAACCCCTCTCCAAATCGGTCCAAACCAGATTCAATAATGGTCACAACGGCCAAATATTTAATTTGCTTTTTTACCAATCTAAAATATTTTCTTTTTAAGACAATCATTTTTATGTTAAGATTACAAATTTAGTATTTAAGCACTGCACTTTAAAAAGGGGCCTTAATGACAATTTTCTTGTTTAGGTTCTAGAGGCCACAAATATGGTTGATATGCCTTAAGCTGTGGGTTGTCTTTTATCCGTGGCTACTAAAAAAGTATTGAACAAAGATAGGAAACTTTAAATTTCTTCACAGTTTATTCTGAGAAAGGATTATTTATATGTTTTGATCAAATTTGCTTTGAAAAAAGAGATTGGTCCATCAAAATTCAACATAATCGATCTTTTATCTCAAATTTTCGGAACTTCTTTATTTAAAAATGGTAGTTATTTAAAATGAACGGATTCGAGTATTATTTACATTTTTTAAAGTCCAAGTTAAAGGACGAGGCTTAAGACATACTATGCATGTGTAGCATCCAATTTCTTTAGGTGTCATCCTAGTATTGTTTTTAATTTAACCTACTTTTTTGACAGGCCACGGATAAAGGAAAACCAAGTTTTTCATATGTTATGTATAGTTCCTTAACATAATATATAATTATTCCTAAGACAAGGAAGTCACATGTAAGTAGACTGTGTCAAAACAAACACAAAATGAGCAAGTTATTTTCAAGCTCCAAAGTTCTATCACCGGGGGATTTTCTAACATTAGTGTGTGTGTTCCTTATTTGGGGATTAATTTCGGAATTAACTAAGTCAAGACAATGTTGAGTTCTTAGTATCAATTTCTATAATTTGTTATTTTCAATATTTCAAGTTCAACAAACACTGTCCATCTATTTTGATCTTTCTCACTTTGCTATTTCAAATTCTTTATATATTTTCTAAATCAACACCAAAGTTTCTAAATTCTAAATTTTTCTAAAGCCAAAGTCAATTTCTAAAATCCGATCTTAATCATTCAAAAGCCAAGCACACTCTGTCTCTCTCATACTCAAAGTTCCCTCTCAGCTTCTCAGACATCACATGATCTCCTACTAAAATCTCAACCAATCAGAACTATTCTTACATCTATACATCTTAATTAATTTGTTTCTCTCATTCTGATTGGTCAATCGTCCAAGCTTCCACTTTCGCTCCTTTTCTTCCTGGGTCATTTAACATCAAACAAATCTAACACCTACTTGCAATAATTAACTGTAACAGATAAACCAAATGTGCCTAATGAAATAGTTCCACTAGCTTAAAGTTATCAAAGATACATAAGGTTCTAAATATTACCATATGTTGCATACTAAGAATTTCTGTTGAGTTATAGATAGTAAAACCTTTACAAAGATCAACTGATAATTCTTTCCTAAAGTTAAAATCAAAATCTAAATTCAAATTCAACTATTAATTCTAAATTATTAATTTCATATCTCAATATTAATTTCATATTTTAACAAACAATGACAACTATTTTTACTGGGTGACACATGCAACTGCCCTCAGTAAGTTTGCTCCGCAAACTGAACTTAAACAATTAAATTAGTGCATTAAATAAAATTTCTGTACAATAAGGTGCTCTCTCTGTCAAGATGGACAGTCAAAATCCAATTTACAATACATACAAATTTACAAATCCTGTTCATTTTCAATCAATTTGGTTTGTTTTTCACTTCTAATCTGTGCCTGAAATGTTTTCTAACTTTTACTATTTTTTTGTATTTTTCTCAATTAAACGTCTTATCTACATCTGCAATCAGTACACTCACATTTTCATTAATGTAATTTCAAAAATGCCTTGTGCCTCATCTTTGCTACAACTCCTTTATTTTTCAACTCTCAATATATCATCTTGTGCACAGTGAATAACTCGAGTTTTGCGTTGCATTGCCCTTATACTTAAAATACCTTACTTGAAGTTTGACCTAAGTACTTATTCTCAGGGTTTATCGACTAAGACCAGTATGCATGATAGTCAAATTTTTGACTGAAATTTACTGCCTTAACCCTTATCTCTTCAATCTTTATTTGCACATGTTACTTAACATTATCTTATTTCCTTGTCTCAACTTAATTGCTTCTCCCTGTAGAATCTTAAATAGTAACTTAGGTATACAAATACAATTTTTCCATCTTGCAAAGTTGAAAATGATTAAGAAAGGTTAAATTGAATATTGAATTGTTTTGACCCAACCCCCCTAAAATGATATGAAAAGACGCATATGCTATATAAATTTTGAATTTGTTACAAAACAGGTTCAAAATTCTTTCTGACCTCACTTGAGCCATTTAACACCTTACTTATGGATATTGTGTATCAACTTCTTATCAATTGCATAATCACTATAATGTGCAAAATTGCTAATTATCTCCTGGAGTGTAGTTGTGTACTAATATGTGTGTGTATTATGCTGAGGGTTTGGAAGTGACCTTTTTGCGTCTCTTACCAGAAAATGTATATTTAATGTGGAAGTCTTTCCTCAGGCTTAATGGCAAGTCCTCAGCATAAGTCCACTCTGTTTTGCAGTTTTCACTGTTTTTCTCTCTGTACTTCACTCTGTATACCATGCGTCCTAAAGATGATGTAGAACACCATTGTCTATCTCATAAAACTGGGACTCTGCAACAATTCTATGTGCAATATTTCTCTGCTCCGGTACCTTTCCTTCCTCTTTGTAGGCAAACATTGCCATGAAATCGCTGTCTGCAATTTGGGCCTGCCTAAGTTTTTCCGGTGTCATGTCGCATATCTCTCCTAAATGGTTGATGGGGTCCATGGTATTGTATGTATCAATTGCATTAATCATAGTTGAAAGGGAGTTTAATCTAGGGCCAGTTTTCAATCTGTTTAACTTTTCCAAATCCGTTTCTGAAAAGTGAAGGGTGTATTCTTTGTAGGCTTTAGGGGTAGGTGTTGATATTAAACAAACTTGGGGATCTATCTGTGGGTCGTCTGCATTTGTTGTCTTTTGATCTGGGTCAACACTAGCATAAGGCCTACGGCTAAGGGCATCGGCATTCCCATGATGTTTTCCACTCTTGTATACCACTTCATACTGGTAACCTTGAAGAAATACAGCCCATCTACCTAAACGTCCTGTAGATCTGTTTTCCTTCAAAGTTCTCAAAGCAATGTGGTCAGTGTAGACGGTGAAGGGTCTGTTGGCTAGATATGTATGGAAATACCGTATTCCTTCTACAAGTGCAAGTCCTTCCAAGTCGCTGATTCCCCAATTTTTCTCAGCTGGACGTAGAGATCTTCCAGCATAACCAATCACTACTTCTCGTCCTTCTTTATCCTTCTGACCAAGTACAAATCCAATTGACAGGTTGCTTGCATCTGTGTACAAAAGGAACTTTGCATCTTCCGAAAAGTCTGGGAAGGCTAAAATTGGTGGGGATGTCAGTTTCTCTTTCAGGGAATTGAATGCAGATTCACAGTCGTCTGTCCAAATGAACTTGGAATCCTTCTGTAACAACTGATTCAATGGTCTGGCAATTGCTGCATAACCCTTTACGAAACGGCGGTAGTAACCTGAAAGTCCAAGAAAAGCCCTAACCTCTGTCTGATTCATTGGAGTTGGAAAATTAATTACCGCAGTTATCTTCTCCTGATCCACTCCTATTCCCTTCTGTGTGAAACGATGTCCAAGATATTTGACCTCCTTTGCTGCAAAATGACACTTACTTGGCTTTAGCTTAAGGTTAGCCTGTCTAAACCTATCAAAGACCTGTGATAAATGCAAAAGATGTTCATCAAAATTTTTGCTGAAAATAAGACAATCATCTATATATGTAAGTGCAAATTTATAGCTGAAATCTCTCAAAACCTCCGTCATAACCATTGAAAATGCCATCGGGGAATTCATTAATCCAAATGGTAGCCGATTAAACTCCCATACTCCGTTGTGAGTGACGAATCCTGTCTTGTGTTTCGTTTCTGGGTCCAATGGTATTTGAAAGAATCCCTGAGCCATGTCGAGAACTGAGTAAATGCTGGCTTTGGCTTGTCCTAGGCAATCAACCACGTCTTGGAAATGGGTGATGGGGAAGTTAATCGGATGAGTTACCTTGTTAAGGCCTCGGAAGTCGACCGCAAAACGATAATCACCTGATTTCTTCTTTACCAGCAAAACGGGAGCTTGCCAAAGGGTATTCGACTTGGAAATGATCCCATTCTCCTCAAGTTCCTGAGTCTGTCGCTCAATCTCGGCTTTCTGTTCAGGGGTGGTTCGGTATTGGGGTCTCCTAACAGGTGGAACATCCTGTGTGATAATCTTGTGAGGGTGTAAATCAGTATGGCCTAACTCAGCTGTGCATGTAGCAAAAACATCTCTATTTCTCCCTATCAAGATTAAAAGTCTTCTCTTCTGCTCTTCAGTCAAAGTGGAATGTGAAAGATCAACTCCTAGTGATTTGGCTATATCTATGTAATGAGTGTCTGTCTGCAACTCATTAATGCATGGAATGCTTGTGTCAGTGGGTGGTGTGGAATGGTGTGGTATATTGCATGATTGCATATTGTGTTGTGTATTGCTGATAAGGTTGGATACACTCTCAGGTGAACAATTATCAATTTCACACAAAATAGCACTTTTCTCAAACGAATCTAATCTAGCAACAGGCTCATTTGCTTTCAAATATAACCATTCATGTGTTGGATTTAGAATCTGAACACATGCCTGGTTATTTTGAATGTTCTCAATAGATCGGGCTCCTATAACATTATGCTTTGATGGTAAGGTTCTAAGTGGCTCAACTAAAGTCATACCTTTGAAATCAGACTTTCTTACCTTGATTTTTGCTATAGTAGCTGACCTTGGTGGAATGCTAATTCTATTGATCAGACGTGCCAGACTAGACTTTTGCGGTGCAGAAAACATTTGTGTGACAACTAGACCTCCTTGAATTTCCAAAATGTCATTGTCAAAATCCACATGTGCTTTTTGCTCTTTGAGAAAATCTCTCCCAAGTATCACAGACTGATTCAATCGTTTAAAAATGTAGAAAGTCTGGGTCAAAGTTAGCCTACAGATGGTTACAGGAATACTAATTTTGCCCAAAATTTTCATATGGCTTCCATCTACAGTCTGAGCTGCATGTACATCCGACTCTTGTAGTGCAAATTCTTTGGATAGCCCACTTCTTTTATAAGTGTCATGACTTAAGCAAGAAATGGACGCACCAGAATCAAGCATGGCTGCCACTGAATATTTGCCCAATCTGACATCTACTAAATTTTTCTCTGAACCTAGTTTGTATGCCTTTCCAATGCAGATGTCAGTGTCTGCCAAATTTTCCTTATTGTGCCCATCCCCAAAGGATTTAGGGATAGGCGCGAGTCCCTATCTCCTAAAATAAGGGCGATGCATACGCGCTATGTGACCAATCTTATGACATTTGTAGCACTCGGCATTCCTGAATTTACATAAAGAAGAAATGTGACTGTACTCACCACAGTGTATACACGCTTCACCAAATCTTCTCCTTGTACTATGTCCATGATAGCGTTTGTGATCACATTTTTCTGATTGCACATATTCACTATCACTTATGTCCGAATTCCTACGCTTCTTAGATCGTACACTAGACACTTCCTCCTGGTTGCTGGTCAGTGATTGTCCCATAACTGCGTATTTCCTCACATCCTCCAGGGTTTTGGCCTCCTTCAAGATCACAAAATTTCTGATCTCCCTGTTAAGTCCATGGATCAGCTTATCAAGTATTTCGCTGTCCTGCTTCTGGATGGATCGCCCACATTTCACAACAGTCTCGATGTATTTGTCCACTGGATCGGAGCCCTGTTTCAGATCCAAGAAATCAGCATAAGTAGAAACTCTGCTGTTGTATGTAGTTTCATACCGTTCAAGGAACTGCTTGCTCAACTCTCCAAAGTTATTTTGTACCTCCTCAGTGAGTCCAAGATACCACGTCTCAATGTGCTTTCCCAAAGAAATATTAAAATGAGCACACTTCTCCTCCTCATTCCACTTTTTCAGCACTGACACTTGGGTAAATCTTTTAAGCCATAACTTGGCACTGTCCCCCTCTTCAAAAATAGGCACTGTTAGTCCATTGCACCGCCTTTCACTTGATTTAGCCATTTTCGCAGATTTAACCTTTAATCCAAATTAAACCATCAACGAGTATCGTACGCGGATTCAACCACCATTATATCACCGGGGGATTTTCTAACATTAGTGTGTGTGTTCCTTATTTGGGGATTAATTTCGGAATTAACTAAGTCAAGACAATGTTGAGTTCTTAGTATCAATTTCTATAATTTGTTATTTTCAATATTTCAAGTTCAACAAACACTGTCCATCTATTTTGATCTTTCTCACTTTGCTATTTCAAATTCTTTATATATTTTCTAAATCAACACCAAAGTTTCTAAATTCTAAATTTTTCTAAAGCCAAAGTCAATTTCTAAAATCCGATCTTAATCATTCAAAAGCCAAGCACACTCTGTCTCTCTCATACTCAAAGTTCCCTCTCAGCTTCTCAGACATCACATGACCTCCTACTAAAATCTCAACCAATCAGAACTATTCTTACATCTATACATCTTAATTAATTTGTTTCTCTCATTCTGATTGGTCAATCGTCCAAGCTTCCACTTTCCCTCCTTTTCTTCCTGGGTCATTTAACATCAAACAAATCTAACACCTACTTGCAATAATTAACTGTAACAGATAAACCAAATGTGCCTAATGAAATAGTTCCACTAGCTTAAAGTTATCAAAGATACATAAGGTTCTAAATATTACCATATGTTGCATACTAAGAATTCCTGTTGAGTTATAGATAGTAAAACCTTTACAAAGATCAACTGATAATTCTTTCCTAAACTTAAAATCAAAATCTAAATTCAAATTCAACTATTAATTCTAAATTATTAATTTCATATCTCAATATTAATTTCATATTTTAACAAACAATGACAACTATTTTTACTGGGTGACAGTTCTTTGTTTTGATGACGTCATCACAGTTGTCTAGAGCTATCTTTAGAAATACCCATGGAATTAGGCAAATACAGCATATGGCACCATCTTCATTAAACTTCATGGTCCTCTTATAATTTTACTAATTTAGTGTATTTTTGTTTATAGTAAAATTTTCTAATTGGGCCATTATGACCAAAATAAAAATCTGTTTTGGGCTGTTTTGACCAAATTACTGGTCATATTAGACTAGTGATCCAATCTCAAATTTTGAGACCAGGGAGGCCCGGTTTGTAATGGATGCAGACAATGGTATTTTGCTTGCCCAATATCTGAGGAACAGCGCTAGGCTTGTCTGCAGATTCACAATCCCTTCTGTAGGTCATCACAGAGGTCAAAGGTCATGGGGTGCAAAACAGTAAAAAATCGTATAAAGGCACCTATATGGTATGATATGATCAAAATAAAACCAGGCTTTTGGGTATTTTTAAAACTGTACATATGCAAATGATTTTCACATGATTATATACTTGCAAAACGGCAGCAAATTAGTCAAAAATAAAATATCAAAGTACTAAAAGTATTTCAGTTGCAAACGGAGAATGTTTGGATAAAAGGAACATATAATATTACTTTAGCATACGGATAAATTCATGTGATATATCTTACTTAGTTATATTCAACATTCAGATATAAATGTATATATGGCTCTTCACTTGGTCTATTGCTCGAACATAACTTAGAACTCTAGGCAGTTAGAAAACAAAATCAACATTTTTGCTAGGAATCAAGCAATTCAACAAACCAATTTTGGCGTACTTCGGTCTGAAAAGATGATTTATTCATAACACAGATATGAGCATCATTTGTTGATGGCTTCAATGCAACACAGGACAACGTCGTAGAATGAGTGGTCGACTTCTCGGCGGTGTAAACCGAATTTCTGAGAGAGTCATTGGTTGCAGCAGTCCTTAATTTTGCTCTAACAAGAACGTCTCCAAGTGATTTAGGTATCGGAATGCTACAACTTGTTCCTCAGGGAATGTTTTTCTGAGTTTACTGGATGGCTAAATCTTAGACCAGTTTTTGTCTTTTATTGAGTCATAACTCTTTGCAGCGTTGTCCAAGGGCACACTGTTGTGTCCAGGGTCTACGGATCCGAAGGTTCCGACTGCAAGGACTTTCCTCAAATACGAGATTGAATATCATTTTTAAATGAAATAATCTAAACCACCAAGGATGAAATTACAGTATCTTTTGATACCTTAATTAAGATCTGTTTAAAATTTCACTCCAAGAACCGATGAGAAAACCTGTGAGCAGGATTAGAAAAAGGGTTTTTTTCCCAAATTTAGTGTAAGCCTTTGTACTAAATTTAGATAAATATATAAAAAATACTTGACGATTTTCTTTTAAATTTCACACACCTTTTAGTGCATTTAAATCCAAATAAAATTTGTGTCATTATGCTTACTTAATAGCAATTCGAGGCAACTGTAGGGATCCTAAACACTGACATAGGAAATTTAAATTGACAATATTGTTTCGTGTTTATTCGCATCAATAACGATTCGCGCTTAAATATTTTACGCCAATCACACTTTTGTGGCGTTGTATCGTCGTTATAAAATGATTTACAGACCTAAGTTAATATCTAAGAAAGATAAATGCCTACTTATACTTTTTTAGAAACATTGTAATTTTTTGACATCCAAACATTCAAAATAAGTTTGTCACTTTCAATATTTTAAGTCACAACCAGGCACGAGGATGTAACAGATAAGAAGGACTAGAATTAAAAAAAGAAGAAGAAAGTGTTCTTTCTTAAAACTTTGGATAATGAGTAAAGTATGGGATTATAAATGTGAGTTATAGAAAACATAGGTGTATTTAAGATCAATTTTTTGAGAAGCAGGTAACAATTCTAATTGAATTTATAAGAACAGGGGCACTTTGAACTAGAGATAAAATACAAAAGATTTAAAAAGGCGAATGGAGATCTGGATTGTAGCAAGCAAAAACAGGGAAACATGGATTATTTTGTCACAGGACGACCAAAATATTGGAAAGACAGCTTAAGCATGGCTGTGGTAACAAATGTTTGACATCAGAAGTCGATAAAACAAAATATTCCATTGGGTTAGGCCCATAATATTGCCGACATCAGGAAAACAGTAATTGTGTGTAGTTCACACATTTTTTCTTAGTTGATGGTTTCGATGATAATTAAATAAAATTAAAATTAAATGAATAAATAAAACAAAATTAACCTGCATACTCTCGGCATCCGACATCTAATAACATTGTGAAATTGACAAAAGGAATGATATAGGATTGAAATGAATTTGATGAACTTTTAAATGAAATCAACGTGTTTGGTTGAAGCTGGTACATCTTATTTAATGACGCAATCTTACATTAATAGATCTGTGTGTCTTCACATTCCAATCAGACTTTTCAAATTCACGCTGGTCAATTTAATCATTGAATGAATTGAGTGGTTCTTATTTCGAATTGATTGCGAGCAAGTCAGGAACGTTGTGAATGATTTCGGAGCGTTTTTATTGAGATGGTTTTGAAAACCAAGAATGAAGCGCTAAGCGAGTGATTCAGAATGAATTTGAGTGGGGTCAATTTCACCGTGTCATTAGTAATAGTGCGATGTCAATGCGATCATCGCGCCGTTTTACGGGAACCATAACCCTACGAATCACCTAACCTAAGAACTGTTAGGCTAGGCCAATAGACCCAAGTCACAAATAACCGAAAAAAAAAACACACACACACACACAAAAAGCAACAACAACCTATAAATAAAACTAAATTGATCTTCAATTATATATATAAGTATCAAAACTGTTAGGCTTTAGATTGACTTGCTTTACTTCATATTCTAGCATTAATCGTTTACTCATTGATTGTTAGATTAAAAGTCTATTTCACAAAAGAATTAGCATGTAGGGCTTATTCAGCAGCATTTATATCTAAAGGCCCTGTCATATTATTAAACTCTTTCTTCGGCTGTAAAAGTGTGCCTTTATGCCAAGCAACGTTGCGATGTTGTGTAGCAACTATAATGGCATCAAGCTGGCGGGAAATTATCAGTCGAGTTTCACAATCATTTCAGTCAATTTAAGAACAATCTGAGTCATGTCCTTGATTTTGAAATAACTGCAATCCAACACAATCAAAAACTCTGATTGGTTTAAATCGCATCACGTTGGGAATTCCATTGCACTTTTTTCTGTATAAAGTGCAATGACGATTTCGAGAAAACCACAGACCATCGATCTGCAAGTCCAGTGTTGAAGAAACTCGAGAAGTTCAGATTTACAGCCAGTCAACGGAGATCATCAGGCAACGTTACCAACCTCGCTCGATCGTGCCGATTTCGTTTTAAAATGAAGCAGTAATAGACAGAAAAAAATCCGATAATAGATACCAATAGAAATATAAAAATTGTCGTCTATTTGTGTCAAATTTGTAAAACTTAATGCCATCAAACACCGAGAGCGTGATAACAATACACGTTCAATATTCAACTTGACAATAGATCTTGTGATCTATTTACGCACAGAAAGTAGACTTGAACCTTTTACTATTTTGCTGGGTATTTTAATTGTTTCTTACATGTAGATCTAATAGATTGAAATTATAAGGGGCAGGTGTATCTTTCACTACTTTTATTGGAGTATAAAGTTCAATTGCCTTAGCACATGGCTAAAACATAATGCCCTACGGGCGTTATTTACCATGTGCTAAGGCAATTGCACTTTATACTCGAATAAACGCAGTGAAAAATACGTTCATCCCTATAATTTATCCTTATGTTGTGCATCTCCTAAGTGGTTATGGCTTTAAGGTAGCAATGGACAGCGGCCTCCCGACTCTATAAACCGGAAGTGGGTTTTCGTTTATTTTACGGCTCTATTTGCGCGTTGTTTAAAAAGACCGGTTTTCGTAAGATTCTGGATGTGGAAAAAACATACAATAATGATGGTAAAATTTCATAATTTAGCTTCTTTTCAACATATGATATCAATAGAATTACTGGATCATTAAATTTATCAATAAAAATGCGATAAAAGCGTCATTCAATAAGGAGGGTTCATTGTAAATTAACGAAAAACTTTCTTATTTGCATGGAAAGGTATACTGAATTTTTTACCAAATGAAGGAGAAATATGGGTTTTAAACATATCGGAAAATAAGAAAAAATAATTGGGTCATTTCTTCAAAAAATAGGTTTTTGTGACATTTTTACCTCGTAAAATTACAAAAATTGGTGCATTTTTAACTTTTGAAGGTACACTGTGCAAATGCAATTGATCAAAAAGAAATTTTCTTTGCAACAGCCATTCTGTACATGTAAAAGGTCTATCAAAATGTATGTGTTTTGTAGCTATTTGTTGGTACTGAGCTTATACTAGACCTAATGAAAAATTGCAAATACCACTCAAGGGCAGGTAACTCAAACATGAAAATGAGCATGGAAAGGTACCTTCAAATTTTGATATAATGACTACACAATGTTAATCATCAACAGATTTGACCAAGAAAAAAATTCATTGGGCGGAAAAAAATGACGCCATGTGTCCATTGCTACCTTAAGGATGGATAAGTGTTAACAATTATATCAAGTCGTATGTTGGTGGATCTTTGGCATCCCTGGTGCTTCAAACTTCTTTTTGCATGCTGCAATGACAACTTTGAATGGTATATTGGTGTTGAGTGATGTCACATCTATGGAGACCAATAACCTACCCTTTGGAATTAGTTTTGATTCAATTTTACAGAGGTAGTCTGGGGTACCATTTACATATGAAGGTATATTTACAACATAAGGCTCTCTGATGAAGAAATATTTAGTTTCGAAAGTGCTCAGATTATTTATGCTTCAAACAATAATCTAAGCTACTCACTATTTGCGTACAATTGATATTGATATATAATGTGTCAAAAAAAAAAAACAAAAAAAAAAAAACAACAGATTATTATATGTGACCCTTCATGCGTAAAGGGACCATCTAGGAAGTGAGAAAAGTGTCAATCCTCTTCAGACTGCGCAGACTGAACAGACTGACTAGGATCAAAACTTTTCGCACTCTAATTATTTTCTAAATCTAGAATGATCACTCTACCTTCCTGTGAAAGAATGTTTGAAATCTAAGCTGTGGTTGACCTGTAATAGAATCAATCTCTTTTTAAATGTATATTTTACACAATTTCCAGATGATCCCTTATCGCATGACGGGTCACATATATATGATTTTTTTTATTAATTTTACTCAACAGGTAAAAAATATATTTCTTAGGGTGATAATCCGGCGGCGTCGGAATCAATGTCAATAGTTATATAAATAAGGACTTTAATAAATACATGTATGCATATGTATAAAGTAAAAATGATTATAGTTTATATTACAAATTATGATAAAAACAAATTCAAATCGTCTTTATTACTTTATCTATCAGTAATCATAATGAATAAATGTGCTTGGAGACAGTTTTGCAACACACAAAATGCAAACAAACTTTAATGCCTAAAATGTCAGTACTTTCAGTACTTTGATTTCGACAAAGGCTTCAAAATGCTCATTTTTGTTTGTTTAAACATTTGTTTGATAGAATTGAATCATTGTTAAACCATTTCAGTCAATTATTTATCATACAAAGCTGCATAACAGTCAGTTTAGAGTGATATTTCCGAAATGGCGTAAATGCACTTGATGACCTTTGACCTCTGTAATTTGCATAATAGACATTTCCTGGTCTGCAGACAGGGCAGATTTTATTCGGCAAAGGTTGACGAACAGTTTCCACTATATAACTTTGCATTACATTTCGGGCCTCCCTAAAGTGATTTTTAGAGGTCTCCTGAAAAATAGTTACCTGTCTATATTGACCGAAATGCGGGCCGTTTGACCCTGGGCCTATTGACTCTTGGCCTTTTTGACCTGCACCCTGATACACTTGATGTTCAGGGTTCCAAGTCCAGTTTTGATGATTCTGTGGAGGAATTGTTAATTAAGAAATACTCTACCTTTATTTCAACAGATGAAAAAACAACTTGAGGATCACTTTGAACTCAGTGACCACAACCAGTATAACTACACCACTGTAATGGCAGGTAGACATCAACTGTGAAATAGAAATAGAGTTTAAAAAGAAAATAAATTAAATCAACAGCTATGAATTATACTATCTAGCTTCTTCTTCCTTCTTAGACTTCCCTCCAATAGACTGGAGTACAATCAGCCTTTGCTGATGTTGTAATTGCTCAATTTTGACAAATTTGTTAAAAAATTGTTATTTCTAAAATTTTAAAAATTAATTCCCATAAAAGAAGTTCATAAAACATAAAACAGTTTGAATGATTTTGTGTTTTTGTTTTCCTAAAAAATCCTAAAATTTTTTAAGTTCTTAATTGAAATCTTTTTAGTATTTATGTACTTGCCTGTAGCCCCGTGGGGATTGGCTTTCTGTATACACACACCCCCAGTCTATTTTCAGGGATAGTATTTATAAGTTAGTAAAGCATGAAATATCCACTGATATGAAATATATCTTTTTACGTGGAATCATAAGTTCTTAATTGAAATCTTTTTAGTATTTATGTACTTGCCTGTAGCCCCGTGGGGATTGGCTTTCTGTATACACACACCCCCAGTCTATTTTCAGGGATAGTATTTACAAGTTAGTAAAGCATGAAATATCCACTGATATGTAAAATATCTTTTTACGTGGAATCAGATTTTTGGAATACTCATTAATTACCGATTTGTTCCATTTTATGTGACCATTTCACAGACCATTTTATAATAATAATTATAGTAATAATAATACTATTTACGCTCAGTGTTCCCCTAAATTGAAGCTTGTATCCCCAGTTTTAGCAACGGGCCCTCTTTGTGTTATATAGAGGGGTTATATGCACATCGTAAAATACCCATTTTTACCCCCAAATTTAAAACGCAGTGGGATCACTGACTCTGGCAACATAATTACAGATACCCTTGGCATGATGAACCATGCCTATTGGTATGGTCTCTCTTTACGCAAATTACTGTCTGTTTACAGAAACGGACATGGTCACAGACCTGAACTTGCACTATCAAGGTCTCCCTGTTGAGATACATGTGGTACTCCCATGCAAGCTGGACATGACCAGTTCATATCCATTTGTACCAGCTTACCTCATGTGATTACTGCAAGACATTGGCATGATAGACCAGCTTTGCTGCAGTCCAGACTAATGATGTATTTATCATCATGAAGTTATTTGGTGTTATATGATATTTTCTACCCTGTATCCTTTGTATACTTGGTTCCAGGCATAGAAACTATTTATTTAATCAAGAAATGGTTAAGGTCTTCCGTTTCATTTTTACGAATTTTACAGATGTCGCTGGTCTCTTTATTGTATTTCGCAGTAACCTGTGTTTTATAGGTACTAATTAGTAGGTTCGCCTAGATTCCTATTTTTTTTTACTTCTAGTGTGTCAATTCTAGCCATCATCTATATATTATGTGGTTTCACATTTTTCAAGTTATCTAAGTGGAGGTGATCTAGGGTTTTCTTTGTCCTTGCTCCTTCTGTTAGCCAGGTTTTCCAGTTTGTATCTATCTTGTTGTTTACTTCATTTTCCTTTTATTTTTCGAGATTGGTTTCAGTAATGGGGAGTATATGGATGGTAGATCATATTTTTTCAGTATTTTGTTGACATAAATGAACCAGCTATTTGACTTCTCATCTTTCAGCGCTGGTTGTCTCTCTGCGAGTTCTTTTTCTACACTGTCGCTCCCGAAGATGTTCATTGCATGTGTGAGGTATTTTTTAATTGATATCTGCCTCTATTGGCAGCTGTCCTGCTAAGATGAATACTCCACAGTCACATGCATCAAATAAAAATTGACCTACAGTTGGAACTTTCAGTGCCTTTTGCCCTTTGATTTTGATGAAATTTTTTAGCCAAAATTTATTCAGCATGACAAGGGTTAATTCTTAATCACACTGATGTAAGACTTGTAAATACCTAAAGAGTCTCACAGGGAAGACTGGGTTAACCTAATTGTGTTGCCTCATTATTATTAAAAATAGTTATATTATTATTATTTTACCTTAGATTATGGACTTTAACATACAAATATACCTTGAACTTTGATCTTTGGTCAAGTTCTGTTTGTGTCAAGTTTGCGACAAGTGACAGCTGTTTGGGTGAGCTACATTGTCGGTTGACAACTCTTGTTTCGAACCCCCAATGTTGTTATTATTTTCTTACAGATCAAGGTGAATTAGAGGCACTGACAGCCTGTCTCGGGAAAATAGACGATGACTGTGGCATCACAAATGAGGATAAAAGTAAGACCACGGTTTGTTCTTGGCCAATGGATTTTGAGATTCTCCCTTTTTACAAAGATCCCCGATATTTTAAAAAGTAATATGGGCTTTTTATCATGCCCCGTATCAAAAGATTGTGGCATATTGTTTTACCGTTGTCCGTCTGTCTGTCTGTCTGTCTGCCAAAAATTAACCAAAAAATTAACATTGCCAATATCTTTAAACCTAATCAAGAAACAAGGCTAATATTTGTCATGATGATAGATCTCAATAATATGCATCTGCTGATACCAAAGTGAAGGTCATGGGACAAGGTCAAGGTCATCTGTCAAGGTCAAATAACTACAAATTTAACCAAAAAAACATAACATTGCTGATATCTTCAAGCCTATTCAAGATACAAGGCTAATATTTGACATGATGGTAGATCTCAATGAAAGAAAAAAATGCTGTTACGGGGGCATTTGTGATTCACAAACTCATCTTTTTTTTTAACCAAAAACAAAGAGCATGAAATTCAAAACATTTCTCAATTAAGAAGATTTTGTGATGAGACCCTCAACATTTTTTAAATTCTAAAGTAAACACTCTTCAACCTATTTCTGTACTATTATTTTTTTTACCTTTCCAAGTTAAAAGATAACAACTTAAGTTTTGGTTCTCCAAATGGAATGACTAAGCATGCAATAATAAAAATTAAATAAATTTTTGCTTCATGTTTTAATTCATTTTGACAATTCCAAAGTTTCTTTAATAAAGTTGATTAATTCTAATTTGTTTGAAAAAAATGTCACAACTTTTCACACCTTTTTTTAATCGATATAGGAAAGCAAAGCCTGATTCCCAGTCATTTTATGATCACCTGAGCACGAAGGTGAACTATTGTGATCGCCCATTGTTGGTTGTCCGTCGTCCATAATTTCTTTAAACATCTTCTCAGAATCTCCTCCTAAACTAGTGGGCCAATCTTGATGAAGCTTGGCAGTGATATTCCTTGGGTCAAGCTCAATTGAAGGCAGTGCAAAGTCATTATGTGCCCCTACCTTCATATAAGGGCTATGCCCAGATATATACTTTTTGCTCTTGCCTGAAAACATTCCATGATATTGATCTTTTATAGAAACTATCCCCATGTGAGATCTGTCTATTTAATTGATTTGATGTCCAAGGGGTCAAAGAGATTTAGGTGAGCAATCTAGGACTAGGACCATTATGGTCCTCTTGTTTGTGGAAAGTTGCATAAAAAGATTCAATGGGACACCAGCCCAAATGAAGCATTACCTTTTGTATCTTTTCATACAAACTTCACTTTATGAGGTTCAATCCCTCCAGTTGAACAAATTTTGAATTTGGGAAATTTTACGCTGATTTTGGGGGAGTTTTCTTGCCATTGTTGGGGAAAAAAGAGGCTTTAGATGATTGAGAAGTCACCGAAAATCAGCCTTAATGAAAGAAGAAAAAAAAAGCCTGCCTTAGTTGTTTAACAAAGAAAATGTCATTGACCTGCTCTTATAGGGGGGGGGGGGGGGGGGGGGTCTAGCATAAATCAGAGCTACAGATTGAAGGGGTATTTTGGATTTTAGATCAAATCTTATGTTGTTGGTACTCATTGGAATTGTCTTGTCAAGACGATTCAATGATTACTCACAATATAGGGTTTCATTAAGATGTAAAGATTTCAGACTGGCTTTACTCCCTTTTATCTGTACCTCCGATTAACATTTTACAAAGATCTCTTTGTTATTTTAGAGGATGAATGCAGTATGGAAGAAATCACAGCTTTCCTGGAGGCCTCAGAGGATGAAGAAGGGGATGTTAAAGGTATAATTTTACCCCCTATACTATGTTTTTAGGGGTTGGGAGTGGGGGTGGAATACCCATACCTGACTTGTCAGACACAGGCTTTTCAACCTGTGGACTGGCACATTTTTCAAGGCTCCTTGTCATTGGACAAATAAATACCAAAGTCAAATATTGATAAAAAAAGACACTAAAAAATTGCAATAAATGTTCATGTTCTAATGAATGTAAGCTTGACCAGAGTGTTTTATTGAAGATTTTTTAATAATTGGTCATTGAATACCAAATTTGTTACATGAGTCATCTGTAAACCAGGGGTGTTGAAATACGAGTTTTCTCCACTTGTCCCTGGACAAGTAAAAGTGGATTTTCTACTTGTCCAGGATCAAAATGAACTTGTCCACTAAAGAGTAAATAGAAAAATTAGAAAAAAAACATTGCCTTTTGATGAAGAAAGTGCTGGTATCCAGCATTTTCTTCATTAAAAACAATGTTTTCTACTCTATGATATGAACATTAAGGATGATTTCTCTCTTAATTCTTTTAAGTAACATTCCAAGATTTGCCCTGGTATTTACTTGTCCGTGGACAAGTGGCTTCGAAAAATTTACTTGTCCGCAAGTACAAAAGCCCGAGTCGGACAAGTTGGGCATGGGAATTCCATACCCCTGTGTAAACAGGTTGAAACGAGGCTGTTTTGAATTTTCATCTGTTTTTAGATGAGATTTATAAATTTGGTATTAAATGAGCACAAATTTGATATTCTACTTATAATATGACCCAAACTTGTGTGATAAAACAAGAAAATTACTACATTATCAATTCAAATTATTCCTTGAGACTTATAATGCTGTTTGCAAATTGATGTCAGCAAATCCATTATGAAGTTATTTTTTTCCAACAAAAATTAAACGTTGCTTTCCGTCCTCAGCTCATTTGAACAATTATTCATCTAGTGTAATAACACCCATGTATTATCAAAAATTTCCAATGGGGTTATTTCCCCCCCAGAGTGGTAGGTCATATTACCATACAAGTAATTTCTGACTGTGTGAATAATAGGAACCACAACAGATGTGTGGAATTCCTGTGCCAGAAATTGTGACTGTCTTGCATAGGCTTTTGCTCTTGCGGTTAAGTACTTTTTTCTAGTCAGCTTATCAGCGTTTATACCAGAGCAAATCTTTGAAAGGTACTAAATGGATATATATGATGAATTATCCTAATGTTTATATTATAGGTTGGAACAATTGTTTTAAATGAAGAAAATGCTGGTTTCCAGCTTTTTCTTCATTAAAGCAATGTTGTTTTTAGCTCACCTGAGCAGGAAGTGCTCAAGGTGAGCTATTGTGATCGTACATATCAAGGCCCTGGAGCAATATTTGGGCTCCAAGCGGGCACATCCCTTTTAGCTCATCTGAGCACAATCGGTGAAAATCTTCAAAAATTGTCTTCTCTGAAACCAGTAGGTAGACAGCTTTTATATTTAGTATGTAGCATCATCTAGTGGACCTCTACCTCGTTTTTGCATATCAAGGCCATTGGATCACATTTGGGCTCCACCTGGGGCACATCCCTTTTTATATGGAATCAAAGAGAGAAAATGCGTATTTTTCTTGCTCTTGGCTAAAAACCTTCCATGGTATTGATCTTATGAAAAAATTATCTCCTTGTTGACATTTGCCCATTTAATTAATGTGATGTCCCAGGGGTCAAAGAGACTCAGGTGAGCAATCTAGGACCATCATGGTCCTCTTGTTTTCTTTAATGTTTTTAAATTCACATTTTCTCAGTCAAGTTTGATATGATCCTGGACTTCACACGTAGAAAATCATCCTTTACCTGTTGGCTGGCAATTGAAGAAATCATGTATTTCCACATTCCAGCATAAAATGCTAGAATGCTTGATATGTTGCAATAAAGGTGAAATGTGACTTTGATCTGGAAAAATACAAATGAAAAAAAAAAATGCTGACTGGCAGTTGGCTGTTGATTAAAAAATGTAAAAAAAAATAATATAGAACAAGATGTATTCAATGTATTATGCAGCACACATAATGTGCATTCTGATGTTTGTCAATACCTCTTGCCAAAGCAGGATGATAATGGGTTCAGCAGGACTAGGATTAATTTTCAGTAAATTATGTATTTCCTCTTATAATAGCGCCAGCTCAATAGTAGATCCCCTACATTTTTCACTAAAAAAACAGTTCAAATGCCAAAGCGTTTGGAACTTTTTTAGACTTCTTCTTTAATTTGAGAAGAAATTCCTCTAAACAATCATTTTTATGATTGTTTAGTGGAAATTCATGTAAATTAAAGGGAAAAGGGCATAAAAGACATCAATTTTGATGATTTTTTTAAAATCAGAAAATGCATGCTCAATCAGAAAATGCATGCTCAATAAAAGCTCCCTGACTATGTTATGTATAGCTCCTGGGAGCGTTTATTAGGAGATATAGGTAGATCTGATTACAATTTAATTAACCCTTGTCATGCTGATCCCGGAATATTCCTGCTTTGGCAGGAGGTATGGACAAACATCAGCCTGCACATATGTGCAGTCTGATCTTCATCCATACAACCTGATTTTCCTTTTTAAATCAGAAAATTTTCAAAATCAAATGCTGACTCACATTTAGAAAATACAGAGCTTTCAGCACTTTGATTTGTATATAATTTGGCCAAGGTTTTGTATTCAGCATGACAAGGGTTAATTGTTTTCACAGATGAACCAAGTGATACAGAGAGTACCGTCCAAGATCAGACAGAATCAAACAGCAACAAGAAATTGTGTGATGAAGACGAGAATGAGTTCAGTGGTAAATTAATTTGTATTGCATTTTTAGCTCAGCCTTTTTCAGAGAAAACCAGAGGTATTTTTATAGCCTTTGTCGTTGTGGAAAACTTTTGACATTTTGTGATATTCTGGTTATACTGAAGGCATTCACTTGAAACTTGACACATGTGTTCACTATACTTATACCTATACTATCAAGGGGGATAACTCTAGATGCATTTTTGAAAATAATGCCCCTTTTTGTACCAACAGCTAAACGTATGCATCCATAGGTGGTGCTTTTGTTGTAAGACTAAAATCATTTTATTCCTACATTTCACTCTATCATTTTAACTTGGCTGTTAAAGGAGGAATTGCTATGGCCTTTGTAAGGTCAGAATTGCTGTTGGTATCATTGTGCAAAAACTGTTGGGGAAAATATGCTTCTCCTTTACTGAGATTTTTTATCATAGAACCTAACATACTAGCATAGGCACCTATAGGAAGTGCTCCTCTGTTAACTATAAAGCACATGATAACATGATGGAGTAAAACGAATGTATGAAATGAAACAAAATTGCAAAGAACTTTATTCACAATGAAAATCTTATTTCATGTGTTTTAATTAACTGTATTCACTGATAGCCCTGCCCATTTTTAGCTCGACTATTCGAAGAATAGGGGGGCTATTCCAGTCACCCGGGCGTCGGCGTAATGCTTTGGTTAAGATTTTACGTGCAAGTGTTAAAAATCTCTGTTTCTATTAAAGCTATTACTTTGAAATTTTGCACATGCTTCTGTGACCATAATATCAGCAACTAGACAAAGATAAATTACTCTGATATTGAATTTAGTGGAATTTTAACCCTTTTCGGACTAAGAAATCTTGGTTAAGTTTTTACGTGCAAATGTTGTTAATCTGTAATATTTCTGTTTCTATAAAAGCAATTGCTTTGAAACTTTACACATGCTTCTATGGCCATAATATCAGCATCTAGACAAAGATTCATTACTCTGATATTGAATTTAGTGGAATTTTAACCCTTTTCAGACTTAGAAATCTTGTTTAAGTTTTTACATGCAAATGTTGTATTTCTGTAATATCTCTATTTCTACTAAAGCCATTGCTTTGAAACTTTGCACATGCTTCTGTGACCATAATATTAGCCTCTTGACAAAGATTCAATACTCTGATTCTGAATTTAGTGGAATTTTAACCCTTTTCGGACTTAGAAAATCTTGGTTAAGTTTTTACTTGCAAATGTTGTATTTCTGTAAAATCTCTATTTCTACTAGAGCTATTGCTTTGAAACTTTGCACATGCTTCTGTGACCATAATATTAGCCTCTTGACAAAGATTCAATACTCTGATTTTGAATTTAGTGGAATTTTAACCCTTTTCGGACTTAAAAATCTTGGTTAAGTTTTTACATGCAAATGTTGTACATTGTATATCAGTTTTAGCTCTATTTCTACCTAGCCCTTTGATTGGAAACTCTACACATACTTCTGTTACCATGATATCAGCCTCTTGACAAAGATTTATTACTCTGATATTGAATTTAGTGGAATTATAACCTTTTTCAGACTCAGAAATTCTTGGTTAAGTTTTTACGTGCAAATGTTGTACATTAGTTATATCTCTTATTCTATTAAAGCTATTGCTTTCAAACTTTGCACATGCTTCAATGATTATAACAACAGCCTCTTGATAAAGATTCAATTCTCTGGTATAGAATTTAGTGGATTTTTAACCCTTTTTGGACTTAGAAATTCTTGGTAAAGTTTTTACATGCAAATGTTGTATTTCTGTAATATCTCTATTTCTACTATAGCTGTTGCTTGTAAACTTTACACATGCTTCTTTGACCATAATATTAGCCCACAGAAAAAGATAAATTACTCTGATATTTAATTTAGTGGAATTTTAACCCTTTTCGGCCTTAAAAATCTTGGTTATGTTTTTATGTGCAACTGTTTTATGTTAGTTGTATCTCTGTTCCTACTAAAACTATTGCTTTGAAACTCTGCCCATGCTTCTGTGACCATATTATCAGCCTCTAGACAAAGATTCTTTTCCCTTGACTTTCATTTTATTGAATTTCCAATGTCGATATTGATTTGCTGCTACTATCCAGCACTAGGAATAGTCGAGTTTCGCTGTCCCCCGACAGCTCTTGTTAGCTCACCTGAGCACGAAGTGCTCAAGGTGAGCTATTGTGATCGTACAATGTCCGTCGTCAGTTGTGCAGTGTGTGTCGTCCATAATTTCTTAAAACATCATCTCCTCCTATACCAATGTGCCAATCTTTATGAAACTTGACAGGGATGTTCCTTGGGTCAAGCTCTACCAAAGTTGTTCAAATAAATGAAATCCACCTTTAACTCTCCCTTTACCCTTAACAAAAAGGGTGAAAATATGAAAATCTTTAAAAATCTTCTTCTCTGAAACCAGAAGACAGACAGCTTTCATACTTTGGTATGTATCATCATAGTAGACCTCTACCGAGTTTGTTCATATCAAGACCCTGGGGTCATATTTGGGCGTCACCCGGGCACAACCCTTTTTACATGGAATCATAGAGCAAAAACCTTTAAAAATCTTCTCTGAAACCATATGGCAGACAGCTTTTATATTTGATATGTAGCATCACCTAGTGGGCCTCTACCGAGTTTTTTCATATCAAACTCCTGGGGTCATTTTTGGGCTCTACCAGGGCACATTCCTCTTAGCTCTTCTTAGCATGAAGGGTCAAAAACAAATATCTTCAAAAATCTTCTCTAAAACCAGAGGGCACACAGCTTTTATATTTAGTATGTAGCATCACCTAGTGGGCCTCTACCTATTTTGTTCATATCAAGCCCCAGGGGTCATATTTGGGCTCCACTCAGGCGCATCCCTTAGCTCATCTGAGCATGATTGGAGAAATCAAGAAAATGTTCAAAAATTTTCTCTGAAACCAGAGAGCAGACAGCTCTCATATTTAGTATGTAGCATTTAGTGGGCCTCTACCAAGTTTGTTTATATAAAGACCCTGGGGTAACATTTGGGCTCCACCCGGGTGCATCCTTTTTTACATAGAATCAAAGAGTGAAATGGCATATCCTTCTTGCTCTTGGCTGAAAACATTCCAGGGTATTGATCTTATGAAGAAATTATCTCCTTGTTGACATCTGTCTATTTAATTAATATGATGTCCCAGGGGGTCAAAGAGACTCAGGTGAGCGATCTAGGACCATCATGGTCCTCTCTTTTACTCATGTTATCATTGGCGGTACCTTTGATTCTTTTGACGTCATATAACCCACATGCTAGATGACCTGCTTCGTTTTTTAGCTCCACTGGCTGAAAGCCACTGGGGCTATTGTCATGGCCTTGTGTCCGTCATGCGTCTGTCCGTGCGTGCATGTGTCCCTCCGGTCGTAAACTTTTCTTTAAAAATCTTCTCCTCGGAAACTACTGGATGACCCTCTTTCAAAGTTGTTCAAGAAATTTTGATCCAATGAAAAACATGGATTTAATGGGTGTGGCTAATTTCAAAATATGAAAAAAAAGTTAGTTTTCTCAGATTCTAATCAATGGATACCAATTAAATTTTACATGAATGATCCTTGGGTGACCCTTTATCAGTCTACAAAAAATCATTGTGATCGGATGGAAAATATGCATTTTATGGGCGGAGGTCAATTCTCTATATGTTATATAGTGGAAAATTTGAAAATCATTTTCTCAGAATGTAACTGATGGATATCAACCATATTTCACTGGAATGATCCTTGAGTGACCCTTTGTCAGACTGCAAAATATCATTGTGATCGGATGGAAAATATGCGTTTTATGGACGAAGGTCAATTCACTATATGTTATTTAGTGGAAACTTTGAAAATCATTTTCTCAGAATGTAAGGGATGGATATCAACCAAATTACACTGGAATGATCCTTGAGTGACCCTTTATCAGTTTACAAAAAATTATTGTGATCGTATGAAAAATATGCATTTATGGGCAGAGGTCATTTCTCTATATGTTATATAGTGGAAAATTTGAAAATCATTTTCTCAGAGTCTTATTTTTGGATATCAACCAAATTTCACCGGAATGATCTTTGAGTGACCCTTTATCAGTGTACCAAAAATTATTTTGTTTGGATGAAAAATATGTATTTTATGGGTTGGAGGTCATTTCTCAATATGTTAAATAGTGGAAACTATGAAAATCATTCTCTCAGAATGTAACTGATGGATATCAATCAAACATTTTTGGTATGATCTTTGGGTGACCCATTATCATGCAGCCAAAAATTATTTTGATTTGATGAAAAATATGTCTTTTAAGAGTGGTGGTCATTACTCTATTTGTTATATAGTTGAAACTTTGAAAATCATTTTCAACATCAGTAGAACCCCACATATCTAAAAATCTAGTCAAAACATTTATTTGTTTTTACAAGAATTTTAAGCCTGTGGAGCGACACAAGCCATTCATGGCTTTCTAGTTGTGAAATTCTCCCAACGTCAATTACTTTCTCATTAAATTTTACACCCAGAAAATGGTTTGATACAATTTTACAAACCAAAGAGGGTAAAAAAAAGCTTCTTTCAGATTTGTAAACGTGTAATAATGGATATTATTTCATTTTCCCTATAATGTGTCAATGAATTAAGTCTGATGGGGAGAGGAGTTATATGCAAAGCAAAATCCTAAGGCAACGCCCTTGGATTTCACCTTTTGCATATGACTCCTCCTCCATCAAGCTTCATCAATCATCACATCATAGCGAAAATGAAATAATTTCATAATGATAACATTGTGTCACAATTACAAATATGCAAGTGTTGATCTAGTTTTCTGACATAATGTGACAGTTAATTGATATGAAGTGTGTGTAACTCTCATTAAATTATCTGCTAAAATTTCAGCTTTTCTGTTGGCTAGATACACTGTTTGGGCGAATATTAATTGTGTCCAAACACATTTGATTAACAGCTATTTGAAATATTAAAATCTTATGAAGGAACTTCTGAATTTGTCCTACATAAATCTATACCTCTTTCATAATAGAATTCATTATTATACCCCCAACCTACGAAGTATATTGGTTTTACCATGTCTGTCCATCCGTCTGTCAGTCCATCTGTCTGTCCATCTGTCCGTCCGTCTGTAGACCTTTTTATGCCCCCACATCGATAGATCGGGGGCATATTGTTTTACTCATGTCTGTCTGTCTGTCTGTCCGTCTGTCTGTCTGTCCTTTCGTCCGTCTGTCTGTCCGTCTGTCTGTCCGAAAACTTAACCTTGCCAATATCTTCAAACCTATTCAAGATACAAAGCTAATATTTGGCATGATGATAGATCTCAATGATCCGCATCCGCTGGTACCCTAGTCAAGGTCATGTAATAAGGTCAAGGTCATCTGTCAAGGCCAAACTTTGAAAAAAAAATGCCGTTACGGGGGCATTCGTGTTTCAAAAACACATCTTGTTGTTTCTGGACTCTAACTCAAGAACCAAGTGACCAAGAATTGTGAAACTTTACACAAAAGTTGCTTATGACCCAAGGAAGTGCCCTATTGTTTTTGGGTCACATAGGTCAAAGGTCAAGGTCACAGTGAGACTTTGTTCAATTTTCGTTCCCGGATTCTTACTCGAGAACCAAGCGACCTACAATCATGAAACTTAGTGCAAATGTTGCTTATGACCCAAGGAAGTGCCCTGTTTTTTGGGGGTCACAAAGGTCAAGGTCACAGTGAGACTTTGTTCATTTTTTGTTTCCGGACTCTAACTAGAGAACCAAGCGACCTACAATCATGAAACTTAATGCAAATGTTGCTTATGTGCCAAGGAAGTGCCCTATTGTTTTGGGGTGACATAGGTCAAAGGTCAAGGTCACAGTCAATTTTTGTTCTATTTTTCTTTCTGGACTCTAACTCAAAAACCAAGGGACGTAGAATCATGAAACATCATGCAAATGCTGCATATGACTTCAATATCTGTTACAAACACATCCTGCACTAATAGCACTTGCATTTTGACAAAGTGCCTGTGGGGGGTATAAGTCCGCTCTGCGACAGTTCTAGTTATCATACCTGTAATAGATACCTGGCCTGAATTAAGAATGACAAAATGGTGCAAACTGTTTGCAAATAATACCTCACTTTGCACACAAGTGCATAAAAGTGGGGTTCAATTTGAAAACAGTTTGCACAGTTTTATCATCCTGAATGCAGTGCTGTTTAGATGTGCATTTGAAATGAAAGAACTGGAAGCACCATTTTTGGACCATTATCTTTGGCAAATTAAACAAAATTCATCAGTGATCACATTTCTATATTACATTTTGTAGATATGGACGAAATGGATATGAATGAAATCAGCAGCTTAGAAGCATCACAAAATAATCCAAACTGTTCACAATCTCTGAATCAAGATGCTGTTAAAGATAGCAGTCAAGCTAATGCTGCTTTGAATACAGACCAGGCAAAAATTTCTGAGGACATAGATGACGTTCAAGAAGCTTCTGAAGTTGATGCAGAAGAAATAATAGATTCAGTGAAGTTGGGAGATGAAGTGTGTACAACTGAAGAAGGTAGTACTGAGATAAATGATTGTGTTAAAGAAGATGCTGATTCTTATGTTGATTCTAATGAAGAAGGGGAATCAGAGGCTAATCTATCTGCTCATGAAGCAATAAAAGGTGGGTAAATTACAAGAACAGAAAAAAGGGGGGAGGATTGCCAGTCATTTTCTTGTCTCAATGAAATTGTGTATTGTATGCCATCATTTGTACCATAAATCAAAGGGACAGATAGGATGAGAGTTTAAATAAGTTTTTGACAATGAAAGCCTATTTTGTGTGTACTCATTTGAATGGTGCAATAATAGGTGTGTAAATAAAAGGAACAGATTAAAGGTGAGGGCTTAATAACAGTCTAAAACTTTATTTCTCAACAAACAACTTTGTTGTGGGTACTCAATTGAATTATCTCCTCCACAATGTAGGATAAACAGTAAAATTAAAAATTCTTAATCTAAAATATAGCTTGCTCTGTTCTAGACTTCGAAGCCCATTACAAGTAGGTGAAATTGTTATTCAAATACATGTACATAAAAAGATTACCAAAGTCCTGCATAGCCTGAAACAAAAATAAATGAAATGATTTTTGCCAGAAAAAAAATAAAAACAACAACAACAAAAAAACAGCTTTAATCCCTGTCATGCGGAATAAAACCCTTGGCAAAATTACATTAAATCAAAGTGCTGAAAACATTGGATGAACTAATTGAGATGATATTTGTTTTGAAAATATATTTTTTAAGCTTTCCTGAAGCAAGAATTAAAAACAGGTGGTGCAGACTGACCTTGTCCATACCACCTGCCAAAGCCAGAATATTCCAGGTTCAGCATTACAAGGGTTAAGTTGATGGTTGTTGTCTCAGAGAAGAGTATGAAAGCGATTTCTAGCACTGAAATCTGTTTTGACCCTTCAAAGTCACATACTATTCAATACACATTGCTGCTATTTACAAAGCTATGGCAACAGTTTAGGCCAAAAATAAACCTGCACAGACATGCGATCTGGGCCCAAGGTTATAACAACTACTCAACCTCAAATAAGAATTTACTCAATTTTCAAATTGATATTAAGATTTAAATCTGTATTTATTCTGTCGTAACTGTATGAATATAAAAACGATATTGATATGTTTTATTGATAACAACTTATTAATATTAGCATTTATGCTCAAATAGTTATTTAAATTCTAAGTTTGAGAACATTCTCTGTTGAGAATGAGAAAAGTTTTTAATAATCTCAGGCCCTGATCATAGATCTGCCTAGGAATCAAATCAGTTGGGGCAAATGGCCCATTGTGTTTGGAAAAAGTGGGCCAGAAATTGTGGGGCCTTACCAATATTTACAATAAACGAAAGGTTAGCCAGCCAGCATTCTGTCATTATTTAAAGATAAGGAACCTACTGGACTATTTAGGCTTTTTAACCATTACTTAACTTGCAGCTCAACACATGTATAAGCATACTGATCTGTTGTGTTTGCAGGAACCAGATGTAAAAGTATTTCTTTTTGTAAGACACATTGGTCATTGACAGTTAAATAAATATATTTATATAATAATAAAACTTCAAAATAAAGAATAATATTTTGAATTGACTAAAAGAACATTTGGGCTGGGGTTATAATTTGGTCGAGTTGCCAATGGGCAGCGTTGAAAGGTCACAGTTATTTTCATCTTATATTTCTCTTTGTTACCTAACCAGTTACACTAATCAAATCACTGTGTAATGAAAAATCCAAGCCTCTTTATTTTTCTGATTGGTTGAAATATTCAATTTGAGGCGTTCTGCCGTTGGCTTAGCGAACTTTTTACCCAGACTGATTTCTTGAGAATCTGCAACATTGGATGGTAGTGAAGCATTACCAGGGCTTTGAGGACTCGATTCAGGTTCAGAATAATCAACTTTATCATTGACAAAAATAGTCCTGTGACACCTTTTAGTTTGATCCATTGCTCAGAAACATGTAAACATGGAATGGTCCCCAACTAACTTTTAATATCCGAGAACGAAGTATTGATTCAACTGCATGGCGCGGGGTACCATATTGATTTATTGACATATTGATTATTTTGGAGTGGGCTAAATCGCTACGAGAATGTACCTGAAGATGTCTTTCTGCCGACGCTGTTTGTAAAAATTTCAGCGCGCCGTTTGGCCAATCTGTTTGATTTTTCTGCGCCGTCTACATTTTTTTGTGGCATTTGAGCAATGGCACAGCCTGGGCAAAACTCTGCTTTAGCGAAACTAGTTTAAATATCCTAAAATTGGCAATTTGTATTTAGGTAGTTGACCCTTAATAGCTCAGAAAGGTTTTGGAAGGCATAAACCTTAACAGTGTTATTTGAGAATTCCTTATGAGTTTATTAGGAAACCTCAGCATACAATATGAAAGATCATGAGTTTGGAAATGTTACAGAAATATTATGGGTCCACTACCTTAAACAATAGTTAAATTCAGAAGGCAAAGTTTTAATTATCTCTTCTTTTCCTCACAGCTGAAATGGCAGCCATGGCAGAAAGAATGAAACAACTACAAGAAATGCTGGCAAACAATTCACCGAAAACAAAAGAGAAGAAAGATAACTTGAAGAAGAAGGAGAAAGTTATCAACAATCAGGATTTGAAGAACAGCCCTAGCCTGTCTAGTCACAAAAAATCCAAGCCTTTTCAGTCAAAAGAAGATTTGAATAAAGGTAGTAGGAATTCTGAGAACAGTTTAACCAAAATTAAAGATGTGAAAGATGGCAGCCACATTACCAGGGAAGCTAATACAAAGACAGCAAATGAAGAAAGGGCATCACTGTTATCAAATAAAAAGACTTTTTTAGCATCTCCTAGACCGTCCCTGATGTCACCTGCACCTAGACAACCACAGAAACGGCTGAAAAATGATGAAGGTACAGGGGTTTAGTGTAATGTCACCAAATTGAGGGCATAATAACTTGGGTCATAGGGCTCAGACTCAATAACTGGGTCATAGGGCATGAAGATTTTATAACCTGGGTCATTGGGCATAAGGACTCGATAACTGGGGTCATAGGGAGTAAAGACTATAACCTGGGGTCATAGGGCGTATAGACTCGTTAACTTGGGGTCATAGGGCGTAAAGACTCAGTAACTTGGGTCATAAGGCATAAAGACTTGATAACTGAGGATCAAGGTCTATTCAATTTTCGATGTGTCACTATTGATATATGTCAATTTCAATGTAAAAATTCTATAATGAAACAATATCTCGATCTTGAATACTCTCCGGTGCATTGAAACAATGAAACGGTCTCAACTCCATTTCCGGGTAGCAAATTTCAGATCGATAATATGGCTGATATAGGGCTGTCTTTGAAATCAACGCGAAAAAACGAGTTTATGGGCCTTTATCAAAATACAGAAACAGAGTAATCAGGCCTATCTACTCTCCAGTGTATTTGAACATGGAGAAGGTCATCAGTCTATTTCTGGGTAGCAAATTTCTGATGCTAAATGGCTGAGGAAAAAATTCTGTCGGGTCAAGATTAAATAGGGACACTCGATACTGTATAATTAGGGTCCGTGTTTAAACCCATTACCAGTAACAAATTTTTAAAGTTGGTCTAAATCCAAAGATTATGCGAACGATACTTTTTAGCAGATAAAACTTTGAATGTCTTCTCAGTCTTCGTCATAAGAAGACATTAAAAATAATTACTCTTCTTTTTTTCGTTTAAGTATATCTTGATAATTCAGTCGATTTTAACATTTTATGGATTAGATTATCGAACTTATATATTTTAACCAATAATTTGTTGTCCATAGAAATTAAATTTGACTCTTTGAATTTTTATTTGATAAAGAAAAAAACGAAGAAAGGAGACTTTTGATTTATTAGGTGAAATATAATATGGTGTTTTTTTTCTACTTGATGAAGTGTCGATGTCCGTCCATGAAAATTATTTGACACGTCTTTTAAAAACAACTTTGATTTGATTGTTTGTGTGTATTTCCTTCATGATGACTATTAATTCTCATTATTTCAATAAATGCCCTGGAATTGTTTGTAACAAAACGAACGCACTGATTAGTAATAAACCAGACGACATAAATGAAAGGCAGCCAAATTTAGTTCTGTACAGATATAAACTTAAAGTGTGGAAATAAAAGACGAAGATAGTTATGTGTTATTTCAAAAATGTAGAAATAATTCCACGCAGTTGTTATTTCATGTCTTTATGATCTTTAATACATATTCTTATATCACAGTTTGTTTTTTAAGTACATGTTAAATGTACTCACTTTTTCCGTAAAGACTATTCTACCTTTTAAAAAAAAAGATAGCCAATAAAATGCATATCATATTATATGCATGTATTTCGATGGTTAACCATAAATGTTCATGTTGAAGGGTTACATAAAGATTCTTTTCTTATCTGTTCAGATTTTGGTTAACACTTACCTCATACGAATCGATTATATTATCCAAATTCTAGTATCATCGAAACTAATATCCATTTAATAAAATTTTGCTTTATCTATCTCCGTGTTAATATGTGATAAAAATCAATTACGATTACGTAATGTCATATGCTATGTGCGGCACTTCATTGTCAACAGTGCGATGTTTATTTAACACATGTGTTGTAACTTATGTCTGCTACTGGTGTGGTTTACCGCTCTTTGATCCTGATGGGGTCCCAGTTCAATCGAAAACCCTTTCTACAAAGTTAGACACGCACACATACAAAAAAGATATGATCAAATTTCTACATAAATTATTATTTATTTTCGGTCACTTCAGCCCTTTTACATGAGTGCCCAATCATTAAAAAGTAAGCAGGACATTTTATTTGCATTTAGTGTCAAATGTATGCTCTGAGCTCAACCCTGTCGCTTTCACATTTAAATATAGTAAGAATGCAACAAAAGCAAAATGAAATTTTGAATAGCGCTGCAAGGGGCTCGTGCCGAATAAAACTGTTTTTTTATTTTAAACGAATATTTCATACAAGACCCCTATAACGAAAAGAACGTGAAAACAACTTTAACCTAGTCTGACGTATCTATGCAATTTACAGACTACGCTGACATTTTCTTTTGTAACATACGCAGTGTGGGCATTTATTGTGCTAAAATAAATCAGTGTTGTGAACTTTGCACACCAAGAAATGAAAAATGTACGGTCAAAATATCACAAACACTAACATATCCATGAACATGCTTCATTAACTGAAAGATCGCCAAAGCGCTGGTTTCAGTTCTTTTTTTGCCACGAAGTTTCAATATCATTATACCACCATTTCTTCAACGTATTTGTAAATTGCAATAAGGTTTAGTGCCAAGTGATAAATCTCTCATCTTTTTTTTATTCTATCACAAGCATATATCGCTTTGTGCTTTCTAATAAGAATAAGAAATATCATATCTTAATATCGTGAATGGACAAATTAAATACAAAAAAATGGGATAGATTAAACCGCGATAACGACGTTAGTAGCATCTCGAACCATGTTTTATATAGAGAAACAATAATTTACTATTATGCAGGCTACAAATTGTATGATATAAAGTAACTTGATTACAACTGGATCATCGAAAAATGCTTAACTTAAGAAATAAAGGATCTAAGTAAAGAAATGTACAAACAATGAACTATCTGTAAAATAACTTCAATGAAAACAAAAATTACAAAAATAAAACGCTTTTCAACAATTATAAGCGGCATAATCGTCTGCAAACGGACTGCCATCTGTAATCTTTCAATGCTTTCAGTAAAGATTTGCTACCCCAACAAGGGAAGTCACTCTGGTGAATTATAGGGAAAAAGGGAGGTAAACCACTGTTTCGGAAAGGCCCATTACTGTCCGTTGTTTTGATATTTGATAGTAAAATAATTGAATTATATCAATAAAAGCATACTTTTGTAGTATTTGTGTATTTGGTCTGTGAGTATTGGGGTAAATAGATGAATTCCTTTTACAGATGAGCACAACCCATTCTTTGGTGAGAGTGTTAGTGAGGGATCAGGGGTCAAGGTCGATTCAAGGACAGTATTTGGAGACTCTGATGACAGTGATTGGGAGGATCTTGGAGGAGGTAATGTTAGACATAGCTCTGTCATTAAAATAGAGATGTACAAGTCAAATCATTCACTCAATAAAAGTATTTGTGTCTTTAAGATTGCCCTTGGAATTTGAGTAAAATTACATTGCAGAAGCTAGGAAGGAATGTAATGTTAGTACTGGTGTGAGAAATATCATGAATCCATTGTTAGGTACTCTAGCAACTGAAAAGTTCTTGAGGGATCAGGGGTCAAGGTCGATTCAAGGACAGTATTTGGAGACTCTGATGACAGTGATTGGGAGGATCTTGGAGGAGGTAATGTTAGACATAGCTCTGTCATTAAAATAGAGATGTACAAGTCAAATCATTCACTCAATAAAAGTATTTGTGTCTTTAAGATTGCCCTTGGAATTTGAGTAAAATTACATTGCAGAAGCTAGGAAGGAATGTAATGTTAGTACTGGTGTGAGAAATATCATGAATCCATTGTTAGGTACTCTAGCAACTGAAAAGTTCTTGAAAGCGGCGTAAAGCCCTATTCAAACAAATAAACTATGGTGCATTAGTTTATGGCTTTTTAGCTCGACTATTCGAAGAATAGGGGTGCTATTCCAGTCGGCAGGGTGTCGGCGTCAGCATCGGTGTCGGCGTAATGCTTTGGTTAAGTTTTTACGTACAAGTGTTTAAAATCTCTGTTTCTATTAAAGCTATTACTTTGAAACTTTGCATATGCTACTGTGACCATTATATCAGCATCTAGACAAAGATTCATTACTCCGATATTGAATTTAGTGGAATTTTAACCCTTTTCGGTCTTAGACATCTTGGTTAAGTTTTTACGTGCAAATGTTGTTTATCTGTAATATTTCTGTTTCTATAAAAGCAATTGCTTTGAAACTTTACACATGCTTCTGTGGCCATAATATCAGCATCTAGACAAAGAATCATTACTCTGATATTGAATTTAGTGGAATTTTAACCCTTTTCAAACTTTGTAATTCTTGGTTAAGTTTTTACGTGCAAATGTTGTATATCACTTATAGCTCTATTTCTACCTAGGCTTTTGCTTGGAAACTCCGCACATGCTTCTGTTACCATGATATCAGCCTCTTGACATAGATTTATTTCTCTGATATGGAATTTAGTGGAATTTTGACCTCTTTCAGACTCGGAAATTCTTGGTTAAGTTTTTACATGCAAATGTCGTACATCAGTTATATCTCTAATTCTATGAAAGCTATTGCTTTCAAACTTTGCACATGCTTCAATGATCATAACAACAGCCTCTTGATAAAGATTCAATTCTCTGGTATAGAATTTAGGGGATTTTTAACCCTTTTTGGACTTAAAATTCTTAGTTAAGTGTTTACGTGCAAATGTTGTATTTCTGTAATATCTCTATTTCTACTATAGCTGTTGCTTGGAAACTTAACACATGCTTCTTTGACCATAATATTACCCCACAGAAAAAGATTCATTACTCTGATATTTAATTTAGTGGAATTTTAACCCTTTTCGGCCTAAAAATCTTGGTTATGTTTTTATGTGCAACTGTTTAATGTTAGTTGTATCTCTGTTCCTACTAAAGCTATTTCTTTGAAACTCTGCACATGCTTCTGTGACTATAATATCAGCCTCTAGACAAAGATTCTTTTCTCTTGACTTTCATTTTATTGAATTTCTAATGTCGATATTGATTTGCTGTTACTATCCAGCACTAGGAATAGTCGAGCTTCGCTGTCCTCCGACAGCTTTTTATACGCCGCCGGAGACGGACGTATATTGGCGTCATCTTCTCCGTCTGTCCGTCCGTCCGTCCGTCCGTACGTCCGTCCACTTTTCTTGTCAAGGCAACTCCTCCTAAACTTCTGGCTGGATCTTCTTGAAACTTGGTCAATGTTATCACCTCAATTGGTAGATGTGCATGAAGGAAGGATTTTATGGTTCGTTGATTGTAGCCTGAGTTATGCCCCTTGATAACTTAGTCTCTGGGTCCACTTTTCTTGTCAACGCAACTCCTCCTAAACTTCTGGCTGGATCTTCTTGAAACTTGGTCAATGTTATCACCTCAATTGGTAGATGTGCATGAAGGAATGATTTTATGGTTCGTTGATTTTTGCCTGAGTTATGCCCCTTAAAAACTTAGTCTCTGGGTCCATTTTTCTTGTCAACACAACTCCTCCTAAGTTTCTGGCTGGATCTTCTTGAAACTTGGTCAATGTTATCACCTCAATTGGTAGATGTGAATGAAGGAAGGATTTTATGGTTCGTTGATTTTTGCCTGAGTTATGCCCCTTAAAAACTTAGTCTCTGGGGCTTATTGCCTCAGTTATGCCCCCTTAAAATTAAGTCTCTGGGGCTTATTGAAAATGCAGCCTTGTGAATGCAACTCTTCCTAAGTTTCTGGCTGGACCTAAATGAAACTTGGTGGATGTTATAACTGAAATTGGTAGATGAGCATAAAGTAAGGATTTTATGGTTCATTAATTTTACCCTTAATCATGCTCCCTTAAAACTTAGTAGCTAGGGCTTATTGAAATTGCAGCCTTTTGAACACAACTCCTCCTTACTTTTTTGTCTTTATTTAAATGATACTTGGTCAATGTCATCACCATAATTTGTAGATGTACATGGATCAAGGATTTTATGGCTCATTTATTTCCCTGAATTATGCCCCCTTAAAACTTAGTGTCTGGGGCTTATTGAAATTGCAGCCTTGTGAAGGCAACTCCTCCAAACTTTTTGTCTTGATTTAAATGAAACTTGGTCATTTTCAATTTGGTTCTGTCAAAATAAGTAGTGTCTACAATTATTTTTGTGAAACAGCAGCAAAGTGGCGGCGTATTTTGTGACGATGGCACTCTTGTTTATTTTGCTAGGCTTATGACATCTGCTAAGGTTATTTTTGTGATTCCAACAAATGTGTTATAAAATTTAAAGCTGAAAATTAAAAGAACATCTAGGAAATGAGAAAAATGTCAACCCAAGTCACTTCAGGGACTGTGCAGGCTGACTAAGGTTGTCAGTTTTTGCACACTAGAATGATACTTTTTACCCTGCTATATTCTCTTTTGAAAAACAACTTGTTTAGCTCCGCTTAGACAACATGAATTAGAGTGAAATAAACGAAAACAGGGTATAACTTTTTGATAATCAAACTAGTAAGTGGGCGAGTTATTCAAATGATAATCGTTATTTCTTGATAATCAACTGAAAAGCATTAAAGAAGAAGTGATGTTTATAATTACACCCAACAAAGGGTAGAATAGGCAGTTATGAAAAACATTTGCATTTTGAAATTGTAATAACTACCTCCCATGTACTTATTTTGTAGAGGAGAAATCCAAGCTCAGTGATCAGGGTAAAGAATTAAAGAAGCTGATAAACTCTGGTACTAAGAAGAGAGAAGCTCATACCCCTAAATATGATCCAGGCATCTTAAAAAAACCAAATGTGTCGACTTGGGCAGGTAATGTATACATCAGTATCTATTCTCTGTTTATCCCTTTATTCCCTATGCAATTCTGCTGTTTTTGAAAAATAAAATTGTTAAGCATGTGCAGTGTCTGATCTGAAGGTGGGGGGGATGTGCTTTTTGTATCATGTTTATAGATATCCCCCACATTTTCAGACAGGATGGAGATTTTTTAACATAAAAACATAGAGTTGGATATATTTGTGCATTTGTTGCGAAATCCCCCCCAAACTTTTTGAAACCTAGATCTGACTCTGCACGCCCCCTTTTTCCTATAGCAGTTTGCCTAAGAATGGAATATCCAGAGCTACAGTGCAAGGGTGGTATTTTTGGATTTTAGATCAAAATATTTTTTATAATTTTAGCACAAATCCTATGTTAAAAAAACCATCTTGATCCTACTTATTGGAATGGTCTCTGGTCAAGACAATTCAAATGAGTACCCTCATTATAGAGTTTCATTGAGATATAAAGATTTTAGACTGTCTTTACCCCCGCTGATTTGTACCTCTGGTACCATGAGATCGCTAAAATGTTATGTCAGGCAATTGGTTTCAAATCACAATTAATAATCAGGTTTTAAATGGAAGAGTATTTCGACTAATGATTGATTGTATAATCGTTTTCTTAGAAATTAATTCAGCACTCCAAGTCTCATTTTTTAAAGAATGAAACATGTAAGCTTAGTTAAAGCTCACAACCTAGAAGCTCATTTTACAGATTTTTCTACCAACTTCATGGCTCAGTGTAAAATAGTTGTAACTGCCTATAAACATATAGGCAGTTATAACTGTTGCATCCTGAGCCATCAAATAGTGGTCGATTTGAAATTTTAATGTGTTGGGAAATGATTAATCAATTATGAATTTTTTTAGTTGATAATGACAATCAGAAGCCCAAAACCAACTGATAATCCATTAAAATCGATTAATCTTCCCATCACTACTAAAATGATGCCCAGGTACTGTACTGCAGGTCTGTATTGTTGGATAGTGGTGGGTAGTTTAGGTGTACAGAAAATAGGATCAATTATATCCCCTTCACTTTGTAAAAAGGTTAAATTTGAATCTTCAATCATACAGGGGTATCTACCAAGCCAGTCACCACTACCTCTTCCTACCCAAAATTTGAAGTGGAGAAGCCCAAACTGAACCCAGAGACAGGGACAGTGAGTGGGAAATACAGGGTGAGAGAAGAATACAGGCCCAAGGTGGATGTCCCCACGGTCCAGGATAACAGGGAGTTCGTGCAGGATCCCTACTGTGGCATCAGAATTGTGTAAGTTAGCTGATTAAGTTGTGGGTGTATATTTTTTCCATATTATTCCCAGACCTTGTTACTACAAGGATGTAAAATTTTTCCCTTGTCCAATCGTCCTGTAGGACGAGTTGATGGAAAAAGTTACTCGTCCTTATAACAATTTCACTCGACCTAAGTTTCAGACAGACAAAAACTAGCAGTGACAAAATAAACAATGTAGACTGTGTTACGTGTTTTTACAATCACTTGACTGGCTTACCTGGTACATTAATTGTAGAGCAAATCAGACTGAGTTCCCAGTCTAAAAGACGCTGTGTACAGAGAACCTGTTGCGCACTTACAAAAATGCGCATGTGTGAAAGAAATAAACATCTGTCAGACACTCAGGAACTCCAGTTTTACTTTCATTTTGGAAATAAGCGACAATTACCTGTACTTTTGAGTTTTGGATGACAAATTTAATTCTTTCTTGTTTAAAAAAGCACTCGTATGGTCAGCTTATCATTTTTTTTACTTGCCCGAAGCCAAGAGTGGAAATTTACACCTCTGCTTAATACAAGCTGTAGTTACAAGGTTTTGGAATTGCACTGACTATTTACATTTAAGGGGTCCATGCATAAATTTTCAAAGTGCCTATAGATATAAAGGCACCTAAAATAGTTTCATGCAAAGCCCCTCGTTTCATTGTCTCTTACTTATTTATTTACACTTTAAGCCCATTTCAAACAGATGAATAATTGTTACAGGGGAAAATATAAAAATACCAGACATTACAAATGTTGGGCTCTTTCTAGTGGTTCCTAAATATTATCAGTGTAAACAACTGAAATTGCCTTTTAATAGTTTGTACCGTTTTGCCATCCTAAATGCAGGGCTGTTGTATCTCTCATCTAAAAGTTTTACTAGTTGGTCAATCCTTGGACCAAATTCACAACCTGCACATGTATACTTATGACATGTTGGATATGGGCTTTTTAACCTGCTGACAAGCATATTGTTCTAGAACACTTGATGGTTGCAGAGTTTTTTTAGCTGGACTATTCGAAGAATAGGGGGGCTATTCCTGTCACCCGGGAGTCGTCGTTGGTGTCGGCTTTGGCGTAGTGCTTTGGTTAAGTTTTTCTCCTTCTTTGTTTGGGTCCCCAAAAAGGATATGTTCCCAATGCAAAAAAGTGCCATTTTTCGCAAAAACAGGAAAAAAAATCCCAATTTGCTAAAGTTGTGGATCTTGCCAGATCCTCAATTTTAGTAAATTGGGAATTTTTAGGAAGTGAAAAAGAAGAGATAAACACTTTGTTTCTTAGTTCAATTTCATTTCAAATTACAAAATAGGCAAAAGTACCTTTAATTTGACGATAAAAGATTTTGCCAAAACCATATTGATTATTATAATCTATCCCAATTTTTGAGAAATTAACACATTTTTCCCAATAAGCCTGGTTTTGGACCTGTTCCCAAACTCCCAAGAAAAAACACTGGGTTGGCAAGTAAATATCATGGCAAATCTTGGAAAGGTAGAAAATAGATGTAAATCATAAATGATCCTTATTCATAAAATGAAAGAGTAGAAAATATTGTTTTTAATATTTTCTTCTTTAAAAGTAATGTTTTCTTTAACTGTTTTTATTCACTTTTTTGCTGACAATTTAATTTTGATCCAGGACAAGTAAAAAATAGTATATTACTTGTCCAAGGAGAAGTGGAGAAATTCGTATTTCCACACCCCTGGAATTGAATTAAACAAGGATGGAAGAATTAAACTGCACCAGTCTACTTGTTTTATGTCAAAAAGTATTGAGTCAATTGTATTTTCTTTTTTATCATTCATCAAATTTTGATGAAACTGACAGAAATTATTCATATGGATGTGAGAGCTAATTATACAAACATTCAACAAAATATGACTCTAGGAACTGTCGCTATGGAAACCGAATGATTCGCTTTTGGGGCACTTTATGTTTTAAACTCACTGTTGAGAAAGAAATTCCTACAAAACCCGCAATACACAAGCGATTTGAAAAAAAATAATTGTGGTGAAATAACCATTGAATGTGCAACAAGTGTACATGCAACCATGAGGTTACCTTAAAAAGGCTTGTCGCTTGAAGAGGTCAAATCAACCAATACAACATCGTTTTTTTTTAGAGAACGTAACATCATGACACTTGGTATAGTACTTACAAAAAATATGGGTTATTTTTTTTTTTTCAAGTTCACAGATTATAACATATAAAACATTGCTGACAAAAGCAATCAAGAGTAGGTCTGAGGTTTGTTACATCACTGTTTTGCCCTGAGACACTGCACCTCATCTCAATTCAATTTGACCTGGAATTGAGTGCATTCATGCTATTCTTCATAAACTTGGTAAATTCTTAGTCAGAAGGCCTACAATTCAAGCCATGCAACTTTCTTGGTTGTTGGACATCTAGGCTAGAAAATATGACTACTGTCTCAAAACTTTTTGATAGCCCCTCGTACAGTTAAATCAAGATGTTAAAATGCAATTCCTGCCATTGGGACTAATGGTCACATTATATTGAAATATTTCTATGCTAAAGATAGGAGGGTCCAAAAGCAGTGGCGAATAATCATTACAAATATAAAACTCTTTCTATTTTCCAGGAATCCTCGAATCTCGATGGACTCCTTTAGATCAAAGATGGAAGGCAGAGCCATGATAAAGATATCCAGACTATTATCCAAATATGGTGTGAGTGACCTTCAAAAGGATAACTGGGTCACCTTGGGTGTGGTTGTACATAAAACTGAACCCAGACAATCTGCAAATGTAAGTCAGGGCAACAGATAAACAGGGAAAATAAAAGCTAGATGAAAATATTTCAATCATTCAACAATAAAACGGAATATTCCTGCTTTGGCAGGAGCTATAGACAAACATCAGCCTGCACATATGTGCAGTCTGGTGTTAGTCTACACCACCTGTTTCTTACTTTCAAACCAGAATTGTCAATAGGTTTAGTTTTTCAAATAAAAATTGACCTACAGTTAGTGCTTTCAGTGCTTTTTGGCGTTTGATTTTGATGTTATTTTTAGCTAAAATTTATTCAGCATGACAAGGGTAAATTATTCGAACTGTGTCACAAAGAGGATTCAGAAGAGTACCCACAACATAGGAGTTTGTTGAGAAAAAATTGTTTTAGTCTTGCTTTACCCCTTTGTATCTGGTAGATCTGTACAAGGCTATTACAACAAACTTCTTGGAACAATATCGTATGATAATTTAATTTTAGTTGTGTCTATCAATATTCGTACATTCTGATTGGCTGAAAAGTAAGTTTTATTCCCCAATGAAAACATTTTTGAGTATGCAGTGGTTTTGTTAGCTTCCACAAAAAGTAGTTCCTTAAAAAATCTGTTTATTAACTGAAGAATCTTTACATTTTTATGCCCCCGATAGGGAGGCATCATAAATTTGACTTGTCCGTCCGTCCGTCCGTCTGTCCGTCCGTCTGTCCGTCCGTCCGTCCGTCATTCCGTCCAAAAACTTTAACATTGGCCATAACTTCCTTATTACTATCAAAGCGGTGTCGGGGGCATTGTCATCTTACAGTGACAGCTCTTGTTGATTCATGATATAAAATTATTAGATATGAAGATAATATTTGTTGATTTCAAGGAGGTATGAAACTAAAAACCAATTCATCCTCAGCACGGGGCTGGAGTTACCCGTAATTGTTTTGTTTCTTATGCCCCAAATTGGTAAAACATGGCATATGAATCACATAATTAGTGTTTGATCCTTTATCAGAAGTTTTGACCCTGAATAATACAAATAAAACGATAGGAAATGGAATCACTCCTAAAAACCCAAACCATTTTCTTTGTCATTACAAGCTCTTTTCTCTAAGACTAACATATCTGCTTTCTTGAATGTTTTGGTAGTATTGTAATGCTCTTCAAGTAAGCATTTTAAGATTTGGATAGCTAATTAAGAATTGTTGAAGGTGGGGAAGGGGTGTGTCTGTTCTTTACTCAAGAACTAGGAGGTTTTGGTGAAGGTAAAGAAAATCAGTAAATTTTTCTAACTTCTGAATTATTCCTCCGCCCTCTTCCCCGTTCCTATTGGCTTACTAAAATCTATCTGCACAGGTTTGAGGTCTCAGTGCAAGACTGTACTAAGTGTATATACAATGTATATACACTTAGTACATTCTTGCTTTTAACCCTCGAATCTGTGAACGCCAGCGGCACTCGTTCTTTCCGGCTATTTTTTCTCTCACCAATGGGTTGATAATAGTAGACCTATGTGAGATAGCAGCTGGAGGCTAGGAAGAAATGTGGTGGTTGTACTGGTGAGAGAAATACCAGGAATCCATTGCTAGGTGCCCCAGCTGCCACAATATAACTGAAAAAATGTTGAAAGTGGCGTAAATCTCCATTCAATCAGTCGATCTGTGAAATGTTTCCAAATGCTTGTTGTTTTAAACAAACATTTGAATTCAACAGGATCAATACTAAATTAAAAAACCATTTCAGGGCAAGACATACTGTATATGGAAGTTAAGTGATTTAACCAACTGTGATCAGACTGTGACATTCTTCCTGTTTAGTAATGTGTATAAAGAACACTGGAAAAATGAGACAGGAGTTGTGATTGGTCTACTGAATCCCTCTGTTATGGATAAAGCAGAAAAAGTGAGTAAATCAATGATTTAAATATATAATAGGTACTTAGTGTTTTGTATGAAAAACAATATCTAACAAGTTTGGGGGAATTGATAATTGTCGAGGCTCTGCCGAGGCAATTATCAATTCCCACAACAGAGTTAGATATCTTTTCATACAATACACTAATTACATATTATATTTATTTTACAACCTCAATTGGCCTTGTTTTTGTCGATTACCAGAAATGCAAGTTTCTAAAAATAACCGCATTATGTCATTTTTCTAAAAATATCCATGTGATATCCTTAAAAAATGCAATGTATCATATGGGATGTTATCACATGGATAATTGTATAGTTATAAGATAAGTTTCATTACAAACAATATACTTGTTTGTTTATTTCAATATATTTCCCTTATGAAAAAACTGATAGATGATCATGGCATTTGCCTAGTAATTATGGCTTTCACTTAACTTATTCCCATAAAGCGATACTTTTCAATGCTCCTGACTATAAAAAGGAAATCATTTGTTGATATTGATGAAATCTGTCTATATTGATGAAATCATATGTTTTCATGCAAGACTGATAAATCTTTAATTGAGGTAACAACAAAAGCTATACAGTCGATATTGCTCGAGTGACGACGACTATTAAGCGACCAATTTTATTAAGTGACCACCATAAAATGTACCCCTCGCAGTAAGCAAAATCTCTGAAAAAGAGGACATTCTTAACAAAAAATTGGTTATTGTTGAATCTGATGTTATAAGAACCCATTAGAATTGTCTTATTTAGACAATTCTAATGGTTTTGAACATCATAGGATTCAGAATGACTTGACCGACAATCTGTAAATGCTATCAAAATGAACTGTCACATTTATCATGGTATTTTGTATTAAGCAACTATTACCATAAACGACTGCTTTTTGGTGGCCCCTTAAGTGGTCAATTAACACAAGTTTAACTGTATTTCCACTTGTGGCTTTGCCACTTGTAAATTTTTTGTTTTTCATTTAATGTAAGATAAGTCAATCTTTGATTTTAACTATCAATTATCCTCTATTACTTAAATGCTTTTTGTTGGATCATCAAGGATTAATGATAGATTATCATTTGATAAACTCAACGTTTACCAGTGAATTTATTATAGGGATGAGTGTCTTTTTCACTGCGTTTATTATAGGGATGAGTGTCTTTTTCACTGCGTTTATTGGGGTATAAAGTGCAATTGCCTTAGCACATGGCAAATAACGCCCGTAGGGCGTTATGATTAAGCCATGTGCTAAGGCAATTGCACTTTATACCCCAATAAACGCAGTGAAAAAGACACTCGTCCCTTATAATTGCAATCATCTAGATCGAAAAAACTATTAAAATACTCAGCCAAACATAAAGCTTCAAGTCTACTTTCTCCGCGTATAAATTACACGATCTATTTTTAGATCGTGTAGGGCCTTTTGTTTATCTCGCTATCGAAGTGAAATGTCATATAATAAAACAAATGATACACAAATAAAAGACAACATTAAAATTCGTAGAGGTACTCATGACAAAACAGCTTGTTTCTGCCAAGTAAGTCTGTGTTTTTAAACGAAAACGGCGTGGTCGGTCTTAGTTGAGAGGGTTGCTTGACGGTCTTCGTCGACTTGCTGTTTTCTAAGTTTACGTTGGCACAGAATCAGAACTGCATGCTTGTTATCGTAAATTCTTTCGAAAATATCTTAATTTATAATAGATTGGCGTTGATGATCGGGAACTAGGTTAATTCGAGTTCCTACAACACAGGACTTGCAGAACGAAGTTCGGGGGTTTCCCGAAAACCTATTGCAATTTATACAGAAATAAAGTGCAATGGATTTCCCCACGTGATGCGATTTAAACCAATCAGAGTTCTTTATTTTATTGGATTGCAATTATTGGGGTATAAAGTGCAATTGCCTTAGCACATGGCAAATAACGCCCGTAGGGCGTTATGTTTAAGCCATGTGCTAAGGCAATTGCACTTTATACCCCAATAAATGCAGTGAAAAAGACACTCGTCCCTTATAATTGCAATCATATAGATCGAAGAAACTATTAAAATACTCGGTCAAACATTAAAGCTTCAAGTCTACTTTCTCAGTGTAAAAAAATACTCAATCTATTTTTAGATCGTGTAGTGTTTATCTCACTATCGAAGTGAAATGTCATAAAGTAAAACAAATGATACACAAATAAACGACAACATAAAATTTGTAGAGGTATTTATGACAAAAAAGCTTCTTTCTGCCATGTTAATCTGTATTTTTCAACGAAAAGGGTGTGGTCAGTCTTAGTTGAGAGGGTTGCTTGGAGGTCTTCGTCGACTTGATGTTTTCTAAGTTTACGTCGTCTCTGAATCAGAACTGCATGCTTGTAATCGTAAATTCTTTCGAAAATAACTTAATCTATAATAGATTGACTAGAAATGTTGCGTTGGTGATCGGGTACTAGGTTAATTCGAGTTCCTACAACACAGGTCTTGCCGATCGAAGTTCGGGGGTTTCCCGAAAGACCTATTGCATTTTATACAGAAATAAAGTGCAATGGATTTCCCCACGTGATGCGATTTAAACCAATCAGAATTCTCCATTTTATTGGATTGCAATTATCAATTATTCATACTCCCCAATTATTCATTTCACCCTATCTGATGTTGTCAAAAGTGGAGCCTAATAGATGACATCATCATGCTTAGCAGTCACATGCAAAATGACATGCTTTAAGAAAATTTGTCTTTGAATGTTCACATTTTATCTAATTTTGCTTAAAAGATATGAAATTATTGTTTGTTTTTAGCTCACCTGAGCACGAAGTGCTCAAGGTGAGCTTTTGTGATCGTAGAATGTCCGTCGTCAGTCGTGCGACGTGCGTCGTGCGACGTGCGTCGTCCACAATTTCTTTAAACATCTTCTCCTCCTAAACCAGTGGGCCAATCTTGATGAAACTTGGCAGGGATGTTCCTTGGGTCAAGCTCTACCAAAGTTGTTCAAATAAATGAAATCCACCCTTAACTTTCCCTTTACCCTTAACTAAAAGGGTGAAAATATGGAAATCTTTCAAAATCTTCTTCTCTGAAACCAGAAGGCAGACAGCTTTCATATTTGGTATGTAGCATCATCTAGTTGACCTCTACCAAGTTTGTTCATATCAAGACCCTTGGGTCATATTTGGGCGTTGCCCGGGCCCAACCCTTTTTACATAGAATCCAAGAGCGAAAATCTTCAAAAATCTTCTTCTCTGAAACCAGATGGCAGACAGCTTTCATATTTGGTATGCAGCATCACCTAGTGGGCCTCTACCAAGTTTGTTCATATCAAGACCCTTGGGTCATATTTGGGCTTTGCACGGGTGCATCCCTTTATCTCTTATGAGCACGAAGGGTAAAAAAATGAAAATCTTCAAAAATCTTCTTCTCTGAAACCAGAAGGCAGACAGCTTTCATAATTGGTATGTAACATCGTCTAGTAGACCTCTACCAAGTTTGTTCATATCAAGACCCTAGGATCATATTTGGGCTTTGCCCGGGCCAAACCCTTTTTACATAGAATCAAAGAGCAAAAATCTTTTAAAATCTTCTTTAATTGAAACCAGAGGACACACTGCTTTCATTTTTGGTATGTAGTATCATCTAGTGGGCCTCTACCAAGTTTGTTCATATCAAGACCCTTGGGTCATATTTGGGCTCCACCCGGGCGCATCCCTTTCAGCTCATCTGAGCACGAAGGATGAAAATAGGAAAACCTTCAAAAATCTTCTTTTTTGAAACCAGTAGGCAGACAGCTTTCATATTTAGTATGTAGCATCATCTTTTGGACCTTTTCCAAGTTTGTTCATATCAAGACCCTGGGTTCACATTTGGGGTCCACCTGGGTGCATCCCTTTTTACATAGAATCAAAGAGCAAAAAAGCATATCTGTCTTGCTCTTTGCTGAAAACATTCCATGGTAGTGATCTTAGGCAATTATCAAAAAGATAATTGCCTATCTAATTAATGTGATGTCTCAGGGGTCAAAGAGACTCAGGTGAGCCATCTAGGACCATCTTGGTCCTCTTGTTTTAAATAAGGTTGATTGATATTACATGTCGTAAACAACAGAAGCAATATTTTCTCTCATGGCTCTGCTACTTATGAAAATATAGATTTTGTTGTCCACTCAATGAAATATCAATCAATTTTACACTGAAACAAATGATTATCCTCTATTTATTTCAAATGCTGTATTTTCAGGCCCAATCTGAACTAGCCCTAACCATAAAACATCCACAACAGTTATTAATTCTGGGAATATCCAAGGATCTAGGTCGATGTAAAGGTACTACAAAGGCTGGGAATGTGTGCAGTAATTTTATAAACAAGTTAGTCATCAATCATTATTGTTCTATTTGAAATGTCATGCTTATGGATTCAGATACCCTTATACAAGCTAATTAGTTAATTGCTGAGTCTCTTTGTTCAAGAATTCAGTGCAAATCCATTATAAAGCTGTGGGTGGGGTCCAAGACATGAATCAGTAGAAGAAATAGATTTTTTTTGCTATAACGCTGTTATCCCCCGTTGCCCTGTTGATAGTTAATAGATCATCAGGAAAGTATACTCCAGACGAAAGCAAAATGATGCAATCACTGACATCTTCACACCATTTTCAGTTTCATTGTTTGAAGCTTTCAAGCAGAAAATGTAGGCAAATAAAGCTTCAAGTTTAAATCAAAAGTGAAGTTGTCTAATAAGCATACAATAAATCAAGTTTTAGTAAGAGATAAAAATCACGGAAAATAATTTAAGTAAGACTTTAAATCTTCAAATCCTGTTGAACATGTCTATGATATAAATACAGTCAAATCTGTGTGAGCGGCCAACTATGCACAGCGGCCAATCTGCCGATGGCGGCCACTCGATTTCCCCCCGTGCAAATTCCTTCTTTAATTGCACTGTGAATAGCGTGATCTCCTGAAATGCAGCCGGCGGTCACCTTAATCCAATTCCTATACAACGGTCATCTAACAAAACACGCGACTTAATTAGTCGTGTTCAAAAAAATCGATAATCACCACTATAGTAAACAGCTGAAGTCGCCTTATCGTAATGTACAAGTTATAAATAACCAATTATCGATTTAATCCCGTGTTGTCAATTAAAGGACGTGTAATTGGCCATTATTATTTTTTTGATCTACTTGAGTGATGATAATTAATTAAAGGCTATGGAATTTATCGGTTGTCGGGTCTCTTTAAATAAAATGATCTTGAGCATTACAGGTTGTTTACACATTTAGCAAACTGATTCTCGAGGTCTTTAAAATGGACGAAAACCTACTTTCGATATCAAATCTCGCCATAATGTCACTTTCTAAACGTAAGTTCCTCTCTCTAGAGGATCCTGTGAAAGTGATACGCATGCTTGAATCTGGGTGTTCTTCCAGGATTATTGCTAATGAGTTCGGCGTAGGTCGTACTCAGGTCCAATCCGTGGCTAAACGCAAAAGAGAAATTCTCGATGAATATGAATCATCCGTTTTCACAATATTTTTTTATGTTTATGGTATGATTCCTTATTCTTTTAATGACAAACACTTAAAATGAAACTTTGGAATTGCTTAGAATATGGAGAAGTCTATAGTTTTGCGATCTGGTAATGAGCAAAACAAAAGTGGTACGACAAAATGGCCGCCCTAAGGATACTGTGAACAGCAGCCAATCTGTGTACAGCAGTCAATTTAGGCCTCTCCCTTGACTGGCTGCTGTACACAGATTCGACTGTAATTTAAGATATAAAACAAAATTTTATCATCCAATATTCAAAACAACTTTGTTTGACATAAATTTTAATGGGATATTTTATCGAAGGGAGGTAATAAAGCATGAAAAATTGGTGAGGGGGTGGGTCTCAATTCAAAACAATTGTCGAGTGAGGTAAAGGTTCCAGATTCAAGAATAATGAAGTTTATTTACGTGGATTTTAATGTGCGCAAGTTAGACTTTTCGCTGTTCGATCGCGTTACTCTGTACACGTAGCAAAATCTAGACAACTCAATGTGTTTTATGAGTATTTGAGACTTTTCATTAAAAGTCAAACAGTTTGACCAAACAATCTTACCAATTGATCAATTAATAGGCTACCCCTGTCAGCAATCAACTAGCAAATTCTCTCTGACACTATGCGTTAATAGCCGCCGCTGCTCCTCGGGAGGTGCGAAAATATTTGAATTGATTTACCTGGCTTCGTGCAGTATCAATGTTTGTGAAGTTACCATCTTTCGATCTAAACTCGTGATCTAAACAGCCTTAACGGTGGATTGGGTTATATCCAAAATGGTCGATCCCCCGAAATTTCAGGAGCCAAGCAGACCCAGCGTTCTAATGGATTCTGTGGTCTAATAGATTTCCTTATAATGAGGTTGCAGTGTATCTCCCTCTTGAACTCATATCACTTGTTTTTCCTTCTTCAAATAAAGTATTACTATTTTTTGTTTAGCAAACTCCTTCAGTTTTCCTCCAATTATAATGAATTTTTAAACAAATGATGAGCACACATTGCAATTTTGCAAGGCTTGCACATATTTCAAGTATAAAGTCATATTCAGTGAGAAAACTGTAGGTAATTTAGGAACAAAAATGATATATTTCAGATTTTGGAAATATAGTAATTCTAGTGTTTGACTCTCAATATTGATCTGAAAGTGAATTTGCAGAAAGCAAAGGGTTCATTGTTATAATGAGCAAAATTCGTTAGTTGTTTTATTTTGATTTTTCACATAACAGTTGCTTGATGTTTAAATCAGATAAAACATGTAATTGTATATTTTAGAACTCAGGGTGAATTCTGTACCTATCATGTACAGACAGCTTACAGAAAGACCAGTTCTAAACGTACAGAACTTCAGACAAAGTGAGTAGATAGATGTCAGATTTGTGTTTATTGCTGGTTTTGAATTTTTTATTCAATTGTTAAAAGCATTGTAAAACCTCATTTCATCCAAACAAATTGAATTTTTTATTCAAACAAATAGCCATTATTCAGACATACTGACCAGCATGGCTCAAGTGTTTTCCATAACAGTTAAGATGAAAGCAGGCAGTTTAGGCTTTAAATTTGACCGGTTGATTTAAGTTTGTACTGTGTGCAAAAAGCTTTGCCTATAGCAAGAATATGCAAGGGGCAGCACCAGAATGGGTAATTAACATTCTGAATATGGAAAGAAGCAACTTTTTCAAAAAAGTGAATGACTTGGGAATAATTTTGGCCAGTGACTACAGGCCAGGAGGACCTCCAACATTGAAGCTTTTATAAGTCCTCCATAAAATGTACAGGTCTCAGGCCAAAGGACTGGTGTTGGTGTTGACCCCTGTTCAGAAAAAAATGTCATGAAAAAAGATTGAATTGTTAGCAGGTGATCTCAGCGTTTAGACTACAGCTTATTCAAGCGAAAATAACCAATTAAAGTCTGGCACCATTGAAAATGAATATGAGCTTGATAGTAGTTAATGATGTTTCTATTTCAAAAGGATCTCTCTGAATTATTTTCTAGTGAAAGATGATTTATAACACATTTGTTTATTTCAGTACTGGTCAAGCACCCAAAGCCTTTGAGCAAAAGAGAAGGGCAGGTCCAAATAGTACAGCCGGCTGTTTCTTTTATGGCGGACAAACTTTTACAACTATGTCGTAAGTAATTTGCAAGCATTCTCGATCATTTATTCAAAATATAAGTAACATAAATCTCAATCCAGCCCTGCATTCAGGATAAGTTTCTGTTTGCAAATTTTTCCTCTCTTTGAATGTGCACTTGCATGCAAGGAGGGTATAATTTGCAAACAATTTGCACCATTTTGTCATCCTGAACACAGGGCAGACTTTCAATGTGAGACAAGAAATTATCCAGGTCAACATTACTTGGTGCAGGGTGGCAGGGTTTAAGTGTTCAAAGGACTCAAAACAATAACAGTTGTGAGACCCTAAATATTAAAGTTATGTGCTAATGAACCTTTGAAATAGAAAGAAAAATAGTTTTTGAAAAGGAAAAAAATAGACTTTTGGCTAAAAATAGGTTGAATGGAGAATTTGAGATAGCTTTACAGTAAATTTAAATGATTTTTGACAGTTCTCTTTAGAGCTTGGACGCGTACTCTAGTACCTGGGTATTGGGTAGGCTTACATTCCTACCCAAGTCCCAAACCTGACTATTTGTCTCTTTTCAATGGGTTGATAATCATAGACCTATGTGAGATAGCAGCTGGAGGCTGCCAGGAATCCATTGATAGGTGCTCCAGCCGCTGTGATATAACTGAAAAAATGTTGAAAGGAACGTAAAACTCCATTCAACCAACAAACCAACCAAGTCCTAAACCATTACCCCTTACCTGACTATTGTTTGAGCACCATGTCCCTTGGGTTATAAATTTCAGAAAAGAATTGAAGACTGGTTTAAACAGTCTTCAATTCTTTTCTGAAATTAGTTTCCAGATGGTCCTACAGACTAACAGATAGGATGTTGGAATTTGTATGTTTGAAATCCCCTTTACAGAAATTTTGCCTTTGTATTTAGTTTGTAAGATAAATATTTGGACATTAATCATCGGGTACACAAGTACCAGTGGTTTAAGGAGATTTGGGGTACCTGGGTATGAAATTTCTACTCGCCCAAGCATTAATTATTTTGTGTAACTGCTCTTAAGTCCTCAATTAATGGTTTGTTTCAGCAAGATATACTGTATTAGTCTTATTTAATATAGTTATTAACAATGGCACGTGGTGAAAATGTGAGAAACCAAATAATTGCACGTTTTATTTAGGCCAAGAACAACCAATACCAAGGACAAGGTGACCTTGAAGAAACTTCAGGTTATGGAGGCAGGGAAAGAGTCAGGAAAATTGACCACCATGTCACTTCATGAACTGAAACCAGAAGATACACAGAAACTAAAGAAAATACGGGAAAAGGATAAACAGCTGTGAGTTCTACAATAGTATGTTTTGGATAGATTAGATATAATTGTAATACTGAACTAAAACTTTTCATTAAAATACATGTGTTCAAGATTGATGTTCCTAGCCTAGGTAGGTCAATTGGGAACTGGTTATTTCAGTGTAAGATAGATTTTTCTTTCATTGAGTGAACAACGACAGCTTTATTTTCACATGTAGCTTTGCCACATGTGAGATGTAGTTTTTGTTGTTCACAAAATGAAAGATTTATTGATTTTACTCGAAAGGCAAACAATTATTTCAAAACTGAGACAAAATCAGAATATTTGGGAAAAGTCTTCTTAGAGGGTCTCATTTTGCATGTGATAACTATGTATTATCATAAAGTCATTATTTTATTGGGCTAGGGTTGAATGACATCAAATTAGCGATTGCTTGTTTCCTGTCCATCTTTATGACAGTCAGTCTCTGCGTATGTCCATCATCCTTTTCTTGTTTACACAATGAAGTCTACAAATACTGTATTCTCTTGAAATTCTCAGGATTAGTTTCCGTGAAACTTTCTCAGGCTAATTCTCTGGTTGTAAGGAATGCTCTGTGTAAAACTTAATGATACACAGGGAAAAAAGCCCTCAGGATTGTTGATAAAATCATATCGTAAGGAAGGAAATCTGCTTGGTTATTTTCACAGTACACATTCTTCTTGTTTGTTTCTGAAATAGCAGATTAAACTGTTGAAAAACTTACTCTGGTTCTCTTGTGCCTCTTGTTTTTGTTTCACCTGAGCAAATACTGCTCAAGGTGATCTTTTGTTCTCACATGATATAGATCATTAGTCGTGTGTCTTCAAGTGTGTCTCCCACATGTTTTGCTTCATCAGCCTGAAAATTGGTCAGACTGATGAAATTTGAAATTGCGTCAAGTGTGGTCAAAAACAATGTCTAACTTTGAAAAATCCTTGTAGACATTTCAGAGGTTTTGATTTTTGTTAAATCAAGCATAGTGAGTCATATTACGGTATTTCACCTATTAGATGCACTCTCCCTTATAAATGCGCTCCCCCATAAAATACAATTTCCAGGCCCTTGACTATCTGACCAACACCTAACCGTCCACGGTCCATGGTGAGAAATCCAGTGTCAAATTTAGTTTTATTAGCTGATATTCCACAACGCAATGTTGAAAAGATTATGGGTTAACTATCTTCAATCCCTATCATGATAAGGATGATTGCATGATTTATGCCCATCTTTAAAAGATTGTTCAACATTTAAAACTAGCGCATGCAAAAATCACGCATTTTTCCGGATGCGTGAAAGGTTAAGATAAAAATTTCAAACTAAGTCTCGTAATACAACAAGATGTGACATATAACAACAATTTCTCAATCTCTGTTTTTTAGGAAGTGGCTTGCCATGCTTTCTTCACATTGTCACAAAAATATTTCTGAAATCTTTTAACCTTCTTCAAATATCAAATTAAATCCAAGTCAAATGATTGAATCCAAGTCAACAATCATTCTGTACTTTAAAAAAAAACAAGAAAAAAAACACACATCAAATCTCACGTGTAACTTATTTCAAAAGAGATGCCACCACATGCAAGAATCTGGGGACTTCGAAGGGGGCCGATATCTGGTGACATATCTAGCTCTATATGTGTCGTGTTTCCACTATGACACTACTTTCATTTCCAGTTACCGAAGAAATTTATCCATCACAAATTTTAGGATTAAATACAGGATTATTAAATTCATTCATGAAAAGGTAATGATTTATTAGACTGCTTTGTCCATCCGTAGCTGAAAATTGAATGTTGTTCTTGTCTGGAACTTCCTATCTTGCACAAAAAAAAATTATCACCGCTTCTGCTACCACAATCACATTTGAAAGCTGCAATTAATGGTCGAAGGTGACTGTATTTAGATACATGTCTTGACAGTTCATTAGCTTACATTTTAATTTTTTTCTTTAGTTTATAGTGCTAATAGATAGATTGGAAAGCCTATCGGGAGCCAACGTATTTAAATCGATAATTACAAACATGTTGACAGTTTCTTGTGTTCAGTACCATAATCGTCTTAAAATACCTAAGTTTTTCGAATAAAGTAAAGTTGGTCTTAAATAATAGTGCCCCCATGACGTTATGTATCGTGTGTGGGAGAATTTAATGGGAGAAATATGCTAATTGTTTTGATTAGATCTTAGACAGTTAACTCAGGCGAGTTATTTAGGGCCACTAAAGTCATCTCTTTCAATATTTAAAACTTGATTACAGATTAATTGCATTTTCAAATAATTATTCCCTGTTTACATATATATTGAAAGAAATAAGTAAGCAATGTAATAACACTATATTAATCTATCTTCAGTCTAGAGTTGTTGTCAGTACCAACAGTTGGGGCGATGAATTTTGTCAAACACCTGGTGAAGAAGGATACTGTGGGTAAGCAGTGTGACAGTTTGACCCTGTTTGTGACGTTTTCGACTGTTGAACATTTACTGCCCCTCTCCCTTTGCCACTGTCATTATACACTTCTCAAATATTTATATAGTATTTATCTGCACATGAAACATAGAGCTAATCATTTCAGGCACCTAAACGTTTTAACTACAGCTTGTTCAAACTAGTCACGATGTTGAAGTTGCTTATCTGCCACAATGATTGAAACAAAATGGTGGAAAATGTTCAACAGTCATCTGATTTGAAACGATTGTTTTGATTGGTTAATGGATTTTATTTATGACAGCAATAATTTATTAATTAGGCAGGTTAGCAAGTACAAATATTGTACATTGAGACAATCACACAATGCAATAAGAATAATTCCTGACTGTTGTTTGGACCTTATCAATCAGAAGAGCACACACTGGATGGCTGAATTTTTTTCTTTGCCCACATGTATATGAATAAGTTGAAATTATCACACACTGGCTGGCCCCAGTCTTTTCTGTGCACACATGTATACATTTTAGTTGGTAATATCACACACTGGCTGGTCAAAGATTTTCCCTTGCACACATGTATACAATTTAGTTTGAAATATCACACACTGGCTGGTGAAAGTCTTTGCCTTGCAGGCGTGTTTACAAATTAGTTGGAAAAATCACACATTGTCTTGTCAAAACCCCTGTATACAATTTAGTTTGAAATATCACACACTGGCTGGTGAAAGTCTTTGCCTTGCAGGCGTGTTTACAAATTAGTTGGAAAAATCACACATTGTCTTGTCAAAACCCTTGTATACAATTTAGTTGGAAATATCACACACTGGCTGGTGAAAGTCTTTGCCTTGCAGGCGTGTTTACAATTTAGTGGGAAATATCACACAGTCTTGTCAAAACCTTTGCCTTGCACACATGTATACAATTTAGTTGGTAATATCTCACACTGGCCGGTAGAAGTCTTTTTTTTTTTTTTTTTTTGCACACATGTATACAATTAAGTTGGAAATATCAAACACTTACTGAATTTTCAGACATAAAATAACATTGATATCATCAAAGATGAGTAACTTAATGAAGTCCTGTTTTTATATCGGTTTATAGTTGACTTGTTTAATAAAATTGGTATTTCATAACCACTCATTCAAGATCCTCTATTTAACATAATAACGGTCCTAAAATACTTTATATTTTGTAAATGTGACCCGTCACACTAAAAGGGACTATCTGGATAGTGCGGTTTGCACAGAATGACTAGGCCCAAAACTTTTGGCAATAAGCGTATTTTCTGAATCCTGAAGGGTCAATCTACCTTCCATTGAAAGAATTTTTTAGAGTTTCGACTTCTTATTGACCTATACTAGAGCCAATCTTTATTTTAATTATTGATTTCCCAGATGGTCCCTTTTTGTGTGACGGGTCACAAATTTAAAAAGCAAAGGGGCAACTGTGGACTTAATCCTGTGCCTTCATTGTCTATATTTCTGCTGGATCTTCAGCTGATTTTATAGAAAGTTGCAAGTTTGCATCCACACAACACTATTACATTTAACCAAACAAATAGCATCAATTTGAAATGGCACATCACAAAAAGAAGTTTTATAAGGTCCACTTTAAATGATTGTCAGTACTATATTTTAATTTAATTATCATACCCCCTTAAACTATGTTGGGGGGGAGGGGGGGTGTATGTAGGAGTTAGCTTGTCAGTTGGTCAGTCTGTCTGTCTGAAGCAATTTCTCAGCAACTATTCAGTGGATTTCATTGAAACTTTATAGATGTGAGTGGTAAAAATCATAAAATAGACACAAAACTACTTTTAACAAAAATAAAATTTGTAAACATTGTCAGAAAAAGAAGAAGAATTTGAGGGGCCACAAGTTCCATCAATGTCAGCAAAAGATTTATTAAAACAACATCAAACTACTATGAAACAGAGACTTCAAGCCAAGAAATCCAAGGTTGACCCCTTAACAGCGATCCCTAAACTTGGAAAAGGGTTTGAAATGGGACAAGAAATTTCTCTGGATGTTCCTATCAAGAAGAAATCTGGCTCATCAGCATCTGCAGAATTAGTGAAGGTAAAAATTATATACTAAATTTAAATTCAAATTTGGGAAAAAAAAGGATTCTATGCACTGCCTACATGCACAAAAATATCATATGAACCTGTACATGACATTTCCAACAATATTAAATGTGCGCAAAGCAAAGACTCTGGTCAGTCTGTGCATCCGCACAGTCTGACCAGAGTCTCCACCATGCGATTTGTAGATAGATAAGGTATTAAAGTATCTTTAGGAAGTTAGGCAATCCTCTACTTAACAGTAAGTAACTGTCTTGGCTGTTTAATGTTCGCACTTCAAGCAGATGTCAAATTTTTGGAAATGTCACGCACATGCTCAAATTATTGTTGAATATTTATAATGACATTTTTGATATCATTTAAGAAAAAACATGGAACAAATTTTGCAAAAACAATCCTGAGCAATTCCTTGAACAAGATTACTTACTGTTCTAAACTAAAAGAATGTATCATGTAGATATAAGAAGTCATCAAGTAGGTATCATGTAATGGTTATCCAGCAGTTTGTCTATATTTATAAGTTAAAAACATTCCCCAAAACTATTTTAAAAAGTAAGTTCTGAACTGTCAGTAATTTTCTTCCATCTAATACTGACCTCTGTGTGTTATGATTTATACATAGCTATTTTGAGAATATTGAATGAGTGGTCATTGAAAACTGAACTTATGAAACAAGTCATCAATAATCAGATGGAAATAAGGCTTTTCCAAGTTTTTATCTCTTTAAGATGACCAGTTTAATGAATTCAGTATTTTTTTAGCAAAAATTAGATCTTCTATTTATAATATGATATGTCGATGAATAAAGTCTGATTGGGGGGGAGGTGCTATATGCAAAGCAAAATTCTTGGGCTCCGCCCTCGGAATTTACCTTTTTCATATAATTCCTCAGTCATCAGACTTTATTTATCGACACATCAGTGCAAAAATGAAATTATTTTATAAATATATTTTTTTTTCCAGCAACTTGCCATAGCTAAAGTAAAATCTAAAGGTGGTATTTGTAAAGAGGATCCAAATGCTGTAAGAAAGAAATTAACATCTCCAGAAAATAGGGATAAAATACGCAAAAGAGTAGCTGATGACATGGGTAGGTACACAATAATTGCTAGACTGAATTTTAAGGACTGTCAAATTGAGTGCTTTAACGATTTACTAAACAATATAATATTATTTTCATCTAAAATTTAGTGATCAGCAAAAAGACAAATAAGATTAAAAACTCTATAGATATGTGTGTTCAACAAGATTTAATGTAATGTTACATGCAATTTCTTCTTCTTGAAAGTGCTCACAGTAAGCTTTTGTGACCGGTCACCATCAAGTGTCAAGCTGTTTGGTACCTATGAAGGCTGTCATCCTTCCATAATTACTTAACTAGATTCTCCTAAACTGCTCAGCCAATCAAGCTTAGACTTGGCAATAACGTTCCATTGGTGAACTCTGACAGCGGCACTCATTCTTTCACACTATTTGTCTCTCACCAGTAGGTTGCTAATTGTACACCTATGTGAGGTAGCAGCTGAGGGCTAGGAAAGGATGTGATGGTTGTACTGGTAAGAGAAATACCATGAATCCATTGTTTGGTGCTCAAGCCGCCCCAATATAACTGGAAAAATGTTTAAAGTGGCTTAAAACTCCATTCAATCAATCAATCCATGAAGCTCTACTAAATTTGTTAGAAGTATTCCATTCCATAAAAACCTCTGGTTACAATGGTATCATAAAGGCTAAGAATTGAGAAAACCTATAAAATTCTTTCCCTGTCAAATTATAAGGCATGTAGGTTTGATATTTTGCATGTGACAACAATTGATGGCTCTCTACAAATATTGTTAACCCTTGTCATGCTGACCCCGGAATATTCCTGCTTTGGGAGGAGGTATAGACAAACATCACTCTGCACATATGTGCAGTCTGATCTTAGTCCATACAACCTGATTTTCCTTTTTAAACCAGAAAAGTTTAAGAAATTGTATTTTCAAAATCAAATGCTGACTCACAATTAGGAAATACAGAGTCTTCAGTACTTTGATTTATAAATTATTTTGCTAAGGTTTTTATTCAGCATGACAAGGGTTAAAAGCAACTACATTTTGGTACATATTGGCTCTACTTACACACACCCAAATTAACTTCAATGTATTTGGAGATACAGAGATGGAAATCTTTAAAATTCTTCCCATTCCAATGATCTATTAATCATTTGTTTAAGATAGATTGATATTTCTATTGCATGAACAACAAAAGCTATATTTTCTCTTGTGGCTTTGCTACTTATAAAATTTACCTTTTGTTGTTCACTCAATGTGAAATATCAATGTACTCTTACACCAAAACTAACAAATTACCTCTATATAATCCTGTCTTGGTATGAGATTATTTCTCAGGTGAGCGATTTACCATCATGGTTCTCTTAATTTTCTTAGAAAATGAAAAATAAGCTGAATTCAATCTGTAAAACTTCGAATTTATAACTTACATATTATTTGAAAGATCAAATTGTTTTTAATCTACTCATTCCACATTTATCTGAATGCATATATTGACAAATTACATGACAAAATATACCAACTACGAGCATTTTGGAGAAAATACAGTCCTTTGACAAAGTTAAAAGAATTTATTTTAAAAACTAATAATGCTAACACTTACAGTTGTAACTGCCTATTTAACGCTTACTCATCATTGTGTCCTTAGCAATGAGTCTTTTATCCCTCAAACTACAATGTCAGTCGAAATGAGGTACTAAGAAATGCTCCTAAAAATTAAAAAAAAAATATATATATATTTTAATACATGGATTGTTTTTTTAAACCACAGAATTACTATCTGCAAATTAAAGAGAGATGCCCATGCAAATTAAAGGGAGACGTCCATTACTACAAATTTTTTATGCCCCAGCATCCCACATCAGGGGTATATTATTTTAACATTGTCCGTCTGTCTGTCTCCAAAAACTTAAACTTTGAGCTAAACATTTTCCTATAACTACAACCCTATCCAAGTTACAATGCTGATATTTTGTATACAGCTAGCCCTGTGTTCACGATGACAAAACAATGCAAACAGTTTTCCAATTATTCCCCCCTTTACTCAAGTGCATGTGCAAAGTGGGTTATAATTGGAAAACTGTTTTCATTGTTTTGTCATCCTGAATTTAGCGCTGGTCTCCACAAAGGCCCAACTGGGGAGGGTCATTTAATTATGGTTGAGGTAAAATTTTAACCCTTTTCCCTAAAACTTAATATGAAAGCTTAACCTGCAAACTAAACATTTTCCTATAGTTGGGGCATAAGTGTTTCATGAACATTTTTTGTTGAAATCTCTGTTTTCAGATGAATCATCTGATGACAAGGAATCAGTCATTGAGCCTCCGAAGAAGAAATCCAAGTTGCTGGGAAATCTGGATTTGAATTCAGAAGAAGTACAGAAACTTTTGAAATGCAAGTCAAAACATACAGGAGCCTTAGCAGAGGTATCTATACTTTACTTTATTACCAGGCACCCAAGAGGCAACATGAAGGTATCCTGTAAATCAGGGCCCAAGGTTATAAAACTTTTCTCAGGCTCAATTTAAAATTTTCTTAAAATTCAATTTGAGATTAAAGCCATATTTCTTATTATTACCCATTTTAATGTATTAACATAAAAGATGATATTAATAAGTTGTTATAAATAACAACTTATTAATATCATCTTCTATTTTCATCCATTTATTTTAACTCAAAATTTTGTGAAAATTTAGCCTGAGCCTGAGAAAACTTTTATAACCTCGGGTCCTGATATTGGGACCTGTCAGGCAAATGAGGACTCTCTGGATAGAGCACAGAGTGTTCACCCTAGTTTGAGTGTGCAGACCATGCAGGTGAACTAAAGGCGATTTTTTTGGTACTTGGTTGATTTTCTGAATCTAGAATGATCATTTCTGTATTCCTGTATAATTATTTTTAAAATGTTACCTTTGGTTAACCACAACAAGGGAAAAAATATCCTTCTATGAAAAAAGTAATTTGATTTTACACAGGAATTAAAGAGTTTCCTTTATAGTCTTTTTGCCAGGTTCGATCCCTGACGGCCACACTCATTCTTTATGACTATTTGTCTTTCACGGGTTGATAATTGTAGACCTTTGTGAGATAGCAGCTGGGGGCTAGGAAAGGATGTGATGGTAGAACTGGTGAGAGAAATACCAGGAATCCATTGTAAGCCGCTGTGATATAACTGAAAAAATATTGAAAGCAGCTAGAGCTCCATTCAATCCATCAATTTATAATCTTTATTTCTCATGCCAGGCTGAAGCTGAGCATGAAGAGAGATATTTTTCATCATTAGAGAAGAAAGAGCAGATGGAGGCTAAGATGGATTCTATCATGGAGGTGCAGGTCACACTCTTCTCATGTAAACAGGTAAGTAATGATTTTTATCTTAAAAGTATACAAATATCCGTATGATAACATCCCATATGATTTTTTATGATATCACATAGTTTTTAGCTCACCTGAGCACAAATATCATCCAATCTTCATGAAACTTGGCCAGAATGTTGGCCAGGTCACAAGGATGAACCCTACTGAAAATTGGACAGATCCATGCCACATCATGGGAAAAGGGGTCTTATTGACAATTTTCCAGTTTACACTCTAGAGGCCACAAATATGGCCCAATCTTTATGAAACTTGCTCAGAATGTTGGCCAGGTCACAAGGATGAATCCTATTGAAAATGGGAGGAATTCATGCCATATCATGGGAAAAGGGGCCTTATTGACAATTTTCTATTTTAAGCTCTAGAGGCCACAAATATGGCCAAATCTTCATGAAACTTGGACAGAATGTTGGTCAGGTCACAAGGATGAAACCTATTGAAAATGGGAAGTATCCATGATATATCAGGGGAAAAGGGGCCTTTATGATATTTTTCTTGTTTACCTTCTTGAAGCAACAAATAGGGCCCAATCCTCACGAAAATTGGTCATAATTTTTGTCAGGTCAAAAGGATGAACTGTTTTGAAAATGGGAAGGATCCATGCCATATCACTGGAAAAGGGGTCTCACTGATTATTTTCTTGTTTACACTTTAGGGGCCACAATTTTGGCCCAATCTTCATGAAAGTTGGTTTTATCTAGAAATTGTCTCCTTTATGACATCTGGCTATTTAATTGACGTGATGTGGGTCAAAGAGACTCAGGTGAGCGATCTAGGACCATCATGGTCAATGGTCCTCTTGTTTTGAACAATGATATAATTCGGTTATTTTTAAAAACTTGCATTTCAGTTAGAAACATTGACAAAAATAAGACAAATAGAAGTTATAAGATAAATATAATACATACTTAGAGTATCGTATGAAAAATATCTAACTCGGTTGTGAGAATTGGTAATTGTCCCGGCAGAGCCTCACCAATTATCAATTCTCCCAACCTCGTTAGATATTTTTTCATACATTACACTAATTGTGTATTATAAGCTCCACTGGCCAAAGGCCAGTGAGCTATTGTCATGGTGGAGTGTCCGTCCGCCCGTGGGTCTGTCCGTCCGTAAACTTTTTCTTCAAACATCTTCTCCTCCCAAACCAATGGGCGTAATTAAACGAAACTTTGTAGAAATGATTCTTGGGTGGCCCTTTTCTTAAATTGTTCAAAGAATTTTGATTGATCCAAAATATGGGCATGGCAGGGTGTGGTATTTTTATGCTCCCCGAAGGGAGAGCATATAGCCGCCGCTTCGTCTGTCCGTCCATCCGTCCGTAATTCCGTCCGTCCGTCCCTCCCTCCCCACCTATTTCTCCATAACCCTTGGGCCAAATCAAATGAAACTTACCATATGAACTCCCTATGATATAGTGATGATGCACCTGTGACGATTTTTGGATTTGAGGCCTCGTCACGGGAAAAGGGGACTTAGGGTAAAAAACAGTTTTTCCCAAATTTCTCCTAGTCTTACTGTCAGAATTTAGTGAAATTTCATATTTGAGTAGCAAATCAGATGTCCTTTACTATGAACAATTTGAAATTAATGTAAAAAAAAAAATTATTATGGAAAAAGGGGGCTAAATGTTTGTTACCTTTACGTTAGCATGTAAAGTAGTTATTCCGCTGTCCGTCCAGTCGTCCCCACCTTTTTCTCCATAACCCTTGGGCCAAATCAAATGAAACTTACCATGTGAACTTCCTATGATAAAGTGTTGATGCATCTGTGACAGTTTTTGGATTTGAGGCCTCGTCACGGGAAAAGGGGACTTAGGGTAAAAAACAGTTTTTCCCAAATTTCTCCTAGACTAACTGTCAGAATTTAATGAAATTTCATATTTGAGTAGCAAATCAGATGCCCTTTACTATAAACAATTTTAAATTAACGTAAAAAAATATATATCATGGAAAAAGGGGGCTAAATGTTGGTACCTTTACGCTAGGTGTAAAAATACAGTTATTCTTTCATTTCTCCTAGTCTTATGCTCAGAATTTGATGAAAGTTCACATTTCAGTAGCAAATCAGATGCCCTTTACCATAAACTATTTGAAATTTGTGTCTAAAAATATGTCATGCAAAAAGGAGGTTTAATGTTCGTTACCTTTATGTTTGCTGTATAAGATTACACCTTATTTGAGTCCTTGCATTCGGACCACAGAGCATATCTCCTGAAGTATAATAGCTATCAACTTGAAACTTTATGGGTGGATAGATCTTATGGAGGAGAAGTGCAGTGCATAAGAATTACAACTCTTGCTTGCATAATTTTGGAGTTATTGCCCTTTCTTATTTTTGATACTTAGATTATGTCTGGAGCATATCTCCTAAAGTATAACAGCTATCAACTTGAAACTTTATGGGTGGATAGATCTTATGGAGGAGAAGTGCAGTGCATAAGAATTACAACTCTTGCTTGCATAGTTTGGAGTTATTGCCCTTTGTCATTTTTGATACTAAGATTATGTCTGGAGCATATCTCCTAAAGTATAATAGCTATCAACTTGAAACTTTATGGGTGGATAGATCTTATGGAGGAGAAGTGCAGTGCATAAGAATTACAACTCTTGCTTGCCTAATTTTGGAGTTATTGCCCTTTGTTATTTTTGATACTTAGATTATATCTGGAGCATATCTCCTAAAGTTTAATAGCTATCAACTTGAATCTTTATGGGTGGATAGATCTCATGGAGGAGAAGTGCAATACACCTGAACTACAACTCTTGCTAGCATAATTTTGGAGTTATTGCCCTTTGTTATTTTTATTACTTAGATTTTATAGGAGGCAAATCTTTGACAGTACAAAAGAATCTTTTATCTATTAGGCTTCAGTTTACTATCAAGCTTTCTTCGCGGGGGATGTCCATGTCCAACATGGCTTTTGTTTTTGTGACAATGCCTTCTTCGGGGAGCATAATCCGTCTCTGACGGCTCTTGTTTCACTTTGAAATCTTTAAAAATCTTCTCCTCCAAAACCAGTGGACTTCAATGAAACTTGGCATGGATGTTCCTTGGGTGACCCTTTACTTTAATTGTTCTAGAAATTTTGATTGGCCCATATTTATGGGCGTTGCAGGGGGGGGGGGGGTTAATTTGAGCCCTAAATCTTTGAACAACATCTCCTCCTGAACCACTGGGCCGATTTCAATGAAACTTTAACAGAATTTGTCTTGGGTGACCCTTTACTTAATTTGTTCAAGAAATTTTGATTTGTCCATAAATATGGGCGTGGCAGGGCAGGGCCTTTTTTGATGTCGAAATTTTCGAATGACATTTTCTCCTGAACCACTTGGCTGATTTCAATGAAACTTTACCAGAATCTTCCTTTAGTGTCTCTTTTAAAAAATTATTTGCTAAATTTTGATTGGTCCATAGATTTGGGCATGGCAGGGTGGGGCTTATTTTGAGCCCAAAATCTTTGAACAATATTTCCTCTGGAACCACTCAGTCAATTTCAATGAAACTTTACCAGAATGTTTCTTTGGTGACTATTTACTAAAATTGTTCAAGAAATTTTGATTGGTCCTTAAATATGGGCGTGGCAGGTGGGCCTATTTTGAGCCCGAAATCTTTGAACCACATCTCCTTCTGAACCTCATGTTTTAATAAGATGGGTAAAGGGTTGCAGGTTCATTGTGATTGAGTATTTTGATGCAGTATGGACCAGAACCATTTAATCATAACAAAATAGGTCTTAAGAGATTTCAGAGTGTTAATGTATTCATTTAAAGTAAGCTTTATTTAATGAAAGTCTAATGATTTTAAAGCCAGTGGAGCGATACAGGCCCTCTTTCGCCTCTTGTATATAAGAAACACTGATTTTATATAAATAGTCATCCTTAAACAGAGGCTCTGCGGATTTTTGGTCTGTTTTAAATGACATGTTTGATAAATTAGGTATTTTATGAGAACAATTTTTTTATACATAGATACATTATAAAAAAGTTTAAGGTGTCACGCGGGGGGTTTAGTTTACAACAGCTCTTGTTTGGTATATAGTTACCTCTCATTAATCCATGTAAGTCTGTAAATCAAAGCCAATATTATCCAACAAGGTCAAGGTCCATTTTCAATTTCAAACTTCCAAACCAAACAAAATTAGGCTTTTTTGCCTTAAAACACATTTTGAAGAAAAGAATATATTTCCTGTGTCTATTTCAGTGTAACTACAGATATTTCTCCCTACACGACAGATGTAAACAAGAGAACCATTCTGTGAAGAAAATCAGCGGAACAAAACGGTTCTTTAAGTGTAAACAATGTAAAAAGAGATGTATATCACTGGACAAGATGCCAACAAAACCCTGCAAGTAAGTAAAACATCAAATTGTTTAAACAAATAAAAAAATCCATTTTTGAGCCCCATGATGATGTCATTCTTTTGCTTTCATCATAAGCAAAATGGCACACTGTAAGAGAATTTATGCTAAATTTTTTCCATTTCCTTTCATTTTTGCTTTTAAAACATATAGATTAATATTTTGTTTTTCCTGTAAGATTGAATAATATTTTAGTTTGGAAATAAGAAGTGTTGAAATCATTTATGAACGACCTTTGCTTTTCTTATTCATTTGATGAATGATTAGATGATATAATACTGAGAGTATTTACTATTCTCTTAAAGAGTGTTATTATTTTTCAGAGAGTGTGGAAGTTCAAGTTTTGATAGGGTTTCAATGCTCAAAGTAAGTATAGGTTTCACACACAATCAAACAATTACAATTCATTGTAAAATAGAACAAAATTTCTTCTGACTAGCAATCACATGTCTGTTGCCTTTAATAAAATAATGAAGTAATATTGAGAGAGAATTTCTTTTAAAGTTGTTAGTGTTCTTTTATCCCTTACATCTGCCCTGCATTCAGGGTCCCAAAACAGTGCAAACAGTTTTCCAATTATACTCTGCTTTGAACGCAAGCGCACATGCAAAGCGGGTTATAATTGGAAAACTGTTTGCACCGTTTTGTGATCCTGAACGCAGGGATTGTCATAATGTTTAAGTCCATTTTGGAAATTATCTGTGTTGCAGGAAAGGTCAGGACCGAAGCTTGAATCAGAAGAGTTGAGTCTACGAGGAAATGAACAGAAATATGTTGGTGCTATACAAGGAAAGAGTTACCTTAATGTTTCATGACAGTGTTTGTAAGCTGTAGACTTTCTGATTGTGAAAATGTAAAGAGCCACGGCAAAGCTGTGTTAAAATTAAGTCCTGAAAGTACTGTATACAATAATAGTGAGTCAGTATTTATTTTGAATGAAATGTTACTAAACTTCACTAGTTTGAATTGGGAAAACAGCTAAAATCATTCTTCACATATATGCAGGCTGATATTTGCCCTCTATTTATCTCCTGCCAATGCAGAACTATACATACACATAAATTATTCAGCCATCACCAAGTAAAAGAACTTTATAAGCTGTGCTTTCATTCTAGTCCTTTTTTTCATGTTTATATTGAGATTTATCATGTACAATTTGTGGGGTTAGCGTAACACTATTATAAGTGCATAAATATTTATAGGCACTTATAATAGTGTTGCACTGACCCCTTATTCTTAAATTATGCAAATAAGATATGTTTAAACCAAATCAGAAATATCTCGGGTTCAGCATTGTTACATCCGGATATTGTTAAGTACAAGGATAAATAGAGGAAATGGTATTCATGAAATTTTGTTACGAATGATACACCATATTGACCCTTACCCTGCTGTTTGCAACATATTCCTAACATATCATAGGAGACATTGAAGAAAAGGTAATGTGATGTTGGTGTATAGTTATATATGCTCTAAGTGCTCAACTTAAGCTTATATGAGCTCTGATAGGTGGCAGATATATTAATTTTCAATATTGTTTTCTATGCAAAAAATATTTTGTTCTCTAATTACCATCTTTTTTATATCCTCCCCCCCCCCCAACTATGTTTTTTTTGGGGGGGGGATGTTATATAGGAGTCAGCTTGTCCGTCAGTCTGTCCATCTTTAGCTTTTTTGTGTCTGCTTAATTTCTCAGCAACTAATTTGCAGTTTTAAATCAAACTTTCAGATATGAAAAGTATCAAGCTGAGATATGCAAGTGAAATTTTTGTTATGATCCATTGACTTTTGACAGAGTTATGGCCCTTTGATGTAAAATGGCTTTTCATTATTGAAAAGCACTTGCGAGGAGGGTTATAATTCAGCTTTGCTACAGTCTAGTTTAATTGAGAATGTTGTTTTCTAGTTTGTGGTTGAATTACAAAATGTATATATCATATTTATTTGAAGTTTGAGTGTACAGAATTTTTGTATATATTTTCCTTTTGTATAAATTCAAGATAATTGTTTTTAATTAATAAAGATGTTTAAAATTTGAAAGGTGGTTTGTCCTATTTTTTGTCAAAACTTCCTGAAGTAACTGAGCATAATATTATTGAGAACATTGAACTTGAGTATGTATATTGATCATTTTTTGTTATTGCCTATTTAGATAAAAATATTGTCTATCCCTCATTTGGCAATTTTATTGATCTTTTGTATATGATATGGATGATTGATTTAATCTATTGTCAAAAATAATGATAATGTCTGACTTATTTATATTAAAATTGAGAGGTCATTGCAAAACTATTGTAAATGTCTATAAATAGGTACTTTATTTACAATTGTTTTTCTCTGACCTTTTGAACTAGGCTGAGCTATCTTAGTAATTCTTTGTTTCAAACAGACATTTGCATCCAAAAGGTACGCTCCAATCCAAAATTTTGTCGGATGCAAGGTGTTGGTAAAAAAACTTTTATATTGGCCATTTGAATTCCCTATATTTCCACATTTCTACTTGTAGTGATGTCTTTGTTCGCTACATAACCAAAGTTTAGTTCTTCCATAAAGATGATGGTCATGTCCAACAATTTATGCAAACCTGATTTTTGGTTTTAGATGCAAATGCATTTGTATAACGTCAGATGTCTAATGTCTATTACTAAAGCTCTCCTTTTGAAACTTGGAATAAATATGTTTGCTTTTATTGAGGCACCTTTTTAGCTAACCTGACCACAGAGAGTGCAAGTTGAGATATTGTTATCTGGTGCTGTTTGGCATCCATCTTCAGGCCTCAACTTTTTTGTGTGCACTCTAAAGGCCACATTTTTGGGTCAAATGTCTTGAAACTTGGTCAGAATTTTTGTCTCAAAGAAGTCTTTGTTAACCCTTTCCTGTTTTACAAAATTTTGGACCTGTCCGAATTCAAAGGTTTTGCAGACGAAATTTAAAAATTGATTTAATTTGAAAAATAACCATTCAGTAGGGTAGAAAATAGTGTGGAAAAAGAAGAAATTGCTTGTCAGAAGCAATTTCTTCTTTTTTTCACAATGTTTTCTCAATCATAAAATTACAGGCACGTAAAAAGCAGGGATTAAACAGCAAAGGGTTAAGAGGAAAATATTTCATGTAGGGTCAAATATAAGTTAAGGGTCAAATCTAAGAAAAAAAAAACTTGTGTGAACTCTTAGAGGCCACATTTTTTGCTCAATGTCTTGAAACTTGGTCAGAATGGTTGTCTCAATGAAGTCTCAGTCAATGTCGGAAATTGGTCAAGTGGGGTCAAAATTGAGGTAAATGTGTCAAGTTTTAGAAAACCCTTGTGTGCACTCTAGAGGACACATTTTTGGCTCAAATGTCTTGAAACTTGGTCAGAATGTTTGTCTACATGCAAATCCAGTTTCAGTAAGAAAATTGGTCATGTTGGATCTAAAAAGGGGTCAAGGGTCAAATTTTAGAGAAAAAAAACCACAAAATCTTGCATGCGCAATAGAGGCCACATTTTTGGCTCAAATATGGTGAAACTTCGTCAGGATGTTTGTCTACATTAAATACTGATCTGGAATGAGGTCAAGGTTCAAATTTTAGGAAAAGCTAATGTGCACTTAATCTTTAGAGGCCACCTTTTTGGCTTGAATGTCTTAAATCTTGGTCAGAATGTTGGTCTACATTTAACCTCGGTCAAGTTTAAAAATGGGTCAAGTGAGTTAAAAAATTAGGTCGACGGTCAAGAAAAAAACCTTATGTGCACCTTACAGGCCTTATTTGTGGCTCAAATGCCTCGAAACATGGTCAGAATGACCGTCTCCATCAAATCGATCTAGTTTGAATATGGTTCAAGTGGGGTAAAAAGTGAGGTCAAGGGTCATATTTAAGAAAATCCTTGTGTTCACTCTAGAGGACTTGTTTTTTGGTCTGAACATATTGAAACTTGGCAACGTTTGTCTTCTTGAAATCTTGGACAAGTTTGAAAGAGCTAGGGGTCAAAAACTTGTTCACGGCTTCAAATTTTGAAATCTTTTAAGCACTACTTCTACTTAACCACTGGGCCGATTTCAATGAAACCAGGATGTTACTTGTGTGACCCTTTTCAAAAATTGTTCGCGAAATGTTGATTGGTCCAGAAAAATGGGCCTGGCATTTTTTCACCTTGAAATCTTTCAACGACATCTCCTACTGAACCACTGGGCCGATTTCAATGAAACTTAACCGCATGTTCCTGGTGTGACCCTCTTCAAAAATTGTTCACAAATTTTGATTGGCCCATAAATATTGACATGGCAGGTCGGGGCTTATTTTGAGTCTGAAATCTTTGAACGACATCTCCTGAACCACTTGACCGATTTCAATAAAACTGAACCAGAATGTTCATTGGGTGACCGTGACGTTGCTTGCCGATTATCGCAAGCGCCCAAATGTTTGTTAGCGCTTTACTTCCCTGAACGCAGAATAGGTCTTGTATTGGCTGGACTATTAACATTCATGTACCATATATAGTAAATACAGTGAATTAAAATTCTGATTAAGTGCTCTACGGATTTCAACCAAATTTTGCGGAAATATCTAGTTTCCCTAAAATACTCCGTAATGTTATTCCCTTTTTCCTGTTCCTTTGATTCCTGTTTAACAAGCAAATACAAAGCAAAAGTTGAAATAATATGTCATAGCGATAAAACGAACTTCGATGTAATACAAATTCGTCCTGTCTTGCGAAAAGCAACCATCGGGGACTTGTAAACAGTAAAGACGGTTCTGTGCAGGTTCCTGTGTCGAACTTCATATTTTTAGCACATTTTCAGATTTTTTTGTTTAATGCCAATTTCAACGTTTCAGCGATGTATCAGGGGGTGAGTGCATAACCATAGAATTCTGGCATTTCTGTATGCACCAGCCCTGCATTCAGAAAACGATTGCGAATAAATAAAACAACAAGTGTACTTCGATTTAACACGGGGATACATTTAATACGGGGTCTATTTTACCAACATTCACGAATGTTTCATACCGAAGGCGACTCAGTACAACCACTACATCCTTTTCCAGGCTTCGGGGCCCCGTTAAAATAAACTTCTTACGAAAGAAATTAATCGGAAGTCAACTTCACAAACCGTCCGTCTGAGTGTCTATCCATCCGTCCGTCCGTTAACTTTTGCTTGGTAACGCCCTTAAGTCCACAGTTTTTATACGCCGCCAAAGGAGATCGTATATTGGTTTCTCGTGAACGCAACTTCTCCTTCATTTATGGACCGATTATGGTGAAACGTTTATAAAAGATCCTAGTTACCTGGCCTAGCGCATATTCTGAAATCGACGCAGTCCAATGATTTTTCTCAAGAAGATACGGATGCTGGAATATATAGATTACGAGGAGATTTCAGTTTATCGGGGTTTTTTCTATACCCTTTGAGATATTGAACTAATTTATGGTGTGTGAGTTCGAATAAGTGAGTTACAGATCAAGTTCAAATTTGGTTCCGTTCGCATGATTTTTCAGGAAGATACGGATGCTAGGCTTAAAATATTGCTAGGAATTATCAGATTTCCGTTTTATTTTTTCTATACCCTTTTAGATATAAGGCTAATTTTTGGTGTGTGAGCCCTCATCAATGAGTTACAGAATAATTTCGAGTTCCGGTCTAATGATTTTTCAGGAAGATACGGATGCTGGATTTAGAAAATTACTAGGAAATTTCAGTTCTCTATACCATTTGAGATACTGAGTTAGTTTTTGGTGTGTAGGCCCGCATCAATGAGTTACAGAATAATTTCGAGTTTGGTTCCGTTTCACTGATTTTTCGGGAATATATGGAATCTGGGCGCAAAAAAATACTAGGAAATTTCAGTTTTCCAAACCCTTTTCTCTACTTTTGACATATTGAGCTATTTTTGGTGATCCTGCTTACAACTCTACAGCTACCTAATGTAGAAAGCAATTTTGAGGCGGCGCATATTATGACAACGGCACTCACTCTTATCCGATTGTTTTCAAATTTGGTCAGAATGATTTGGCCATCACAAGTATCATTCCTTTCGTAAATGGGTCAGATCCGCCAAGCGTCATTGCGATAGTAGCCTAATTAAAATTTAATTAGAAAATCGTCGATAACGATCTTAAGTCCACAGTTTTTATCCGATTGACTTGCAAATTTGCTCAGAATGATTGTACTTTCACAAGGACGGTTCCTTTCGGACCTATATAATGATGCTTCTTTTTCATAATGGGCCCAATCTGTCAAGCATCACAGGAAAAAGGGGCCAAATGAAAATTTTATCAGACAATCCTCCTCAACACTCTAAAGTCAACAGTTTTCATCCGATTGACTTCAAACTTGCTCAAAACGATTGTGTTGTCACAATGATTGCTATTTTAAATAAATTTTCTGATTGATTGAGTGTCAAGAGAAAAGGGGCCTAAATGTAAATTTAATCTTTAAGAATTCATTGTGAAGATTTCTTCACATATGCATGGAAGTTACTGAAAATTTCACTTAGTATTCTTCATCGTGTGGTCATGTGCATATTGATGTGGTCTGGTGATTTTGATACTGCATCATAGAAAAGGGGGCCTAAATGTAAACTTTCTTGTTAACAAAATTCCCCTTTTATTAGCCACAGCTTTGCCATTCGATGAAATTACCCAGCGTCATGGGAAAATGGGTCTTTAAGTAAACTTCCTTATCAACACAACTCCTTCATTTAGGGATAGATTTTCATGAAACTTTATTCTGATTATATCTTGAATAGCACTATTAAGACATGGGCTTTTCAAAAAAGGCCGGGGAGCGGTCTCAGGCGCTCTTGGGCCTCTTTTTAGATTATGCTTTGCAGTATCTCATTGGAATCGCCTTTAGAAGAGGATTCCAATGAGAGATTGGTGGTAGAATTCCATATTTAGTTAATACTGTGGGGGCAACTTTAATTCTTGACTTACGCAAAAAATGATCGTAAGATGTTTAGTAAAACAGACCCCTGGTGTTAATCCAAATCAGGTTAACTAGCTATTAAGCTTAAAGGGAGACGATTTTCAAAAAGAAAAAAATCTGTAATATCTATTAAAAATGATGATTTTCCTTACTAAATAATATTATGAAGATTCGCTTGGTCCAATATCTTACAAATATACATGTTTTACGCAGTTTCAAGATGGTCTCTTTTTGCGTGATATCTTACAATTCTTCTCGAAACTACACATGTCTATGAGTAAGGTTAATTACATCGTGAAATTAACCCTTTATCCACCCGAAAACACTAAATCGCTTACTCAACTCTCAATTGAATCATTCAAAACACGCTTTCAAACCATGCAAAACGCTCGAAATCTTTCAAAATCTACGAAAACGATCACATCTTCATCCAAGTCGATCAAATTAGCTGACAATGATTTTGAAGCATATGATTGGTGCGTTAACACACATGAACCTATTTATCAAAATGTAAAAAGATCTTTTATTAAAGGGAGGAAATAAGATTGTTAATTTCATTCGTGTCCAACTCAATTAGCGATATTACATCATCTCCTTTTTAAGTCAATCAAAACTCGCCCATCAAACTCATTTAAAAACATTTATCTTGTCAAGTCAAGATGTTATTAACTGTTTTAACGTATGTATTTAACTGAAAGAATAGTGTGACCCGTCAGGCGAATAGGGACTATCCAGGAATTCTGTATAATGAAATATGGAAAAGGAGATTTGATCCAGCAAAGGTCAACCAGAGGTCAATTTCCAAAAACTCTTTCAAGGGGGAGGTAGATTGATCATTCTAGATTCAGAAAATAAGCACGGTGCAAAAAGTTTCGACCCTAGTCAGTTTAAGAAGTCCTAGGTAGCAGTCTGTCTAGGGTCGACACCTTAAGTACTACCCTGATGGTCCCTTTTCGCAAGACGGGTCACATTTGTATTTATGGGTACGGCTCAACATCAGAGGAGTAAGATTCTGTGTAAGATTCAGTGTAAGATTCTATGTAAGGTTCGTCCGAGTACTCGATGTAAGGATCCGGGTTACCGTAGGTATAGGTTGTAACTTCAACTTCCGGTTCGTCTCTATAATACTCTTCCACCACGACCGGCGCAGGCGCATATGGTTCATACCTCACTTCCGTTTCGTAATATGGCCGAACTTCCGTTTCCACATACGAAGGTACTCCAGGCTCAACATAAGTTTCAACCACTACGGGCTCTATGTACGGCTCAGGTTCTGGAACATAAACTGTCTCCGTCTCTACAACGTCACCGTATTGGTTGACGCTGACGTCAACTTCTACGATGGGTTCAGCTGGTGGCGGCAGTGGTTCTTCATACGTCACGACTTCAACACGCCGAACAGGTGGTTGGTTTCCCATTTTTCAATGACGTCAATAAGATAAGATTGTGTGGGATGCCTCGTGTTAATATTCACGTAAAGAAAAGTTCAGTACTTCTGATTCTAAACTTTTTTTCTCAGAATGCGATTGTCTTAATCTCCTGAAATGCAAAACCCCATATCATTTGCTCTAATCGACCATAAATATATGGATGGGCAAGTATTGCAAAACCCCTGCAGAAGGGTTGTAGGAGGTTGCCGTTAACAAAACTATTCTAAGACCTGGGATATGGTTGATTGTATATTTCTGATTGATCCTCTGGTGTAGGTGTGGGTGGGGTAACTGTTAACCAGACGTTTGGGTTCTGTCGTCGTATAGCTACTGCGAGGTCAGATGGTTTGTCAGGTTGTCCAGAGGTGCTTGGTTCGTTTATTGAGCCGTAGTTTGTAACAACTGAAATGATGTAAATAAGAATTGATATTCGTGTACAGTAAAGAACAATGTAAAATTGATAATATGATTGATTTTGGAATGAATTTGAATGAGTACATGTGCCAGTCTTCAGTGAAGTTAAAGGGAAGCGATTCAATATCGCTATTTTTGTTCAAGATGAAATAAATTAGCGATATCATGTTTATTACATGTCAGGTCAAAAATTTAAAAGAGTTTGTAGACGACTAAGAATACTGGTCGTGATTAGAAAAGAGACCGTTCTGGAGGAGAAAATACTTGTTTAAAGTAATGCCTTCATTTCTGCAATATTTTCTCAACCTTAAGGTTCATGTAAAGTGTTTGAGACCCAATTTTAAGGGCACTTCGTTAGCCTAGAAAAAACAGTATGTCCAGGTATATTATATATCAAAATGAAGGTATTCACGAGCACAAGCAGTTAAGCAACATAAGACCGCCATAGCTATAGCGCTATAGCCAAAACATTGTGGAAAAGTGTCATTTTGTTCAGAACAAGCAACTGCACGACGGTTGGATAAAACTGCCCCATATTTTAACAAAGTACAGTCTAAAGTACTATCCAGGTAGTACTACAAACGTTGATATAAAACTCAGTCTCAAAAGGCTCTTCTGAAACAATCAATTTCCATTTATTTTGTCAACATACATGTCAAACCGGTTTGGTCTGTTTGTTTTCTGCAATTTATTTCAAATTATAGTTTTTTAATTCAATGATCTGTAATAAATTACTATATATTCATCATTCTGTGAAATAGAAAATGATATATTGCTAAACAACCTTACAGGTATATAAACTATTTGTGGCCATTTATGTTGTGATAACACACCATACCATACACAGAACTACACGTTTACAAAATTAGAATGACATATATGTCATATGTGTTTATAAAATAAGTCAAAATTAATTGCTTGCATAACTACGTTTTGGGCCCGAATTTCATACCAATGGTTGTAGTACTACCTGGATAGTACTTTAGACTGTACTTTCTTATAATATGAGCATTTTTTTACAACAGTCATGCAGTTGCTTGTTCTCTACAAAATGACCCTTTTCCACAATTTTTTGCTATATCGCTTTAGCTATGACAGTCGTATGTTGCTCAACTGCTTATGCTCATAAATAGCTTCATTTTGGTTTATAATATACCTGGACATACTGCTTTTTCTTGGCAAATGAAGTGTTTTAAAATTGGGCCTCAAACACTTTACATGAACCTTAAATCTATCATAAGGACGCAAATTCGCGTGACTATACAGGAAGGAGCTAGCAGTACTTTTGGACTTCCCGGATTATTACGAATGTATTCTGCGTTATTAATGAACTGGCAGGGCGGGGCTTAGTCGTGACGTAATTTGGCGAGTTAACTTTTAAATATTTTGGATTCATTGAAAAATATGTCGCCAATAATCATGAACGCGTGCAAATAACTGTATCCTTAGACCAAAAGGATTCTGGTGTCTAGTGAAAGTGAACACATTTCATCGTTGGGTTACCAAAGCCTGGTAACTTCAGTTTGGACCAGCTGAAGTTACGAGGGTTTTGTTACCAACCTAAGCTTTACGGTTTCAAGTAAATTATGTCGACTATCTTTAGAAGAAAATAATAATGAAGAAAGGCTGATTTACCTTAACCTTAAGTGCATCGACCCGTTACTTTGGCTCCGAACTGCCAGGGGAAAAATCGTGGATTATAAAAAACAACTGTTTTACCTGTTCTATTTTCTGTACGTCTTTCCCGTACTCTTCGATAACAACATATAGCAACACACAGTATACAAATTAAAACAACAAATCCTGTAATAGACCCGGCCGCTATCTCGCCAAGGTGACTGAAATAAAGTAAAAGAAGTTCTTAATGTTATCCTCCAAAGCAAAAGCGGCCATCTGAGATTTCCGTTACACCTGTGGTATGTTACACCAAACAGCTACGTGTGAACTCCATTGGATAAATATTCTAAAATGGATAGGATCCATCACATATCTATTGGGAGTCACATCTGAAAAAAAAAATCATCAAGGAATTAAGTAGGATTGATTAAAATTATTCAGAAAATATGATTCGGGAAATCTGAAGTTTCGACGCCTGACAGGCCATACACCCCAACTAGGGTCGCCGCTTCGATCTTTCCAAATGGTCCCTTTACTAAGTTTTTTTGTAATATCTAATAAAAAATCGAGACTTAAGACTAACCACAGGTCTCCTTCTGACATTAAATTCTAGTTAGCTTTATAATACGGTTAGAGCGGTGTCGGATATTCTCGGGTGGCGGGTATTCTCGGATAGTCACGTGTTTCTCCTATGCAGTAACAAGGTACATGGTTCTTTTGGGCTTTACTTTGTTCTTCAAGATATTTGGTTTATTTACATAGCTGTGTATGACATAAAATTTTATGAATGAGGGAGATAACATTAATAACATAAAATATTGTGGGAAAAGCTTTCAATTAAAAATAACTGCTATTTTTTGTCTAGCTTCATTTTTTTTCATCACTTATTGTAGAAAAAAACACCAGAGAAACTTTTCACATATGGAGATTTTTACTACCTAAATCGCACATATTTTTAGATGAAATTACACTGTAGTTGAATGTGATTTGAGTATCCGAAAGACCCTAAAAATGTTGCTTTCGGGTCTTCCGGATACCTTCGAACTATCCAATATTTGGGCATTCTTCATCTTGAAAAGGCGCATTTCTAACTTTTCGAAACAGGAATCATTCGACAATAACCTTGTCAAACGACGAATTTCAACAATGTTTTTGCGACAAAAATAGTACAAGGTCTGTCAGTTTATGTAAAGAAAGATATGAATGTCGTTTTTCCATCTTACATCTTCAAATTAGAAAAATAAGAAAATGATATGTAGTGTTTTCATTTGAAATGATTAACGTATCGATTAAAGAAAATCTGAAATCAACGTATCCTTCTACTCTTATGGGCCAGAACTAAACGATATCAGTACATAGTTCAACACCCATCCATTTGTATTGTATGCGAATTATTGAATTCATTTGGCTAAGTACGGCTCAGATAATTAATAATAACACGTAGGTTTGAAGCTGGAAACTTTTTTCCAGTATGTTCCTTCCGAAAAAGTACAAAAACAAAAGTTGAAGCATACTCATTGATTTTTTTTCATAAAATGTGCCCACTAGTATCTCATTACTTTTCTTAACACTCATTGAAACGATGTTGATAGAACGAAATAAGATCAATGTATTCCGGAATAGATCTAGATTTTGAGTGTCTCTGCGTTTATTTGCTTGAAAGATCATTACCATCTTGAACTCTTCCCAAAGACATATCTAAATGCTGTGTCTATATATATATTTTATTTGTTTAATTGTATTTTGTATTTAGAGATTAATAAAATACGCGTCGAAGATGTTTGATTCCAACTCAGATATAAATTTATTTAATTTATTTTAAGTATCCGAGATTACCCGCCAGCGACTAAGATGTCTCAACATGGGTTTCTTTTATCTGTTTTGAATAAATTATTATTTTGCTAGAGTAACTTTTTATTATATAATCCTGTCAAGAATAGATAGCATCCGTCATTAAACGCCTCAAGATCAAAAGTATAATTGTCCATCTGCATCTTTTTGATACGAAATGTCTTAGGTATCAGGAGAAATACCCGACACCGCTCTAGTAAATTAGAAATATTTGACCTCGTTTTAATCAACGACATGGAAAAGAACTATATAAGGGGAGAGAGAGAGAGAGAGAGAGAAAGAGAGAGAGAGAGAGAGAAAGAGAGAGAGAGAGAGAGAGAGAGAAAGGGAGAGGGAGGGAGAGAGAGAAAGAGAGAGAGAGAGAGAGAGGGAGAGGAAGAGCGAGAGAGAGAGAGAGGGGAAGAGAGAGAGCGAGAGAGAAGAAGAGAGAGAGGGAGAGAGAGAGAGAGAAGAAGAAGAAGAAGAGAGAGATATAGATAGATAGAGAGAGAGAGAGAGAGAGAGAGAGAGAGAGAGAGAGAGAGAGAGAGAGAGAGAGAGAGAGAGAGAGAGAGAGAGAGAGAGAGAGAGAGAGAGAGAGAGAGAGAGAGAGAGAACGTTATACCTGTGAATACAACAGAAAGCTTTATGGTAGTTACCACAACACCCCGTAGAACACCGTATCTTCTTGATTTCGTTAAATGGACCGTGATATATACACACTTCGTGACTCAAAACTGCAGAAAAATAGGTAAAATAATTATGAGGAAAGAAAAACAAAAGGTTTTTCATACACTTGGAACAAGTAAATAATTCAATAGATCTACCCTTCGTTCAGGATGACAAAACGGTGCAAACTGTTTGCAAATTATACCCCGCTTTGCATGCGAACGCATGTGCAAAGCGGGGTATAATTGGCAAACAGATGCCACCGTTTTGTCATTCTGAACGCAGAGTAGATTATTTCGCTTTTCAATAACGAATCTATTCATGAAACAACTAATATACTGTTCAGGGGAAAGTTTTCAAATGCTTTTATATTCATATATAGTAACGTTGGAACTCATAAAGGTTAAAATAAAATAGTAAAATTGAAAAAAAATGGCTTTAACTTGTGTTTGTGTTTTATATCTATATAGCTTGAATCAAGTTGATTTGACTGCTTCCATAAGACAATAACATCAGTTAATCAAATGATATTCGGATATAATGGCACTTTTATCTGCGACCCTTAAACATTATTATAACAACGGTTTTCTGTACTAGGAGATTAATCGAGAATAGTAACTAATGGGATGACATAGGAATAAAATTAAATTCACAGATAGTAGAAAGTTAGTAAAAAATGAAAGTAAAAAGATAGAAGCAGCAAAATAAACTTCAAATCAACGCGAAGAAACGTTTACCAAATAAAGGCTATTCTTATACCAATTTTCAATTGAACAACTATTTAATCAAAATTAAACAAACCTCTTTGAACAATCAATAAACAATTAACTAAAAACAGGAACTGCGTTGAAATTAAGTTTAACCTCATTACATTAAAATGGAAAGTTCCGCGTACTAACATACATATACGATATGTGTAAACAACACTTTATTGTGATTTTCTGAACCAGGAATTAAATGAATAGAGACGAGAAAAAAGGGGACGATGCAGATCGTTAATGACAATATGTATTTGTTTGGGGTTTTTTTTGAATGGGGTTATACCTCACTTTCAACATTACTTCAGTCATATCGCGACGGCTGAAGCACCTAGCAATGGATTCCTGATATTTCTAACACCAGTACTACAACCACATCCTTCCCTAGCCTCAAGCTGCTATCCCACATAGGTCTACGATTATCAACCCATTGGTGGTAGGCAAACAGTCGGAGAGGATGAGTGCCGCCGTCGGGGATCGAACTGGAAAACTGTATCCATATTGGTTATAAAGCGACTTGATCATTCGTTCAATGATTTGTTATACATGATGTTGTTTGGTTGTAAACAATTTCTGCTGCGTTTGGCACTTTTAATAGATGATAAACAATTTGTATTATATTTTAACTATATATAACTATACAAATATCCGTATGATAACATCCCGTATGATATTTTTTATGATATCACATAGTTATTTTTAGAACAATGAAATATTGTTAGTTATTTTTAGAAACTTGCATTTCAGTTAGAAACACCGACGAAAACAAGACAAATATAGGTTATAAGATAAATATAATACGTACCAAGTGTATTGTATGAAAAAATATCAAACTCGGTTGTGAGAATTAATAATTGTCTCGGCAGATCCTCGACAATGATCAATTCTCCCAACCTCTTTAGATTTTTTTTTCATATAATACACTAAGTGCGTATTATATATATATTGTTAATCATAGGGTAAGACTTATAGAATGTAAGGGCTAAGATTTACTGATCTGTTATATTTCTTCCAAACAAATTTTAGCGTCTTCAGCGGGGATAAATAGAGAATAATATGTCAGTGTCTTAAGATATCAATGTTATTTGGTCGAGGTTGGGAGAATTTATCATGACGAGGCTTTGCCGAGTCATGATTAATTCTCACAGCCGAGACCTGATAACATTGACATTTTATGACACTTACATGTTATTCTATTTATTATGCAATCATTTTCCAGGGCTTAGGTTTGGTAAACTCTTAAAAATCAAGGAAACTCAGGTGAAAGTGTATGCAAATTGTTTCTAAAAATAGACTGCCTGATAACATGTAATGTTATCACATAGGCGATATCAGGTCAATACAGGCTTCGTTGCATGATATGACGATTTTGACGTACTATGACGTCCCAGTACAAAATTTATGTAAGTGCCTATATCGGCTCGTCCAGACTTTAAGCACTGGCGCATCGATTTGTTCTTCATCTCTTTTTCACACAAAGATGCACCAGAAGTCTTGATTTCGCATTTCCATTCAGTAAAGAATATCAGCGAAAATGAAACTCTCTTATAAACCTCGATTTACACCAGTGTGACTTTTATTAGACTACCAGTTCTCTTCTTTTCGTATATAGAACAGAACAGAACATTTTATTCAAAGTACATTGTCATTACAAAAACATAATGAATACAGACATATTAAATAGACATCACGTGATACAGTGTTTGGTAGAGGACGAGCCAAATGTAACTCAATACATTTTATTGGAAAATTTTAGAAAAAAAACACGTAGATTTGTGTATATAGAATAATCGGGACAAACAAGGAAAGCCTGTTCTATAAGGATCAATTGGAATTAAATTACGAAATAGATTCAATAAAATAATTTCAAACTTGTTTAAAATTAGATAAATTTTGATTTGCTTAATTCACATCGAGGGCTTAAAGCAACACTATGATAAGAGCCTATGTACATATAGGCACTTACAACAGTGTTGCTCTAAGCCCTCGATATGTCAGTTTCTCATTTCCAACGTAGTATCTTTTCCAATGATCTTTTAGTTCTATCCATTTCTATCACGTTTTCATCTATCAAACCCGGACATTAGACATTAAGGGATTTCCGAGTACTTAACAATCAATTGACTTATCTATTGTTTAAAGTTTAGGAAGGTAGATTGTAGTTCCCGGGAATTCAATTAGACCTTTTTTGATAAAATTACCATCCAGAAACTACATGAACAGAATCGGTCCTGGCCAGACTGCGTGGATTGTGTAAACTTTTAGGTTTCGTCAGACCTTCTGACTTACCTTTTCTAACACTTCACGTTCAGTGTTTAAAAAGTCTAGATTTAACTTTACTGGGTCCAATCCCCCACACCCATCCTAAAAATAAAAAGACAAATCTTAACGAAACCAACGAACAATATTGTTTGCCCTTACCCGGTATATATTAAGTGTCGTGACAATTGTACATTATGTTTTTCGACGTTATAGACAATTTTCATGGAACAAACCTTTTGCCTTCTAAATGTACATCGGACTAATTTAGTCTTACAAATAATACTGGGCCTTGGTCTCTCTAGAGATCGAAACCACGACAAATTCGTCAGATTGACCTTTCAAATTTATGTTCGCCAGTTGATTATGTATCAATGAAAGCCTCCAGAGTTTGTAAAAAAAAGTTACTTTGTCCGTGGTCTAGAGGTAGAGCGTCGGCCTCTTGAGCCGAAGGTCCTGAGTTCGATTTTCGGGAGCGGCAATCGATCTTGGTTCTTTCATTGGCCAACACATTCGTCGAGAGTACTGGTGAGTTTTCCAAGAAGCAGAATCGAGAGGGAATAATCTAAGGTGTAAGAACTTGTTTCCCAATCGATGTAAAATAAATAGGTTTGAACCAAAAAAAGTAACTAAATGAATAAACGAATTAGAAACCACGGTTAACATTGTGAACGATCATGTGTTTCGAAATATAGCGGAACTATTAAGGGTTCACTACCATAGAATCATATGTAAAGGTGAATAAACTTATTCGTCCAGGTTGCAAATCCCATATCCGGATAGGATAAATTCCGCTAACTTATTCTTTCTCGCTCTCTGACATGTTATTTGTACATTTGCAATAAGCATTACACAGAGTTTGTAGGATACAAAATGTATAATCTTCATGAACAATCAATCGGGATATCCTTCAGATTTAAAGAATCAAATTTAAACAGTTCACATTTCAACACAAATATGGATCCGATGGTGTTATTTTGGACAATACTTACTTTTATTTTGAGTAAGTCTTTCACAACTTGTATTTTGAATTGATGTCTCAAAGAGTATAAATTAATCCTGCTTTCAAATAAAACCCCTCGACTTTAACATAGTAGTTGGAAACGAATCGTAATTCCAAATACGACTTAGCAACTATCCACTATCCACGATAGCGGCACACATTGGGCCAACTTATTTCTGACCCTGGGCGGGTACTGTTGCCCGCAATACCAGAGTATCTCCCAGAAAGCGGTCTACCAGCTCTAGACTGGTCCACATATCGACTATCAGAATAGCCTAAAATAGGCTATTCTGATATTCGACAGTGAGACCAGTCTACACCCGACCCGAAAGAGGGCCAGAAATAAGTTTGCCCATTCTTTCCCCTATTTATCTCCCACCGACGGATTTTTCCGTTTGCATATATAACTCCTCCTCCATCAGACTTTATTTATGGACACATCAACGCGAAAATGAAATGATGTCATAATTAAAGATATTTACCATTATTCCAGGTTTTATAGACGACGTGTCCGGCACTAGCTGTCCGTACTTCAGTCCGACCGGGAAGTATGTTTATATGGCCTGTCCGTCTGGCTGTTGTGGGTCCACTTCATACCGCTATTGTTGTGGGTACGTGGTAGTACTAGTACTGTTTGCGGTTAACAACATCGTGAAATTGATAAAGTGAAAGATTTCGGAATGAAATTGAATAAGTGGAAGCAGTGAGTTTTTAATGAATTTAAAGGAAGGTAAGCCAATATCGCTTCTCTAAATAACGTATCAAATATTACCTGAAAAGATTTATATGGCCTGTCCATACATACATACATACATACGTACGTACGTACGTACGTACATACATACATACATACATACATACATACATACATAAATACATACATACATACATACATACATACATACATACATACATACATAAATACATACATACATACATACATACATACATACATACATACATACATACATACATACATACATACATACATACATACATACATACATACATACATTTCGGAATGAAATTAAATAAGTAGAAGGAGCGAGTTTTTTTTAATGAATTTAAAGGTAGGTAAGCCGATATTGCTTATTTCGCCCAATTAGACGAAACAAGCTATATTTATTACCCCCCTTTTATCCGAATCTATTTGTGAAAAGATTTTATGTGGCCTGTCCATCTGGATGTTGTGGATTCACTTCATATCGCTACTGTTGTGAATATCGTTTTAAGTCTTTCTAGATTAATTCTGCATCGTACGAAACGCAACTTAGATAGAAACATTTCTAAAGATTCATCTCTGTTATCCAGAGAGCAAGACCGGTTTAGGTGAACTCAGATTTTTTATATATTTGCAGGAGTAACCGCACAGGCCTAATAGTCGGATGCACTGTGGGCGGAATTGTTTTAATTGGAACTTTGATTGGGATCTTTCTTTGTTGTTATTTTGGAGTATGTACGTGTGCCACACTAGCGGCAAGTTCGAAAAGTACCAGTTCTACTTGTAAGCATTTAGATATAGATTTTATAATTTCGATTTTAAAGCGCAACATAATTTAAATATGATTCGAATGAAAAGGACGATATATATAGATACGGTTTGCTGTAGTCCTCAAAACTTGTCCCGAGACAATTACCTTTGAAATAACTTAAGTTCGTGTACGTATTCTTAAGAATATCAGGATCAAGTTAAATTCAATTAGCAACATAATTTTCTTTTCAATACATACATACATTTTCATGGAAATCAGCAATACAAATTGCCATGAAGATTTCATTTTACGGGTGATGTATCTTGATTTCTTGAAGAGGTTTTCTTCTTTTCGGCCAACGAGATTACCTTGATGTGAAGCTCGCAATTGAAGGTCGACTTCAAAATTGCATACTCAATGCATCTGTAAGCGAAATTGTCATAAGTTTACTCATTGAATGGTCACTTATCTGGTCTTGAAATAAATTGCAATGTAAATTTTGCCAAAATAAGATTTGTTTCACTTTTTTTAATCTCACACCTTCCATTGTTAATTTTTAAAAACAATGTGCTTAACTTTATGCCGATAGTATATTACGAAGAGTCCCGACATTGGCCGATCTCTTCTTCTTTCTATAGATGTGTAATACCTTAAATCTGTCTTTCATTACAGATCGGAATTACAAGTCAACAGCTTCCTTACCTTAAGCGAGGGACATATGTGGACTGCTAGAAATACATGCCAAAAACAAAATTTCGGAGAAAGCTTGTGCCAACTAGGCTCTGTGAAAATTTCAGTCATAAAATTCGTATTTTAAAAAGGATAAAAGAAAAGAAAAAAAGTTATATGACTTTTTTTGACATCTTTGGCCTCCTCATCATTTGTATAACCCCGTCGTAAAGAAAAGCGTGTATACTTAAAGTATTCCCTCTGAATGCCCTACGCCCTTTCTTTCTGTCGTTTGTATCCAATAATTCTGGTCTCAATTTCCTCTGTCAATATGAATTTCCTTATGATAGAGGAATAAAGCTAAATGAACGAAAGTCATATTTCAAGAGGATTGATTTTCTTATAATGAATATCCGGTTATTAGAACATTGTAGACGTAAACAATCGCTTTGTCACCTATTTATAATCCGTCATGAGAAAAGTGACTGTCTGAGAACCCTTCAACTTAAGTCACGTGGAGCAGACAACCGGGATCCCTCGGTGAATCTACGGAAAATAGGCACAATCTTGAAAGTGCGTCGTTTTGCACGCGGGTTTATATGTTGGTGTCGCGGGCATCAAAACGACGTTGGGAAAAACAAATCGGTGAAATAAGAAATGGGCATAAGATAATTAGAAAAGAGTTTAACTGCGTTTTGTTTTCAAATTATAACATGCCCAAAAGATATCCATTGACGATCGGAAATTTTGACGGAAACGGTTTTTGTTCATGCGTATTGACAAAAGAACCACCAGAAGGCGAGTACACCTAAGACTGACCCGAAATCACTTGCAAACTACCTCTGACGTACTCTCCAGTTTACGGAACAGCCCGAGCGATGTTCCGAATGTCGGTGCAGATTGTGCAGATCAATCGGATTCTTTGCAAAATATTTACCTTTAAAGAATTTTCGAATGATATGGCTGAGAGAATAAGTGTTAACAAGCATGCATAGAAAACCATAAAGCATTGTAGTTTCTGGGCCCGATGTCAAATAACTTTTCTCAGGCTCAACTGAAAATTTACTCAAATTTTAAATTTAATGTATGAAAATAAAAGATAATATAAATAAGTTGTTATTAATAACAACTTATTAATATTATCTTTTGTGTAAATACATTAAAATGAGTATTTAAACAGAATGACGGATTAAATCTAGAATTGAAATTTGAGAAAATTTTTAATTGAGAATGAGAAAAGTTTTATAATCTCAGACCCAGATCTTTATCTATGACGACCACACAACTTACTAACTAGTTATTTCACTTATCAAAATGACTAGATTTACTTGAAATTCAAATTGATGAAATTTACTGAATATCATTTCTATTTTCTATTTAACACCCACAAATTTTTCAATGTTATCGTAAACATCATTCAATAACGTTTTTATACCTATCAGTCTAAGACAATATCATTCTAAATGTTCGTGGATTTGTTTTACAGGAAGAAGGTTTATCTACTTAAATGACGTCAGTTTGTAATTTCAGTTGTTTAAATCAGATACTTCAAAACAAGCAGTCTTAGACTTACCCAATTGAAAAAAAAATGACGTTGATTCAATGTAAGTTCAAATTGAAATAGACTGCAAAACATTGAAGAAAACATTGAGAAATGGAGAAAATAGCTTGAAACAATCCATTTTTCTCTTTGTTTTCACTCTTTACCATTTGTGCATAAAAAATCGGGTTGTGAGCAAACAGGTCAAAGCATTTATTTCTTTTGGAAAAACAACAGAATTTTTCCTGCGTTATAAATAACGAATATTGCTTTTCTTTTCAGAATTTGATTTTATGTCGGTTGGCAATTTAAATGTCATTTAGATTTAGACAGGTTTTCCTGGAGAACTAATTATTTCATTTTGCTCTTTGTTAAAAAGGGAGGAAATAAAAGACATGCCTTTTCTGTTCTACTCACTTTGGTGATCGTATTTGTTTCACTTTTCGTTTTGTTTAGTTGCTCAGGAGGATAGTGCAAGAATATAGGTAGAAAATACTGCTGAGATCCACCTGGTTCTTTAAATAACGTGTTAAATAAATTACTAAGCTTTAAGTTGGTATTTTTGAGCTTAATTAACTTTCTCTCTCAGAAGAAACCATGGAAATTGTGTTCGAAATACGAAGGTTAAAGAAATCTTTACTAGTTTCAAAATTAAAAGATTATCTACGATGTCACGTACTAGGTGTTTGCGTTACAGAAATGAATTTATCAATAAATATACGGCTTTCATGACAAAAAATCATCTGATACAATTAAGAACATTCTGAAATTGACTCTAATTGCGATCAAAACCATTCTAAATCGTTCACACAGCGCACCATCCATTCCAAACAGTCACGCAAACCATTCAAAAACGCTCCTAAATTGCTTAAAAATATTACATCAACAACTACATTTAAAATGAAAATGGCGAGAAAAATCATAACGATTCCTCTGGCATAATTGAAATTGTAAGCATCTGATCGGTTCATGAAGAAATGGGAAGCAATTTATAGAATTTTTATGCATATTCATTTAAAGGGATGTAATAGATATCGCTAATTTTGTTCAACCTGAACGAAATAAGCGATATTGGATTACTCCTCTGAATTTCGGTATAAACTCACCCATCCCACTCGTTCATTTTCAATCTATAATCATTCCAAAATCATTCACCATGTCATTTTCCCCATGTTTCTAACTTTACTACTTTTTCAATATTTAAATGCGTGTGTGGTCAACTATCGATAAAATCACCGTTTATGTGGTTAACTTATTCGATGTCACACGCAAAACGTGATTTTCCATAATTTGTAAACGTGATGCGATTTATTTTACTACACTTTTCAAAGCATTAGCTTCTGTTATAAGTTATGCATAAAATGAGCCTGTGCGTGAGATTTCCAACAATTTCATATATGAGCAAAGTAAAGGCTCTGGCCAGTCTGCATCCGCACAGTCTGTCCAGAGTCTCTCTATGCCGTAAGTAGATAGATAAGGTCTCAAAGTATCTGTAGACAATCAGGTAACTTTATACCTACATTATTTGGCTGTCAACGCTACCCAATGTTTGCATCTAAAAATATTTCGAATTGTTGTGAATGTCACACACAGGCTCAATTATCGTTTACACATATATCATAAGGGTTAACCGCGCTTTAAAACCTCCGTCACATCATAACGTTCTGGTCACCATTCTCAGGAAGATACAAGTGTTCCGTTTTATTGTGTGTGTTCTAAAATGAGAATCGAGCATCTTGTATGTGACAAATGTCAGAGTATTTATTTTATTTTTTTGTGTAACGCACGGGAACCGATGCTCGATTTTGCAAACAAGCGCGAGGAACGATTAGATGGTGTAACCATGGTATAAATAACGACAAAATAACGACAAATTGTGTTAGCGTGTCAAAAATTTATTTATCTATATATCATTTACATCAAACATAAATCAAAACTCAAAAAAAATTATAGTCAGTTTAACAGCCTTAAGAGTTTGAAGTGGCAACATCATGTGCCGGTAGATGAAAGAATTTCTGCTTCTTTCGCAAAGCAAACGATTAGAACAACCAAGCGACGCTGAAGTATCGATTGGCGGCCGAAATATTAACGCAACCAAAGCGCAACGAGCAAAGGTAAACTGTTTGACAACAGGTTTTTATCGTTTGTAAATTGAAAGTAAAGGCGCTGGCCTCATTTACAACTTTTGTGCAAGTTAAGAACTTTTTCTGGTCTTGCGTAAATTCGTCGACAATTGGCGACTACAAATAATTCCTCAAACGTCTATGAACACTGGCCAAAAAGTTATGGTGTGGCGGTGGCTTTAAAGAGATGAATTTATTTCGTCGTTTAATCATCAAAACCTTGTTTCTTCGACATATTTAAAGAATTATTTTATTCTTGACAATCAAAGGTGAACCCTCGACGAGTCTACAGAATTGATCTCGGGAATAATGAGGACATTTAAGCGAGTCATATCGCACGAAGGTTTATGAAAGATAGATATATGAACATGTAGTTTATTTCACTTGTATATAACAAATCGTACGTTGTGATATACACACAAAGAAACAAAACAAATATTGGTCAACATGTGACGACACAAAAATAACTGAAGATGACGTTGCTAAAAACAAAGTCAACGAATGGTTAAAACTGGACATTTTGTAATTTGATAACAAGACCAGTGTTTTACTGCGTTTTGTCATGAATTATAAAATGCCCAAAAGATCTACAAAGATGATCGGAAAGCATTGAAGGTGTTTGTTTTTTCTTCAAACGTATTGACCAATTTACCACCAGAAGCCGAATCACCTTAAAAATTACTCAGAATTACTACACTTACGTCCGAGGTACTTTCTAGTGTAGGAAAAGTCCGAGCCATGTTCTGGATGCTTAAGGGGCCAACTTGTTTCTGACCCGAATCCTACCCGAGTATAGACTGATCCCATTTTCAACTATCAGAATAGCCTATTCTGGGCTATTCTGATAGTCGATACTGGGACCAGTCTAGAGCTGGTAACCCGCTGTCTGAGAGATAGTCTGATATAGCGGGCAGCAATGCACGCCCGGGTTAAGAAATAAGCTGGCCCCTTGACAATATCATTGATCGTGTTTAACCGATATAAAAGGGTCAAAACCAACAAAACAGCGTCGTTACAGAGTCATTAAATTTACATGGTGAATGATTTTGAAATGATTTAGGAATAAAATTGAACGAGTGTGTAGAGCGAATTTCGAGTGATTTTTATGGGAGGTAATCCAATATCGCAAATTTTGTTCAGGATGAACAAAATTAGCGATATAACTTACCCCCCCCCCCTTTAAAAGAATTTGCATAAATGTTCTATAAATAGTTTTTTATTTCTTTAAGCTCTAATCAGACGCTTACAATTTTAATTAATTCAGTGAAATCCCGATTTTTTCCCAACCATTTTTGTTTTGCACGAAGTTGTTGTTTTATTTTTTTCAGTAAGTTTGGAGCGATTTTGAATGGTTTGAGTGAGTGTTTGAAATGAATGAACGAAGCGCTGAGCGAGTGATTAAGAATGGTTTTGATCGAGATGAATGTTAATTTCACGATGTTGTTTACTAGCTCTTTTCACCACCTGGTATTTTAAAGTCCAATTTATGGAATGAGTAAACCAAAAACTTCTTTCCAACACCGGACCTTCTTTTCATGACTCTATCCTCAAAAGTTAACGTCCTTGTTTGAAGTAATTAGGATTCTAAACACAATTAACTTTACTATGATAAAATATGGCGAATAATGTGATTGCTGTGATTTGTGTTATTTTAGGTAAGATAATTATACACGTTCAAGTATAGATCTTTTTACAAAAGGAAGAGCATCTGCTATCCGATCAGTAGGTTCCAAGTTTGTTTCTTGGGAGCGGCAATGACTATATTTCTTAATTAGGCATACATATTTAGAGCAAATACTGCCCTGAGTTCATGATGAAAACGAACCGTTTTCGAAATGTAACCTCGCTTTGCACGTGTAATCACTTTCAAACTGACATAAGCAAACGTAAAAATTTGCACCCTGAACACGGAGCAGATTTAGTTGAAACCCTTAAGGTTCATGTAAAGTGTTTGAGACCCAATTTTACAGGCATTCATTTGCCAAGAAAAAGCAGTATGTCCAGGAATATTATATATCAAAATGAAGCTATTTATGAGCACAAGCAGTTGAAAAACATAAGACTGTTATAACTATAGCGGTATAGCCAAAACATTGTGGAAAAGGGTCATTTTGTACAGAACAAGCAACTGCATGACTGCTGGATAAAATTGGCTCATATTTTAACAAAGTCTAGCCTAAAGTACCATCCTGGGTATTGATGAATTGGTATTGTTCGCACAGTGTATGGTCACTTTCCGGGTGTAAAATTGTCTTATCTTATTCTTTCAACAAGTAATTTTGTATAGTCAGTTGATAGTTACAACTGTACATATTTAAAGTTATTGGGTATTGATGTGCGTAAATTGTTAATACAGTGCAAAGTCACTTTCCGTGTGTAAAATGGTCTAATTTCATTTTTTTCACATGCAAGTTTTGTACAGCCAGTTGATAGCTACTACTGTACGTATTTTAGAAAACATTGGATACTGATGTATGCACATTTTTCGTACAGTGTTCAGTCACTTCCGTGTGATACATGGTCTTACTTCATTCTTTCTCCAGGTAGTTTAGTACAGTCAGTTGAGAGTTATTACTGTACCTATTTCAACAGACATGGAGTATTGATGTATGTACATTGTCCGTACAGTGAATGTTGTGGAAGTTATCATTATAAATACTGCTGCAGCTATTAGTAAGTATGAACACTCTTCATTAGAACACTATTAGTCACATAACAAGTACTGTGACGAGTTTTTTTTTTTTTTTTATATATATATAGGATAATTGCAAATTAGTATGTCTAGGCAATACCAATGACGGGTCAAATTAGGCCAAGTTTAACCAAACCAGTTATATTGTCCTGCTGTGTGTTTAGGAGGACAAAATGTGGCAAACTGCTTGCAAATTATACATAGTTTCATAGTTTGTTTATTTCTCAAAAAGAAAATAATTGTTCATCATGAACAATAATTAACATAATGTAAATTATGCATATCATTGTCACTGGTTACTGGAAAATGGCGGCTAGTAAACTCATCAGATCTATATTGTCAGTTAAAAGTTGGATAAAGGCGAAATAAGTTTAAAAAGAATATTCGCTTTGCACGCAAGTAGGATATAATTTGCAAACAATCTAATCGATTCGTCATCCTGAACGCAAGACTGCAATAGACATCCATGATATATGTATGTATTTGATTTCAGTAATGTGGGCGCTATAGTCGGTGGCGTGTTCGGATTTCTCCTGTTTGTTGGTCTGATCGCAGGCTGTATTTCATGTTTCTTCTGTGCTTGTTGTCCGATCTATCGTCAGAGAAATGGTTACGTCATCACAAGGGGAGGTTAGTACTTTTTTCATTGAAATTAAGCCTAGCATCAATTCAGATATTTAAAGAATAGATTGACCATTAACATTATATGACTTACGTCGCAGGTTTAAGATTACCCCGTATACATGTTTTGATATTACATGTGTTATTACATTAGTGTGATAACTTTACACATGATCTTAGAGTATGTACAGTTAACATTTTTAAATTGACAAAGGGAATGATTTTGGAATGATTTAGGAATGAATCTGAATGAGTGTGTGGGCGAGTTTTGGGTGAAATTAAAGGGAGGTAATCCAATATCGCTAATTTTGATTGGGGTGAACGAAATTTGCGATATTTATTGTCTCCCTTTAATAAAGCATGCATTCAAGTTATAATTATAGCTTCAATTATCTTCAAGAACCTAATAGATGGTTACAATTTCAATTATGTCAATGAAATCGCGATTTTTTTTCTAGCTTTATTCATTTTGAATGACGTTGTTGATTTTATCCTTTTTAGTTTATTCGGAGCGTTTTTGAATGGTTTGAGTGAGTGTTTGGAATGAATGAATGAAGCACTGAGCGAGTGATTCGGAATGGTTTTGAACGAGATATTTGTCAATTTCACTATGTTGTTAACTATATTGCCGTTTATTTATCGGGGATACCGTAACATATTCCCATCCGAATGACGCCCCCCCAGAAGACGGCAAGTACTTACCGGGGATAGTGCAAGGATTTATGTGGAAACTATACTACCATGGTTCTTTATCGTGCTTGATTTAAAGCACCACCACACGGGACCTCGATTTAATTTCCTAAAGGTGGAAAACAACGCTTGTTAACAACGGTGTTATATGTTTCGCGAAAATACTAACCAATGGTTTTTAGCCATTTATCACGACAATTTGGGGTATATCATAGAATATCAAATTCATATTTATGGAATACCAAATATAATCAACTCATCTTCAAAAAGAGATTTAAATTCGATTAGGTCTCGTTTTTAATCAATTCATACATGTTTATGACTTTAGTAGTTCAAGGCCGTTCATTATCACTCATCTGATGTGCTTTTCTCATAAAATGAATTTTCTCAAACCAGCTTCGTGTTCTTTTGACAAGACATGCGGGCCCCTCAAGGCTAGCCAGTACACTGTTGACAGTCCAGCGACAGTTTTTTAACCACTATATAACTATTTCATTTCAGTTCCCAACTACAGTTCCACAGCAGCTACACCTGCTCATGTATCCAGTCAACCATATCAAAGTGTCGTGGTAACGAGGACACAGGGTGGTGTTAGCACAACGCCCCCTCCTGCATATAAACCTTGAAAACTATTATTGAAGAAAAAACTACTAAAAGTAAATTATCCATTTTCTCCAGACAGTTTATAAACTTAAGCTTTTGTTTACAAGTCGAATTCGTGTTTTTCAGAGAGATATTCCAAGTAATATGTAGTATATGTAGTGCATTCAAAGTGATTGTTTCTTTTCTTTTGCTTTATATACGTTAACAAACATTTTTTTTTCTACACGTATGCTTTTTAAATCATACAATAAGTGAGAAATCAAAGGAAAATATACTCTTCTCTAGGAAGAGAATTCTTCTGTTTCCATTAAAATTGGTAAAAAAAAAAAAAATCTTCTTTTGATATTATCAGAGGCAATCCAGAAAATGTAGGATCTGTGGTGATCTTTACCAAGTCTAGAATAGAAATGTTATAAAGCGAGCCTAAGCGAGCTTAATAAGCTTAAAATATATCCTAGACGAGGTTACGATCAGCTTGTCTAAAAAAAATCGAGTAGCTATTACTTTTTCTCACATACACGTAAACACCAGGGGCCTGTTTCATCAATAAATGTCCTAGGATGTGTCTTAAATGTATCGTAGGACATATCCTAGGACGTTTGTAAGTCAGTTTCATCAAAACATCCTAAAAAGTTCCTAGGAGGTATATTGGCGTTTCATCAAACTTTGTCCTAATTTAACTATGCTCGATTAAAAAGCCCCCCCCCCCCCCCAAAAAAAAAAAAAAAAAAAAAAAAAACGTGATAAAATGACATGCGAACTAATTATAGCTCCGCAAATTGAGCTTTCTTCAAATCTGTAGATATCAGAAACATAGAAAATCTTAAAAGGTATTCAAGTGAAAGATGCTTTTAATTTTACTTTTAAAAGTCGAAATTAAAGAATTGAAAAATAAAGAATTCTTTTGTATAATTTCAATTCATCGCGTACGTCCGGCAGAGGGAATGTACGGTAGAGAAAAGTGGTTGATGCTAACAGAAAATTAATAGAACAGATGTGGCTGAGGCGACCATACTTGAACAATTTATTATTCAGTTTGGGAAACAAAGTCATTTCACAATTGTTAACAAAAGCACTTAAGCTCAATACGTTGCGATTCATTTTTTTCGCTTTTACAAAATTCACGTTTTACAATATCAATGTTTTATTTAATTAAATATATAGTTCTGATTTCATTATTTTTACTTTGCCGTTTGTTATCATTTTCATTCAGGAACCGTACGATTCAAACCACCTTCTCTGTTCTACATATTGGCTAAAGCATTCTGTAATGGCATTGATGTATAAAATATTACAGGCTACTTCATTTGTCTTTACATGAAATTCAGGAAAATGGGGTCAAAAGTTTTCCAACTAAGATTCAGCATATTCGTCGAGGTCTTCCATGACAATGCCAATAATTTCTACGAATTTACGACCTTGAATATGAAAAAAAAAAAATGTCAAAGGTGCAGAGGTAAGAATGAATTTTCAAACAGAATAAGGTTTGATACCACCAACGAACGCAGAAAAAGAAGTTTGTTACTAGAAATAATGCAATTTTATTCAATTAGACAAGAAGCGCATATTTTCTTCTTATCTCAGTAAAAGTTTGATATACATATTTGTCCTAAATATTTAAAAAGAAATAGAGGAAAAGAGTTGTCCCAAGTTAACATAAACCACACGTTAAACGAACTCGGTGGTAGTGCGACGTTCCATTCGTTCACATACGCTTCATAGAAACTGAAAATGGAGGCCAAAATTTTCCAAAATTGAACGGAAAATAACGAAATCATTGATCATGTAGCGGGGCTGTTAAGTGGATATTCACCGAGAGCTTAGCAGATATGAGCGGATATGGCGTATTTGAATAGCGAATAGCATAGCACAATTGACGTATGTACCACAAAGCTAGATTTTCAAGATTTTTAGATGTGAGCTTACATTCGGGTGGACTACGTAATGACATATCACAATGATTCGTGTTCGATTGAGCCAAAAAAGAACAAATTCATTTGCATTACTTTATTTACAATTGAATTGAAATGATGTCTGCTAAAAAATAAGCATTCAAAAAGCTAGCTTTTGCATACAGGGCTTCTGCAAATGTATGCCTCTTACGCTTTTACATAATAATTGAATAATATCAGCATGACGTGTATTTATTAAAATCGATCTTTCGACCTACATTCTCAGGTAATTGTATCCCCCAAAAATAATTATTTTCAGCTTGGTTCTTTTATAAGGAAAAAACCCTTAAATACAGCCTCCGTGTCATATGCGTTGTCTCGCTGTCGTTCAAAATCTTCGATATTTTGTAATTATATATAGATATACAGTCAAACCTGTGTTCAGCAAGCACCCAAGGGACATTCAAAAAGCGCTTGCTTAAGACAGGTGCTTGCTTAAAACAGGTCAATTTCAGTACAATTGGTTCATTTGGGAACTCGGTGGTTGTTTGCTTTATACAGGTTGCTTGCTGAATACAGGTGGCCGCTTACTCAGGTTTGACTGTATATTAAAAAATCCATCATAAACTAACTAGAGTGATAACTCTTAATGCATTTTTTCTTACAAATTATAATTTATATCCTACTCCAATACCAGACATTCTAGCGTTGACATGCGTATGAAGGGCCCTTGCTTGTTTTTGTTATTTCGTATGTCGCATATAAGCAGCAGTATTTTAACTAACGTAACAAATGGGCAAGGAACGTTGTCTCTCCGTATTTCAACAATGTAAACAATTCCATATTAAATATATGTGTCCTTCATTAAAATTTTATGCCCCTTCTTTGCCTTTATTCGATCAAGAATCGTCATTAATCTCTCCATATCCAATTTAGAAATAACAGTCATTTCTTCCACCAATGGGTCGATGATCGTAGACCTATGGGGATAGCAGCTGTAGGCTTAGAAAGAATGAAATGGTAGTACTGGTGTAAGAAAAACAATGAATCCATTGTTAGGTGTTCCAGCCGCCGTGATATAACTGAAAAAAATGTTGAAAGCGGCGTTTAACCATCATCAGTCAAAACAAACAAATCTATTTAAATACAATATCTCAGACAAAAGTATCGCGTAGGACGTCGAAATTGGTGTCCTAGGTTTGAGACAAAATTTAGGAACTTCCTAAATATCTCGAGTTTGATGAAACCCGATATTTTTCTTAAAAAGATCCTAGGACATTTTTAAGACAAAAATACGTCCTAAACAGTTTGATGAAACAGGCCCCAGGGGCCTGTTTTACCAAACATCTTACGATCATTTTTTTGCGTAAGTCAAAAATCAAAGTTGCTTCTACAGAAGTAACTAGATATGGAAATTTCCCATGCATCATCTCATTGGAATCGTCTGAGATATTGCGAGTCAAAATCAATGAAAAACCAGTTACGATTTGTGATTTTGACTTACGATCAATATTTTCGTAAGAAGTTTAATACAACGGGCCCAAGTTTTGTACGTTAAAACCTATTTTTACGCTAAAGTGATACAAATACCAAAATAATAATACGGTAACGTGCGTTTGATGACGTTGTTATGACATTCATTCAGAAGTGTAAGACAAGAATATATTTGATGGCTGAGCAAAATCTTGAACAATGTTAGCTATGTTGGATTACCTCCCTTAAATTTCACCCAAAACCTGCTCCACACATTCAATCAATTTTATTCCAAAACCATTCATCTTGTCAATTTCACGATGTTCTTAACTGTAATTACAAGTCACGCTTTGGTGAACCACTTTAAAAGGCGAGAAGCATAGCTCCAATTTAAAGCTGAGGTTTCGTTCGATCCCTTTGAACCAAGCATCATTCCTGTGAACTCTCAGTGAATTCTGACCAGTAGTTTCAGCGAAAAAGTTTTGGTTTCATCATATGGGACCATTTATTGGTGACTAGACAGCCAATAGCACCCATATCATTAAACGATCAGAAATAAAAATCAAATGTGAAGATCTTGTCCAAAGGACTAAATTTTCTTTTTAAAATTGGTTGAATTTTGACCAGCTGTTTCAGAAAAGAATACTTTTTTTTTAATTTCAACATTGGACTATTTTCCGATAACCCTACAGCCCGTAGAGCCTACGTTATAAGCCAAATCAGGGCCCCGAGATTATAAAACTTATCTCAGGCTCAATTCAAAATTTTCTCAAATTTCAATTTGAGATTAAAGCCGTAATTCTATTTCATTACTCATTTTAATGTATTAACTTAAAAGGTGATATTAATAAGTTGGTATAAATAAAAACTCATTAATATTATCTTTTATTTTCATACATTTATTTTAATTTAAAAAATTGAGCAAATTGAGCCTGAGCCTGAGAAAAGTTTTATAACCTCGAGCCCTGAATAAGATTTAAACAAAGTAATAGGAATAAAGCATTATTCCTGTAAAACTTAATTGAATTTTCACCAGGTATTTTTTTTAGAAAATATTTTCATATTTCATCATATGAGGCTATTTTTTGGCGACTAGAGTCCATGTCATCTTCTAGTTTAGAATTTAACGTAAGAGTCTGAAAGAGCATGTTCTAAGCATCATTTCTCAGCAATTCAGTTGAATTGTTGAATGGTTTTTCCCAGGGATTCTTTATATATCATCACATAGGACCATTCTTTTGGCGACGCAATAGCCCGTAGCACCAATGTCATTAGTCCGATCAAAATTCAACGAAGAGGTCTGAAAAAATCTGTCCCGAGGACCATTTATGTTACTTTGGTTGAATACCCCAATTAATTTCAGAGAAGAATATGTGTAAAGAAAAGGTTAACGAACGGACATACACACTACCGACTGACACCATGCCAAGAAAATAGCCCCGTAAGATATTTTCCAGTAGAGCTAAACTCAGCCATCGATTCAACATCAATGGGTAAACTAGATCTGTCACAAAGCGGAAATTACACCCACATGCGCTATGTCCCTGTTCCGTGAACGGTTTTCGGTTTTCTTGTCCTTCATGACCCAAACACACTAAGGCCTCCTTGGGTCATGGGCAGGAACTGTACAAAGTATCATGATTCTAGATCATTTCTTCCTTGAGTAAAAGTCAGGAAATAAATCTCTACGTAAGAACAGACGGGTGACAAACAGACATACAGGGTGAAACCAATATATCCCCTTACTTCATTGGTGAGGATATGACTATTGATGCATGTTTACAAAGATAGAATAATATATAATACGTACTTAGTTTTTGTATGAACAAGAGCTGTCACTGTAAGATGACAATGCCCCCGACACCGCTTTGATTTTAAATTATGGCCAATCTATGTTGAAGGTCAAGGTCATCCAGGGGTCAAGGTCACCAAAGTATGTGCCTACAGAAAGGTAATGTACCAAGGAATGTTGTGGTAAAGTATGATGCGAATATGTTAAGTAATAAGGAAGTTATGGCCAATGTTAAAGTTTTTGGACGGAATGACGGACGGACGGACAGACGGACGGACAGACGGACGGACGGACAAGTCAAATTCATGATGCCTCCCTATCGGGGGCATAATAAAAATATCTAACAAGGTTGGGAGAATTGATTACTGTCGAGGCTCTGCCGAGACAATTATCAATTCTCACAACCGAGTTAGATTTTTTTTCATACATTACACTAAGTAGGTAATATATTTATCTTATAACCTCCTTTTGTCTTGTTTTCGTCGATGTTTCTGACTGAAATGCAAGTTCTTCAAAATAACCGCATTATATCATTGTTCTAAAAATAACTATGTGATATCATAAAAAATATCATACGGGATGTTATCACACGGATATTTGTTATATTTGTTATATATTAGTTATAAGATAAAGACTAAACTCGTTGGTGTTCAAATATCGTTTAAGGCACTTTTAATGTCAAATATAAATACTTGTGAAAACTAAAATCACAGCCTTAATATGTATACATTCACAACTATGAAAACAAGAGGTCAATGATGCTCCTAATTCTCTCCCCTGAGTGTCATTGACCCCTTGGACATCACATCAATTTAATAGGTAGATTTCAACAAGAATAAAATTTCTAAATAAGATCAATACCATGAAATGTTTTCAGCAAAGAGCAAAAAGGACATGCCTGGGCACAGCCCTTACATGAACATATGGGCATGTAATGAACAAACTTCCAGAAATACAATTAAAAGAGACTATTATGAAAAGCCCCTGCATTCTGATTTCAGACAACAAGTTTTTAAGATTTCCTCCTTTGAAATTAAATAAAATAGGGTGGGTTCATTCAGAGCCCAAATATGACCCAAGGGGCATGACATGAAAACATTGGAAGGAGTTCACTATAGTATATTACAAACAATATATGGAAGATATCGGCCTTTTTGGTTTCAGAGAAGACGATTTTTGCACCAGGGTGGAGCCCAAATAATACCCCAGGGTCTTGATATGAACAAACTTGGTAGGGGCCCACTAGATGATGCTACATACAAAATACAAAAGCTGTCTGTTTTCTGGTGTCAGAGAAGAAGATTTTTGCGCTTTGATTCTATATAAAAAGGGTTGTGCCTGGGTGGAGCCCAAATATGACCCCAGTGTCTTGATATGAATAAACTTAGTAGAGGTACACTAGATGATGATACATACAAAATGGGTGAGCTTTTTGCCTTCCGGTTTCAGAGAAAAAAGATTTTTAAAAAGTTTTGCTCCTTGATATGAACAAACTTGTTAGAGGCCCACTAGATGATGCTACATACAAAATGGGAAAGCTCTCTGCTATCTGGTTTCAGAGAAGAAGAATTCGAAAGATTTTCGATCTTTGATTCTTTGTGAAAATGGTTGTGCCTGAGTGAAGCCTTAAATGGCCCCAAGGTCTTGATATGAACAAACTTGGTAGAGGCCCACTTGATGATGCTACATACCAAATACAAAGATTTTCCTATTTTCATCCTTTGTTAAGGGTTAAGGGATTTTTAAGAAATTTTTGATGACACACGACGGACAACTGATGATAGATATTGGATGATCACAATGGCTCACCTTGAGCACTTTGTGCTCAGGCGAGCTAATGAATTAAATATATTGCACAAATAAACAAGAGGCCCAAGAGGGCCAGTATCGCTCCACTGGCTTTAAAATCTTTAGAATTTTTTTTTTTTTTTAAATAAAGCCTACTTTAAATGAATACATTAACACTCCGAAATCTCCTAAGACCTATTTAATAATGATTAACTGGTTCTGGTCCATATTGCACCAAAACACTCAATCAGAATGAACTAGCTACCCTTTACCCATCTGATTAAAACATAAGGTTCAGAAGGAGATGTCTTCAAAGAGTTCGGGCTCAAAATAGGTCCCCACCTGTCACGCCCATACTTGTGGACCAATCAAAATTTCTTGAACAATTTAAGTAAATAGTCACCAAAGAAACATTCTGGTTAAGTTTCATTGAAATTGGCTGAGTGGTTTTGAGGAGATGTCGTTTAAAGATTTTGGCCTCAAAATAAGCCCAACCCTGCAACGCCCATATTTATGGGCCAATCAAAATTTAGCAAACATTTTTTGAAAAGAGACACTCAAGAAACATTCTAGTAAAGTTTCATTGAAATCAGCCAAGTGATTCAGGAGAAAATGTCATTCAAAAATTTTGGGCTCAAAATAGGCCCCCCCTGCCACGCCCATATTTATGGACTAATCAAAATTTTATCAATTTCAATAAAGGTTCACCAAAGGAACATTCTGTTAAAGTTTCAGTGAAATCGGCCAAGTGGTTCAAGAGGAAATGTCGATCAAAGATTATGGGCTCAAAATAAGCTCTGCCCTGCCACGCCCTTATTTATGGGCAAATCAAATTTTCTTGAACAATTTAAGTAAAGGGTCACCCAAGGAACATGCAGCCAAGTTTCATTAAAATCGGCCCAATGGTTTGGGAGGAGAAGATTTTCAAAGATATCTAAATGAAAAAATGCCAAGCCCATATTTGATGGGCCAATCAAAATTCTTTGAACAACATAAGAAGAGGGCCACCCAAGGATCATTTCTACCAAGTTTTGTTAAAATCCGCCAATTGGTTTGGAAGGAGAAGATGTTTAAAGAAAAAGTTTACGCAAGGACAGATGCACGCACGGATGCATGACGTACACACCGCCATGACAATAGCTCGCTGGCCTTCGGAGCTAAAAAATGATATTGCACTTGATATCATTGCCATTCATTCAAATTGAAATCATTATTTCAATGAAATTTAATTAACAATATCTCTTAAAATAATTAAAATTCACAATTAAAGTCAAAATTCAGTAAAATTGGTTTGAGAAACCTCATTTGTGTACCAAGCCAAAGACATGTAATTCCAGGTGAATAGAATTTTCAGTCAATTTTAGTAAATTCAGGCACAACGTTATTGAAGGGATTCTGTGTACTATTATTACTATAACTATTATAACTATTGTAAATGCATATTTTTATACAGGTTTTTATAATAGTTTTGTACAAAACCCTTCAATTATATTTTCCTGTATTTTTTATAGTTCTATTTTTTCTCAACTGATAGGGAAAATATTCTAAGTTAAAAGTGAATCACATCAATAGTAGAAGAGTAATGATTACTCCCTCAACAAAGATAACAAGGAAGCCACAGCAGTTATAGTCATGATCTAATGATTTCTCTTAACACTTTCCTGTTTACAAAACTTTGTACCTGTCCAAATTCAAAAGTTTTGCAGACAAAAATTTAAAGTGAAAAATAACCATTCAGTAGGGTAGAAAATAGTGTAAAAAAAGAAGAAATTGCTTGTCAGAAGCAATTTCTTCTTTTTTCACAATGTTTTCTCAATCATAAAATCACAGGCACGTAAAAAGCAGGAATTAAACAGCAAAGGGTTAAATCAAAGGAGCATTTATAACAAGAAGGCCAGAATGGACCTAAATTGCTAAACTGAATTTTATTGTGCCTGTGGATGTGGTTGAGGAGAAATACCAAGCCAGCCCTGCCACGCCCATATGTATGATGATTCAAAATTTTGCTAACAATTTTGGAAGAGGGTCACCCAAGGCCCATTTTGACAAAGTTTTATTCAAATCGGGTCTGTGGTTTAGGAGGAGATGTCATTCAAAGATTGCATGGTCTAAAAATGCAACACCCTGCCATGCCCATATTTATAGGTAATTTAGATTTCAAACATTCAAAGATTTCATGGGGAAAAATGCCCTGTCCTGCCTATATTAAAGGGCCAATCAGAATATCACTTAAAAGTTTGAAGAGGGTCACCCGATAAGCATTTGATAATCTCATTGAAATCGGCCAAGTGGTTTAGAAGAAGATATCGTTTAAAGATTTCATAGTGAAAAAAAAGCCACTACCTGCCACACCCATATGTGCCAATCAGAATTATGCTGACAATTTTTGAAGAGGGTCAACCAAGGAACATTTTGACAAAATTTCATTGAAATCGGGACGAGCAGTTCAGGAGGAGAAGTTTAAGGAAAGTTGATGCACACAATGCACGACAGACATCAGAATCCGGGTGATTCTAAAAGCCCCCCCCCACCCCTGAGCATGTTGTGCTCAGGTGAGCTAAACATTGCATAATTTTGTAGAAACTGTCATATATGCATTATGCAAGTACAGGATGAAAGCCTGACCAACCCTATGTTCAGGATAACAAAATGGTGTAAATTGTCTGCAACCTATACCCTGCTTTGCACAAAAGCGCACTTGCAAAGTGGGTATAATTTGCAAATAGATTGCACTGTATTGACAACCTCAACATAGGTCTGGTAGATACATTTTGGTCTTATAGCATTTCATTACCAACTGGTACATTTTGTTTAACAAGCAACAAATAATTCATATAAAAATATCACACAAATTAAGTCATTTTATCACAGATAAGACTTGTTTAAGAAAAAAAAAATAATTAAGACAAAGACAGTCATTTTAGTTATTCACCATAGGAAACACTGTAAGGAAGAGACTTGTGGGTCTTGAGTTGCAGGCTTGAATCTACTGACAAAGATTAAAGAGAATTAATGCCAGAGAGAAAAAATCTGTCCATTATAACTCATTCACATAAATAATTGGAAAAAATATTAAAATAATTTTAAAGATTTTATAAAACTATCATTTCCTAAACAATATCAAACTTTTGGTGCACTTCTATCATTAGTTTGAGCTTTTTTCAGTGTCATTCCTTTTCTAATATCACCTAATAATGCTGATCTACCACTAGAACTGGGGGAAAGGGGAGGGGCATTACCGCCAGGGGGAGGAGGTGGGGGAGGGGCTACACTTGGAGGAGGGGGAGGGGCTACACTTGGAGGAGGGGGAGGGACACTTACTGGCGGGGGAGGTGGAGGAGGAGGGGCTGTGGCTGATGTGGGCGGGGCTGGGGCTGATATGGGTGGAGCTGTAATTGTTGGTTTTGATTGGTAGTTATCTTCTGATGTGGATCTCTGAACAGACTTGGATTTGTTTCTCCTGAAATTAGAAAAAAATAGTACCTTGACTTTACTGTGCAAACATCTGAGCTTAAATCAAGTAGATAAACAAAGCATTGATATTGGATCATCCCTTACTTTCTTTAAGTATTTATTATGAAGTATTCTTCCTGTTTCAAATGTCATCTCTGCCATTTTGATTGCTTCCAAGGCACATTATTTTTTGCATGTAGAATTTTATATAATCTTATCCTTTCCAAATTTTGTATGGCACATGTACATAAACAAGAGGGACTGGATGGCCCTAAAATTGTCACCTGAATTTTATTGGTCCAGTGGATCTCACTTAAGTAACATTCCGGTAACGTTTCATTAAAATCTTCCAAGTTGTTGATGAGAAGATGTTATTCAAAGAATTAAAAGAAAAAAAGGGTCACATCCTGCCACCCCCATATCTTTGGTTCAATCAGAATTCACGGAAAATTAATGAAAAGGGTCACTAAAGATACATTCCGGCAAAGTTTCATTTAACATAGTCTTTTGGATTAGGAGGTGATGTTCACAGATTTCGAAGAGAGGAAAGGCCCCTTCCTGCTACACCAATATTTGAGAGTTAATCAAATTTTCACAAACAAGTTTGAGAAAGGTCACCCAAGAAACATTTCTACCGAGTTCGGTTAAATCTGCCCATTGGTTACTGAGGGGAAGATTTTTAAAGAATTGTTGATGAGTTCCAACAGACATAAGGTAATCCCAAAAACTCATCTTGGGCATGTTGTGCTCAGGTAAGCTAAAAGGCTTGACACAAACTATACAATAATAAAATATACAATAGTTATAAAAGTAAATGGGAAAAAGCTGTTAGATATAATGACTAGGGATTTATTTTAAAGAAGACAGGCATTGAACAACAACAGTGAAAGCTTATGATAATTTGCCTTAAAAGCTACAATAATTAACATGTGTCACTTGAATTCACTTGCAAAAACTGAAGCAGATACTTCTTTCTCTTATTTTGGGATATCAATGAAATACTTTACCAAAGAAAAGGAGGCTTCGTGTTTCTTTAAGTTTCGTTTCTGTATGGAAATTCAAACTTATATTATCAAATTCAGAATGGCATAGTCGTATTATAATTCTAACAAGTGTTACTGTCAAAAAAATCATAATGAACAGAGACTATTCTAAATATCTTTTTTTATAATAAGTGTTAAACATACATCAATTTTCAAGAAAATACTTCATTTCAAAGTGCATGACATTGATTAATTGTTGTCAGAGGCTCTTATCCCTATATATTATATCTTCAGTACAGAAAATACTAAACCAAACCATGAAGACTATTATAATTTCATAAGTTCTTTTATGATTTATCAAAATCACCACATTTTTGCCTTGGAAAAAAGCTTAGGCAGTCAGTATAGACTAAGACCAGAATGCATAGAAGTGCATTCTGGTCTTAGTCTACACTGTCTGCTTTCTTCTGAATCATTGATGGGGAAACTTGAGCCAAACTGAAGAAAATTGGAAATTTGTTTGACACAGATTCAAATACAGCATAATAAGGGTTAAATACATTGACTTACTTCTTGGCAGGGACACCCTTTCTAACAGCCTTCACAATATTTCTCATCTCTTTATTCAAACTTATCTGTATGATATAAACAACATCAAGTCAAAATAAGTAGGGGATTATTGTATCTGTCAGTGTAAGATCGATTTTTATTCCATTCAGTGAGCAACAAAAGCTTTATTTTCAATAGTGGCAAGGTCCAAAAAGAAAATAAAGCTTGTGTTCTTATCTTATATAGAAAACAAATAATTATTCTATTGCTTTGATACAAAATTTGGAGGAAAAGACAACATTTTCAAACATATTTACTAAAAACATGTTATTTTGACCATGATTGCTATGCAAAATTATGACATCATTCTCTAAGATTATGCAAAATTGGGTGAAATAAACAAAAGCAGGGAATAAATGTTTCGGTATTTTAGCTGATTTTTAAGCAGTGAGATTATCGATTGATAATCCACTGATATAACTCAATAATCTATCAGAAAACATTAAACAAGTATTACTTATTTGAGCCTGTGCATGACATTTCCAACAATTTGACATCTGCGTGAGGAGAAAACATTAAGCAGCCAAGACAGTTACTTAGCGTAAGTAGAGGATTGCCTTACTGTCTACAGATATTTTAATGCCTTATCTATCTACAAATGGCATAGTGAAGACTCTGGTCAGACTGTGCGGATGCACAGACTGGCCAGAGTCTTTGCTCTGCACATATTTAATATTCCTGGAAATGTCATGCATAGGCTCATTTTTATATAATTATGATTTATACTAATCTATTATAATTAACCAGATTAACTTTCAAGATCAGAAACAGTAGAGAAGTCCAATAGATGGGAGTTTAAAATACAATTCCAAATATGACAGCTTTAGATACATAGTTTTCCTGATAAAATGAGATGTGCTAAGTTAAAGTGGTATCAAAAATGAATATAGTAGGTATATTTCATCCATCATTGCAATAGGTTTATGATGAACAAATGCACCACATTAGTTTTCATCTAAAATCTCTTAACTTCAGGTTTGTTAAAGCTGTAGTTATCAGATTTGAAAGAGTTTGCATGGCTGTGTAATGCTTGATAGTCAAATGTGAAAAATACGTAGCTTTATTATCACAAAAATTAATTCAGAGTCATTGTACATTACAGTTACAAAAAAGGATTTCACATATGTCAAGTTGATCCAATATGTAACTTATACAGTTAGTTACATTGTGAAATTGACATTCACATCAAACAAAGTCATTCTAAATTGCTCATTTAGCGCTCCATTTGTTTATTCCAAACACTCACTCAAACCATTCAAAAACATGATTTCACTAACATAATTCAAATCGTTAGCGTCTCACAGGTTCTTGAAGAAATAGGAAGCTATGTATAGAACTTGTTTACTTATTTTATTAAAGGGAGGTAATCAATATTGTCAGCTTTAACAAAATTTGCGATATAGGATTAGCTCCCAATAAATTCACTCAAAACTTGCTCCACACACTCATTCCAAACTCATTCATCTCGTTAATTTCATGATGTTATTAACTGTAACATGCTAGAAAGCCAACTTACAGCTGATATACTGAACTGTTCAAGGGCAGGTAGAGGAACATCTTGGAAAAATCTGTGTTCTGCAACCTATTTAAATAGATTTCAATAAAATATGTGCTTCTTAAAATCACAAGCCTTCATTTGTTGGGAGTTTAATATTAAACCTTAAATGTCCTGTCTATGCGCAAAAATTAATACTGAAAACGTCCTTAACAGACTTGCTCACTTGAGCAATATTTCTAATTACTTTCCCTAAGTTCCCCAATTATAAGTTGGAAGATACTAACTACTATAATAACCTATCAAATCTCTGAGAAGTTTTAAAACAAACAGTTTTTAAAAAAGTTAAAAAAAGTCCAACAATTATTAACTATTGTCATGCTGAACTGTGATTTTTCCTGCTTTGGCAGCAGGTAAAGACAAAGATCAGTCTGCACATATGTGCAGACTGATCATAGTATATACCCCTTGATGTCACTTTTTTAAACTAGAAATTTTAAAAAAGTTGTTCCTTAAAAATAAATACTGACCATCAATAAGTGCATCCAGTGTTTTCGGCACTTTGATTTTAATACAATTTCGCTCATGCTTTAATATAGCATGACAAGGGTTATACAGTTTAAAGAGAACAGCAATACTTACTTCACTAAGGCTTGGAAAACTTTTTCTGTCAGATGGAAAAATGAAATTCAACACCTGAAAAACAAAACTTATTGCATAATATACTCCTAGAAAGTCCTAAGTGGTACTTGCTTTTCTAAAAATAAGTCATAGTTACAAAATGCCATGATTCTTGGACCATGTATCCTGCCCTCCATGCAAGTGCATGTCCAAAGCAGGGCAAAACTTGCAAACAGTTTGCCACATTTTGTCATCTAAGGCAGATCTCTTACATATTATGACCTAAATTATTTTAGATGAATTAATAAATATATTTAAAATCATAAAACAAATGAAAAATTTGATCATATATCACTTCTTGAGGGCTTTTTGATTGATGTTTCCAGAAAACAGCTCAAACAGATGTTGAAAAATTCAGACAACTCTTAAGAGTGGCAAGCTGGTCTTTAAATCAAAAGGTATAAATTTTGTGAAAAGAAACGTTAAGTTTTAGCTAGTTGCCAAGTTGTGTATAGATCCTTGTGAGCTTAGCCTAATTATATCAGTCTGTTTTGTGTTAGACTCTCAATTCTGAGGTTGTAAGTTCAATCTGCTGCTCAGCAAACTTTCATCCATTACTTAGTAAATGTCAATGTCACATGAATCATTTGTCTCCCAAAAATGAGCAAATTGTATGTACACCTAGAGGGGATGGGCAGCCGGTAGCAAAGATGAAATGTTGCTTCAAAAGATTTTGTCAAAAAAGCTTGGGCAAGATTCTTGCAAAAGTTTTTTTTCACAATTTTTTTTTAGCTAGAATAAATTGATTTACCCTGTAAGAATATCTCAATTTTTTTACATGTTTTAAGTTGTACAACAAATAAATTATACTGTATTATTTGACTTCATATCTTAGACAATTGAATAGATCATACAATTCTGCAACTATAAACAGGAGCATTGTTATTGCTTTAACATAAATCAGTTTCTTTTGTTTATTCTCTAGCTTAAAATAAGAAACATAGAACTAGAAATGTGTCACAGAAATGGATCCCCTCCCAAATACTTTATTTTTTCCATTACCCATTTGACCCTCAGTCGTGATCTTAGCCTTAGGCATATATGCAGACTTACTTTTCACAAAACACTTGTACTCACCCAAGGAAACAACTGTGCATAATCATGTTGAAATTTACAAGTTTATGTAGAAGTTAAGCTCTGGACAAGAATGAGACAAAGCCCAAACATACACACTTACAGACAAATGTAACACAAGATGCCCATTGCCATGTCATAAAAAAACTTTGACACATAAAGTTATACATATGGCTTTTACCTCAACAATATCTGGACTTTTTGTTTCACATCTATTCAGATCAGCTGGCTGAGGTTGCGCTGTTTCTAGTTCACGACCAAGGCACATCTCAAACAATAAATGACCTAAGTAATTAGAAATATTACTCAAGTGACCAAGTCTGTTAAGTGATATACTTTCATTAAGTATTTCCAAATTTGTTAAGTTCGCTTTTTTGAAAGCAAAGTCAGTTTTACAATGAATGGGTTTGCTTCAAAAATTAGCATACCTAAATACTGTGCTGTCTAAAATCACAACAATTTTCTACATGGTTCTTATTAGTTTCAACAATGAAGATATTAGGCTTTTGCTCTTCCTACTGGAAAGCAAATGCTTCGTTTGTTTTTATTATATTGTTGCTCTAATAGAAGCATAATGTTACATATTTAACAAAATTTCAATAATCTGATTTACCCATTACCAAAAGATTTAGAAATATAGATTATAAAGACACTGAAGGAAAAGAAGGAATCAACTGTGATAAGCAATACGATTGCTTGGCACGAAACGGTTGGAACTCCCTATAAACATAAAGGGATTTACAACTGTTTCCGGCTGAACCATCAAATACCCCCTGCAATATCTTCTTAACCTTTATGAAAAATAACTTTCCATGTAAATCTTCAATAACAAAAGAGGATTGAAACAGGTTGAGACACACCTTCACCCACACTAATGCCAATGATGCTTAGGTGATGACAAAAGCTTGATTTTTAGTTCACAACAGCTGAGCTAAAAACAGTAAGTAAATTACAATTAAGTTATAAACTTTCTCACCAAAAGATACAACATCTATTGCTTCTGGCCTTTTTCTAATATATCTTTTTACAAGTGGAAGGAGTCTAGGCTCATAACCCATAAAAATGTTCTCTATTCCCATTAGCCTGTAGAGATAAAGAATTACATTTTGCAATACTCTAACATAACCAGGAGCTATACATAACATTGTCAGGGAGCTTTTATTAAAACAAGAGGACCTTTGGCCCTGGTCCGCTCACCTGAGTCAAAGCACCTAAGGGTAACTTGCATTTCTTTTGAAAAAGTTATTGAACTGTAACAAATTTATGTGTAAGGGAAAATAATCTTATGGTCAGACCAGTAAGATTCCACAGTCTCAGTTTTACTATTGCTGATTGAAAATACAAGATCCAAAATGGAACTGTTATCAGTCGTTGGTTTTTGCATGATCATTTTACAAGAGAATATCTGGGATAACTTTAGTAATGCGCAGCTGGTGGCCCAACAGTTATAATTTTAGCTCTCATAATTAAGGTCTATGAACTGATCATCCAAGGCAAATTCCAAAGCTGTAGGGCTTCTCGTTCATCAGAAGAAGAATTTTAAAGATTTTCTTAAATTTCAACTTCGGTTGCCATAGCAACCAAAGTTTTTCATAGATTTCAATTCTTTAAGCTATCTTGGAGGGGACGACCTATGAAACATTTCTGTAAAATTTGGAGTAAATTGGCCCAGTAGTTTAGGACAAGATGTCATTTAAAGAAATTGTTGATGGACGCCAGACGACAACCAAAGGACGGAAGCTGGACTTTGTGCTAAGGTGAGCTTAAAAAAAAGTTCAAATGTTAAAATTGATCTGAAGAACTACCCTCTCCCCCCTGTTGCTCCACACCTTGTGGCCCAACAATCATAATAGCTTTTTAAATTAAGTTCTATGAGCTCATTATTCAATATCAAATGAAAAAGCTGTAGGAAATCTGGTTCAGTAGAATTTTTAACAATTGTTAATTTTACCACAAAGCACTACCCCCTCCCCTTGGGTCTCTGCCCCTGGTGACAAAACAATCATGACTATTTCTATTTTGATTAAAGTATATGAGCTGATGACTCATGCTAAATTTAGAGCCTGTAAGATTCCTACTTCATCATCAGAAGAAGGTTTAAAATTTCAAAATTGACCCAAAATACTACCCTCTCCCCAAATGCTCTTTGCATGGTAGCCAAACATTCATGGTTTTAGCTTTTCCAATTATGGTCCATATGCTGATCATCCTTGCCATTTTTCAAGTCTGTAGGTCACATGGTTTATCAGAAGAAGAAGGTTAAATATTTTAGAATTGCTCTGAAAAGCTACCCTCCTGCCCGCTGGTGCTCTGCACCTGGTGGCCAAACATTCATGATTTCAGCTATTTCAGATAAGGTCTATGAGCTGAACCTTCATGTCAAAAATAAAGGCTTTATGGATTCTGGTTCATCAGAAGAAGACAGTCAAAGATTTCAAAATTTTCAACAAAGCACTACCCCCTCCCCCCAGATGATCTGCACCTGGTGATCCAAAAGTCATGATTTCAGCTATCTTAATTAAGGTTTACACGCTGATCATCCATGCCAATTTTCAAGTCTGTAAGGCTCCGGGTTCCGAAGAAGAAGTAGGTTTAAGAGTATAAAATTTACTCAAAGTACTACCCCCTCCACCCTGGTGCTCCGCACCTGGTGGCCCAAAAGATATGATTTTAGCTATTTTAATTCAGGTCTATGAACTGATCATCCATGCCAAATTTTAAGTCTGTAGGACTACTGGTTGAGAAGAAGAAGAATTTTAAAGATTTTCTTAAAATTTCACTGTTTGTTGCCATAGCAACCAGAGATTTTCATGGATTTCAATTCTTTGAGCTTTTTTTGAAGGGGACCACCTAAGCAACATTTCTGTAAAATTTGGTGTTAATTGGTCAAGTAGTTTAGGAGGAGATGTCGTTTAAAGAAATTGTTGACGGACGACGGACGACGACCGAAGACCGACGACCGACGGACGGACGCCGGATGAAAGGTGATCACAATAGCTCACATGAGCACTTCGTGCTTAGGTGAGCTTAAAATGTACCCCCTCCTTAAAAAGTTCAAAGTGGCATAACTCTCAAACCAATGACCGGATCTGGATGAAAATTGCAGGTGCACAACTTCATATGATAGGAAACATCCTGATAAAATTTCAGCAGAATTGGTCCAAAACTGTGGGAGGAGAAGAGGACACAAAATTATGTCTACGGACGGACAGACGGACGGACAGACGGACGGACAACCTGATTCCAGTATACCCCCCCATAACTTCGTTGTGGGGGGTATAATTATTGTAATACGATGAAAAGTGTGTCTTTTATGGGGGGAGGTTAATTATTTCTCTATATGTTGCATAGTGAAAAATTTGAAAATAATTTCTCAGCAGCTTACCTATATATATTAACCAAATTACACTAGCGTGTTCCAATAGTTAATCTCTATCACTCTACAAAATTTTTGTAGTGATCAGATGAATAATAGGTATTTTATGGGCGAAGGTCATTTCTGTATATGTTTTATAGTGAAAACTTAAAAAAAAATCTCAGCAGCTAACCAAAGGATATTAACCAAATTCCACTAGAATGTTCATATAGTGACCCTCTATCAGTCTACAAATTTTTTGTTGTGATCAGATGAATGAAATAGAGAATAACATGTTAGTGTCTAAAAATATCAATGTAACCTGGTCGAGGTTGGGATAATTTATCAGGACGAGGCTCTGCCGAGTCATGATAATTTCTCGCAGCCGAGACCAGATAACATTGATAATTTTAGACACTAACTGTTATTCTATTTATCATGCAATCAATTCCAGCCCTTAATTATAATAAACCCTTAAAAATCACAGAAATCAGGTGAAAGTGTATGCAAATTGTTTCTAAAAATAGACTGACTGATATCATGTAATGTTATCAGGCACATGTTATCAGGGTAATACAGGCTTCATTGCATGATAAATGTATTTAATGGACGGAGGTCATTTCTCTAAATGTAATATAGTGAAAACTTAGAAAATCATTTCTCAGTGGTTAACCAATGGATTTTAACCAAATTCCACTAGAATATTCCTTTAGAGACCCTCTATTAAATTCAGCTTACAAATTGTTGTTTGTGATCAGGTGAAAAATATGTCTTCTATGGGCAGAGGTCATTTCTCTATATGTTTTATGGTGGAAACTTTAAAAATCATTTCCTATGCACCTAAATCATGGAAATGAACATAATTTCACTTGAGTGATCCTTGGGTGCCCCTTGATCAGACTATAAAACAAGAGGACCATGATGGTCCTATATCGCTCACCTTCGTCTCTTTGACTTCTCCCTTAGCAAAATTAAATACTTGAAAGATCATTAAATTTTTCAAAGAAAAACATAACTCTATTTCTATGATCGCTGCATAAATTTCTATCCTTTTCTAAACAAGTTTCATGTGACCTGGCCAACATTCTGACCAAGTTTCATAAAGATTGGGCAATATTTGTGGCCTCTAAAAAGAAAATAGTCAATAAGGCCCCTTTTCCCGTGATATGACATGGATCTTTCCAATTTTTAATAGGGTTCATCCTTGTGACCTAGCCATTATTCTGATCATGTTTCATGAAAATTTAATAGTATTTGTGGCTTCTAGAGCATAAACAAGAAAATTGTCATTAAGGCCCCTTTTCCCGTGATATGGCACGGATCCTTCCCATTTTCAATAGGGATCATCTCTGTTACCTGGCCAACATTCTGACAAAATTTCATAAAGATTGGGCCATATTTGTGGTCTCTAGAGTGTAAACAAAAAATTGTCAATAAAGCCACTTTTCCCGTGATATGGCACAGATCATTCCCATTTTTGATAGAGATCATCCTTGTGTCTTGGCCAACATTCTGACAAAGTTTCATGAAGATTGGGCCATATTTGTGGCCTCTAGAGTATAAACAAGAATATTGTCATTAAGGCCCCTTTTCCCCTGATATGGCATGGTCCTTCCCATTTTCAAAAGGGTTCATCCTTGTGACTTACCCAACATTCTGACTAAGTTTCATGAAGATTGGGTCATATTTGTGGTCTCTAGAGTGTAAACAAAAAAATTGTCAGTAAGGCCCCTTTTCCCGTGATATGGCACGGATCCTTCCCATTTTCAAAAGGGTTCATCCTTGTGACCTGGCCAACATTCTGACCAAGTTTCATGAAGATTGGTCCATATTTGTGGCCTCTAGAGTGTAAACAAAAAAATTGTCATTAAGGCCCCTTTTCCTGTGATATGGCACAGATCATTCCCATTTTTGATAGAGATCATCCTTGTGTCTTGGCCAACATTCTTACCAAATTTCATGAAGATTGGGCCATATTTGTGGCCTCTAGAGTGTAAACAAGAAAATTGCCATTAAGGCTCCTTTTCCCGTGATATGGCACAGATCCTTCCCATTTTCAATAGGGATCATCCTTGTGAATTGGCCAACCTTCTGACCAAATTTCATAAAGATTGGGCCATATTTGTGGTCTCTAGAGTGTAAACAAGAAAATTGTCATTATGGCCCCTTTTCCCTTGATATGGCACGGATCCTTCCCATTTTCAATCGGGTTCATCCTTGTGGCTTGGCCAACATTCTGACCAAGTTTCATGAAGATTGGGCCATATTTGTGGCCTCTAGAGTGTAAACAAGAAAATTGCCATTAAGGCTCCTTTTCCCGTGATATGGCATAGATCCTTCCCATTTTTGATAGGGATCATCCTTGTGGCTTGGCCAACCTTCTGACCAAATTTTATAAAGATTGGGCCATATTTGTGGCCTCTATAGTGTAAACAAGAAAATTGTCATTATGGCCCCTTTTCCCTTGATATGGCATGGATCCTTCCCATTTTCAATAGGGTTCATCCTTGTGACCTGGCCAACATTCTGACCAAGTTTCATGAAAATTGGGCCATAATTGTGGCCTCCAGAGTGTAAACACTAAGATTGTTGACGCCTGACGACACACGACGGACGACGGACGACGGACATTCAATGATCACAAAAGCTCACCTTGAGCACGATGTGCTCAGGTGAGCTAAAAATATTGTGATAACATGAAAAATGTGTCATTTGTAGGCAGAGGTCATTTCTCTGTATGTTATATATTGGAATTTCAAAATCATTTTCTCAGAACCTAACTGATGGATATCAACTAAATTTCACAAATTAGTATTTTGATAGGTTAAATAATATGTATTAAACTGGCAGGGGTCAATTTTCTTTAAGGTATTCAATAATCATGAATATCTCTTAGCACAAATGTGACTTATCAAACTTGTAGAAAAAAGCGGAAACACATTTAAAAATAATTAAATTCTCATCTCATCATATCAGTTGATTTAGGCTTGTGGAGCAAATCTGCTGCTTAAGCAGCTCTAGTTTAAAATTTGCCAAGTTTTCAATCATTAATGCATGGCATGCTAGGGCATATTTACCTACAACTGTTATTATCAATCATCACATTGCCACTGTGTACATGTCCATGACTTGGAAATCCTTTCTCTTCCATGTAGAGTAGAGCCTAGATAAATATAAGTTACTTTGTATAAACCTGTCAAAACTCAGTGTGAGTAAAGGCCTTAGCTATGTGTGCCTTAAATCCATTCTTTCAGCTAGTCCATTAAAGTATGTGAAAAAAATGATTTTAGAGATATCTGGATATCAAGGACAGTCCTTTGATAGCTTAAGCTGCTGATATTGAACAAATATATCAAATTTACATGTAATACTTAAGGCATCCAGTTGAAATTATATATAAATATCATTTCAACTGGATGCCATAACACAAAAAGTTCAAGTCTTTGCATTATTCAAGAAAACACTGGAAGTATTGGAGAAATTGTTTGCTGAATGTATTGTCTCTTTTGCATATTTCAAAATGATGGTTGTATCAGTATGATGAATGGAATGAACGGAATATCCTACCTTTAAAATCTGTTTACCAAAAGCCCGAAGTTGCGTTACATTTAACCCTCTTCTGGCAGACACATATTTCACCCTATAGTTGTCCATACAGGTACACTGGAAAACAAACAACACATGTTTATGAAACATGAATATAATGTAAACTACTATGTAATAATTTCATTTTTGTGTTGATGTGTCCATGAAGAAATCTGGAGGAGGAGGAGTTATATGCAAAAGGTAAAATTTGAGCCCGAGGATTTTGCTTTGTATACAAGTCCTTTCCCCATAAGCTTTTATTCATGCACACATCAACACAAAAATTAAATTTCATCCATTATAACACAACCATAATTCAGAAATTAGTTTTATTACCCTTTTTTGTGTTTAAAATAGTTTTATAACCTTTTTCTGGATATTGAATTCAGGAACAAGCTATGATATGAACATTTGGAGAATTCACTGAATGTGAAGCATGTCATTTAGTACGTTTCCGCTTAGGATGTAGCTGAGTATAATAAATGGGTGGAGATATCTGTATACAAAGTCAAAACACATAAAATATGAATTTTATTGTCAATAAAGTTCTATGTAATTTCTTCTTATATCATATATATGCCTTCTACATGATTGTGCTAACAATGTTAAGAACTTAAGGCCTTTTAAGTTCATGATCTCGATCTTGTCTGTTGACCATGATCTATGACCTTGGTATTTTCAGCTGCATATACACAAGCATTCGGAACATCACTCGGCCATTTTCGTAAACTGCAACAGACCTCGGATGTATGTAAGGTGGATGGGTATGTAACAAAATTGTGCATTTTGTTAATTTGAAACAGTGTAAGAAAAACTAGCACTGTAGATTTATATCTTTTACAGTAAATAATGGCTGAAAGATCTCAATTTTTGAGAATGACGAATCATTCTCAAAAATTCAGATTTTTTCAGCCGTTATGTAAGAATCTTAAGATATTTATATTAGGATATGATGGTTTGATGTCAGTGACTTAAACTAGTAGCTTTGGCAGCATTGAATGTTTTCACTCACAGTTTCGAGGGCTAACGCCATTTGAACTGACATCATCAAGTTTTTCCAAGGTTTTAAATCCCATAATTTTTGAATATGCTTGAATAACGATGTCTGTTTTATCATAATATAGAAATCGAGATCACAATAGCTTCTTTATCCTTTTAAAGTTATTAGCATTCTATAAAAACATGCATTTAACTTGTTTCACAAACTCCAGTCTAATCTAAAAAACCATGAGAAATTTGCTTATAATCAAGGAAACCTATCAATCTACCCAATTGCCAATTACTTTATATAGGGTAAACAAATATATAACATATTGCCAAAACGGAAACCGTATGCAAATATATGTTTTAGTTTTTGAGACACCAAAATATCACATCTAGCTTGAATAAAGCAGTAGATGCCTTATTTGGTTGTCAACCAATTGTCAACCAATAATATGTGATTATGCTATGATCAATAAAACTAGAGCTTGTCACTGAATGTGACTTAATAACCCCGCAAGTGCTTTCAGAGAATGAGATACTTTGACAGAAGAGGTAAAACATGCTTCAAACATTAAGATAACTCTTGGATTTGAAACCTCTAAATCCCATAATTTTTGAATATGCTTGAATAACGATGTCTGTTTTATCATAATATAGAAATCGAGATCACAATAGCTTCTTTATCCTTTTAAAGTTATTAGCATTCTATAAAAACATGCATTTAACTTGTTTCACAAACTCCAGTCTAATCTAAAAAACCATGAGAAATTTGCTTATAATCAAGGAAACCTATCAATCTACCCAATTGCCAATTACTTTATATAGGGTAAACAAATATATAACATATTGCCAAAACGGAAACCGTATGCAAATATATGTTTTAGTTTTTGAGACACCAAAATATCACATCTAGCTTGAATAAAGCAGTAGATGCCTTATTTGGTTGTCAACCAATTGTCAACCAATAATATGTGATTATGCTATGATCAATAAAACTAGAGCTTGTCACTGAATGTGACTTAATAACCCCGCAAGTGCTTTCAGAGAATGAGATACTTTGACAGAAGAGGTAAAACATGCTTCAAACATTAAGATAACTCTTGGATTTGAAACCTCTAAATTGTGTCTTGCAAAACTTAAACATGTGATAAATGTTTTCAAGCTATTGAAGGAAAACTGAAGGAGGTGTTTGTAACACAAAATTACTGGTATATGTGAACAGAAAAAGAAAACAAGGAGGAGTTTGCAACACAAGATTTTTACTTGTGTACAAAAAAGCTAAAGCTCTAAATCTTGAAGCAGGGCAGTTGAGACTTGAAAATTGCATATTGCAAAACTTCAACTTTTGATCAATGTTTGTATTAAGTTTCATTACTATTGATTGAAAACTCATGGAGGAGTTTGCAACACAAAATTATCAGTACATAGCAACAAATAGAAAAAATGTCTAAGTTCAAGGGGAGATAATTCATGAACCAGGGGGGGAGTTGAGACTTGAAGATTGCTTCTTGCAAAACTTCAACTTATGATCAATGTTTGTATGAAGTTTCATCACTATTGAATGAAAACCAAGGAGGAGTTTGTGACACAAAATTATAAGTACATGGTAACAAATAGGAAAAAATGTCTAAGTTCAAGGGGAGATAATTTATGAACCAGGGGGAGTTGAGTCTTGAAATTTGCATCTTGCAAAACTACAACTTGTGCTCAATGTTTGTATAAAGATTCATTTCTAACGAATGCGAACTGAAAGAGGAGTTTGAGACACAAACTTATAAGTACATGGTAATATATAGGAAAAAATGTCTAAGTTCAAGGGGAGATAATTCATGAACCAGGGGGAGTTGAGACTTGAAAATTGCGTCTTGCAAAACTTCAACATCTGATCAATGTTTGTATGAAGTTTCATCACTATTGAATGAAAACTAAAGGAGGAGTTTGCGACACAAATTTATCAGTACATAGTAACAAATAGGAAAAAATGTCTAAGTTCAAGGGGAGATAATTCATGAACCAGGGGGAGTTGAGACTTGAAAATTGCGTCTTGCAAAACTTCAACTTATGATCAATGTTTGTATGAAGTTTCATCACTATTGAATGAAAACTAAAGGAGGAGTTTGCGACACAAAATTATCAGTACATAGTAACAAATAGAAAAAAATGTCTAAGTTAAAGGGGAGATAATTCATGAACCAGGGGGAGTTGAGACTTGAAAATTGCGTCTTGCAAAATTTCAACTTATGATCAATGTTTGTATGAAGTTTCATCACTATTGAATGAAAACTAAAGGAGGAGTTTGCGACACAAAATTATTAGTACATAGTTACAGATAGAAAAAAAAATGTCTAAGTTCAAGAGGAGATAATTTATGAACCAGGGGGAGTTGAGACTAGAAAATTGCGTCTTGCAAAACTTCAACTTGTGATCATTGTTTGTATGAAGTTTCATTACTATTGAATGTAAACTGAAGGAGGAGTTTGCGACACAAAATTACTAGTAAAAATGTCCACGGACGGACAGACAGATGGACAGACAGGCTGATTCCAGTATACCCCCGAAAACATTCGTTTTGCAGGGGTATAAAGAAACAACTAACAATATTCTCACAAATCAGAGAATGCCATCAAGTGGGTTAACAATAATTAATCCTTCTTAACCCTTGTCATGCTGATCCCGGAATATTCCTGCTTTGGCAAAAGGTATAGACAAAAATCAGCCTGCACATATGTGCAGTCTGATCTTAGGCCATACCACTTGATTTTCTTTTTTTAAGCAAGAAATAAATTGAAATATTTATTTCAAAAGAAATACTGTCTAAAAAAATAGGGATTTCAGAGCATTCAGCACTTTGATTATAATACAAATTAGCGGAGACTTTTATTCAGCATGACAAGGGTAAAATTTACCTGATATATGAAATCCTTTAATGACCCTCGTCTACATATTGGATATACAACTACAATAATCCCCTGATCCACCATAAAGTCAATATCGTGTATCGGGTATATATACGGGTACTTGAGTAATTGTATCATGTCCTTAACAGAGCGAGCTGTGCTGGATGTAAACTGTATACACATGGTCTTAGGTGCCTCTGACATTGACATCAACATGTGACTGTTGGTATTCCTCTCAAATATCCTAAACCAGGACTTCTGTGGTCTGGAACCTTCAATAGGTACACAAGCAGAATAAAGTGTGAATCAGGCAATTAGCTTTAATGATCAAATAATATTATAATTAGGCTTGTCAAATTGAGCCTTGGAAAAAAAGTTCTACTTGCAAGAACCAAATTTTGGACTTCATCTATATAGTATGCTAGCCAGGCTTGGACACATTTATAACTTTTTGCCACCAGCCTGAAGGACCTGTTAGCCCAAAATACAACAGGTCCTCCCTGATAACAACAGGTCCTGCATGAAAATCATGTTTGATTTTTAGCAATTTAGGGGATAAATTGCTAGGAAAACATTGTTGGAAAAGAAGAAATTGATTTTGACAAGATTTCTTCTTTTACTGCAATGTTTTCCTTTTAGTAAGGCAAACTTTAGTTTTGGATAGGGTGTTTTTGAAACATGACCAATTTGAAATACTAAGTGCTGCCATTAGCTACAGGTCATAAGGACCTGCAGCATGGTAACATCTACAAGTCATTCCTAAAATCTACAGGCCTCAGGCCTGAGGACTGATGTTAGTCTCGATCCCTGCTAGCACACAAAGTAGATACAGAGACTATTTTCTCATATATCTCACTTTGTCTTCTATAACAACGGGCTATGAGAGATATCCTTGTCTTACACATGTGTAGAATCACATTCCAAATGATGTCATCATGGTGTCATCTACAGATGTAAAAGTTTAAGTGAATGATCTAAGTTTAATTTTCTATACCTGTATAGAGAAAATTGAACTTTGATCTCTCACTAAAATTTGTACATCTATAACGCATATTATTGCAATGTTTTTATTATCTGGACATATAACAAAAAAAATTCACATATGAAACTGGTGTTTATATGAGAAAAAGAATCTGTTACTCAATTGTGTTTGAGACAGGCTGCTTTTAACCTCATATAGAATAGAAAAGTTATTAAGCTCACCAATTAAGACTTGCTTAATAACATTTATATTCTAGACTCTGTTAAGATCAGCTTGTCTGAAACAAGATCTCATGACAGATCCTTATCAAAATGGTAAAATATTCTACACCTTACCTTGATACCATCAAGTTATTAGAAACCAAAAGATTTTTTTTCATTAATGTATGAAATAAAGAATAACTTCATCAAAGTTATGCATGAATCTGTTTTGTGTGTTCATAGCAAGATTTGGTTTTTTATTTTATGTCTCAATGAAACTGAATTAATTATCTCTATCTTTTCAAATGATAAAGTATTAACTAAAGAAATGCAAAGTTTGGAGGAAACATGTATGACTGATATAACATATCACTACCATGTAAATAGGTAAAGTCGAAATCTTTTGCATGCAAACATATTATACAAGCCTGTGAGTGAGGCCCACATGGAAGATTGGGTTTCCCAAATGTGTAGCCTCAATAAATAAAGTCTTTTTTTATTATTATTATTATTATTTTCAACACTTTTGATATGTGAGGTATAAACATTGAGCAGATTGTCTCTCTGCTTCAAAATACTTTTAGACTGAATCTATCTACAAACGCAAACAAAGTATAGGCTCTGGACAGCCTGTGCATGGCACACATTAGCAATAGTTGGAAATGTCAGATACAGACTAATATTGCTATGTAGTTTCTAATTTTCTGAAATAATATTCAAGCCTGATCACCTATAAAGGGTAGTGTCTTCAGTGAAATCATAGATACCTTATTTCTTCTAGGAGTGCAATCTCTAATAATAACTCCCCCTACCCTTCTTTTTTGAAAAAAAACCCTCATTTTATTTGATAGAAATTACCCAAATTTCAAGAATTTTAGAGTCTTTTCCCAAATTTGAGGAAAATTTTAAAAGATTGGTTTGATGAAATGAGCTTCAAACTAAAGTGAATTAAAGAAAAATACATGTGTATCAAATTGGGAGATATTTAACTTTAGAAAAAGATTACTAAAAATTAAAGCTCCCTGTCTTTCGTTTTGAATAGCTTAGGGAGCCTTTACTTAGATAAATGTGGTAAAATACAGAAATTAAATCTTACCAAGTTGTTCCATAGACTCCACATTACTATAGGCTAGATGTGATCTCACATAGAATTGTTATATCTTACCAAGTTGTTCCATAGACTCCACATTACTATAAGCTAGATGTGATCTCACATAGAATTGTTATATCTTACCAAGTTGTTCCATAGACTCCACATTACTATAGGCTAGATGTGATCTCACATAGAATTGTTATATCTTACCAAGTTGTTCCATAGACTCCACATTACTATAAGCTAGATGTGATCTCACATAGAATTGTTATAACTTACCAAGTTGTTCCATAGACTCCACATTACTATAGGCTAGATGTGATCTCACATAGAATTGTTATATCTTACCAAGTTGTTCCATAGACTCCACATTACTATAGGCTAGATGTGATCTCACATAGAATTGTTATATCTTACCAAGTTGTTCCATAGACTCCACATTACTATAGGCTAGATGTGATCTCACATAGAATTGTTATATCTTACCAAGTTGTTCCATAGACTCCACATTACTATAGGCTAGATGTGATCTCACATAGAATTGTTATATCTTACCAAGTTGTTCCATAGATTCCACATTACTATAGGCTAAATGTGATCTCACATAGAACTGGGCATTGTATTCTGCTGTGGCTGGTTTTGAAAGAAAAAAGCCAAATGAGTTTAATTAATAAATCAAAAAGGTCAGAATAATTAGATAGAGGCAGATCCAGAGAGGTCCAAGGTGTCTAACAAACCCTTCTCTGTAACCTTATTATTCACTTATAATTTCGCTGGCTCAGCGCAAAACAGTTGTAACTGCCTATAAACATATAGGCAGTTACAACTGTTTTGCACTGAACCATCGATTTGAAAATTCGATCAAGATCAGGTAAAAATAAGAAAACAAACCCCCTCATTTATAAGTTTGAACCCCCTTTACAGAAATAGAGCCCTGTGTTCAGGATAGCAAATGGCAAACAGTTTGAAAATTATACTCAGCTTTGCCTACTAAAGCTCATTCAGTAGCTCTGCAATAACAACCATAGCTCTGACAAATCCCGAAAAAAATGCACTTCTTATCTAAATGATTTAAATATTAAGTTTGACTTGTAATAACATGTGAAAAGATGCATTTTTTGAAAACTTAACCTTTGTCATGCTGAACAAAAACCTTGGTAAAATTGCATTCAAATCAAATTGCTGAATGCACTGGTTGCACTTATTCTTGGTCAGTATTTACTTGGAAAAGTACATTCTTCAAAATTCTTTTGTTTGAAGAGCAAAACCAGGTGTTAAGACAAAGATCAGCCTGGACATATGTTCAGACTGATCTTAGTCCATACCTCCTGCCAAAGTAGGAATATTCAGCATGACAAGGGCCAATTCTAATTTATTTAATTCATCCAGAAGATCTTTAAATGAGAGCAATACACAGATGATTTGACTAAAAGATAGTTTTAAGGTGGCAATGGATAGCAGACTTCTTCTGACTCTATAAACCGGAAGTGGTTTTTGTTTATTTTACGGATCTTTTTGCGCACTGTTTAAAAAGACCATTTTTCATAGGATTCTGCTTATGGAAACAACGTAGAATAAAGATGGTAGCTTCTTTTCAACATTTGTTATCAAATGAATGACTGGATCATTGAAGTTAACAATAAAAATGCGTTATAAGTGTCATTCAATAAGGAGCAGTCAATATAAAATAACAAAAAAATCTTATTTGCATGGAAAGGTACGCTGATTTTTTAACTAAAGAAAGGGAAAATATGGTTAATTTTTAAAAAATAGGTTTTTGTGGCAGTTTTACCCTTTAAAAATTACCAAATAAGAGCTTTTTCAACTTTTGAAGGCATGTTATGCAAATTTTTTTTTCAACAGTTATTGTGTATATATGTATGGTCTATCAATATATATGTTTTTTAAAGCTATCAGCTGGTACTGAGGTTGTGCTAGACCAAAAGCAAATATAGACATTTTACTGAAAAAATGGCCAGTATAGCTCTAGCATGAAAACGAGCACGGAAAGGTGCCTTCAAATTTTGATATAATGTCTAGACAATGTTAATCTACAACATTTGTGAACAAAATGAAATTTCATTGGTCAGAAAGAAATGACCCCATGTGTCCATTGCTACCCTCAACTGAGAGACACTGAGACAAACTCTGTGTTCCAAATGTTAATTGTTTGTAATTGTTTAGAGTACATGTGCAAGAAGGCTAAAATTTCCAAGATTTTTGGCAGACTATTCAGGGCTTGTGCAAGCTTTTAAAATTTGGGAGTCAATGACCCCTTGAACATAAAATTCTGGGGTCAAAGCTGTTTTTGCAGGGGTAAAAAAAGAGCAAAACATTAAAACTTATCAGTCTTTGAAGTAATTTATAAAACTGAAACAACATAAACAATACAGTGAAGACAAACTTTATTTTTTATGTCATATCATTTATATAGCACTTTTGTAAAAGTATGAAGAAATCATTAATCTATATAATCTTTTATATTGCATGGGTAGCTCAATTTGAAATTCAGTGGGTCAAAATGACCTACTCCAGGAAATTTTTGAGGGTCAAAATGGGATTTTAGGGAGTCAAATCCCTGGTTTAAGGGTCAAACACAAGCCATGACATTTTCATCTTGAACTCATGGTATGCTGAAATACTCTCCGAGCTTACTCTTACATTTTGTAGCTTTTTGTTTCTGTATATCCTCTAGATAGAACCTCTGTGATATACCCATATCTCCACTGTATAGTAGTGGTTCATACTCATAACGACTTCTGAAATAATAAAACAAGAGGCCAATGAGAGCCTTAGAATGATTTATTGGCTATTCCTATTTATTCTCTACATGGAACCTCTGCAATATACCCATATCTCCACTGTATAATAGTGGCTCATACTCATAGCGACTTCTGAAATATTACAGAGAAAACTATAACAAAAGGCCTGTAAGAGCCTTAGATGATCTATAGGCTATTTATATAATGAGGGGAAAGTGCAACACTATTGTAAGTGCCTTAAAATATAAAGGCACTTACAAAAGTGATGCATTGACCCCTACATTTATTCTCTAGATAGAGCCTTTGTGATATACCCATATCTCCGCTGTATAATAGGGGTTCATACTCATAGTGACATAGAGGATATTGAATGAGTGGTCATGGAATACAGAATTTATTAAACGAGACATCTATGAACAGATAAAAACGAGGCTGTACCGAGTTTTTATCTGTTTTAGATGACGAGTTCAATAAATTCTGTATTTCATGAGCACAAACTTCATATTCTATTTATAATACGACCAGAATTTTCGCGAAAAATTGTCAAAATTCTTGAAATTCACCATTTCAATATTCCGTGAAAACGCCGTTTAAAATTGACGTCACAAGATATAGATTATGACGTCATTTTCACGGTTACAAAATAGCGTTGCTATTCGCTCTCAGCTCATTTGCATAGTTATTCAACTTGTGTTTTAACACCTCTGTAATATCAAAAATAATCAATGGGTTTATTTCTCTCCCGCGACGTAGGTCAAATTATAATTCTGAAATATTACATAGTAAAATAAAACAAGGAGGCCTAAAATGCTCTCCTGGCTTCTTAAATACTGCCTGTCTAGAAAATCAGGTCCATCTTGGAGATCTGCGAAGGAAATATTTGAAAAGGAGTTATGACCCAGCAGTCTCAGGGGTCAATAAGGGGTCACACAACTAAAATATTTATAGGAGTGTAGAATAATTATTCTATATTCTGATTATATACAGAAAGCAAAAATTATGATGACTATGGAAATTTTTGCCAATTTTGCTGGTCTTACTAGATGGCAAAAATTAAACATACCAAAATATCCCTAATGTTTTGAAACTTTGTATCCCATATATAGAACCTTTGAATTATTAGAAAATTATTCGCAAATGTACCTGTCCAAAAGACTTGTTAAACACATTTCCTTTACAGGTAAAGATTGGATAATTGCATTGTTATGAAAATGTAAGAAATGACACATCATCGTCAGTTTGAAAGTGGATTAACATTGTGTTCATTCATGGTTATTGAAGTGAACTCTTCGATTTGGTTGATTTGTAATTATGTTTTTTTTTCGCTGCATCTTATCTTAGTCACCCTTTAAAGGTGGCAAAAATAATACACAGCAAAATAAATCCATTAGCCACCTTCTGAAATAAGTTGCAAAAATAAGACAGCATGAAAATATCCCAATATACAGTAAATCCTAGTCATTCAGTGCAGAATGACTAAGATGAAAACTTTTCAAACTTTCCAAATGGTCCCTTTTCATGTGATTACAGAGCTACAGATAGAGGCTGGGCCAGGGTATTTTGGAAATAAGATCACCAAATTTCAAGAATTATAGCACACACCCCATGTTGTTGGTACTCATTGGAATTGTGTTGTTGAGACAATTCAAATGAGTACCCACAAATTTTGGGTTGTTCTGAGAAATTAAGATTTTAGACTGACTTTACCCCCTCTTATCTGAACCTATGAATTAGAATCACATATTAGTGATGGGCAGATTAATCAATCAATTGATAACCAGTTGGTTTGGGCTTCCAATTGTGTTAATCCACTAAAAAAAATCATAATCAATTAATCAAGTCCTAACACATAAATGAAATCCATTATATATTGTTTTGACATCAGTTTGATGGTTCAGTGTGAAACAGTTGTAACTGCCTATATGTTTACCCCTTATGCACCTCGCCACACCCATATTTATGGCCAAATCAGAATCATCTGAATGTCACAACAATTTCTTAAAGGGATCACCAGAGATACATTCTGGAAAAGTTTTTCATTTAAAAAAGTCTTAGGTTTACGAGGTGATTATGTTCACAGATTTCAAAGTGAGAAAAAGCCCCTCCTTGCCACGCCCAGACATTTGAGCCAAACAATTATGCAAATCAAATTTTAAGATGGGTCATCCAAGAAACATTCAAGCAGAGTTTAATTAAATTGCCCAATTGATTTGGGAGAGAAAGACATTTAAGGCTAACAGGCCTAAACAGACCTTGAAAAATGATCTTGCCCTTGACAAATAACATTGAAATCAGTACCAACAGAATTAGACGACTCTTTCACTTACCCTATAAAAGTTAAGTACCAATTGGAAGCTTGAAAATGCTAATTATCACAATTTTTAAATTCCCCAATTAAATTTACTGAACTGTACAAAGTCTTATTATGAGTATCAAAATGCTTAATGATGTAAACATTACTAGGTTAAAAAACGTTATGTTATGTTTCTTATCTTATAAAACTTAAAGTTATGGCCTGCATAAAATATTTTTCTTTTAAATTATAGTGTCAAGACTTTGAAAAATTGACTGTGAACTCACTGAAAGACTTGGCTTTGGTATTGACTGAAATGTACAGGGTAGTGACACAAGCAATACACTTGTGAAATATAAAAGCTATTTTACTAACCAATCAAAGGTTATGGCTAATGTAAAAGTTTAAATTTTTCACTTATTTGACCTTGACTTTGACTAATTACCTAAAAATTGCAAACAGTACAGACAGAAAGAGCTTGTCATAAGCAATACACATGTCAAATATGAAGTCTTTACCACTTATCAATAAAAAGTTATAGCCAGTGTAAAAGTAATTGAAGAGAAAAAGACAAACAAACAGGATAAAACAATATGTCCCCACTCTGCAGGGGCATAAAAAATGATAAGCTCAAAGCATATTTACCTTCTTCTACAAAGACAGTACAGAACTAAAATAATCAAAGCTATCAAGGCAGCACCAACTAGAATCGGAATCTGAAAAAAACATTATTGGGCTGGTTCAAATTCCAGTAAGATAGAGATGACTTTTTTAAATTGATTGAATTTAAAAAATATTGGTCTTTTTAGGAAGAGATATTGTTCTCAACGGAGAAATTGCTTGTCCTACAATATTTTTAAAGGATTTTTTTCTTCAAAGCTTTCCAAAAATTGGATTGTGTGGGAATGCGCTCATTATCACATTCAGTTAACTTCAATTGGTTTCATGACAAAAATAATTCTTTGTAGATAAGTGAAGAAAAAGAATCAAAACAAACAAAGTAATTATAAAGTTTACCTCTTGGTCCAATAAAATTTCATTGTTTCATAATAATTTGTTTTTTAAATTAATTATTCATTCCTTTTTATGCTCTGTGACTTACCCAAAAATTATCCTTGATGAATGTTCCAAAATCTGTCATTGTTGGAAATTTTAGTTAAATGTTTTCATGATAGAGGATCTGTCAAAATATAAAGAGGTTGATGAAATTAGATCTGTACCTTTACTAAGAAATTATTTTATGTAAAAAATAGAAATAGAAAAGAAAAGAAGTAATTTACAGAGGCCCAGATAAGAGGAGATAAACTTTAAAGTCAGTCTAAAATCTTAATTCAAAATGAAACCTAATGAGACATTTCAAAGAGTACCAACAACATAGGGTTTTAGTAAGAAATAATAAAATATTTTAATTAGATAACCAAAATAACCCCTCTTTCAGTATCTCCGCATTAAAAGATAATTATTCTACTTCAAGGGCGTAACTCCCATTACGCAATTTACGCAAGTGCGTAAAAGAATAAACATCTTTTAGAAAAATATCCGGTTGATGAATGAGCAAAACATCGAAACTACAGCTTTTTCAAGCTGTAGTTACGATGTTTTGATTATTCACCAACGCTTAAATCATAAAAAGAGAGCGGACGGATGGCATTCATCTATTGTCAAAGTCCACAAATCGCGTTTATCATATTGTTGCCTTTTGAGTGCGTAAACATTTTAAAGTCCTAGCTACGCCTATGTACTTCGTTCCTTAAATAAAAATAATTAAAATAATTTTGAAGAAACTCATTAGTTTAAAGATCTCCAAGACCATTAAAATCAGAAAAAATAAACAATGAAAACAAATACCACCAATTCTTACCATAAAATTGAATGACTAAAATGTCAGTTATCATAATTTAATTTCAGATACAATGTATTTTGTGTAAATTTTCGACATTTCTTTGGCAGTTATAGACATTTTACTAAGCAATTCCAATTAATCGCACTTTTTTATCAGTTCTTTTCGTTCATTCTTCTGCTTATATGTTTTTAATTATACAAATTTTGCACGTAGTAAATCAAAAACGAAAGTACAACTTACCTTTATCCACCATTTTGTCAGCATGTGACATGTCATGTGACCTTTACTGCCCATACTATCAAAGTACTGCTGGTATTCAGTGCCATGATCTGAGTAACTTTGGAGAATTATTTTAGGACCCCCCCTCTCCTTTTCTCTCTCTCTCCCTCGTCTATCGCTCTCACAGCCTCTCTCTTTCAGCCTCTCTCTTTCTATCTCTGCCTTTCTCTCTCTCTTTCCCTCTCTCTATCTTTTTTCTCCCCGAGGATCTCTCTCTCACTATCGTCTTCCTCTGTCCATGCGAAGAATATTGCTCCCTTTTAAGAAATGCACCGGAGACCGCAGATAGGTGAAATGAGCACTGGGACTAATGCCATAAATCTGACTTGTTATCCGTTAATAGCCATTACTCCCGGGGTTTGTTTTCTTTAGTCAGCTAGGGGTCGGGGCTGATTCTTAATGTCCTGTTATATCCACTGCACATCAATATCCAGGAATAACTGGTGTTAGTGTCTAGTTTGTCTCAAGATCATATTTTGGAATTTTAATATGTTTTGTTCCTTTAAGAAACTCTGTTAAACATGAACTTACAACACATCCAGACCGCTTACATTATGAAGAAGATTCGAATGATTTATTTAATTGATAATATGCAATTGGCAACGTTGTATAGTAAAACCCAAACCTGAATTTTGAAGTTAATTACGTATTTTTTTCTTAACAAAATCCTTTTATAAATTTCGTCTGCCTTGTAACTAAAGTTTGTACTGTAGTTATGATGTTATGATTGCTTTTGTTTTAACTATATATGGTAGCCGGTTTATGTGTAAGGGGTTTTGTTCTGCCTTGTCGTACAAGCTAGCTTTTTATAGCTACGCGGTATAGCTCTCGCTTTTAGACTAAGAGGTCCCTCGTTCTAATCCTAACGAAGTTGCATATTTATTTACCGGGGACATTACCTGTAAAAGTATTGACAGGGTATTGTTTTCTAGAACTCTGTGACAACTAAAGAGCTGTTTAGGGTTATAATAACAGCCTGTGATTTCTTTTATTTAAAAATAATGCATGTATGTCTTTAGGGCGAAAATTTATTTTTCTAAAAGAGAAATAGTATTCAACAAATTATAATTATCGACTTTCATAGTTTAAAGAAAAACAAAACTTAAGGTAGAGTGCTTCCATTCTATATGTACTGGCAAATTTTCTACCATACATGCATAGACAAGAAACAGGTGATTATTTTACTGACACCTAAAGCAATTATTTATGTTTAAATTTTAAGAAACTGGCATTCTTTGGTTAGTTGCCATGGTGATCACCATCAAGCATAGGAGGTTGTAATGAGCACACACATTTCAAAGACATAGACACATTACACGAACACTTTAGTTAAGAAATTTCTCATGTTTCAAAAATATTTGTTGACAACAAAAACATTAACTTCACATCTATTTCAAACAACAACATTTGAATTGAAATTTGAAATCCGTGTTTTGACTGAAAGAAACCTCTTTAATCATACTAGTGACAAAACTGAATTTTGATATTTAAAGGATAGCAAATTTTCGTGTAATGTGATTGGCTTTCTCTATATGTATCAAATACAAAGGATATCACTTTTTAAAGCACTAGCATTGAACAACATTGAGCTAGTAAATACAAAGTACAAATTTATTGTAAAACGAAACTTAGTCATACACTAAGGAAAACTGACAAATCGAGATTTGCCCCAAAAATGTCAAAGTTAAGATTTTTAGCTCCATTGACTGAAAGCCACTGGGGCTATTGTCATGGCGTTGTGTCCGTCGTGCGTCCGTCCGTCCGTCCGTGCGTGCGTCCGGTCGTAAACTTTTCTTTAAAAATCTTCTCCTCAGAAACTACTGGATGGATTTCAACCAAACTTCACAGGAATGATCCTTGGGTGACCCTCTTTCAAAGTTGTTCAAGAAATTTTGATCCAATGAAAAACATGGATTTAATGGGCGTGGCTTATTTCCAAATATGGTAAAAAGTGAGTTTTCTCAGATTCTAATCAATGGATACCAATTAAATTTTACATGGATGATCCTTGGGTGACCCTTTATCAGTCTACCAAAAACTATTGTGATCTGATGAAAAATATGTATTTTATGGGCAGAGGTAATTTCTCTATATGTTATATAGCGGAAACTTTGAAAATCATTTTCTCAGAATGTAATAAATTGATGTCAACCAAATTTCTCTGGAGTGATGCTTGAGTGACCCTTTATCAGTCAACTAAAAAAATTTGTGATCGGATGAAAAATATGTATTTTATGGGCAGAGGTAATTTCTCTATATGTTATAAAGTGGAAACTTTGAAAATCATTTTCTCAGAATGTAACAGATGGATATCAACCAAATTTCACTGGAATGACCCTTGAGTGACCCTTTATCAGTCTACAAAAAATCATTGTGATCGGATGAAAAATATGCATTATATGGGCAGAGGTCATTTCTCAATATGTTTAACAGGGGAAAATTTGCACATCATTTTCTCGGAATCTAATTTTTGGATATAAACCAAATTTCACTGGAATGATCATTGAGTGACCCTTTATCAGTTAAAATTAGTTTGATTGGATGAAAAATATACATTTTATGGGTGGAGGTCATTTCTCAATATGTTAAATAGTGGAAACTATGAAAATCATTTTCTCAGAATGTAACTGATGGATATCAATCAAACATTTTTGGTATGATCTTTGGGTGACCCATTATCATGCAGCCAAAAATAATTTTGATTTGATGTAAAATATATCTTTTAAGAGCGGAGGTCATTTCTCTATCTGTCATATAGTTGAAACTTTGAAAATCATTTTCAACATCAGTAGAACCCCAAATATCTAAAAATCTAGTAAAAAATTTATTTGCTGTTACAAGAATTTCAAGCCTGTGGAGCGACTCAAGCCATTCATGGCTTTCTAGTTGTCGTTAAATAAACAGACGTGATAATGAAGGACGTGTAATAAAATGTCGCTTACTTAAGTAGAGCCACCGTCGGAGCGCATCAGGCTCGAAATCATGATGGGGATGGGGTGGATGGGGTGGGTGAGGATCATATTTCTTATATCCCATAGCTTCCGATATATGTATTACATCAGCGGGTTTAAAATCGTAAATCTATGTGGACTGAGTGGCTGGAGATTCGGAAAGCATATATCGGTAATTTGGTAAGAGGAATACCAGGAAATCATGGTCAGTAGCCCCAGCTTCCGAGATATGACTGGAAAATTGGTACAAAGCGATATAAAGCCTAATTTCAATAAAAAAAAATCAAATGTAAGTTAAGTTATAATTGCACACCCTGTTTACCTTTTGATTCGAAGCATCATGAAACCATCGAAGGAAGTTCCATTCGGTCTGAGTTAAAATAGTTAGTCCGCACAGCTGGTAAAGCCCGACTTGGACCGTTACTTTTCGCACTTCCAAGATAACCCCTTATTGCCAGACAGGTCACAATTCATGTAAAAAACCAGCTTCATGTACAGGATGTTAAATGCACTCACCGCGAGGTGAATCCAGGCTAGTGATCGTTCAATTTGGGACATACTGAGTTCGCTTTCAAAAATGACAGGCTGGTGGGCAACCCATAATTTGAATACAAAAAAGGTTTAACGTTATAAAGTTGTAGGTTAAAAATCGTTGAGAGTTAAAGAATCCATCGTCGATATTGTTATGCTAGTAAGGAAGCCCGCCGATCATCGTGAGTACCCCAAGTAGGCAATGTCTTCAATTTTGGAAAACATACATCAACATCGCTAATTGTGTTCATCCTGAACAAAATTTGCGATATAGGAATACCTCCCATTAAATTCACTCAAAACTCGATCCACACACTAATTCAATTTCATTCCCAAATCATTCGAAAAATTTTCACCTTGTCAATTTCACGATGTTGTTAACTGTAGAAGCAGATAACCATGGGTATTCTCGTAGCAAGATTGGAGTCCTCGCTAGCGCTCTAAATTTGGATTGCAGAAAAAAGGGAAAATAAACATCAAAATCAAGCCTCCATATTTGAATTATATACGGGGTTAAAAGATTCATTTATTTTTTTCTTCTTTCCCGTTAACATAAGGACATATTTTCATTCGCTTTCTTTCCAAGACAAACGAGTAAATATTGATAGAGATTGTATATTGACTTTCGACACAATAAAGCTTTGATTGATTGAATGGAGTTTAACGCCGCTTTCAACATTATTTCAGCTATATCGCGGAGGCAGGAGCACCTAACAATGGATTCCTGGTATTTCTCTCACCAGTACAACCATTACATCCTTTCCTAGCCTCCAGCTACTATCTCACATAGGTCTACGATTATCAACCCATTGGTGAGAGACAAATTGTCGGAAAGAATGAGTGCCGCCGTCGGGAATCGAACCCGGGACCTCTAGAATGACCGTCCGTCGCGCTACCAACTTCGCTATGACGGCGGCTATAAAGTTTTGAACAAAGAAAGAAGGGCAAACTGGTGGTAAAGGAGAGCAAAAATGTTTGTTGTCTACTTTTTCTAATATAACCCATTTTTTGGTACAACAAGATGAAAGGGCGGATGCATATGTCGTACATTCCTCGTACGCTGAAAGACAAAAGACAACGCGGATCAATAAATTTTAAAAGAAATACATACACATGTACGCTTACAAATCATCTTTTCGATGCATTGTAAGATTTTCATACGCTTTGCATTCTCAATTCATCCGTTAGTGCAGTGGCACCGGGCCTTAGACCTTTAAAGGAGAAAAAGTGGTGCATAAGAACCACAACATTTTTGTTGCATAATTTTGGGATTATTGTCCTTTGTGTTATTATAATGATTTTTTTCCGGAGCATCTCTGTACGTACATTTGCTATCAACTTCAAGCTTCAGTGGTGAAAAGAACCTTTAAAATGATATTACAATGCACAGGAACCATGACTATTCCCTGTTTTCTTTTTTGTATTTAAAATGAAAATATTTTATCGAAATTAAGGAACTAGTTTATGAAAGAAAGCGAGATAGAATATACAATACTTGCAATAAATGTGATAAGTAATGCAAAAATGACCTCCCGGGAACTTCGTAAAATAAATATCTTAGAGAGATATTGGTTCCAGTAGAGGTCAGCCGGTGTTCGCATTTCAAAGATTTTCTTACTGGAAAGAAGAAAGTTCATCACAGATTCAGAAAAAAAAACCAAAGGCAAAATGTTACGCCTGTGAACAGTCCGCACAGTCTGGCTATGATCGACTCGTCACGCAATACCAAGAAGATTCCTTTTCGCCTGACGGGTCATATTTGCAACTCACTTCTCTTTTTACAAGAACATTTAGAATGATGTATTTTCTATTTTTGGTGTGAAAACGAAACATTTTCCTCGAATACATGTTATCCATGTAATCCAAGATTCTAAAGCTACATGTATATGGATTCAATACCAGCTGCCCTGATTAATGACCATTACATGTAATTAATAGTTCACAAATTTAGTGAGATATGTCAGAATACCTCCGTTGCCATAGCTACAATTCATATTGGAGGTTGTTTTCAGTTTTGCCAAACATCTTAAACTTTCCAATACTTTTATGTATGTCTGACAAAATCAAGAATCTGATATACCAATCGAGTAATCAAAATGATACACCTCACATGCATTTTGTTTTAAAATCCGATTTTAAAGTGTATGTTGCTAAATATACTACCAAGAGACTCTTTTATAAAAGAAATATTATGAAACAATCGTATGTGATGTAACCTTTAGTAATAATACTAATTTCAAAACGTTTTATTTTTGCCTAATGGCGGGAAATTGAGAGATTGATATTTGAAGACTTTGATCAGAATGTGCGGATGCAGAGACAGATCTGAGTCTGGGTGTTGCGCACATGTAGAGATAAAAAAAAACATCAGGAAGGATTATGCATTTTTCAGACATGTTGACTTGCGAGAAAAATTTACTGATCATATATTTTTCTTGCTTTCCTTTCTTTTTCTTAATATTTCCATAGATTCGTTATTTAACCAAAACATTGTGCTTAGAATTGCGTATCTTTTTTAACCAACAGAGCAGAACAGAATTTTGTAGGTCGACTAGTACAAAGCAAACAAGAGTCATAAAAAAGAGGGTTCCTGGCACTTTATCGGATAGTTTTGCGAGTCCTAATTACCATATGGGAGTCTCGGACTCGAAAAAACTGCTCATCTTAAACCATGATCATATTTAAGACATATTTCTATTTTGACAATTTCTTATACCGGTATGTGTCCGTAAAGCCTAGTTTACATTTGGATAAAGGAGCCCGTACGGCGCCCGCACCTCGCCACAATTCAAAAATCGTGCGACGCCCGTGCGGCGACATACGGTGTCCATGCGATCATCGCATGGTTTTACGGGTGTCGAAAACCTTGCGGTTTTTATAAAAAATAGGAATACAAATTTTCAAAATTGCAAGACCGTACGGAGAGCGTAGTCCGTAGACACCTCGTCTAGGCATCGCACGATCGCCGCACGGACATCGAAAGGCTACCGTATGATGTTTTGCCTATAAGTATAGAACGGATCATCCTAGGGTCCCCGCGCGGGTTCCGCACGATGGTTGTATGGCGGCTGCACTGTCTACAGTGTATAAAGTTGTCAAATTACACAATTCTCGAAGCGGGGGTCGCACATTTACCTTGCGATGGCCGCAAGGGTACCTCAATGATTCTTGTGACAGCTTTATGAAACCCGTGCTGACACCGCACGATTTGTGAATCGTGGCAATATCGTAAGGCGATCATGGCAAATGTAAACTAGGCTTAAAGCAGAGAAGAAGAAATGCTTTAGTGTTACTCAGTTATTAAATGTAGAATATGTACATGTATTTGTAAATTCCGCAAACTTGAGAAAAAATGGGGATACCAGGTAATGGTTTGATGCCCCCTTATTCGACATCCATGTTCTTGCTGACCTGCATAATATAATTAACGGATCGCCCAACTATTGCAAATGCAGTCTATTTTGGTTATGTTATTTTAAATACCATATGAAAACCTTAGCATGATACTCAACCGGTTATTACCGGGACTCTAAAATCATATCGTCTGTGAGCGACCAAAATCTCATATAGCCCCAGTGTATCCAAGCCGTAAAAACGAGGTTTAAGTCTCTAGCCGATATACCAAAATTTATTGTTACAAGAATTTAAACCATGATTTTGAACATTTCAGTGTAATAATTTAACTAAGTTTGATCGCTATTCTCTTATATGTTTTTGTAAACACTTTTTGTAATATTGTTTCGGTGGCCTAAATTGTGCAATATATATATAAAAAATATTATTCGTAAATACCCAAGTACTCACAGAAATTAGCTGATACCCTTTTTTAACCTTTTATAGTACTAGATCTCCTTTTTGTAGAAATATGCTCAAATAATTCGATTTTGTGACATTTCCATTTCGGAAATAGTATACCTACCTCCATAGAAAAAATGGTGAATGAACATATAATCACGAAACTGTATTATAAAGTCTCGAAAACAATATTACCAATGTACGACAAAAACCTCGTAACTCACGTTCTTTCAAGCTGTAGATACGAGGTTTAAGCCTTCCGCTTACGATATACCAATTTTACTACTTTGAGAATTGCAACATGGGTGTTTTTAAATCGTACTGCGAAGCAGTAGATTTATATCTACCGTTTTCCAGAAATCCAGTCTGTTTGACCCACTACATTTTTACCATTATCTTCTGAGCAATGTGTTCAAACCAAATTATGTGTTTTCAAACACCGAAGAAACGGCCTTTTCAGTCACAATCTACAAACTTTGTTTATACCTTATTTACTTTTCGACAAATAGAGAAGAGGCTAATACAAAATTTGATGTAATTTTCGCTTTTAGTAATTACCAGTTAGTATTTTCAGTGTTTATAACAAGATTTTCGGTTGAGTAAAGGAGTTGAAACGTACAATAGGTTAACTGTATAATTAATTTGTAGCACTTACAATATTACTGCTCTGAACTTTCTCGAAAGGTCATTTACCAGTTGTAGGGCTGACAACCAATCAAATTCTGTTGTGATTATCACTCGGTCAAAACCCACGCGTAAATTCAGACCACGTTGTATAGATGCAAATGGACATCGTCTGCTCGAAATGTGTCAATTAACTTGTTTATCATTAGTCAATAGTCGTCTGCACTCAAACAGGGAGCGTGGGAAGTTTACTTTTTTTCGCATGTGTTAACAAATAGAAATAATTTTGTAATTTTGAAATATTTGATTTCAATGAGCACTCTGATCACGCTCCAATCCTATTTTCATTAAATTCAAATTTGAGTAAAAACTATGAAGAAAAATTATTCAACAACAAATAAACCGACAAAAACATACGATAAACTGATTTAGGGGTAAGTTCATATCGGACTCGGTTTCGACCCGTGTTAACCGGGTTTCCATCAGAACGGCCTCGGTTTCGACACTAGTGATGTCATTGTAACCTTTCAACCTCGACGCTTCTGATCCTGGGTCAGGCCGGTGTTACTTGGGTTCCAAAATGGCGTCGAGAATAGTGCACAACAATTCGATTACAAAAAAAAAAAAATATTCTCTATTACTTTAAATAACAAATACTTTTTTTCTTATTTTATATAGTATTTTGCACGAGTTTATCACATTTCTTAATGGGATAACGATATTTCATGGTAAATCAATTATTGTAGCGGTAAATGAGAAGTTTGTTTACTACCACCAGTGGGTAACTCCGTTCACATGAATGTCTTTTCTGCGCATGCATATTACAGTCAATTTTAGATTATTACATCATCTCACGCGTCTCTCGGGCTGCCATTTGAATTTCCCCCTAGCAAGAGCGATCTATTCTTAGAACAACTCATGAATAATCATAGAGTGCTGCTAGATTTAATCGATTGGTCAGAAACCAAAGATATAAATAGCATAGTTGGCGATTTCACGTGTTTCTTGAGGGAAAATGCATTTACAGTATTTGGGAAAACCCAATGCTTGAAATACAAACATGTTGGTAATCAAAATTGTAAATAGTTTAATGAAAAATGTTTGTTGCTAAACAGGCTTTTAAACTCTATAGAGAGAGGAATAATATTAACAGACAAGCTTTTAGCTTGGCGCGTGCTCATTATAACAACGTAAAAATCTGCTAAGAAATAATTTAGACTAGCAGAGGGCTATCGAATCAGCAAACTTTCAAAATCGGACCCACGAGGTTGGATGAGCTGGCGATGTCCTCGAAAAGATGGAGTGTTAAGACAAAAAACTCACAAATTTAAAGATTTTACCAACTTTTATTGTCCAAATTTGAGCCCTTTTGATTGGCGAACTATTGCACTATCCCAGCCTCTCAATGATGTACGATTTACAGTGCTGACAGCACTTTGATTTAAATTTCCCAGGCAATGGTTTGATTTTATCTATGACTGTTACATTGAACTTGACACTATTCAGTGAAATGTGAACGGTAGTCTAAATATGACCGAAACGGCGGCACATATCTTTTCTTACATTCATCTCCCACCTGAAGGCCAGGAAAGGAAGTAATTTTTCATGGTATTGCTGATGGGAGAAATACCAGGAATATAATTTTGGGTGCTCCAACTGTTATGTTATACATGAAAAAAAAAATACAAAAACCCAACCTTAGTTGCACCGTCTATAGAAATCATATTTTCGAGGTAGCTTTTTCGACCTTTGCAGAATAAGATCAATTACGACGACAGACATTCAATGATCAAAAAGGCTCGTCCCCATGAAACACCATGTGCTCAGGTGAGCTGAAAGTTAGCTGAACATTCAGGAAATAGAAAACGTTAAACATAAACAGTGTTCAGGATAGCGTGCGGCCTACCTTGAACATACCGGACGTTGGCGCTTTAAAACTGATATTTTAAAATAAATAGATAAATGCTTCAATGTTTCATCATAAACCATGACAGAAAAAAAAAACTGCCATATTTGTTTGCTATACTCAGCATGTCGCTCGCCAATCATCGTTTGCATTTCAATACGTGAATACTGAATAGATTTAGAACATTTTCCAAAAGTAAAAAGTTTAATCTCGGTCAGTCCGATCATTTTGTACAGTCTAGTCAGGATTTGTATACATTTTTTTAAATAAGAACCTTCGAACGTTAAAGTAACATTTTTTGCGTAAATGATGAAATGTATAATCTTGTGTATGAAAGGAAGCGAGACTTTGACTAATGTTCTGCATTGTCATTTATAGAAGTTTAGGCGTGAAAGCATTCAACAACGCATCATCATATCTCTGAACCCCCACCCCACCCCACCCCACCCCCAACTCATCTTTCCAAAAAGAAAGATCGTAGAGCTTCCACGGGGCGCATTTCCTTCTATTTACTTCAAATTTTGTTTTCTTTCCAAAAGACTCTAAGGCCACATGTTTAATTTGAGCCGCAAACATGGTTCCAGATGTGTTTTTTATGGGAATGAAATGACCATTGCATGTAACTAATTGTTGGACATATCAAATTTTGATTGCGTTGCTATGGTTACAATGGAAGATGCTTTTATTTTTCCCAACCAGTGTAACATCTTAGCTTGTTAAATAAAATACCGAACTTTTAAGAGAGTCGAGTCAGGCTAGCTCAACGGTAACGATTTTGGCTGCAAATCCGGGGTTGAGAGTTTACTTCAAATTTTCTTTTCTTTCCAAAAGACTCTAAGGCCACATGTTTAATTTAAGCCGCAAACATGGTTCCAGATGTGTTTTTTAAGGGAATGAAATGACCATTGCATGTAATTAATTGTTGGACATATCAAATTTTGATTGCGTTGCTATGGTTACAATGGAAGATGCTTTTATTTTTCCCAACCAGTGTTACATCTTAGCTTGTTAAATAAAATACCGAACTTTTAAGTTAGTCGAGTCAGGCTAGCTCAACGGTAACGATTTTGGCTGCAAATCCTGGGTTGAGAGTTCGAACAACGACTTGGCAAGATTCATTCGGCAAAATTAACAAAAGTCGTTGTGACACGAGTCATTATTCTCCAACCTAGGACGTTTGATAAGTAGTATTCTTATGAGGAATAAGCAGTTGATGACTCGGACGAAATATTGTTAATCTTCCGCTGGTGTGAGAAACGAAAGAAAATCATGTGATGGTCACCAGCCGCAATATAACTGTGATAGTGTTAAAATGGCATTTAACCTTATAAAAATAAACAAGTCAATTTCGTAGAGGATTTGTAGAGGATTTTTTTACTCTATTTGTATACGATAAATCTTCTGTTTTATTTTTTTTTATTTCTTGTTTTATAAAATAAACTCTACTACAAGTATAATTACATAATCGGAAACTTTCGGAACAAAAATGTGGAGAGCGAGAGAGAGAGAGAGAGAGCGAGATCGAGAGAGAGGGAGGGAGAGAGAGAGAGAGAAGAAGAGAGAGAGAGAGAGAGAGAGAGAGAGAGAGAGAGAGAGAGAGAGAGAGAGAGAAAGAGAGAGATGGAGAGAGAGAGAGAGAGAGAGAGAGAGAGAGAGAGAGAGAGAAATAGAGAGAGATGAAAAGTGAGAGAGAGAACAAGAAAGAGAGAGGGCATGCAGACAAACAGACAGACAGATAGTGAGACAGACAGACAGACAGAGAGGCGGAAAAAGCAAGAGAGGCAGAAAAAGAAAAGAGACAGGAAAAGATAAATTCAGACAGATAGAGGAGAAGATTAGTTAGGATATTTTTTGTAATTCTTTTTAACTAAACGATAGAAGATGACAAATTTCAAACTGAACGATCGATCCCGGATTGTTCCAGAAATCAGCATGGGAAAGAATAATGTTTAATCTTCCCTTTTACCATAACCCAATACCATATTACAATATTCCAATGCCTTACTGCTATAACATGATCTCTTTCGCAGAAATAGTGTTATTGAAAAAAAATCTTTGCACGTTGTTAATAGAAAAAAAAAATAATAATTTTGATGACGGTATTTCCCGACTGCATTTCTAATCAACCTTTGATCGATCCAATCCAATCTTTTGAGCATTTTTTTTTATTTTCTCAAATTGTCTTATTTTTAAGGTTTGATATAAAACTTTACAACTAAAGTTCAATACTAGACCTAAGTATTGAAAAATTTGTGACGAAAGCAAGAATTTATGGGGGTTTTTTGTGTGTGTGTATTTTTTCTTTTTTCTTTTTTTTTTTCTTTTTGATTTCTGTGTATTCCTGAAGTAACGTATAATTGTTATTTAAATAAGTTTAAGAAATAGAATCGAATACCATAAAGAAAACAAAGTAACACAACTTTTTCTACTTTAAACTGGCCATTTGTAAGCAATGATAAAGTGAAAGACCAGACAGACAATGAAAATGTGTCCAACAATCCGACTGAATAAATTTATGGCTTCTCGGTGCCCATCAGGGTAATTAAAACCGCATACATAACAAAGACGAGACGGTCTACTGTTCTCTGACAATTTTAATGGGATATTAACGGACAATCAGAGAGATAGGGTCTTTTTGCTATTATTTCTTAAAAGGGAGTTTTGGTACAGGATATTCTTGGCATGTCTCTGTACAAATACAAATACAAATACAAAAAATTTATTTAAAGTCGGTTACATATATAACAAGAACAACATTAGCGATGTATCGCTATTTACCGACCGAACATGAAAGACATACATGACAAACAATTTACATACATGACAAAACTATACGTGTGCATCAAAGGATATTAACATACAGAAGAGTTACATTAGATCAAGAAAAATTAAACGAGTTTAAGAGTTTAGACACATTAGTGAAATACAGTTCCACTCATGCTTTCCCTCATGGAGACAGTTTTATGAATCACAGTAGATCTGTATAATAGGTTGGTAATCACAGGTATGCTTAACACAGTCTTGTTTGAGGCACAGGTTTACTGAGCAGTATTAAAATAAAATAGAAGCACTGATATAAATTAATTTGCCATATCACATTTAAAAGTATAATCAATTTCATTATGGTTAAAATCACAATTTGTAATATATGTAAAGAGTAAGGTATTTGGTAGACTATAAAGTATTAATATAGAAATAAAATGAACTGTATTTGAAGATGAGCCCCAACCCCTGCCATTCCAAGAGTAATATTGAACTCTATTACCACAAGGAATAAGCCCTTAATGAAGTCGTACTTCTTCATTTAAAGGGGCCCCACCCATTAGAAAACTAATATTTAAATGAAGTTTAAAAATTTATTTCAATAACTTAACACATGATCTAAAAATGGGATTTCTAATCAGTCTACAATAAAGATTAGTATATCAAGCAAAATTGAGCATTGTCAGCGCGAAGAAGAGCAAACAAGAACACAAATTGCAAGCAAAGACAGAAGCATTGCACAATAAGCCAAGACACAAAAATCTAATTTGAACAGCAAGGGCATCTGCAAGTCTCCCCGTCCCATGATCCAATAAGACTCCTAAAATGGCTTAGGCTCGTAGTATCACGAAGATGCTGGGGAAGAGAGTTCCAGAGTCTAGGAGCTGCGGAACGGAAAGACTTGAGGCCATAATTTGTTGTCCTTACCTGTGGGACCTCTGCTGTATTTGAGTATCTAAAAGAGTAAGAAGTCTCTTTTAGGTTAATCATGTCATGGAGATAAGATGGTGTCTGCTTATTGATTATTTTAAAAGTTTCTATAGCCATAGTTCTTAGTCTTCTAATTTTAAGAGAGGGCAATTTTGATTTTAACAAGAGGTTTTCATAATTGGAATTGTAATCATCATAGATAAATCTTAGGGCTCTCTTTTGAATATTTTCAATCTTTTTAGTGTTCATTTCCCCACAAAAATGCCATGTTAATGGACAAAAATTAAAATTAGACATGATAAAAGAATGATAGATATTAAGTTTACCTAATTTACAAAGATACTTTCCAATACGTTTTAAGACGTTTAATTGACGGGATGCTTTTTTGCAGAGAGATGTTACATGTGATTGAAAATTGAGTTTGAAATCAATGGTGACCCCCAGCAGTTTTACATCGTTTTCGCACTTGATATTCACATTGCCTAGCTGAAAAGAAAAGTCATGTTTCTGTGATTTCTGTCCTATTGCTATTGCTTGGAATTTTTCAGGATTCGCTTGCATCTGGTTGTCTGTGAACCAGTTAATTAGTGTGAGGCTGTCATTTTCAAGAACTTCTTTTACTTCATACGGGTCTTTGCTGCTAAAGGACAAAGTATTATCGTCGGCATAGTTGTACAGATTACTTTTGTTAATGAAATGAAATATTCATTAATGAAGATATTAAAGAGAAGTGGGCCTAATATAGAACCTTGAGGGACACCTTTATAAATATTTTCAAATTTGCTTGTATATTGGCCAAGTTTCACACACTGCTTTCTATTTGATAGATAAGATTTAATAAGTGCCAAAGAGTTTTCTATCAGTCCGTATTGTTCTAGTTTAAGAAGAAGTAGATCATGGGGTAGACAGTCAAAAGCTTTGGATAAATCCATTAGCACTGCAGCAAGGTAGTTGTTTTTTTCAAGAGAAACTTTCCAATCCTCTACTAAGCGTAGGAGTGTTGTTTGGCAGCCATATCTTGCTCTGAAGGCAGAAAAATATGGGTTGAAGTGCATTTCAAAGAATTCAGAAAGTTGGGAATTAATAGTTCTTTCAAAAAGCTTTGAAATAACAGGAAGAATGCTTACAGGTCGGTAATTTGACTTATCAAGAGAGCTCATTCTCATTCTATGGCAGACTACTCTCTCCCCCCTCTCTCTCTTTCTCTCTCTCTCTCTTTCTTTCTTTCTCTCTCTCTCTCTCTGTCTCTCTCTCTCTCTCTCTCTCTCTCTCTCTCTCTCTCTCTCTCTCTCTCTCTCTCTCTCTCTCTCCCGAGTCTCTTTCTCTCTCTCTCCCTCCCTCGAGTCTCTCTCTCTCTCTCCCTCCCTCTCTTTCTACTGACTCTCGAAGTTCATTTTATAAAATATGAGACAAACCGATTGTTTACTGATCTTGTAGAAATTAAATGCCACGTCCTTCATAGTCACGTTTCAATCAAAATAAGTCGTACGGTCGCTCTGCATCCGGGTATATATAGGTAGATTTTTAGCGGTGAGCCGTGGAATCTACTTTTAACGGTTAAATTTGCATGCTATTCTTTCAAAATAGATAAAACAGACATAACAAAGATACAATTTACCTTTCAAATGAAACCTAGTGCTTGTCTTAGATCTTAAGGTTTACTCATAGACCTATGGTAATGGACTCAACGCCTAGCTCAGAGCTCAGTTTTGAAAATACACCTATACCGGTAGGCCTGAATGGCGACCTAATCTCATATGATAACTAATCAAGCTTAAGTGGCTATTGCGGGCTAATTTAGGGGAACGAAAAACCGCATGCAATCATCATCCACCTTGAAAGAAATACCGTGTGACTGCGCTGATCGACAGGTCAGGTACGTTATTGAACACTGAGGCGAGTCAATCGGAACATCACTCGGACTTTTCCGTAAACTGGAAAGTATATAGGACGTGCTAGGGATCAAACTGGAATGTATCTTGGTCCCTAGAATCATATCCATTCAACTACATATGTATAAACAATTGTTTTCCATCTCCGTCAATTTGATAACTAGGCTGTTCTTTTCAAAGAAAACGTTGAGTTATTGTTTATCGCATTGCGCTGTCAGCCCGATTAGCTCAGTCGGTAGAGCACCGGACTTCAAAACAATTGAAGTTCGATAGCGTGGGTTGGCGTGCTGGCACCGTACAAACTATTATACAAATAGTCTATTGGATGAGACATTAAACCGAGATTCCGTGAGACGGTGCTTTGTAACACCGAGATGTTGTAGATCTATTTAGGGTCCACTACCTTAACTTTGCTCATATCTCTGTTTTTATTGAGGATATCTTTTTGAACCTGACTTGGCAAGTGTGTTTACCATGACGAGGGCTATTCAGTTGATCAAGGGAGGGGGGGGGTGTAAGTCTGGAAGCATTTTAGTAAAAAATATGCGCATTTCATGACATTTTTTGCCTTTTCAAACACCTGCAACCGGGCTTTGAAATGAACACATGGTGCTCATGTTGAAATTACATCTATAATAGTATTTTCTACATAGACAACCATAGGTATGACTTGTAGTAGTTAGAGTGACATTTCTCAAGGTAAATACACGGACTTTTTGTTATCAAATAACAGCATCCCTCGTTTATATCTTTTTGTTGGTTTTGATGGACCCAACGTCAGCGGCAACGTTGATGATGCTGATTCACAAATCCCCATGCGAAACGTTTCGCTTTCATAGCTGCGCCCTTATTATTCCCGGGGTAATATTTCGTAGAATCGGTTGGTGTTCCCGATTGATGCTCTCTTTGAGCGATGCCCCTAGAAGGCGGTTTAAGTCGTTACGGGGAAAGTGCAAGAATACATGACGAAACTACTGATGAGACCCTCCATTTTTAATAACGTGGTTACTTATATATAAAGCCCTGACCTACATGACCTCGGTTTAACGTCTTATCCGAAAGACAATTAGTTATTTATTGTGAAAGCTCCGGAATCAAGCCATTACAGCTAACTTTATATGACTTGTAGCCATGTGCTCTACCGACTGCGCTAGTATGTTTGACTAAACGGTGCACCAAATGAAATGTGATCCTACAGGCGATGAAGGACAATCTGGGTAGTGCATAAAATGTCAACTTTAGTCAAACTGCGTAGATCGCTCAAGCTGACCAGGACCGAAGCTTAAAACATTTGGCTAAATTTGTGAGTGTAGAATAATCACTCTACATTTCTTTGTTCTGTGAGAAACGACAGGAAATCACGGAAAGGATCTGTAGCCTCAGTTATTGCAATAATGTTGAAAGTGACGTTAAACCCCATATAAATAAACAATAGAAAGACGGCTCCTTGGACCATACAAAGAAACTCAATAGTTATGTGCCAGATTATTTCAGAAGGCATTGGCTCGAAATAATCATGGGCGCATGTAAGAAGCCTGTCCCCATCGTCCCTACTAAGGACTTAATAGTAGGTATAGGAAGATTTTGATAAATAAGAAAACTATTATAACTTTGTCTGGCTCGTTGATCTTTTTCATACTTTGGTATCCAGCAATGCAACGAGTGTAACTTGAAAGATGGCAGTTATGTCCTCTCACGTGCAGTGCGCAGAACCGTAACTCTACTCTTTTAAAATTATTTTGCCTTTGATGTTTTTCATACTTGGGCATCCAACAATGCAACGAGAGTTTTTTGTGACAAGAAGTAGTGAACGACATTTTTTTAATTAACACAGAAATTGCTTGTAACAAGTAATTTCTTAATTTTTTACATTTTTTTCAGTTTCCAATATTTTCTAAAAGGATTTAAGGGGCGTTCAAAAGAGGGAGTATGTAGGAATTGGTTCAAACAACAAAAATGTGAATCAAACTGAGCCAATAACAATTTTTGACAAGTCAACCATTTCATGAAACATGATCAGGATAGTTTTACACTATAGTATAGTCAAATGAGCTCTGTAAGAACTTCCTATTTTTTCCCTTTCCCCTTCTTTTCCTCTGCGCAAGTCCATTATCCCCCATTCTATACGCAGTGGTAACCACGCTCGACTCGTAATCGGATATTTGCGGGGTCGAGCCTCACCGGGGGCGGGTTGTGTCGTTCGGCAGGACACTTTACAGACAGAGCCCCGGTCTATCAATCTGTAAAATTGGGTAGCAGTGGTAAGAGTCAATTGCCTCTGTCAACAGCATGAAAAAACTTAGTGGGTTTACATGCACCTGTTTCGAGTCTCTGTTTATACAAAAGCTAGTGCTTGGAAACTTTGCATATGCTTCTATTACCATAATATCAGCTCATAGACAAAGGTTCAATACTCTGATATTGATTTTAGTATAATTTAAACCCTTTTCGGACGTAGAAATTCTTGCCTATACTTTTTTTTATCAGTTATATGTCTGTTTCTACATTATTGCTTGCAAACGTTGCACATGCTTCTATGACCACCATGTCATCGTTTAGACAAAGGTTTGTTATTCTGACTTACAAATAACAGATTTTTCCAATGTCGTTATTAATCTGCCGGTACTATCGAGTATAAGGAGAAGTCGAGCTTTGCTGTCCTCCGACAGTTCTGGTTTAAATAGGGCGGTGGGTCCTTATTTTGAAATTGAAATTTAAGTAGAAACCCTATATTCAGGGTGAAAACGGTTGCGAATCGTTTAGGAAATGATAACCCGCCTTTTGAATATGAGCTGGGTGGGATATAGAGGATATTAAATGAGTGGTCATTGAATACTGAATTTATTAAACGAGTCATCTATAAACAGATAAAAAACGAGGCTGCGCCGAGTTTTTATCTGTTTAAGATGACGAGTTTAATAAATTCTGTATTTCACGAGCACAAATTTTATTACAAAAAATCGTCAAAATTCTTGAAATTCAACATTTCAATTTTCCGCGAAACTTATAACGCCGTTTAAAACTGACGTCACAATATAAAGATGATGACGTCATATTCGCGGTTACAAAATAGCGTTGCTATTCGCTCTGGGCTCATTTGCATAGTTATTCCACTAGTGTAATAACACCCGTGTAATATCAAAATATTCAACGGGGTTATTTCACTCCAGCGGCGTAGGTCATATTATAAATCGGTGAACACGTTCTCAAACGTTTGATCATCCTGAAAGCATGACAGAATCTTTTTAATTTTAAAAGTGTGTACCGTAATTTCCAGGCAATGAACCGTATTGGCGTATGTAAAACGGAAGACATGTAACCCGTCGAGTGAAATAATTGAATTGAAGTTTGAAAAAGAAATTTGTTATAGTATAGGTCAATTAAAGAAGCATTTCAAAATTTATTTTAAGGGAAGATAGATTCGGAAAATTACCAAAGTGCGAAAAGTCTCGACCCTAGTTAAATGCGCAGTCCGCACAGTCTGACTAGGATCGACACTTTACGCACTACCCAGATGGTTCCTTTTTGCGTGACGGGTCACATATTTGCCCAGCGCTTAAGATAAAAAAGTGGGACATCATTTCTAAACTCTTGCAATTGTTTCCCACCCTGAACTGTTTTGTAAAAAAATAAAAATAAACCTTATTATGCGGCCCATGTCATATTCCTTCGGTAAATAAGACTTTGACCAACAGTAGGCTATAGACCTAGATCAGCCTCCAAGATGCAAAGCCTGATCTTGGCCTACACTGCCTGCTTTCTTCAAGAGGTGGGGGGGGGGGAGTTTAGCCAGACTTGATGAAAATGTACCAAATGTTGAAAATTTGTTTGAAACAAAAGGAAATTTAACACAAATAGGTCACATCGGGCTTACAGACTAAAGAATGTTCCACGACAGCCATCTTTTTCTGTATAGATCATGTATTTAAATATTTTTATGCGGCCCATATATTTTTTCATTGTTCTATAAATGAAATCATATATACAGCTGTCTTGCTCTAGCGACCAGTTCTATCAAGCGACCTTTTTTTAAGCGACAGTTTTTTTTTCCTAAGTCTCTTTCCTCAAATCGAAATATCTGAAAAATAGATATCACTGGTATAAAAGTTATTTTAAATGTATCTTATGTTGTTAAAACTCACAAGAATTGTCTCAATGAGACGATTCTATTGAGTTGTAACAGCATATAATTATTTAGAATTTCGCAATAACATATTCATTTAAAATTATTTTTCTCATTTATATTTTGTAAATTAAACGTGTATTGGGTGATCATTTTCTTTAAAGACCAGTTTTTGGTGGTCCCGTTGATGGTCGCTTAACACAAGTTTTCTGTATGTATAAATCGCCATTACCCCCCGTTGTCGATCAATACATGTATTATAGATAATGTATGAGCAATATTGACGGTTGGCCAATATAGGGATAAGATATCATTGGCAATAATATTGATTGAGTAGTCCGATTTACTCTGCAAAATCATGCAGCAAATCTTTCAGTTGTTACAGCTTCACAACACTTTTGCTAGTATTTTTGTTCTAGTGTGCGGCCCCGTTTTGTTCAGAATCGGCTCTCCATTATGAATGTAATTCTCATATGGCAGTTCTAAAAGAACTTCAAATCCCTCCTTCTCATAAATTCTTTGAGTATAGTTTGAGGTAGCTTCCCCTTTGATTACAGAAAATCCCAGTTCCTTGGAGAGAGCAACACAAGCCTGCAGTAGTTTCGTACCCAATCCTCGTCGACGGAAATCTTTATGTACACCTAAAGAAAAGAAATGCATGGCCTCTTTGACTTGAAATCGTTCAAAGAACTTGAGGTCATCGTCCTTTTGAGCAAGAAATTTGAACAGTTCTTTCAGAGGTTCGTATGACACAACGTCTGCATTCGATGTATCGTTTGGTTTCATAACTCCGTTAATTCGAACACCCATAACTCGATTATCTGTTTCTGATAACATCATGACGGACAAGTTTTCCTTTAAAAGATTGACAACAACTCGCTCGAAGTTTTCCTCCCAGACCACACCAAACGCGTTACAGAGAGGTTCGTCTGGTGTAAAATGGTTCGCCATAATGTCAATCGCTTCTGTATAACGATCGGATGTGATGATCGCCAGTTTTCCACCTTCTACCTCGTAGTTTGGTCGTATCTTATCTAATTTCTGAAAATAATAACACAAAACATGGGCTTCAGATAGGAGGCTTGCATTTGCACGCAAAATATTTACAAAAAAAAAGAATTACCACCATCACCGACAAGTGTATTTGTGTTATTTCTATGTAACTTGCACAGAACGAACGGACAAACGAAAGACCGAACGAATGAACGAAAGAATAATGCATGAGCATTCAAACGAACAATTGAAATAAAAAAAAAAACGAACGAACGAAGGAACAGACGAATGAATGAATAGGTGAATGAATGAATGAACGAATTAATAGATGAATGAATGGGCATCTGAAGTCATCTGACTAAGGGCCTTCCTTTAGAAAAGAAACCCTCGTCTGAAAGGCCGAAAGAGCGATGAATCGCTGACATGGGTAGTAAACAGTCTTTATCCACTCATCCAGCCGTATATCGTCAGTAACTATTGCCTAGGCAACATTAATAATTAACCCAATAATAAATGATTGTATCTCGTCACGCGAATAGGGACCATCCGGGAATTCTGTAAAATGAATTATTGAAAAAAGAAATTTCATCCAGCAAAGGTCAACCAAAAGTCGCTTTTCAAAAATTATTTCACTGGGAGGTAGATTGAACACTCTAGATTCAGAAATTAGGCATGGTGCAAAAAGGTTCGACATTAGTAAGTCTGCGCAGTCCGCATAGGGTCGACACTTTACGCACTACCAAGATGGTCTCTTTTCGCGTGCCGGGTCACAATTATTTAGCCCATGCGTGAGTGATGGCCAGCAAGACGGTACATTGAAATTAAGCAATAGTTGTCTGCAGAAAACCATTAGCAACTAGGTAAAATAAGATAATATTAAATTATTCACAAATAAAGGGTCATTTACATGACATAGTTAATAACAGGTATAAAACATTACAAACAGGAAGTTAAAAACAGAAATATTTAGGAAAATTATCATCATTCCAAAACAAAAATAGCGCATTTTATAGGTACAATAAAATCAAAGGATAAATAATTATTTGCTTCTACAAATAATTTTGTCTAAACAATAGCACTGTTTTGCCAAGATTATTTTAGCTTAAAAAATAAAGACTGCACTTCTTGATTTCACGTTCTCTCTTTTCACTGAAGGCAAAGTTATGACTCTGATTAGACTATGTAAATACACAGGCTGATCCGAGTCTTAACCTTACGCATATGTGCCATTATACCCTTATACGCACAGAATCAACTCTATAGAGGAACCTACGGTTTGTATGGCATCCAGATTGAGGTTACTGGATAGATCGTCGGAGTCAGCCATCTTGTTCGTAACTGAAAATAGAAATACCTGTTCAGTATAACTAAAAGTGGAAAACTGCTTTATTACACACCGCTTTGCTCGCAAGTGCACGTGCAAAGCGGGGAATAATTTGCAAACAGTTTCGGCTACGTTTTGATATCCTGATTGCAGGGACGATTAATTACTTCATAGTTATGTATATATAATATAAACTTTGTTCTGTTTACCAAAATACGTTGAATCACTTTAATTTTATTTGAAATTGTTTCATACCTGAATGAAAATAGACTTGATCTCTTGCGCACAGCATTGTTCCAACTGTACACTGTCAAAATGGTAAAAGTCTTCCGTTTTGCTGAAGAATTATAGGACACGGTACTATTTTTGTTATGGCAAAGAGATGTGGTATAATCTTGGTATTGTCCATCATTGTTCATGCTTTCTGATTGGTCAAAGTTGTATTTATTTCTTCTGCGTGAAAACAAGCTTTCTACTTAATTACTCAAAAAGTGTGGACCAGACTTGTTAAAATAACCCAAATATTTTCAATTATCTGAAACAAGATTTCGACTCAGTGGGATATAGGTAATTCAGTTTTTATTTCGTCTCTAAATAGAACAAATGACCTTAAATAAGCTCGTTAAAAGTAAATCGTCATAGAAACTTTGCTCGTGTTCGTGTCAACCCCATAATTACTCCGCGTTTATCAGTATTTACTATATTACACTTCATTTCCTTTTAATTTTCGTTGTCATGGTAACAAAATTCCAGGAAAATTGCACAGAAGAAGAGGAGCATATAATCTGCTCTAGACGTTTAAGATATCGACGTTGTTGCACAGATATTGAACATGCACATTTGACACGTTTAGCGAAAAGATACAGTCTTGGAATTCCGTAAAACAAAAACTATATTAGGCGGGGACAAAATCATATCTATACAAGAGAGTGGAATTACCATTTTTTGGTGAACGAACGTCGTTCACCAGTGTAATATACCATTTCAGGTAAATCCTGTAGGATGTTAATACATTCGAAATGAAGTAGTGCCTCCTAAGATTCAATTTAGTATCTTTTAAGATTTTTCAACGCAAAATCACTGTTTATTTCGTTAATGGCATGATACTAGTATTCTTCATCAAGTGAAGATAATGAAAATTCGCCTTGAAAAACACGTTATGATCTTGCAATGTTTATCAAGGGAATTTTTGATCGGCGTAAGCTTGTCGAGAGTTTAGAGCAAAAACAAAGTTGGTGTCTAAACACCGTAGAGACAGATACTATGATTTTGACTTAAGCCTTCGCTGGTGCAACTTGTAGTAATTAGCCGGAAATTTGTGTTTATTTAGGTCACGTCCTCTTGAACTTACATTCGGCAATACTCGGGCGATCTCCGACGTCTCCGATTTAAATGTAGGTTACAGAATCGGCCGAGTTGAGACGAATGGCACACTCAAGACACCTTGTGTTATTTATAAACGGTAACGTGGTTTTACATAACTTTTCAACATGCGACAGTCAGTCTCGAGACGGGTTTCAGAATTATTCGACAAGTGTTTTACATGCACAACCTTTCTTGTACCTTTTATTTGAATAGGGATGAACGCCGCTATTAACATTTTTTTCTATTAAATTGCGGTGGCTGAAGTAAGGATACACTCGAATATTCGGTGAACCGAATAACTTATTCCCAGCGAAAACGTATCGTATTCGCCTGTCTCAGAAGCAAACATTGGCGAATACCAAATGCGACAGACACGGAAGATATTTCATTGGGGCCATTCTACTTTGAATTTTTCAATCTGTAAAACCATATCAATTCAAAATTTTATTTTAAAATTAAATAAATGATAGCTAAATATTCAACCCTAGATACCACTCCAATTGACGAGTAGATATTGCCGTGGTCAAGGGGGGACCAGATCCGTCATGCGCTTGTTTACAATTCGACAGGCGGGTTTAGTTGTTAAATTATTCTGGAAAAGTCATTGTGTTTTTTTTTTTACAGAAATCATAAAAATCTTAATCGATGAAAAAAAAACTGGCTCCATCCTTCCCAAAATACGTTTAGAATTGGTTAACTACAGTTTAAGCAAAAACTAGCTCCGAGCAGAAAAGTCTAATATCAGCCGCAGTACTGTAATCAGATATCGATAGTGAGTGATTTTACTGGCACCCAAACAAATAGGTTCTCGTACAAAAAATAAACCAACAATTGTAAGGATTCTCAATTCTTATTGGGAAGAAAGTCGGGAGGAAAAAAACACTGTATTATACTTAAACGATTTGTCAGACATAGCCATGCAATCGTTACCTCCCTTCAAAAAGATAAAATTCTTAATTAAGATTCTTATTCGCTTTTGATGTGGAAATAAGGTTACAAAAATAATAATCATAAAGATTTATAGTATGCAATATGCAATTTACTATGAAGCAATTACTTAATATAAAAATTTATACTTTAAATTTCTAACCTTAAACAGAAATTATCTATGAATTATACTAATATTGCATTAGACCTCCTTTTATCTATTCCTAAATATTTGTCATCCTGCAGAAAGCCTGTGTTTTAAAATTGAATAACGACATAAATGTCAACCACGGAAGTGGTTTTGGCTTCAGATATTAAAAAATGAATCTCTTAGGTTATGGTTAAAAATACTATTAAAAAGTTCACAACTCATGACTTTAATCAATGAGCACAGTTCAGGACTGACTGATATTAAAAGGTGTTTCTTTGGTTGGTACTCAAAGACCTTTTCATCCTCTGAGAAGAAACAAAGATAGATAAAAAAAAAGTTAAAAAAAATGCAACAATATATCTAATTGAAATAAGCTTAAACATGATAACAATTACCTTTGTAAAAACAAACACCATTGAATATAGGTTGAAGACAGTTTTAGATAGGATTAAATCTTTCTTTCAATTTATGTTTAATAAATAAAAGTACCTATTTCAAGTGTGTTAAAGAAATTTTCACAGAGTAACAACTCATATTCTAACATATATTATTCTAACAGGATATTTCCTCTCTTTCCCTTTCTTTGAATTTGCAGTGAAATTTGCGAATAACGGAAATTTTGTCGAGACAATTTCCCATTTTTTTTTTTTTTCATTATAATTTCTCCTTTCTAATTGAATTCAATATACCACTCTAGAATGCCATCAAGTTCGTTCACCATCAGTACTTTCAGTGCTTTGATTAACCTGCTAATTACTGTTATTGCGAATATTGACTCGGATATCGTTATTTTTCTCATTGCTATCGAGTGTCTGGATACTATAATGTTTTGGCACTTTTGCAGTTTTGCAATCCAATACAATACAATACAAATTCTTTATTTGCTATTGAAAACGCCCAATATGAGCAGAAAATTTTACAATTTTACAATGAGATAACGATATGTTGAATAGACCGTTGCAGTAGTAAGAGCATTACATCGCAGAAAAACAAAATGCGAAAGGAGTAAATAAAAGAATTTCTTTGGTTCGTCAGTTTCGATAAATCATTGTTATGGATACGCATTATAGAAAATCGATATAATGCAGAAAAAATTGCGCAAATTTGTAAACAAGGGTTGTTCAAATAATTTTTGGATTAAGCAAAAAATTTCAAATTAAAGGTTTTACGGTATCCTACAAAAAAGCCACAAATCAAATTTAGAAGTAGAATATGAAATTGAAAATATCAACTAAAGAAAACATGAATAGGGTACATGTACAATTAACCAGGTCATTATATTGAAAGTAGATTGTTTTGGGATGAAACTGAATGGGTGTGGGCGAGTTTTGAATTGGTTAAAAGGGAGGGGGGGGGGGGGGGTAAGCCATATCTGCAAATTTTGTTCTGGACGAAAATAAATAGCTTTATCTATTATCTCCCTTCGTAAGAATATGCATACTAGTTCAAAATATATGTTCCTATTTCTTCTAGAAACTATCAGACGCATACAATTACAATTTTGTCCGCGAATTCGCGATTTTGTTTTACAAGCTTTTTTTGTTTTGAATGAAGTTGTTGATTCTCGTTTTTGAATAGTTAGAGTTCACAAGTGTTTCGAATGTGGGATAGTTTTGATCTACATGAATGTCAATTTCATGATGTTGTTAACTGTTCGATTTCAAACGCAATTGAAAAGACTGGTGGTGGCTTGCGTCGTATGCATATCTACAGTAACGCTACATGACCTTAGCTACGTCAACGGGAAACATTCTGGTTATTTTGAGGTTTATCAACCAACAATTACAATAGGCTATAGCAATACCTCGGATTTCCTCAGAAAACAGCCGATATTGTTCTCATTCCGTTAAGAGTTTTGTTGAAAATTGACTTTAGATTGAGTTGCGACAGAAAATAGTGAAAAATTGATATGGTTTGCCATGCCAAATCCGGAAATTTTATAAGCAACCTGTGTTGAACGTTGCCTTTGAAACGTGTTTCTCACCTCAAAATGAAAGTTAATTAGAATATCAAAAGGACTTACAACTTCAGGCAGCTCTGCATTAAAAGGATTGTATGGCGTGCAGACATTACATTAAACTACTTACAAAATGTTTGATGTCGGTCTCTAGCAAAACTATGTCATCAATTAGCGACCAAAATGCGGTAACTTATAGTAAAAAGAAGCTGCCGTTGAGATATTTCGGTGGGCTTATCTAGCGTTCTTGCAATAATACATGAATTCCTTTTAATGAGAATCATTCATGATGTCAGAAAATACAAGGTATTCATAAAATCATTTTTACTTTACATTGATAAAGCACCCATAGTTTGCGATTCGAATCCAAATCGATCTAGTAAGGTTATCGAATAATAACTTCTATTCTCTAAACTGGCCACGCGATGTGAATAACCAACGGGTGCGAGCCAATGCGTGACATTTCTTACAACTTATGTAACATGTGAGCGGCATAGTAAAGTCTCGCCATCAGCCTGTGCAGCCACAACAAGGAGAAAATACACTCAGATTTGATATCTTAAAGAATTAAATATCTTCGACAAAAATAATTATATAAAAATACTTCATTCTATACTAAAACGATTCCGTTATAATCAAAATCATGTAAAAAATTTTTGACTCTGCCCCTATGCAAATCAAAACTAGGGACGTAGAACAATTATAATCATATAGAAATATAGAAACACGCATAGTGCATTCAGTGCACTTTTAAAAAATTTAGTGCAGTTTCGCAAATGGATCTATAACGGGATGACATGGATTAAGAGGCGGGATATAGTTTAGGGTTCAAATTGATTTGATTTTCATAGAGTTTTACGCCGCTTTCAACATTATTTCAGTTATATCGCGGCGGCTGGAGCACATAACAATATCCTTTCCTAGCTGATATCTCACGCACGTCTACGTTTATCAACCCATTGGTGAGAGACAAATAGTCAGGATTTAGTTTAACTGAAGTGCTTTTCGATAAAATATCAATTGAGCCTTTTTCCGATATTCAAAATTTCAAAGAATGTAACATAATTTTAATAAAGTCTTTCGTTTATCCTGAAAAGCCAAGCTCAAACAAAATATGTGTGTATAGGCATACTGTTGCATGAAATTAATACACCAGTGTACATAAAAAATAGCAAGTATATAATAAATATAACAAATTTATACAATGATCAATGAAAAACACGGTTCAGCCATTTTAGTTGCATGGTCTGATTGGAGTCTTCTATATATGACAGAGCCATTAACCTTTTTTTGTAGAGCTCTACTGGTTAAATTATTCAATTTAACCAGTAGAGCCCTATGAACAGGGCGCACTGTCGTTTAAAAACGCAACAAAAACAAATGTAGTCTCACCGTAATATTCCACTATATTCCACTAGCACAAAAAACTGTCTGGGTTACAATGTTACAGCTAGTATTGGCTGCAGACTGATGAAAGATATTGTAACCTAGATCCTCTGGGAAAATTCGATAGGAACCCTTATTTCGGAATTTGTTGTGGTATCTTAAATTCCACTCCAGTAATGCTTCGCGTTTTATACAGTAGGACCGGGGTTTTAGTTTCAAACCTCCATGAAACCAACAAAACTCTGTTCATCTATTAAATTATGAGCGTAGCCTTGCAGCGAGATTTTGAAAAGCAGCCTATGCGACTATAAGCTACAAACTTGTATATAGATTCTATAGACGAGGCGTTTTCTTTTTTTCCGTCTTTAATATCATGCCACCTTAAAGGAAATAAACACCCCCCCCCCCCCCCCAAAAAAAAAACCAATCATCAACAACAACAAAAAAAAAAAAAAAAAAAAAACAAGAGCACTTTATACGGGTGACAACGCTTGGCTGCAGGTACAGGATATTGCAAAATAAAATGAAAAAAAAAAAACAAAAAAACACACACACACACAAAAAAAGGGGCAGTACTTTTACAAATTACTCTCAGAAATGTCTCCATTTATATCGTCTGGATAGCCCTTGTGATGGTGAGCACCCATGTCCATGGTCAAGTTTAGTGAAAATATCTACAACAACAAAATATCTTCATTAAAATATGTCACGCCAACGATTACATCTATGACAAGGCATAACCATGGCCAAAGCGAACAGCGAAAAGTAATCACTTTACCTCAGATTTTCTCAGAATCGGCCGAGCTAAAAATATATTTGTGATGTTTATAAAAGCGTCTTAAAATTATTTGAGCACCTTTCCTTACTGCATTTGTTGGTTTATTTATTTATTTATTTTTGTTGTAAATACTTGTTTTCGTTTCAAAATTCTAGACTTTCTTTAATCTATTTTTCGTTTATTTCTTGTTAGTTTTCCAATGTTAATAAGGAATTCCAAGCTTCAAAGCTTCAGGTTGGCTGTGACAAAGAAGCCTAACTAAAGGAGAATTTGCCTTTGGAAAATGGTAAAGCTCTTTTATTATGCTATCTCCAAAGAATTTTAACGATTCGAAGTCTCATAAAATCGTAATTTCTCTCCAAGTTCTCCTGAGAGTAAATTGTAATCTTGTCTGACAAGTAATTTGTGTAATGTAATCTTTGTGTGTCACGCTTATACGATAGACACCAGGCTGGAATTTTAACGACTTATCAAGACTAAGGCAGCTGAACACATTCTGACCTGTCACGCGAAAGGGGAACGTCCGTTAAAAGCATTTTTCGAAATTGAATAGGAATTTTGAATATCAAAACTAGAATTTGCTTCATCGAAATAAGTATAATCAAAGTAAACATCATGAAATCGACAATCATTCCGATCAAAACCATCCAAATTAATTTGCTCAGCGCTCCAATCATTCATTCCACTCACTCAAACCATTCAAAAACGCTCCAAAATCACAAAAAATGATAAGATCAACAACTACTTTAAAACTTAAGATCGGTAGGTAAAACTACGATTTCATTGAAATGATTGAATTTTGTAAGCGTATGGTGAGATTGCGAAGACATAGAAAGCTATTCATGTAACCTGTATGCATGTTTCTTAAAAGGGGGGGGGTGATAATTATCGTTAATTTTGTTAATCTTGAAAAAAATTAGCGAATTGAAAACCTCCCTTGAATTTTACTCAAAACAAGCTCCACATATCCATTCAATTTCAGTCCAAAATCATTCACCTTGTCAATTCCCCGTTTAGAACCGTATTAAGATAAAGAAAGTTACCGATCGCCCTAATTTTTCAGCGAATGACCGACCGCTATTTCATTTGAAATTCAAAAAATATATCGCATAACCTGACAATCTGTTCGAATAAGTGTCCTGTGTGACTTTATGTCATTATGGGCGGAGACTTTAAAACAAACCAGACAGTGACGTCATATCTTGTCTGGGAACAATCTCGAAGGACCCTTTACTTGTAATTGAGCATACAAAAACGCTTATGCAATAACTATTTCTGTGGGTTTTGAACAACTCTTACATTCAAATGATAAACAAAATGGAGATTTTTTTCAATTGAATATACATTTACATGTCCAATATAGGGAATAAACTAATGCAGATTTTGATATTTACTTAAATCGAACCTTTTTGTTACACCTGTTTCAGTTGACATAAAAAAGACGACAGGGTTGAAATGATATAGAATCTAATTTCTTGTTTAAATATGAATACTTTTAATTTATCTATTCTGCAGTGCCCCTACCCCTCTCTATGCTTTGTTGAACATATTCATTCATGACGGGTTACGCGAAAATTGCCACACATTCGTAACATGGATAATCCCTGTGGGTTAAAAACTCAATATACACCATATATTTAGGTTTGGTGATATAAAAGGTATATACAGGCTAAAAAAATCGGACAGAAAGATAGACTAGGATATTCGTCTTATTCTAATTATTCAAAAACAGCTTAAATTACTTTTTAGCATTTTAGACCCGTGGAAACTGTTTAGTCTAGAAAATATACGGGACCTATTTAAAGATAACGTTCATTTGGCTATCAAAATTTACCCCGCGTTCAAAACGAAGACCTTTGCGAAAAGTGGATCCGTGTACTTATAAGCAAAGCAGGGTTCAAATCATCATCGTTCGGAAACGATTTGCAACCTGAAAAGGGGGCTTAAAACTATGGCTTCCGATGCGTCATTTGTATTTGCCCGATAAACTACTTGTTGCAAGCATTATTGAAAATGAATATCACGAGGTGTGTTACTCGTATTTTCTCACAAATAAAATCCTCATAGATGGGCATAACGTCCGCGAAAAGCTTGCTAAATAGAATACATATTTATAGTTGCAATCACAAGGTATTCATCGCCAAACGCAACTAAGGGGTAATTAATCCACCGAAACCGTCTCACCAAAAGACGAAATATAAATGAAAGCTAGATAATGATTAAATTCGCCCATCCCCTTTTTGTTTGTGGCGATTTGATTGAATAATGTATGACGCAACAAAATTGACTGACATCATTGGTTGACGCAAAACTCACTTGAGCTAGAGTTATTGGGAGAAAAATTAAGCCGATCGGTAAAACAGTTATAGTTCATATTCTGACAATTTACGCATATAACCTTGCGCTCCGCTAACGCTCCGCTAAGGTTATATCGCGTAAATTGTCAGAAATGAACTATAACTATTACGTAACATTCTAGTGATTTTCCAATAAACATGACCTGCTTGTTAAATACGAATATCCACAGAAAGGCAAATCTTTAGAGAACAATAGTTTGTTTCGGTACAAGATCGTTTTATCTTTCATCACGTAAACGACAAAAAAGCCGAATTTTCTCGAATGTCCTCGCCATGGCAAAAACGAGAGATGTTTGTAAAACATATATGCCCCCTCCCCAAATAACACGTAAATGGTATATTATTTGTCAATTAACTATGGGAAATATTTCACAAAATATGCTGAGTAGAGTTATGATTATTGTGCACTGCGCCTCACCTAAATGATATATATCCACATGTGAAGTTTCATTATCCAAGCTTGCATACGTTTTGAAATATACTCCGGACAAAAAAAGTCCAAGGACAGCCCAACCAACCGACCGACAAGTGCAAAGCAATATTCGAAGGGGGGCATAAATTTGGCTTGAACAGTTCAAAAAATGAAAGAGTTATCGATATTGCACAAAAAAGTGAATGTTTTATTTTTTAAATGAAAATTTGATACAAATACGAAGGCTTTTGGGGCAAATTACACCACTGGCATAAGTTAAGCATATCATATTAAAAATTTCCAACGAGGTTTGCATATGGGTTTGTATGTGGTTTTACGCCACTTTTAACAATCAGTCGTACCAAATAGACTATGGGCTACTGAGACCCCTGTTCCCCCCCCCCCCCGGGGGAATTTTGTACACTATGATTTTCTGAAAGGTACATGTATAAGCAACATTTTAAGACATGTTAGCACTCTGGCGAGTGGGGCTTTTGTAAGATACGTTACTTTGAAATCACCCACCCTAGATCCTTATTAAATGCTACATTTTGCTCCCATTTTGTGAAATTCTTTGTACAGATTGCGATTTTTAGTATTATCTCATCCATGATTCTTGAGTATGAGTGATAAAACATCCACAGAATCCTGTATGATTCAAGAAAATACGTGAAATATACGTTACAATTACAAAATTGTTTCTCAATATTCGCCTATATAAAGATATTGGCATTTGGACGCCAAAAATATTCAAAGTCAAGACTTGTTGGCAAAATTCACAAGGTAATATGATGAATTCATATTGACATAGTTTATTTTGGCTTGCATATTACTTGTTTTATGCGTAGAAATGAAAAGATTTGAGCATATGTCCTTTCAAACCCTTTATACAATGTAATTTCATATGCCGTTCATAAACAGAAAAAAGGAGAATGGCAGCTGCAATTTACTACTCTGATCATGCATAATAAAACAAGAATATTATTTATAATTGATATCCTTATAACAACAAATGCTTTATGTCTCTGAAGGAATGTTGTAATGTACGTTACCTCAAATTATTTTACCAAAACCTGTTTAAAGTGTTTTATTTTTTATCAATAAGGGTTAAAATTCTTTGAATTTATAGCTCTCAGTTCTGTTTCTTAGAAAATGCATCAGTCCTGAAGGCAAATGCATGACCAACAAAAGATCAAAGATCCCCTACCACTAATGGTATTAAAATTTAGACCTTTATTGAGAAGTCAATGTTATTTCCTTGAACAACCAAGAAGGAAATTCTTATTGAATGCTAGATTTTACATATTGTCTTTTAGTGTAAAGTGATAAATCATACAAATTGAAGTTAGTATCATTTGAAGTATCCCATTTCACAAAATTAAACAATTTGATAACAAGATTTGAGATCATAAATTTGAAATAGCCAAATCATTAATAGATGTATATCCAATTGCTGAAATCGAGATACCTACACCCTTCTAAATCAGCACAGATTTTAATAATCATTTAAAATTAGAAATTAAAAATATCTTGAAAAAAAATTCAATAAAAATAATGGCTTTTTGATAGATATAGATATGTATTTTGTATGTTGTACTATACCTATTGTTTAATTTCATCATAGGGAAATATTTGTTCAGCGCAATAACATATCTATCAATCACACAATGCAGCATGACAGCTAAAATATCTTAATCAATTGAAACTTTTTTTCAAAATTACTTAGTTACTTAAGCATGTGTATTATTTATCCCTTATTTCGTGCATTGGTTTATTCTTTGCCTATAGATGTTTTGAAACAGAATACCGATGGTCATAATCTAGTAACGTACTTTTGTTACCATTTGTATGAAACAAGTCGCAACTATCTTAAATGCACTTCAGTGTCAATACTGTAAGCAAGAGTTGTAGTTACTGTGCACTTCACTTCTCCTCCAGTAGATCTATCCACCCATTAAACATCAAGTCGATAGATATTATACTTTAGGAGATATGCTCTGGACAAAATCTAAGTATAAAAAAAAGGGCAACAACTCCAAAATTATGCAAGCAAGAGTGGTAGTTCTGCGCACAGCACTTTGCCTCAATTAGATCTATGCACCCATAAAACATCAAGTCGATAGATATTATACTATAGGAGATATGCTCTGGATAAAATCTTAGTATCAAAAATAACAAAGGGCAATAACTCCAAAATTAAGCAAGCAAGAGTTGTAGTTCTTGTGCACTGCACTTCTCCTTCAAGAGATCTATCAAATCGAAAAGTTTCAAGTTGATAGCTATTATACTTTACGAGATATGCTCCGGACAAAATCTAAGTATCAAACATAACAAAGGGCAATAACTCCAAAACTATGCAAGCAAGAGTTGTAGTTCTTGTGCACTGCACTTTTCCTTCATGAGATCTATCAAATCAAAAAGTTTCAAGTTGATAGCTATTATACTTTACGAGATATGCTCCGGACAAAATCTAAGTATCAAACATAACAAAGGGCAATAACTCCAAAATTATGCAAGCAAGAGTTGTAGTTCTTGTGCACTGCACTTTTCCTTTATGAGATCTATCAAATCACAAAGTTTCAAGTTGATAGCTATTATACTTTACGAGATATGCTCCGGACAAAAATCTAAGTATCAAAAATAACAAAGGGCAATAACTCCAAAATTATGCAAGCAAGATTTTTTGTTCTTGTGCACTGCACTTCTCCTTCATGAGATCTATCAAATCAAAAAGTTTCAAGTTGATAGCTATTATACTGTAGGAGATATTCTTCGGACAAGTTTAATGACGGAACCTCAGAATCTCGGAACGACAGAATGACGGAAGGAGACCATTACTGTATCCCCCTTGCCGAAAACAGTGGGGGATAAAAACTGCCCCGCCTACCATACCTATATTTGGGGGTTAATCTAAATTCCACGTTATCCTACAATAACGCCATAAATCAAAGTTTGAAATAGAATATGAAATTAGATAATGTCAACTAAAGAAATAAGGAACGTGTAGAGTTAACCAGGTCGTCAAATTGAAAGTAGATTGTTTTGGAATGAAATTGAATGGGTGTGGAGCGAGTTTTGAATTGGTTAAAAGGAAGGTAATCCATTACCGCTAATTTTGTTCAGGATGAAATTAATTAGCAATATTTATTACCACCCTTCGTTAAAATATGTATACTAGTTCTATAAATAACTGCCTATTTCTTCTAAAAACTATCAGACGCATACAATTTCAATTTTGCCATTGAAATCGCGATTACAATCTTTATTTATTTTGAATAAAGTTGTTGATTCTCGTTTTTGAATGGTTTCAGTGAGTGTTTTGAATGAGCGCTGAGCAAGTAATTTGGAATAGTTTTGATCGAGACAAATGCCAATTTCACGATGTAGTTTACTGTTCGATTTCAAACGTAATTGAAAACTGCTATGGTGGTGGCGGGCGTCGCATGCATATCTACAGTAAGGCTACATGACCTTAGCTACGTCGCTACGTCAACGGGAAATATTCGGGTTATTTTGAGGTTTATCATCCAACCAACCATTACAGAAGGCTGTAGCAATACATCAGGTATTCTCAGAAAAAAAGCCGATTTTGCTCTCAACTATGAAGTGCATTATGAGTTTTGTTGAAATTTATTTTTAGATGGAGTTGCGACAGAGAAGAGTGAAAAATTGGTATGGCTTGCCATGCTTAAGCCGGGTATTTGATATGGAAACTGTGTTGAGCGTTGCCTTTTATACGTGTTTTTTCACCTAAGAATGAAAATTAATTAGAATATCAAAGGACACACAACTCGAGACAGCTTGGTAATGAAAGCATTGCATGGCGTGCAGGCATTACATTAAACTATTAACAAAATGTTTGATGCCGGTCTTTAGTAAAACTATGTCATCAACTAGCGACAAAAAATGCGGTAACTTATAGTAAAAAGAAGCTATCGTTGAGATATTTCGGTGGGCTTATCTCGCTTTCATGCAATAATACATGAATTCTTTTTAATGAGATTCATGCGTGCTGTCAGAAAATACAAGGTATTCATAAAATCATTTTACTTGCCATTGATAAAGCACCCTCTAGTAAGGTTATCCAATAATAATTTCTATTATCTAGACTGGCCACGCGATGTGAATAACCAATGGTGCGAGCCAGTGCGTGATATTTCTTACAACTTATGTAACATGTGAGCGGCATAGTAAACTCACCATCAGCCTGTACAGCCGCAACACAGATTTAATATCATAAAGAATTACATATCTTCGACAAAAATAATTGTATAAAAATACTTCATTTTATACTAAAACGATTCCGTTAAAATCAAAATCATGTATACACTTTTGACTCTGCCTCTATGCAAATCAGAACTAGGGCCGTAGAACAATTATATCTGATATAAATATAGACACACGCGTATTGCATTCAGTGCCTTCAAATAAATTTCAGTGCAGTTTCGCAAATGGATCTATAGCGGAATGACATGGATTAAGAGGCGGGATATAGTTAAGGGTTAAATTGATTTGATTTAATGGAGTTTTTCGCCGCTTTCAACATTATTTCAGTTATATCGCAGAGGCTCGAGCACCTAACAATGGTTTACTGGTATTTCTCTCGCCAGTACAACTACCACATCATTTCCTAGTCTCCAGCTGCTATCTCACACACGTCTACGATTACCAACCCATTGATGAGAGACAAATGGTCAGGATTTAGTTTAACTTAAGTGATTTTCGATAAAATATTTTCCTATATTCAAAATTTCAGTCAAAGAATGTAACATAATTTATAAAGTCTTTCGTTTATCCCGAAAAGCCAAGCTCAAACAAAATAATGTGCGTATAGGCATACTGTTGCATGAAATTAATACACCAGTGTACATATAAAATAGCAAGTATATAGTAAATATAACAAATTTATACAATGATCAATGAAAAAAAAACAAAAAAAAAAAAAAAAAAAACAAGAGCACTTTATACGGGTGACAACGCTTCGCTGCAGGTACAGGATATTGCAAAATAAAATAATAAAAAAACACACACACACACACACACACACACACACACACACACAAAAAGTACTTTTACAAATTACTCTCAGAAATATCTCCATTTATATCGTCTGGATAGCCCTTGTGATGGTGAGCACCCATGTCCATGGTCAAGTTTAGTGAAAATATCTACAACAACAAAATATCTTCATTAAAATATGTCACGCCAACGTTTACATCTATGACAAGGCATAACCATGGCCAAAGCGAACAGCGAAAAGTAATCACTTTACCTCAGATTTTCTCAGAATCGGCCGAGCTAAAAATATATTTGTGATGTTTATAAAAGCGTCTTAAAATTATTTGAGCACCTTTCCTTACTGCATTTGTTGGTTTATTTATTTATTTATTTTTGTTGTAAATTTACTTGTTTTCGTTTCAAAATTCTAGACTTTCTTTAATCTACTTTTCGTTTATTTCTTGTTAGTTTTCCAATGTTAATAAGGAATTCCAAGCTTCAAAGCTTCATGTTGACTGTGACAAAGAAGCCTAACTAAAGGAGAATTGGCCTTTGGAAAATGGTAAAGCTCTTTTATTATGCTCTCTCCAAAGAATTTTAACGAGTCCATGTCTCATAAAATCGTAATTTCTCTCCAAGGTCTCCCGAGTAAATTGTAATCTTGTCTGACAAGTAATTTGTGTGATGTAATGTATGTGTGTCAAGCTTATACGATCGACACCAGGCTGGAATTTTAACGAATTGTCAAGACTAATACAGCTGATCATATTGTAATCTGTCACGCGAAAGGGAAACGTCCGTTAAAAGCATTTTTTGAAATTGAATATGAATTTTGAATATCAAAACCATAGGGGTCCGAAATAACCCCCCACCACCATATATACTAATAATATAAATATTTATATTATTAGTATATATGGTGGTGGGGGGTTATTTCGGACCCCTATGATCAAAACTAGAGATTGCTTCATCGAAATAGGTATAATCAAAGTAAACATCATGAAATCGACAATCATTCCGATCAAAACCATTCAAATTAATTTGCTCAGCGCTCCAATCATTCATTCAACTCGCTCAAACCTTTCAAAAACGCTCCAAAATCACAAAAAATAATAAGATCAACAACTGCATTAAGAAATAAAAATCGGTAGGTAAAACTACGATTTCATTGAAATGATTGAATTTTGTAAGCGTATGGTGAGATTGCGAAGACACGGAAAGCTATTCATGGAACCTGTATGCATATTTCTTAACCCTTTCCTGTTTTACAAAATTTTAGACCTGTCCAAATTCAAAGGTTTTGCAGACGAAAATTTAAAGTGGATTTAATTTGAAAAATAACCATTCAGTAGGGTAGAAAATAGTGTAAAAAAAGAAGAAATTGCTTGTCAGAAGCAATTTCTTCTTTTTTCACAATGTTTTCTTGATCATAAAATCACAGGCACGTAAAAAGCAGGGATTAAACAGCAAAGGGTTAAAAGGGGGTGATAATTATCGTTAATTTTGTTAATCTTGAACAAAATTAGCGAATTGAAAACCTCCCTTGAATTTACTCAAAACACGCTCCACAAATCCATTCAATTTTATTCCAAAATCATTCACCTTGTCAATTTCCCGTTTAGAACTGTATTAAGATGAAGAAAGGTACCATTCTAGTGATTTTCCAATAAACAAGGTCTGCTTGTGAAATACGAATATCCACAAACGGCAAATCTTTAGTAAATAATTGTTTGTTTCACCGTAAAATCGATTTATCTTTCATTGCTTGAACGACAAAAAAACCGAATTTTCTCGAGTGGCTTCGACATAGTAAAACGAGAGATGATAGTAAAACATTTATCCCCCCCCCCCCCGACAATAGGTCAATGGTATATTTTTGTCAATTAAAAAATGGCAATATCTCACAAAATATGATGAGTAGAGTTATGGTTCTTGTGCATTGGAATTCTCCTCGAAGATATCTATCCACCAGTGAAGTTTCATTATTGAAGCGTGCATACTTTTTTAATATACTCCGGACAAAAAATGTCTACGGACGGACTGACCGACAAGTGCAAAGCAATATACTCCCTCTTCTTCGACGGGGGCACAATATGGCTTTAACAGTTCACAAAAAGAAAGATTTATAGATGTTACACGAGAAAAAAACGGATTGTTTTATATATTTAATGAAAATTTTAGACAAAATACGAACATTTTTTGGACAAACTACACTACTGGCATATCATATTTAGAATAACCAACGGGGTATGTATGTGGGTTTGTATGGGGTTTTACGCCACTTTTAACAATAAGTCATACCACAGAGGTTGTACAACCTAAAAATGGATTCCTAGTATTTCTAAAACCATCACACCCTTTCCTAGACTGCAGCTGCTCTTCGACAAAAGTAAAAGATAATCAACTTATTTGTTGATGACAAATCGGGAAAGATGGGTGTCGCGATCGGGAATCGACCCTGGACATTTTAATGATAGTCCGACGCGCTACCACTTCGCTATGATGGCGGACTTTCAATGTAAATGAAATCTCCAAAATTCGTTCTTTTTGGGTTCAGAATAATACAATTTGCATTCCTTGGCTTATTTAAACTTTCGGTTTAATTCGGTTTATACGGGCGAAAGACCGGGCCCAAGGCCCGGTCTGAAGACTGCCTATAGCTTACGGGTATAAATTGAGAAAACAGAAGTAAAATAACAAACAATAGAAATAGAACTCATATACCGTTCAAGTCAAAACGTCCATTTTGAATTCCCCATAAAAACCTCCTATGTCAGGCCGCGTCCGTTTATCTCCTTCCGGTCACTCACTTTCCTATACCCTGAATAGGTGTTTCGAGACACAGTCTAATTTTTTGCAACAACAACAACAAGTTTCCGAGTGGTTATCAAAAATTATTTTAAAGAAGTTTTTTTTAGCTAAAAATCGTACAATACAGTCAACCTACCTTCTAAAAAAATCCTAACTAAGTAAAGAAAATAAAATTTGGCAGTCATTTCTTTAATTATTCGTCAAAAAGGGATTTTACGTAACTTCTACGGCTGCAGAAAATTCTAGTTCAAAATTTGTTTACACTTAGAACAGTGACGTCACTAAGCCTCATTCTGAATATTGATGCAGAGGTGGCACTCCAGTATTCCAGTACTTCCAGGTAGAAAGGTAACTTTTAGACTAGGAGACATATCTTCAGACTATGCATATCTTACAAAAATGACAACTTCTGTCTTCAAGAAAATTTTCGGTTGCCCATTATTAAAGTGATTTTAGTATTTTCAAACAAAATAGAATTCATTAATTTCAAAACTGATCTATAATAAAAGATTAATAAATATGTTATCGAATTAAATGTTAGTGGGTTGTTGTCTTTAGGAAGGTAAAACTTTCGCTATAAGCATCCCATTCACATAAAATTTTCACTGAGATCTCTTGCAAAGATTTTTTTACGTTCACCCAAAATTTCAAATAATTTGGTGATGGGCCAAAATCGGGCAAAAACGTACCTAGCCCTTTAATACCTTCAATACTTTATTTAGATTGGGCTTAGAATTTGTTCCTTTTTTGAAATATCTAGAACAGGCACTAAAGTCAGGAAAAATGTAAGAAAGGGAAAATTGCTTGCTCGAGGAAACCTAAGTATATTTGTACTTACAAAGGATGAAATTTTTGTGGGTTTTTTTGTCTTTCTTTATGTTTTCATAGAGAGCTTGTATGGGCAATGGCCATGAGTCTAAAGTCTTTCTGCATTGCTTCTGATCTTGGCAATTTTAAGGCTAAAGCTTTTAGTAAACTGGTCCAATAGATCTACTTAGCTTTGGATGAATAAGCATTGACTCAAAGTTTGAGGCTGATTAAAAGTGCTGTATTCAGTTTTATGAAGAACTTACTGTACAAGTGAACTATCCGTATATTTACTTTAGTTAAGTTTTGCATTGAAGTATTACTGATAGTTTGTGGTGGAGTTAGGATCTATACATTCTATACATTCTCGGTGCATACCATTTCTGAAACAGTATAATTTTCAAGATGAGCAATCTGCCAGTAATACCTGAAAGGGGAGTTAGGCAGTATATATAGATAGATAGCAAGAAATGGTATGGGGCAAGAAATGGTCATCAGTCAGTAAAAGTCTCATTACAAATGATTTTTATTTCGCCCGTTTTCTAGGCTTTGCCTGATTTCATATCAATTTATAATGCCTCCACGCTTTTGAATGATGACTCAGCATCCATTGATCATCGAAAATACAATATTTAGACATGTATGTTCTTAACATAGGCATTCCGAATGCCTTCTCCTGCAGCGGAGTCTAACGAAGTTGTCCAAGATTCTCAAGAGCTGGTTATCAAGCACTCGGGAACCTTCGGCGATTCTACGGAATAGACCTCGGGAATAATAAGGGGGCAGCCATGAAAGCGCGTCATTTTGCACGTGGGTTTATATGACGTCACAAACATAACTAAGGATGACGTTGCGAAAAATAAAATCAACATAAGGTAAAAGTTGGGCACATAAGGCCTATGATTTGAAAACAAAACGCAGTGTTTTACTGCGTTTTGCTTTCAAATTATAGCATGCCAAAATGATCTCCACAGACGATCGAAAAACATTAAAGGAACTTACTTTTCTTCAAGCGTATTAACCAAAGTACCACCAGGGGCCAGATTACGGAAAAATGACCAAAAATTACTACACTTACGTCCGAGGTACTTTTCAATTAACGGAAAAGTCCGAGCGATGTTCCGCATGGTGATCAAGAGGACCCTAAACCGCTCACCTGAATTTAATTGATCCAGTGGATCTCTACAAAGTAACATTCTAGTAAAATTCATTGAATTGTTGCCTAGTGGATGAGGACATAATATTCAAAGAATTCATAGCAAAAAAAGGGCTCATTCTACAATCCCAATATTAATGGTCCAATTACAACGTCACAAACATTTCTTGAAAAAAAACACCAAAGATAAATTTTGGCATATTTTCATTTCAAATAGCCTTTTAATTAGGAGGTGATGTTTACAGATTTTGTAAATGAGAAAATGCCCCATTCTGCCACACCCATATTTGGGGGTCAATCAAAGTTTCACTAACAACTTTGATGAAGGGTCACCCAAGGAACATTTCTGCAAAGTTTGGTTGAATACCACTCATTGGCTACTAAGGAAAAGATTTATGGGTCAAATCTGACCCGCCCTGCCATGCCAGTATTTGAAGGTCAATCAAATTTTCACTAACAATTTTTGAGAAGGGTTACCAAAGGAACATTTCTGCCAAGTTTGATTGAAATCCACACATTGTTTATTGAGGCAAAAATATTGAAAGATGTTAGGGTCAAAAACTGTCCAGCCCTACCAAACCTATATTTAGGGGTCAATCAAAATTTCACAAACAAGTTTTGAGCAGGGTCACCCAAGGAACATTTCTGAATAGGTTGAAATCTGCCTGTTGTTCAAATATTTTTATTGCATAATCAGGCCACCGGCCCATACACAAGGATACAATACAATTACAAACAATACAATTTATAAATTTTAGTGAAGTGTCGATACCTTACTGTTTCTATAGTTTAAGTACAAACTGATAAATAATTCTTGTTTCAATATATTCACATACACATATAAACTCGTACATACAAGGCATACACTCATGTGCAAACATGCATACAAACAAATATGCATATACATACACACATGCACATATACATCCACATGTTCACATATGCACATTCCATCATATTATTCTGAGATATTCATCCCGCTTTTTAAATGCATAGTAAATAAACATAGCAAGATTACGCAAGACATTCTGATTTTTACTTGACATGATATTTATGAAATTTTGAGTAGGTCCTATGTTATTTATTTTGATTAAATATTTTGTTCTTAAATCTTCATAAAGAGGACAATTTAATAGAAAATGTACCTCGTCCTCTACGGAGCTTTCGCAGTAGACACAAAATCTTGACTCACGTGCAATGCCATGGTGTCTACCTTTCTCTACCATTAGATTGTGTGAGGAACAGCGGAAATTCGCAATACTTTTCCTGAATTTTGCGATATCAACTATGGTAAGGTAAGACTCTATCTCAAACGAAGACTTGTACATTTTATAGAGAACTAATTTTGACTTTGAATCACACTCTGATATCCAACTTTGAATATATTGATCTTTCAGTCTAGATGCATATTCATAAAGAAATAATTTTTGGTTTGGTTTCTGATTTTCCCACAGATATCAAAATCCATTTTTAAAAAGATTAAGACGGATTTCAGTACCCAATTTCTATGCCCACTATCATCATATAACCTTAACATGTCATAGCATTTTCTAACATATCTTTCACGGGGTAGGTTCACTGAGGAGAAGATGTTTAAGGATTTTAGAGTCAAAAACTGCCTCGCCCTGCTATGCCAAAATTTGGGGGTCTATCAAATTTTACCAACAAGTTTTGAGTAGACTCACCCAAGGAACATTTCTACAAAGTTTGGTTTAAATCTGCCCAGTGGGTACTGAGACAAAGATGTGAAAAGAATTTAGGTTAAAGAATAACCCGCCCTACAACACCCATATTTTTTGGTAAATCAAAATTTCACAAACAAGTTTTGAGAAGCTTCACCTAAGTAACAATTCTGCAAAGTTTGATTGAAATCTGCACAATGGGTACCGAGGAAATTGATTGAATGGAGTTTAACGGCGCTTTCAACATTTTTTAAGTTATATCCTGCAGCTGGAACACCTTAGAATGGATTCCTGGTATTTCTCTCACCAGTACAACCATCACATTCTTTCCTAGCTTCCAGCTGCTATCTCACATAGGTCTAGGATTATCAACCCTTTGGTGAGAGAAATAGTCAGGAAGATTGAGTGCCACTGTCGAGGATCGAATCCAGGGTACTGAAGAAAAGATAATAAAAGAGTTTAGGGTCAAAAACTACCCTACTCAACAACGCCCATATTTTCAGGTCAATCTATATTTCACGAAAAAGTTTTGAGAAGGGTCACCTAACAATCATTTCAGCCCAATTTGGTTGATATCTGCCCAATTGCTACTGAGGAGAAAATTTTTTAAAGATTTTGGGTCAAAAACTGCCCTGCCATGTCACACCTATATTTGGGGGTCAACCAAAATTTCATGAACAAGATTTGAGAAGGGTACCCAATGAACGTTTCTGCCAAGTTTGGTTGAAATCCACCTAGTTGGTTACTGAGAAGATGTCTGAAGAATTGTTGATGACTTTCCGACTTCTGACGGACAAAAGGTGATCACAAAAGCTCACCTAGAGCACATTGTGCTCAGGTAAGCTGATATAACGTAGTTGGCTTGATAAAAAAATTAAAAACAGAGACTGTTTAACAATTCCCATTTCATTTAATCATAAATAGGATTAACAAACAAATTGTACCTAAAGTTTTTACTCCAGTGTCAAAATTAGAGATTGGACAAAAAATCGTTTACAATTGAAAATCAATGCTATCAATAAAATCATTAACATATCAAATAATTTAGATCCACATTTTCTTTTTTACCTCTGGATGAATAGCCTGTCCTAGATTCAAGTTGTAAATATTCACAAAATGTTTGAAAAATTTTACCCTGCTTTGCATGTGTTGTCATATGCAAAGCAGGGTACAACTTATAAACATTCGCAAATGTTTTTTTTTATCCTAAATGCAGGGTTTGTATAAGTGGAAGATGACAATAGAGTGTTTGGAGAAGGTAACACTGCATTTCTGTGTAAGGCAACTTTTACCCTTGTCATGCTGAATTCAAATCCTCTTTCAAAATTTCCCTCATATCAAAGTACTGACAGCCCTAGAATCCAAAGATGTTGGGCAATCTCTCTTTTTGAAAGTCAATTTTAGAACAATTCTGTTAGGAAAAGAGACAAACAGGTGGTGTAGACCAAGATCAGACTGCACATAGGTGCAGGCTGATCTTTGTCTTAACCTCCTGCAAGAGCAGGAATATTCCAGCTTTAGCATAACAAGGGTTAATATTTCACTGAAAGAAAACATTTAGAATAATAATGCCTAAAGTATTTGAAAACATTGTGGAATTATTCATAAGAAATGCATAAAATTGCAGTTTTGGAGAAAGTCTGATATTATTTCTTGGGCAAAAAGTATACACCAATGAAATTACATTCAAATTTTCATTAATGTAATGGCAAATTAATTCACAATTTTGAAATCAGCCCTGCGTTAGAGTTTCCTGGTTTACCCCTTCAAAATCGTTGTTATCTAAAAGCATAAGCAAATGACATAAATAATGTCATTACAACACCTATAAAAGGTAATATTATGTGATCCTGTATTGTCACCATGTTGTCTGGGGAAACTTAAATCCATTGATCCAAAAAAATTGAATTTTGCATTACGCAGTTTCTACCATAAAACTTTTCTTAATACAAATGCTTTCCAAACAAATCATTTTGGCTTCTTCCATTTCAGATAAAGGTCCAGGGTAAAAAAACTTTTGTCATACTATACTGAGAATTTTCTCAAATTTCAATTTGAGATTAATGCTTTAATTCTTATTTCATACCAAAATAAATGTGTGAATATAAAAGATGGTATTAATAAGTAGTCATAAATAATAGCTTTTGAACATATACTTTTATGTTTATACATTTACAAGTTCAAATTCTTAATCAGAGAATATGCTCAGTTGAGCACAAAAACAGTTATATAATCTTGGACTGAGAAGAACAAACTTGGGTTTTGCAACTATCATAAATGAAATTTTCTACTTCAAGAACAAAACCATTTCAAAACACAATTTAACCTACTATATATTTTCTTTGCTTGACTACAAAGAGGCGAAAGGTCAAGTAAGGCAATGAACTGTTAATATATTTTAACACGGTGGCTTAAAACCCATGTATGATATAACCTGAATTACATAAAACTTAATGCACAATAATGGATATAATTTCTTTTTAGAGTTGATCTATCCATGAATAAAACCTGATGGGGGGTAGGAGTTATATGCAAAGCAAAATTCTCAGGCTCCTCCCTCGGATCTTACATTTTGCATATATCTACACCTCCATCAGACTTTATTCATGGACATATAAATGCGAGAATGAAATTATTTCACAAGTTATGCTAGTAAAAATGGAGTTTTGTGATAAAATAATAGCAATCTTTGAAATAACAAACAGCCAATATTTACATCACCAGTATTAAATTGTCAAACAAATACCAAATTTATCATGATTTCATATGAACATGTATCAGAATCTTGAATGAGCAAATACTTTATCTTTCTAACAAAATATATCATATGCAGTCTTTCAGAATAAATTTGGTTTTGAAATCCAATGGTGACCATCTTGGAACAAACTCAGAACTTAGAAAGCTGTACACAGGTCAGTCTTGTTGCAGTCTACAAAGACTAACTAGGTTCCAAACAGCATTTTGTAGATTCCTTTCATGACAGAGGTCGATTTTCATGACTTATTTTTTTTTTCTAAAAGTCAAATCTAGATGAATTAAGATGGATTTTACCAATTCTTTTCATATTTGCTATTTGTAAATTGTATATTTTGTAAATTAATTTGAGTACCTATATGTGTGGTTAGATAAATCTCATCCAAGAAGATAAAAACTATACATTAATAACAAAATGTTAGTATAGGTAAACCATGCTATTCGAATGTTTATAAACAGACGAGTTGATATAGATAAATTGGGTCAAACGAAATTTTTGCTGTAATGGTCTCTGACTATACTGAAAGATCAAAGAAATGCAAAACTACTGGCATTTTTACCATCCTTTGAATTACATTGGTAAACATCATGTGTCATAGCGTAAAACTAACATACTTTCAAAACCGACCTTATCTTGAAGAAACTAAAATTGAAACGACAAATTACATTGCAAATCGATAAGAATAAAAAATGTTTTTCGTGATGAGTTTCTTTGCTCTATCAGTATATAGGGGAATACATTTTTAATTAAGTTCTGTTATCTCACGCTTATTAAATTTCAGTTCAGTCTGCCCCTTCTCCTGGCTATACCACATTTTCCCGCGTTTTCGAATACCGCTGTTGGACTATAGTGTCCATCAAGATTTATGCATTCTGATTGGCTAAAAAATTTGTCTTACTCCTCAATGAAATCAATTTTAAGTAAGCAGCTTTTTTATAAGCTTCCATATGAAGTTGCCCTACAAGAAATCTGTTTCATTATTGACATTTTTTTTATATTTTTGCTCCATGATATCAAATTATACAATATGAAGATAGTATTTGTTGATTTCATTGCATTCATTGCATATTTATTAAATATCACTATATTTTATTTTCACACCTCAATGAAATCAACAAACACGTTCTTCCTCTCTTAAATGTAAGACTATTCAAATTTAAAAGGAGTCACATCAAAATTTGATTCCTCATTTTTTTTGCCTTCTTTGATATATAATTGGTCAAACCATACTAACAATGCAACAATAGCTCATCTTTGTTCAAATTAGCTAAGCTTTAAAAATCAAATGAAGGCGTATGGTTAGAATACACATGTTCAGACATATATTAAAATCAACTGTATCATTTACAGATCTGGATTCAAAAAACACCCCATCCCTGTTTGTCCACAAGTCTGTCTGTATGTCGTGTCAGTCAATATTGCACAACCATCTATCCCTTGATCACAGCTATTGGACGTAGTTTGATGGCCTTTTTACTGATTCCAGCAAGATGACCTGCAGAAAATATAGGAAAACAGAATTAACAAGAGCCATGTCGGACATGTCCATCCCCCGCCATGAAAGCTTGATAGTAAACTGAAGCCTAGTAGATTAAGGATTCTATTGTACTTTAAGAAATTAAACCCCTACAAAATCTAAGTCTTAAAAATAACAAAGGGCAATAACTCCAAAATTATGCAAGCATGAGTTGTTGTTCTTGTGCACTGCACTTCGCCTCCATGAGATCTATCCACCCATAAAGTTTCAAGTTGATAGCTGGGGGGATAAAAATAAAGATCATCGTAAAAATATGTAATAAACAAGATAGTATTTTTGAGACAAAAATAACCCCTAGTATTTTTTAAACAAATGTAAACCCTTAAGTTTATTCTAATTTATTTAGGTTCGATTGGGATGAAAGCTTAAGCTAATTGAATCACTCTTGAACACTCAATCCTGGTGTTTTCACATACCCGAGAGAGAGACAGTGGTGTAAACTCACTGCTATCCCATTCTACAGCTGGGTGAACTGGGGCTGGCTATTAAGTGTTTTGCCCATAAACACAACCCTGCAACAGAGGGGCTTGAACCACCGACCTCCGGGTCACGGGTCAAGTGCATTTACCACTAGGCCACCAAAGTAGTCTAACAGTAGATTTCAGCCACTGCCTATCTTTCAGGTATGTGAAAACATGAGGATTGATTGTTCATGAGATATTTCACTGGATTATAATGAAGCCTTTAGCTAACAGCTGCTCTTAACCCTTGTCATGCTAGACCCAGAATATTCCTGCTTTGGCAGGAGGTAGAGACTAAAATCAGCCTGCACCTAAGTGCAATCTGATTTTAGTCTATATCACCAGGCCTGATTTTCTGTTTTTGAACCAGAAGAGATTAAAAACAACATTTCTAATGCAAAATACTGATTCATAATAAGATTATCTAGTATTTTCAGTAATTTGGTTTGAATGCAATTTTAACCAAAGACTTTCATTCAGCATGACAAGGGTTCAATACTCAATCCGCCCTGCATTCAGGATGACGAAATGGTACAAACAAATTGCCAATTAAACTCCACTTTGCACACAAGTGCACATGCAAAGTGGGGTATAATTTGGGTTTGCACTGCTTTGACATTCTGAATGCAGGGGTGAGGTTTTAATTTACCTGAGAGAGAACATTCTATAATTGATGCATATTATAAAACAATGCATAATTTCAACTAATCTGAAGTTGTTTAATTCGCATATTCATTTCATTGAGATGTTTCAACATATGATAAAGGAACATTAAATTTGGCTTTCATAAGCAACTTACATGTATCGACTACATCTGTCACGTTTTTGTAAGATTCTGGGGCCTGAAAAGAAAACATAGAATCTAAAACAGTTGTACAAGAAAACTCTGTGAACAGACTTGACAAAAACTGAAATTTCATTTTTCACCTTGACCAAAGACCTGAAAGGTATCTGATGAGACTTCAATGGTAACAAATGGTAAATCTAAGTACTATTGAGAACAATGTTGTTAAGTAATTTTAAATATGTCAATAGATGTAGGAGCTCAACTCCACATAAGTCTTATTTAATTTGTTTAAAACCTCAATTGCCCTTGCTCAGTGCCCTTGCCTTTGGAGGTATGTATTAATTTATTTCAAATAGCATAGATATTCACAAAATTGACTTTTTTCAAATGTAGAAGAATTTCAGCTTTTGAAATCCAAACTCTACAAATGCAAGCCAGGCATATTACTGACAGAGCCGTCCAGACTAAGTTGTAAAGATAAATAGGATGATCACTTAAATTTTACAATTAATGAATAATACCATATATGAACATTATAGGGATAACGGTCTTTTTCACTGCATTTATTGGGGTATAAAGTGCAATTGCCTTAGCACATGGCAAATAACGCCCGTAGGGCGTTATGTTCAAGCCATGTGCTAAGGCAATTGCACTTTATACCCCCATAAAAGCAGCGAAAAAGACACTCGTCCCTTATAATTGCAATCCTCTTGATCGGAGAAACTATTAAAATACTGGGCCAAACATTAAAGCTTCAAGTCTACTTTCTGTGCGTATAGATTACACATTCTATTTTTAGATTGTGTTTTTTTTTTTATCTCGCTATCGAAGTGAAATGTCATAAAGTAAAACGAATGATACACAAATAAAAGACAACTTTGAAAAACCTAGAGGTAATTATGACAAAAAACTTATTTATGCCAAGTTAGTCTGTATTTTTAAACGAAAACGGCGTGGTCGGTCTTGGTTGAGAGGGTTGCTTGATGATCTTCGTCGACTCACTGTTTTCTTTTGATAGTTAACATCGGCTCAGAATCATTTACTACAAGCTTGTTATCGTAAATTCTTTCGAAAATATCTAAATTTATAATGGATTAAATAGCAATGTTGCGTTGATGATCGGGAACTAGATTAATTCGAGTTCCTACAACACAGGCCTTGCAGATCGAAGGTCGTGGGTTTCCCGAAAGACCTATTGCATTTTATACAGAAATAAAGTGCAATGAAATTCCCGACATGATGTGATTTAAACTAAACAAAAATCTTTATTTTATTGGATTGCAATTATTGTATTGTGGGAAGGCCATAAGTGATTGGAAATGTTCAATATGTTGTTTAGGCTTGAAGACAGAAAGACATATTGATTAGAGTAATTCAAGTAGTATTTGACCTTTGATCCAGGAGTATCAAAATAACCTATAGAGAAATTTGTGACTAAAAAGGGAAATTGCTGATTACAAGCACTTTCTTTTCCCACAAAATCTTCACTAAATGCCGCTTTGTCTTAATTCAAAAGGTTCATTAAATGTTGTCAATGACTGTAAATTTTGGCTGGTCTAGGATTTTGTTGTCTGTTAAGAATTATAACACACCTCTTCCATAACAAGTTTAGGTGATGCCACTCTTATACTAATTCCTTTCTCTTCTAGAGCGTTCAGTACATCTGTGTAGTCTAAGTTACGCCTGGATTTTGCTCGTGATAATGCTCGACCCTGAAAGTACGGTAATTAAATATCTATATTTATGATATGACCTAAGTCGCGGCATGGCGGGATTGAAATAAACCCGTTGAATATTTTTGTTATTACACGGGTGTTATTACACTAGTGGAATAACTATGCAATCAAGCTCAGAGGGAAAAGCAATGCTATCTTGTAGCCACTAAAATGCTGTCATAAGGTATTAATTGTGACATCAGTTTTAACAGCGTTATAAGTTTTGCGAAAAATTGAAAAGCTGAATTTCAAGAATTTTGACAATTTTATAATATCAGGTCATATTTTAAATAGAATATTAAATGTGTACTCATAAAATACTGAATTTATTAAACTCATCATCTACTTACAGATAAAAACTAGGCAAAGCCTCGTTTATATCTGTATATAGATGACTTGTTTAATAAATTCCGTATTCCATGACCACTCATTTAATATTCTCTATGTAATAATTGATTTCCAGTTTGAATTTGTAAACATTTGTGCAAAAATGAACTATCATGAAGTATGAAAAACTATGGACCCAAGTCAGACCTTTCCCGCCTCTCATTGACATCAAGTGGATCCAATCCCTTTTCCAAATATTCAATTTCAAAGATCCAAGATGGTCAATTTTCGCATGAGAAGGTGACAATTATTTCAGTCAATCTTTTTCTCTCTAATTTTTTTGGGGTGTTCAATTAATCTCAGTTTTGTTCTTATTTCAAGTTGTAATAAGAGGTTAGCTACTATTTGTAAAACATATCAAAAGAATACATTTCTTTGTCATATTCCATGCAATTTTTCCTTTAACTATAATTTATATATTTTCATAGGTGGCGGTATCAAAACATTTTTTACAAAAATCTATATATATGCTGAGTAAAAGACAAGGTTTGTTTCAATCAAATATACATTTCATACTGTTTGGACCTAGTTTTATTTTTTCATATAATGTGACTTGTCTGTCAAAAAGGGACCATCTGGGAACTCTGTAAAATAAATATTTGAAAACGAGATTGGGTCCTGTCAAATTTGTTTGTTTGAAGGAAGCTTTACGCCACTTTCAACAATCTTTCTGCTATATCTTGGCAGCTGGAGCTCCTAACAATGGTTTCCTGGTATTTCTCACACCAGTACTACCATCACATCCTTTCCTTGCCTCCAGCTGCTATCTCATGTAGGTCTTTGATTATCAACCCATTGGTGAGAGACAAATAGTAGTAAAGAATGAGTGCCACCGTCGGGGATCAAACCTGGCCATTGGTAAGAGACAAATAGTTCGAAAGAATGAGTGCTGCTGTCAGGGATTGAACCTCCTATTAAATATGTTGGAAGCTATCAGCAGATATAAATCAGAGATGGCTTGCTATCTAAGAAGCAAACAAAGCCAGTCACCCAATAGGTCTACTTACAGCGCCATGACAAGTTGTACCAAATGTTTCCATCATTCCTTGTTCAGTTCCTGTCAATACATAACTACAAGTACCCATCGTACCACCAATTAACACTGGCTGACCTGTCAACTACAAAATTAGAACAGAACTTTGATAACATCCATATTTAAGAAGCTATGTAAGAAAACTATCTCAAACTGTTGGCTCCTAAAATCCAAATTTGGCTCCATTTTTTTCCATGTGGCGAAAGTGTTGGCGAAAAGAAATTTCAGTCCAGAAAAGGCCCTGAGCACTTGCTGACTTAGGTCAAAGCTTTTCACACTTGGCCAATTTTCTGAATCTAGAATGATCATTCTACCTTTCTGTATGAGAATTTTTGAAATGGTTGACTTCTACTGCAACAAAACTCATTTTTATTTCTTTATTTAACCCTTTCCTGTTTTACAAAATTTTGGACCTGTCCAAATTCAAAGGTTTTGCAGACGAAAATTTAAATTGGATTTAATTTGAAAAATAACCATTCAGTAGGGTAGAAAATAGTGTGGAAAAAGAAGAAATTGCTTGTCAGAAGCAATTTCTTCTTTTTTCACAATGTTTTCTAAATTATAAAATCACAGGCACGTAAACAGCAAAGGGTTAAGAGAGTCCCTTATTGCATAATGGGACACATTTTCATGTTCATTTTTAGAACATATAATCATAGATAGGATACAACTTTCCCTCATTATTTCATACCTACCTGATAATCTACTGGTATAAGTGGATGGTGTGGTGGGAAGGCTCTTGTTGAACCCTTTCTATGTACCAACAATGTTTTCTGTTTGCCATCAATAAAATGTTCCTCAACCTTGGCTATATTATGCGATACATCATAGATTACATGCATGTCAAGATCATCCGGTGTGGAGTTAAACATCTTGGCAAATGCCTGAAATCAGACCAAACATCTATAGTATGTATTCTGCCTGCCACTAAATTTTGCTTTAAGTGCAATGTTATAAGTATCCTTACTTGTCAAATTGCAGATTGATCATATGGGCTAAGTGGGGTGGATATTTTTGCTTTCTGAGAATACAATTAATATTTTACCTTCCATTATCAAGGAACTAAGGCAACATAAATGAAAGTTCCTATATAAACAAAAGATGTTTGTAAAACATTCACGCCTCCATAAAAGCAGATCAATAGCCTATTCTTTGTCAATGAACAAAGGGCAATAACTCACTATTAATCGTTCTTGTGCACTGCACATTCTACTCAATGAGATCTATCCACCAGTGAAGCTTCATTATTCTAACTTGCATACTTTTTGAGATATGCTGCGGACAAAGAAGGACTACAGACAGGCTGACTGATGGACCGACTGACAAGTGCAAAGCAATATTCCCCCTCTTCTTTGAAGGGGGCATATATATTTGCACTAACAACAGTGTTGCATTGGTACCTTAATATATATATATTTAAAGTGGAAACAAAATTTGCTGTCGCTGCAGTCAGTCTATTTTTCAAATAAAAGTTTTTTTGTTTTTTTTGTAATCTCCTCTTTTTGTATGAAAGTTCTAAAATACATAAACAATCCAATAATAGACTTTCAATTGTCAGTCTGATATGCCTTCAACCTAAACAACATAGATTTGAGCCGTTACTGACCTACATCAAAACATATTTGGCTAGTAACAGTTATTTACACCTAGCTTTTAAGAGAAATTGCCACTAACATCAGCACATGTAACAATAATCAGATTGAAAAAAACAACAAATAATTACATAGAAACTTTTTATCATTTTGCTCTACATGAGTTTTCAGTTATTTCTTTAAGGTAAAAAATTACAAATGTATAATCAAAGGATAAATATCTGTCTAGACTATTTCAAAATCAACTAAAATTGGATTTTAATTTCAATCATAAGGAATGACTCAGTGAAGGTAATGCACACTATAAGTGTCTATAAGTATATTAAACAATGGCACAGTGCGAAACAGTCGTAACTCCCTATATGTTTATAGGGAGTTACAACCGTTTCACGCTGAGCCATGATATATAGTCTCTACCAAAAGTCTTGCGCTCAGACACCTTGATATCTACAAACCAAGACAAGTTACATATTTACCTGTCTGGCTAAGAAGGTCATACTAGATCTGTTGACCCATGCGTAGTTAGCTGCCCCTGCCATCCCCTTCAGATAATCCTGTCCCTCTTGTGAGTTGATTTTGGCACAAGCCAACTGTCTGTCATTGGTGTTGATGTTATCTCTCTTCATCACTTTCTCCATAACAACTAGGGAATCTGGTGATTAGTGAAGCAGAGGTCAAGATGAGAGGGGTAACTCCAGTCTTAAATCTTTATTTCTTAATAAAACTCTATGATGTGGGTACTCATTGGAATTGTCTGATGGAGACAATTCCACTAAGTACCCACAAAATTGTGTTCGAGCCAGGACTAGTGAAATATTCAAATTTGAAATCAAAAATAACCCCCATCCCCTATATGTAGCTCTGTTATTAAATAAAGAAGAGGTGTAGACAAGAGAAGGATTACCACCATCCTAACATTGTGTTACTACACATCAAATATTAAGATAGTCATGCACTTCTTGTGAGTTAATTCTAGCACAAACCAGCTGTCTGTCGTTGGTATAATTGTTATCTCTTTTTCATTACCTTTTCCATCACAACCAGGGAATCTTATAATAATATCAAAAGTTAAAGGTTTATTGATCTTACACAATAAGCAAAGCCTTATTCTACTTCTTTGATGCTACAATGACGAAATGACAATTATATTTCTTTAATGAATGTTTTGCGTGTAATACTAAACAACATAATGAGATCATTTGTTTATTTGGCTTTGCTTAAATATCGTCAATTAGGGTGAAATGAACAAAGGTTGGATATCACCTATTTGTAATTTCACTGGTTGGTCAGTGAGATAATAAAATGAGCCTGTGTGTGACATTTCCTACAATTTGAAATGTTCCTGAGGGGCAAAAATTAAGCAGTGTGAAAGCCACTTATTGTAAATATAAAGTTACCTAATGGTCTACAGATACCTTGAGACCTTATCTATTTACTAAATGCATAGTGAAGACTCTGGTCAGACTGTGCTAATGCACAGGCTGGTCAGAGTCTTTGCTTTGTGCATTTTTCAAACTGTTGAAAATCTCATGCACAGGCTCAAATGATAATCTACCATAATTTCTCGATAATCTACTGAAAAGCATTAAAGAATACAAAGTAAAATCCACTAATCAATGATCTCATTGAAATAAAATGATTTCTCTAATTCAATTTACAAAGTACCTGTCATCATATTTGTAATCATTCAAACAGACTCAATTGCATGATTTTTTAATACTTACCAGTTGCGACCTGATGTCCCAAACCTCGACTCCCACAATGTATCATAACACACACTTGACCTTTGAACTCTACACCCATCTTCTTGGCAGCAAATTCATCATAAATCTCATCAACAACTTGGATTTCTGCATAATGGTTTCCAGCCCCCAAAGTTCCCAACTGAAAAGGAGTACAGCGAATTCATTCCTTTGTTATTTATTTCACCACTTGAAAAATTTCTTACTCAATAGAGGCTTTGATGGTACTTACTGCACTGGAATATTTCAGAATTGATTGATTGAATGGAGTTTAACGCCGCTTTCAACATTATTTCAGTTATATCGCGGCGGCCGGAGCACCTAACAACGGATTCCTGGTATTACTCTCACCTGTACTACCATTACATCCTTTCCTAGCCTTCGACTGCTATCTCACATAGGTTTACGATTATCTACCCATTGGTGAGAGACAAACGTCGGAAAGGATATTTCCGCCACCGGGGATCGAACCCACGACTTCCAGGGAATATTTCAGAAGAAAATTTGCTTACAGTATAATAAATCCTATATTTTAATAGGGCATTTGTGGAATGCTGCAATATCAGCAATGTCAAATTTCAAAAAGATACCTAGTCAGGTTAGCTGAGAAAGCCTTTAGAGGGATACCATTAAAGATCTAATACTGCCCTGGGATTTTATTAGCATCACATTTCTTCTATAAGGGGATGGGGCTTTATTTGAGTCTTGAGATGTTATGACATGAAAAAAGTGGCCAAATCTAAAAGAAATTTACTATTTTTGCAAGTTGAGATCAAAACCATACATGATTCATAAATAAGTACAATTTACCATTCTGTGGGAGTGAGGTTTAACAATTGTCTGAATTACAATCCTCTTTCAGAATTGCACTCATATCAAAGTACTGAAAGCCCTAGAATCCAAGGGAGTAGGTAATCTTTCTTTTTGAAGGTTAAATTTATTTACAACTCTGCCTTCAAAGGGGACAGAGAGGTGGTGTTGACTAAGATCAGACTGCACATATGTGCAAGCTGAATTTTGTCTATACCTCCTGTCAAAACTGGAATATTCCGGGTTCAGCATGATAAGGGTTAAAGGCCTTTGACTTCATACAGGCTACACTACACTCAAAAATGTTTAAATAAAATCAATCATTTGAATATTAAATTAACATAAAAACTAAATAAATAGGCTGAAAAAGCCAAATTGTCCCCCTGTTAAAACAATCTAAACAATGATTTCTTATGGTGGAGGGTTATAAGAGTCTTCAATTTTTCTGGAAATCAGTCAAAAAATGGTTGTTTTGACTTCTAAAGAGGGGGTGGTGTTACACATAGCATGAGGTTGTATTAGAACCTTTTAAGGAGTATTAATAAAGCTAGAGTTATCCACCTTGATAGTATAAGTTGCTTTTTTGATAGTGAACATGAGTGCCGAATTTCTAGTGAATGCCTTCAGTAAATCAAAGATAACACAAATGCCAAAGACAATAACAGTTGCAACAACGACAGTACCATGGATATATCAATACCTCAGATTTTCTTTGAAAACATCTGAGCTAACTAGAACTGTCACAGATACCCCTCACAAGAACTTTGTCAAAATGTAAGTGCTATTAGCACAGGATGTGTTTGTAACAAAAATTGAGGACATATGCAGCATTTGTGTGAAGTTTCATGATTCTTGGTAGCTTGGTTCTTGAGTCTGGAAACGAAAATTGAACAAAAATTGACAGTGACCTTGACCTTTGACCTATGTGACCCAAAAACAATAGGGCACTTCCTTGAGTCATAAGCAACATTTGCATACAGTTTCATGATTCTAGGTAGCTTGGTTCTTGAGTTAGAGTCTGTAAACGAAAATTGAACAAAAATTGACAGTGACCTTGACCTTTGACCTATGTAACCCAAAAACTATAGGGCACTTCCTTGGGTCATAAGCAACTTTTACATACAGTTTCATGATTCTAGGTCATGTGTTTTTTGAGTTATAGTCTTGAAACAAAAATTGAACAAAAATATAGGTTGTAACAATTACCTGTGGGAGTCCCCTTTTCTTTGCTCTAGCACTAACTTTAGATGGATCTGCCTGTAACATACGACCATATTCTTCACAATGTTCTTTATCTTCTGCCCAGATATAACCTACAACAGACTCAATTGTCTTCATTCTAAATCATAACATAATTTTTGGAAGAAATTACAAGATCTAATCCAAAGATCTTATTTGCATGTTCCATTTACTACATTTTTTGGCACTACTTTAAATTTCTTCCTTCCAGATCAATCAATCTCTAAACTGCTTACGTTTGGGCTCCATACAGCTAAAATTATATAGTCTTAGTCCAACATTTATAGTGCCTTTTACCCCATGTATGAGATTAAGAAGCCTAGAGTGTTAAAGTTTAAAAAAACAAGAGGACCATGACGGTCCTATATTGCTCACCTTCGTCTTTTTGAGTCCTCCCTTAGCAAAATTAAATGCTTTAAAGATCATAAAATGACCATTAGATTATTCAAAAAAAGACATTATTCTTTTCCAATGATCCCTGCATATGTTTCTAGCCTTTTCTAAACCAGTTTCATGTGACCTGGCCAACATTCTGCCCAAGTTTCATGACTATTGATCCAAATTTGTGGCCTCTACAGACTAGAGTGTAAACATAAATTGTAAGGTCCCTTTTCCCATGATATGACATGTATCCTTCCCATTTTCAAAAGGGTTCATCCTTGAGACCTGGCCAACATTCAGATCAAGTTCCTTGGAGATTGGGCCATATCTGTGGCCTCTAGAGTGTGAACAAGAAAATTGTCATTAAGGTCCCTTTTACCGTGATATGGCATGGATCCTTCCCATTTCCAAAAGGGTTCCTCCTGGTGACCTGGCAAACATTCTGATCAAGTTTCATGAAGATTGGGCCATATTTGTGGCCTCTAGAATGTGAACAAGAAAATTGGCATGAAGGCCCCTTTTCCTATGATATGGTTTGGATCCTTCCTATTTTCAATAGGGTTCATCCTTGTGACCTGGCCAACATTCTGACCAAGTTTCATGAAGATTAGGCCAAATTTGTGGCCTCTAGAGTGTAAACAAGAAAATTGTCTATAAGGCCCCTTTTCCCTTGATATGGCATGGATTCTTCCCATTTTCAATAGGATTTATCCTTGTGACCTGGCCAACAATCTGACCAAGTTTCATAAGGATTGTATAATATTTGTGGCCTCTAGAGTGTAAACACTAAGATTGTTGACCCGGAGGACGTACGACAGACGACACATGACGGACATTCAATGATCACAAAAGCTCACCTTGAGCAAGATGTCCTCATGTGAGCTAAAAACAAAGTTAGGAAACTATTATAATAATTCTTCAATCGTTACCATATGTAATTTTTCCAGAATTAATAATTCACACATTTTTGGATTTGTAGATATATATACAATTACATTTGAATATGTATATATTAAGCAACCATCTTCAAACAAGAGGCCCAAGAGGGCCTGTATCTCTCCACTGGCTTTAAAATCTTTAGACTTTCATTAAATAAAGCTTACTTTAAATGAATACATTAACACTCCAAAATCTCCTAAGACCTATTTAGTAATTATTAAATGGTTCTGGTCCATATTGCACCAAAATACTCAATCACAATGAACCTGCAACCCTTGACCAATCTTATTAAAACATAAGGTTCAGAAGATGTCGTTCAAAGATTTCGGGCTCAAAATAGGCCCCACCTGACATGCCCATATTTATGGACCAAACAAAATTTCTTGAACAATTTAAGTAAATAGTCACCCAAGAAACATTCTGGTAAAGTTTCATTGAAATTGGCTTAGTGGTTCCGGAGGAGATATCGTTCAAAGATTTTGGCCTCAATATAAGCCCCGCCCTGCCACGCCGAAATTAATAGGCCTATCAAAATTTAGCAAATAATTTTAGAAAAGAGATACTCTAGGAACATTCTGGTAAAGTTTCATTGAAATCAGCCAAGTGGTTCAGGAGAAAATGTCATTTGAAAATTTCGGGCTCAAAAAAGGCCACGCCCTGCCACGCCCATATTTTTAGTCCAATCAAAATTTCTTGTACAAATTTAAGTAAAGGGTCACCCAAGGAACATTCTGTTAAAGTTTCATTGAAATCGGCCCAGTGGTTCAGGAGAAGATGTCGTTCAAAGATTTCGGGCTCAAAAAAGCCCCACCCTGCCACGCCCATATTTATGGACCAATCAAAATTTCTTGAATAATTTAAGTAAAGGGTCACCCAAGGAACATTCTGATAAAGTTTCATTGAAATCGGTCCAGTAGTTCAGGAGGAGATGTCGTTCAAAGATTTCGGGATCAAAATCAGCCCCGCCATGCCACGCCTATATGGACCAATCAAAATTTCTTGAACAAATTAAGTAAAGGGTCACCCAAGGAACATTCTGATAAAGTTTCGTTGAAATCGGCCCAGTAGTTCAGGAGGAGATGACATACAAAGATTTCGGGCTCAAAATCAACCCCGCCCTGCCACGCCCATTTTTATGGACCAATCAAAATTTCTTGAACAATTTAAGTAAAGGGTCACCCAAGGAACATTCTGTTAAAGTTTCATTGAAATTGGCCCAATGGTTTGGGAGGAGAAGATTTTTAAAGATTTCAAAGTGAAAAAATGCCACGCCCTGCCATACCCATATTTGGGGGCCAATCAAAATTCTTTGAACAATTTAAGAAGGGGGCCACCCAAGGATCATTTCTACCAAGTTTCGTTAAAATCCGCCCATTGGTTTGGGAGGAGAAGATGTTTAAAGAAAAAGTTTACGCACGGACGGACACACGCACAGACGGACACTCTGCCATGACAATAGCTCGCTGGCCTTCGGCCAGTGGAGCTAAAAACGGTTGTAAAAGAAAATGGTTGCTTGGTACAGGTTTTGTTAACAAATAAGAAGAATAATTTTGATTGAATATGTACATTTTTGCCAATTTCTCAAGCATTGAATTATGTGCAAACTGATTAGAATCGTCTATCGTCTCAATGAGAATGAAATTATGAAACTTTTGTTAACACTGTTGAACATGGTTACTTCAGAAAAGTTGTGGAACTAAAACGGGTCCAATTCCTCGAAGAGGGAAATTTCAAAAATGGTTGATCAATAAAAATTGTCCCTTAATAGACATGGTGACTTGACCAATATGAACTGTAATACTATACAGTATTCTTTGAGACACACTTCCACTTACCCTCTCTTAATGACCAGTCCATTCCCATTTCAAGAGCATCCTCTAGATCTCTGAAATAAACAATAATAACACATCTTACGGTAGTTACCGGTACCCTCATTGAGTTGATTGATTGATTGAATGGAGTTTAACGCCACTTCAAATATTATTTCAGTCATATCGCGGTGGCTGGAGCACCTAACAATGAATTCCTGGTATTTCTCTCACCAGTACAACCATCACATCCTTTCCTAACCTCCAGCTGCTACCTCACATAGGTCTACAATTATCAACCAATTGGTGAGAGACAAATAGTCGGAAAGAACGAGTGCCACCATCGGGGATCGAATTCGGGACTTCTAGATTGACAGTCCAACTACCCTCATTTAGACAACCAAAGTATATATATTTAAGTAATATCAATCATGGGTACAGAGATAAGACCTTCTGTCCAACATAAAATGAAGTGCTAGTCAACCTCAGTTACATGACACTATTAAAGAGCAAAGTGCGAAAAATCTAAGACAAAACAAGATATGTTTGTGAAACACGAATGCCCATGGAACAGCATTTTTTTTAAAGTTTGACCTTGACAGATGACCTTGACCTTGTCACATGACCTTGACCTTGTCACATGACCTTGACTTTGGTGTACAGCTTTGTATGTCAAACACTTTTGGAGAAAAGGCAAAGGTTAAGTTTTCGGAAAGACGGACGGACGGACAGACAGACAGAAGGACAGACAGACGTACATGAGTGAAACAATATGCCCCCGATCTCTCGATATTGGGCATTAAAAAAGGGAATTAATTTTACAAAATACTATCAGCATTGACCCCCTTGATAGTCTGGATAGCTCTTGTGATGATGAACAGACATGCCAAGTTCCATAGATATCTTCAACAACAACAGAGATATAACCAAGGTTGAAGTTTGCCATAGCCCCAATGCTTAGACCAACAACAACACCAACAACGCCAAGGTAATCACAATTTCTTGAGTTTTCTCCCTGCTATTAGCTGAGCTATTTATGGTAGTGACAAATTATTTCAGGTTTTCCTTGGTTTTCCTTTAAATAAAGCCATCAGAGTTAATAAAGAATCAATAGATGTACTCACTTGGCATTCATAGGGATGATTCCCTTAGATCCGACACCTACAGGTATATGGTCAAACAGACACTGTGCCAGCTGCTCTTTTACTGGGGTCACATCTTTCTCGGACAAATTGGTTCTCAGCAGTCTCACACCACAGTTAATATCAAACCCCACACCACCAGGGGAAACAACTGCATCTGGGTCTGACATGTCAAACGCTGCCATGTTTCCTGCAAGATATAAAATGTTATAATTGAATCAAAAGATGTTATGTTTTACTTAATAACCAAATAGCTGTTTTACAAATTTTATCCCTTGTTACACTGAAATTGGAATATTCCTGCTTTGGCAGGAGGTATAACAAAAGATCAGCCTGCATAACAACAGATCTTGGACCCCAGCATTTTCAGCATTAAAGACATAGAGGATAATTGTTTGCTTCAGTGTAAGATTGATTTATATTTCATTGAGTGATCAACAAAAGCTATATTTTCATGAGTGGCAGAGCCATGAGTGAATATATAGCTTTGGTTGATCACGAAATTAAATATTAATCGATCTTACTTGAAAAACAAACATTTTTTATTTCTTTATTGCGAAAATGAGAGAAAATGTGAAATATTTTAGGTCATATTTTCGTACAGTGTGTCATTTTAAACGTGATTACTATGCAGCTTTCATAGTGACGTCACTTATTTCGCCCAGCATAGATGACGTCAAATAAGACGAAATGCACAAAAGCAGGGTATAAGTTTTTGATAATTTCTCTGCTTTTACGGTGAGATTATCAAGTGATAATCTACTCGATAAACCACCAAAAAGCATTAAAGAATATGTTTTCTACCCTTTGATACAAACATTAGGCTGATTAAGATCTTTATATCATCATTCCAAGATTTGCCCATGGACAAGCAGCCTTGAAAAATGTACTTGTCCTGCAAGTAGAAAAGGCTATGTTGGAAAAATTAGGCATAGGAATTCCAGACCCCTGATTAAATTGTGATGGGAGACCACTTTAATATTCCTGCATACTATTTAAGGTTTAGATATAATCCCTGACACCTGTGTCAGGAAGGGTCTTCTTTGACTCAGCGGTTAGCCCATTGGTCTTGTAAAAGGACAATATCTGTATTTCTATTTCACATAGGCTCAACCCCTTGTTGGGTATATTAAACTATGCTCATTTAGAGACTTTCTGGTTGTAAGATAGGGTTTGTCCAAGATTGGCCCTAGAGCTGATTATGTCAGAATTATACCAACTTTGTAAGTGCAATAAGCACATTACTCCCTATATAGGCAAATTGTCATCAGTATGACGACTCTTAAGGGAGAGTTTGCTATATGGGCTATCACTTTTACCTTCCTGTATAGGTTCTAAGGTTCAAATATACCTGTTTCAGGGAAAACCTTCTTTGCCTCTGTGATTAGTGCTATATGCTTGTAAACCAACAATTCTATACTGTATGAGCTGTACAAGCCAGTGTAAAGTTATTTCAGCTAAGCTTTAGTAACAGACTTTCTGTTTATAAGTAAATGTTGTCCAGAAGTTGTACAAAATCATAGAAAAGTACCGGTACTTACCTATTGCAAAGCCATAGCCACTGTGTACATCTGGAAGACCAATGGATTTCTGAAGGAGAACAAACTTGTATTTTACCAGTATGAAATGTTAAAAACTTAACATTATGACATTGATTATTATTACCATAAAGAAGAATATATGAGTAGTCTGTGAAACAAAGGATGTTGAAAAGTGGTCCTGAAATACAAAATTTATTAAACAAGTAATCTGTATACAGATTACAACAAGGCTATTATTAATTTGGTATTCATTAAACACAAAATTGATACCCTATTTGTGATATGTTTTAAAAATAAAATTGTCATACTATTAAAATTTTCTGATGAAAATTTTCCAATTTACGTATTATGCCATTATCAAAATGACATGAACTTACCAATTACGACATCATTTTATACAGTAATAAAATAGAGTTGCAGTATGCTCTGAGCTCATTTCAATAGTGTAAAAAACTTGTGTTAAATCAAATTAGACTATCGCAGAGTGGACTAATACCACCCTACAAATGCTTGTCAATAATAAAAAGCCATTTTCCATCAAAGGGCCATAACTTTGAAGTCCATCCATCAATTGCTGAGACATTGAGTGGACAAAAATGTTACAAACAGATGGACCAACTGACCGACCAACAACCTGACTCCTATAAACATACTTTAGTTGGGATAGATATACAACACAGTTATCTGGCAACGCTCTGGTCATATTGAAAAGTTAATTCAATCAGTATCTTCAAATCATTGCATTATGACAACAAGAGCACCAAATGCAGAACCTAATGCTTGGCTTCAGGTGCTGATTGCGAATAACTGTTTATAGAAAAAGGGAATTGTTCATACATTATTCTTCTAGGGATATCCCCTTTAAAATATGGATTAATAAACTCTTAATGACTTCACCTACAACCTTAAGCCTCCACCAATAACATGGTGATATGCTGATGGTAAAAAAGATAAGGTGAAATGAACACTTTGATTAAGTTTTTGATAATTTCACTGGTTAGGCTGTGAGTTTATCAAATGATAATCTACTTTTTTTTCTTGATAATCCACCAAAAAGCAATAAAAGAAATGATCATCATTTACACTTCTGCTGCTTTTTACAACCTTTTCCTGTTGTACTCAAGGTTTTGGCAAGCAGTCCAATATTAGCCTGCTTAAACTAACTTCCTACACTGCCTGCTTTAAATTACTTCCTACACTGCCTGCTTTAAATTACTTCCTACACTGCCTGCTTTAAATTTACTTCCTACACTGCCTGCTTTAAATTTACTTCCTACACTGGCTGCTTTAAATTACTTCCTACACTGCCTGCTTTAAGCTAATTTCCTACAATGCTTGATTAAACTAACTTCCTACACTGCTTGCTTTTAATTAACTTCCTACACTGCTTGCTTAAACTCACTTCCTATACTACTTGCTTTATATTAATTTACTACACTGCTTGTTTAAATTTAATTCCTGGTAATGCTGCCACATTTTAAATCTGTTACAGTACTCACCCCAACAATTCCTGGTAATGCTGCCACATTTCCAATCTGTTACAGTACTCACCCCTACAATTCCTGGTAATGCTGCCACATTTCCAATCTGTTACAGTACTCACCCCAACAATTCCTGGTAATGCTGCCACATTTCCAATCTGTTACAGTACTCACCCCAACAATTCCTGGTAAAGCTGCCACATTTCCAATCTGTTACAGTACTCACCCCAACAATTCCTGGTAATGCTGCCACATTTCCAATCTGTTACAGTACTTACCCAGACAATTCCCGATAACACTGCCACATTCCAAATCTGTTACAGTACTCTTCCCAACAATTCCTTGCTACAAATTTCAATTCTGCTACAATACTCCTTCTTACAATTCCTGGTATTGCTGCCAATCTGTTACAGTACTCAACTCAACATTTCAGGGTAATGCTGCCACATTTCCAAACTAATACAGTACTCACCCCAACAATTCCTGGTAATGCTACCATATTTCCAATTTGATACAGAAATCGCCCCAACAATTTCTAGTATTGCTGCCACATTTCCAATCTGTTACAGTACTCATCCCAACGATTCCTGTTAATGCTGCCACATTTCAAATCTGTTACAGTACTCACCCCAACAATTCCTATTAATGCTGCCATATTTCCAATCTGTTACAGTACTCATCCCATTAAATCCTGGTAATGTTTCCACAATTATAATCTGTTACAGTACTCACCCTAACAATTCCTGTTATTGCTGCCACAAATCCAATCTGTTACAGTACTCACCCCTACAATTCCTGGTAATGCTGCCACATTTCCAATCTGTTTCATTCCTGGAGAAAACCCACCATACCCCCCTGTACGACATGACTGCTTGAGCTCATCAAACATCAGTTTTTCGAGAAAATCATTTACAAAAAACATCCCTTCAACCTGTAAGTGAAGAAGTATTTTGGATGGTATTTGCCATTTTTCAGTAAAATGGTTATATTATCTTAAGGTCTTGTATGAGCTAAATGCCAGCTGAAAGCTATTAAACACATACATCTTGACAGATCTTAAACATGTATGCAATGGCTGTTGTCAAGGAAATTTTTCTTTGATCAATTGCATTTGTATAATGTGCTTTCAAAACTTAAAAATGCAGTTTTTTTTGGTAATTTTAAAGGGGGAAAAATGCCAAAATACCTTTCTTTTAAAGAAATTACAATATATCTTTTTCTAATTTTTCAATACACTGCAACTCCATTCAAACGCTGTGGTCGGGGTCCAAGAAATGAAACAGCGGAAGAAGTGGATGTATCTGTTATAACGCTGTACCCCCCGGCCGCTGCCGACCCCCCCCCCCCCCTCCTGATGTGAACAATAACCTACTGCGGAAACATAACAGACACAGGGTCAATATTGATAACGATATCGGATGTCTAAATATACATGTACATATTTAGGCCATCGTATTTTATACTTTCCAAACTCGGTAATGAATTGAAGAACAAACGCGGTTTATTACTTTGGTATTTTTTATTTTAGGATCGTTTTGCTGTCCCTAAAGTAAACAAAACTATCTTTGATAAAGTAATCTAGTTTGTAGGGTTAGAGGATCGCAGACTCCTCTTAGTTCTCTGAATCCCGATTTCTCGGGCCTACCCGCCCGGCAGCTGAGAAACACCGATAACGACGATCTCAAAAGGGTAAAGTTAGTAAAATCTATAAAGTATCATAAGATCAAAGAATTTCATATTTTAAATATTGTCTTCGCAAAAATAGGAGAAAATAATTATCTACGCAATCAAAATAAACAATATCCTACGCCCGATCGAAAATATACCAAAGTAATCGAATCTCTCGGAGTGCAGGACCTTATTCTTCGATGAGTGAGAAAAAATGCCGTAAATTCAATTTAATGAATCTGTAGCTACGACATTTGGATCGCAGGTCTGCGGAGATAAGCTAATCCATTTAATACATCATCTTCACAAGTCAAGGGATATCGAAAGCTTCTTCTCGAAAACCGTATTAGTAAAATGTTCGTAACCCTTGGTTTTACAAGTTGTTAATTCTCGGCTTTGATTATAGGCTAGTAAATCGTCAGGAGAGAGAGTCCAGACGAAAGCGAAGCGACGCGGTCACCATCAGTTTCGCGCCATTTTTAGTTTCAGTGGGCCAACTTATTTCTCGCCCAAAAGGGTCCCGATTTTGATGTTTTTCAGCCGAGCCACAATTGGAAACCCGGCCCTGTGTTCCGGCTGACAAGATGCTACAAACTGTTTTCAAATTATACCCGTTTTTGCAAGCATGTGCACGCGCAAAGCGGGGTATAATTAGAAAACGGTTTGTAGCATCTTGTCAACCGGAACACAGGGCCGGGTTTTAAATTGTGGCCCGGCTGAAAAACAACCAAATCGGGCCCCGCCCGGGGGAGAAATAAGTTGGCCCTTTCTTTGAAGCTTTCAAGCGGGAAATGTAGGTTTATATATAGCTTCATGTTTAAATCTGAATGAAGTTGTCTATTAAGTGAGCGATAGGAATCAACGATAATTATACATTTTGGGCTTTGAATTTTCAAACCCTGACTATAATATGAATAAGTATAATAAAAAAGAAAGAAAATTTTATCACTTATTGACAAAAAACGTAATATTTATAAGCAGATTCAATGGGGGTGGCAAAGGGAGGTAATAAACCAATAAGTTGGGTAAGGGGCGAGTCGCTTTTTGAAACGTTATTCAACAGCGGTAAATGTTCAAGATTTGAGAATATAAAACGAGATTAGCTTATTTTGCGAACGCACGGCTTCTGATGAAATTTATTAACTTGGATTTAATCGCATGCGAGCTAGACTTTTCGGTGTCTAATTACGTCCCTGCCGCCGACAAAGCGCAGTTAGTAGCCGGCCGGACTGTCAATATTGGGATTCTGTGTTTCTCCAACGGCTTTCTGACTTTAAGTCACTCATCCATGGGTTACTAATAGTAGACCTATGTGAGATAGCAGTTTTGGGTTAGGAAAGGATGTGAGGGTTTTACTCGTGATCGAATTCGGTACTCCAGCGGTAGTGATATAACTAGCCTATAGGCCTACGTCTTCCAGCAATCAAACTAGCCATTTCTCTCTGACCTGAGGCATTTATCGCCACCACTGCTCCGCGGGAGGTGTGAAAAACAATTGTATTGATTTACCTGGCTTCGCTCAGTATCGATTTTCTCTCGATGTCTTCACCCTTCGATCTAAAATCGCGATGAAAACAGCGTTAACGGCGGATCGATTGATTGATTAAATGGAGTTTAACGCCGCTTTCAACATTATTCCAGTTATATCGCGGCGGCTGGAGCACCTAACAATGGATTCCTGGTATTTCTCTCACCAATACAGCCACCACATTCTTTCCTAGCCTCCAGCCGCTATCTCACATAGGTCTACAATTATCAACCCATTTGTGAGAGACAAATAGTCGGAAAGAATGAGTACCGCCGTCGGGGATCGAACCTGTGAACTCTAGATTGACAGTCCGATGCGCTACCAACTGCGCTATGATGGCAGCAACGGGGGATCGAGTAACATCGCCGCAGCATCCCAAAATGGTCAACCCCCCCACCAATTTCGGGAGCCGAGCGGACCCCGCATTATAATGGATTTAGCGCTCTAACAGATTTCGTTATAATGGAGTTACAGTGTATGTTTAAAAACTGTACTTTTCTTTATTTAGTAAGAAAATTAGCATACCTTTCCATGTAAATACAAAAGACTTCATTTTCTTATAGTGACCCTTCCTTATTGAATGACACTTTTTATACATCTTTTTTGTAAAATTCAATACCAGTCATTCAACTAATGGCAAATGTTGAAAAGAAGCTTGTTTTTTAAATTTTACCATCATTATTCTAAGCTATTTCCATACGCAGAATCTTATGAAAACCAGTCTTTTTAAACAACACGCCAAAAAAAACATAGAATAAACCAGTGCAAACTTCCAGTTTATAGTCAGGAGGCCACTGTTCATTGTCGCCTTAAACCTATACTGGATTTTTTCTTCTCTGAAATTCACTTGTCTGCAAACAAGTGTTTAGAGCAATGATACTCTACTAATCCAAAAGGCGTAGTGATTCCTCAACTTAGATCTACCGTATTGACAAAAATAGGTTGGAATTTTAAAAGTACTGCCTAGGGGTGCCTACGCTCAGCTGTTTGTCTATTCTTCAAAATCAGTTGAGCAGTTTGATCTGATCTAGAAATTTTGCCTTTCTCTAAACCTCATTCTGATGGCTTTGTGCAAAACAGTTGTAACTGCCTATTATTCTATAGGCAGTTACAACTGTTATGCACTGAACCATCGATTTGGAAGCAATTAAAATTTTTGATTCCCATTCTAGGAAGTTTTCTACAATAGGTATCTAATTCTTGAGTCAAAAGGTTTAGGTAATTACAGTACTTTTTGATGTTTACTTTACCTTCATATTCGGAACAAACCCTTTCTTTATTCTCCAGGCACATGCTCCTATTTTCTCCAGATAACTCAACTCTTCTTGGTAGGTTCTTACAACCATTGTGGCTGAAAACAAACATTCAATTATGGCTGAAAACAGACAATCAATTGTGGCTGAAAACAGACATTCATTTGTGGCTGAAAACAGACATTCATTTGTTGCTGAAAACAGACATTCATTTGTGGCTGAAAATAGACATTCAATCAGAGTAATAGTCTGACTTCAACAAAATCCGGAATATAATGACCAGTTATTCCCAAAAATCTTTTCATCTGCCTGTTTGACCATATGTCAATGGTCAAACATACACTCATGTTGGGCAATTCTGCGCTTCGTCTAATGCTGCGCAGCTATATGACGTCATGTCAACTAAGAAAATGTCCGCTAGACATAAAATCAGAACAACCTATTTTTCAAATTCAAAAATTAAATCAATCAATCCTTTAAAACAAAAAAGTCCATATGTGTATTTTAAAGTAAAAGGATTTTCGTTTTTGTCTTAGTGTTTTTCAGTCTAATTCCAATATATACACGGGCATTAAAGTTAGGTTCTTTCCTGCACTGTGCGGGTTTACAGGGGTTGAAAAATCTTAAAAACCCAACTAGTCCTGTAGGACTACTAACCATAAATTTCAACTCGCCCTTAAACCAAATGAGCTTGCCATTCAAAATTAATAAAATGTAGGTTATTCTTATCACAAGAACACAAGTCATTTGAATTGGTTGAAATTTTCATATCCCGGTATAAATTTAACTTGTTGTGACAGTACTTGAATGAAATCAGAACTTTCCACCCAGTGTGGTGGAAAGGTATGTTCACATGACTTGTGTGGAAAGGTATATTCATATGACATGGTTTGCTATTTTGTATTCAATATTAAAGAGATGGGTAATCTATGTGTTCTCAACATGTACAGAAGAATATCTTAATGAGCAACACAGATAATAAGGAATTTGAGATATTAGCAACCTGGACCACAAAACCATTTCTTCTTTAGCCTATGAAAAATCTGATGGATAATCAGCACTCTTATCATTGAATCTCACGAATAATAGAAACAAATTTTTTGAACCAGTACCATATTTTATTGAATATTAGAAACAATCGGGAGATTAAATGCGGACAAAAAATTATTAAAATACAAATAAACAAGTTTTGACCTGGAATAACTTCTTTGCTAAAGATATATATTTTTCTTTCGTTGTCCGAGTGTTAACTACGCTTTTAAACAACCAATGTCATCCCACATGGCTTTTTGAAATTATAATCGGTGATCGTTGAAATGCGACCCGCTCCCCTTTTTAGTGTGTGTGTTTTTATTTTGTTTTTGTTGTTTTATAATTTTTTACTAAAAGAAAATCTCTAAAACCACCCCTAACATCTTTCTCAAAGAATTTGAAGGCTTTTGAAAGGGTGCAGATATGATTGAACGCAGCAAGTGTACATTACCGAAATTAGATTAATAATGCGTGCATAAAAATCGCTGTTTCGAAGCAATTTTCTAAAGAAAATTACTTACTTCAAATGAAAAAATATAATCCTTATCAATTTTCATTCCCTGGTTTAGCCGATGAAAACTGCATTGATAAAACAAGTCGGTGCCTCTGTTCATCACCGGTTTTTGTTATTTTACTTACTTTTTATTCTTGAAAAAGTGTCTTTTACAAAGCAAAAATGGTATATGAGTTCAGTCGTCTATTTATTTTTTGAGTACATGCTATATTTTTACATGAATTTTGTACTTGAGTTTCATAATTGCACAGGATTAGCCGACTGCACTACATTTTCAGCCTGTGACAGTTGATCCTTGATGTCATGCCTGACTTCAGAAGCTTTCTCATGGATTATTTTTGATGATAGGTGTTTACGGCTTGGAACCTGATATTTGGAATCTGTTAGCTCCATTAATTTACCAAAGTAAGAACACCCAACAACAGACAGTGAAATTAGATCATTTGCGATGAAGGAGACCAGAGCATCAGTTATTTGACGTTGTCATGTGTCTGTCTTTGAATATTCTGTGTGTGATTTCACAAAGCCTTTCAGAGTTGCCTGTTCTTTAGATTGATCAGATGTTTTCTAAGATGTTAGGCTAATAAGGGAGAAATTCAAAAACAACTTACTGGACAAACTGTCAGATAAATCCAATAAATAAGCGATGGCATTCCTTTAACATATAATCAGGGGTTCAATATTATAATAAGGTCATCTTCTATCGAATGAAAATCTTTAAGATAATTGTGCATAAAAATAAATTTTTTAACATTTGTCCGAATAGTTGTACATCCGAATACTACTACAGACAGGAGGTACCACTGAATCTCGTTACTCCTGAAATTGTCTGTCACAAAAAAGCATTGTGCTTACATAGTAAATGACATATTGAATAATAACTTACCATGTATTATCACAGAACAAAGACTTAAATGAATAAGACGATTATTCGCGAAAAGAAAATTGGATCTTGCCGCATCCGGTTATTACACAACGGACCGGTCTAAAATAAGATGAAAATACCCCCCTCGCAATGTTTCCTCCTGTCCGATTCAGTGAGCCTCGGATAAATCAATTTTCAGTAACGAATTCACTGGCTTATTTTGCTTACCTTTCCACAATAATTTCGCTTTTTTTTTCATATTTCGCTATGCCCCTTTAGAATCCACACAACGCTCAGTCAAGATTTCAACTGACCGGTTTACTAGTGAATAGAAGCAGCACGTTTCCAACTTTGATTGACAATAAATTTTTAAGACATCTTCGGAAAAGTTATTTGTCGATGCGTTATTGATCTAAGATAGAAAAAAATCGTTATTTCAAAGACGGATGACTGTAAAGGTTTCTTTTCAATTCCTTTAGGAATCTTAAAATGAAAAGCTTTTTGTATTGATTTTTTTACATGTTTTACGACGATGTTTGTGCTGATGTGATCAGTGTTTTTCTTTGATCTGATTGACGTTTGGGAACCCTTGACCTTTTTGGCTTTTGGAATGTGATGAATTTTGAGGCGGGCAGGGACGGTAAGATAACCATACTTCATACACAAGTTTGATAACGGACTCATACTTCCCTCCCTTGAAGAATCATGGCGAATTTAAAAAAAAAAAAAAAAAAAAAAAAAAAATATCCCCAATGAAACTCGGATAGAAAACGCGGACGCGTCTGGACGTCACGGATTTTTATTTGACTCCATTTTTCAGTGTTGCACGAATCCACTGCTTTCTGGCATGTTAATTCATCTGGCAATTCACTCTTATAATGATGTGTGTGAGTTTAGAGTATGTGAATGCCTATGTAACATTCACAGGGGTAGTTCACGGAGGAGCTTAGGACAGTTTTCGCTGTCCACCGTGACTATTTAAAGGCCCTTCATAGGGGAGACCGGGGCTAGTCCGGCCACTTTTTATTTAATTCTGATTTTCAGAAAAACTATTTAAGATATCTAACCGAAATTTATACATTTAAGATAAGCAAAGTATAGCTCTTCTAATCACGACAAACAACGCCTCATGTCGCTTTCCTATTGCCTGTATTTATTAGCCAAAGAGGTCAAGTCGAAAAGGCCGGACTTGCCCCTTGCCGGGACAAGTCCGGCCATCCACAGGGGCAAGTTCGGCCTCATATGACAATACTAGATTTTTCCATTACCAATGATATTTCTGGTCTACGTCACCTTAGATACTTGACTCATACATAAAATCTGATATTTCTTCGAGTTCGTTATTAAGTACAGTTAATTACATCGTGAAATTGACAATCATCTCAATCACAACCATTCTAAATCACTCACTCAGCGCTCCATACACTCATTCCAAACACTCACTCAAACCATTCAAAAACGCTCAAACCCATTAAGAATTATATAACCAACAACGTAATTCAAAATAAATTTTGATTAAGAAAAATCGCGATTTCACTAACATAATTCAAAATTATTAGCGTCTCATAGGTTCTTGAAGAAATAGGAAGCCATGAATAAAACTTGAATGTATTTTTTATTAAAGGGAGGTAATCAATATCGCAAATTTTGTTCATCTTGAACAAAATTTACGATATAGGATTACCTCTCATTAAATTCACTCAAAACTCGCTCCACACACTCATTCAATTTCATTCCTAAAACATTCCCAAATCATTCATCTTGTCAATTTCACGATGTTGTTAACTGTATATTCAAAATGTCCGGGTTATCGGACGAATAAGGAAAATACATAAAATCACCGTAAAATCGATTGAGATTCTGTCTTTTGAATGATCTTTTTTCCACATCTAAATAATTTATTAGTATCATTGCTATCACAATTGGTTTTATATATCCTTTCAATGTAATTGTACATTATTTATTCTATCACACAAACAGTATCATTAGCTTATCAGCATCGAACACCCAACCGCACCTTAGCGCACACCTTTTGATATATTTTCCGCGTGTTATCTTTTCCACCAATGAAGAACGTGTATATTGAGTTTACGTGTAAGATAAATAACTGCCGGAATGAGTTCTGCGAAGAATTGTACGCAAATAAAATCAATACATATGCGCATGTTTCGTTCAAAAAAGATAAAAGATCCGTTCTAATCTAATTTGTCGTAGTCGAGGGAAGTAATGTATTAGATTTTCAACTTTTTCGAACTCCTGATGATAGAATATACAATCGAACGTACGAATATTTATTTCAGATAGAAAATATAAAGAAATATCGAGGTACAATACACTGCACAAAAATTGAAATAGCCTAACTTGCCCCTGGTTAAGCTTGTTTTCGGGACCGAACCTGCCCCACCCCAAAGGGCCGGACTATACCGAAGCATAGCCGAAAAATCCGTCGTAAGCCGGCCTCGAACCCACGCGGACAAGTAAAATTCAAATTTTTGGTTAAAAAGTCCAATACGCTAACCACTGAGCCAAAGAAGATCTTTCCTGACGCAGGTGTCAGGCATTGTATTTAAACATACGAAGCTATGCAGGACAGTGGTGAGAGTGGTCTCCCATAACACATACGTAGAGCACTTGATCGTTCTGGGCCGTGCAACTCCGTATCGAAAATGTATCAAACCGTAGCATTCATTACCTCTACCGCGGCTTTTATTGCCATTTCAACGAACAGCCAACAGGACTCTATAAGCTACCAAAGACGCTGTAAATAAAATAGATAAAGGGCACGCAACGTTTTTTTTTTTTTTTATCATTATTCTTTTTTCAAAAAAAACGCGGTTTTTATAAAGAAGAAAATCATTTCCATTTTTATCAACCTAAAACGTAAATTTATCCAACGGTCAGATATTTTTAGCAAGAGAATATTTGGTAGGCGACAACATATATTGTTCAAACAGTTTTGATAAGCTGTAGTTAGGATGGTTGGTGTCACCTATAGAATTTACTGATTTTCCGAGTATTAGACCAAATTCTTGGTCATCTTGGTCATGACTATTTTTTTCTGTGCCACACTAAAATGTTCAACAACACAGAATGGAATGAATGAGATATAGATTCGTAGTAAAACTGAATCGGTTGCATAAGTTTTATCTGAAATTTACACATCGCTGCTTTTATTAAACAACAAATACTCGGGGCACAGGAGGACCAATTCGTCTTTGTAATTCTAAAACCTCGTAACTACAGCTTGATCAAAGCTGTAGTTACGAGGTTTTAGAATAACATCGACGAATTATACCTCTTCTGGAATTGTCCCAAAGAAACCAAACGAAAGAGAGAAAAAGATTATAAAAAGATCAAAAAGGCCCATTTTTTGATGACGCGGCAGCCAATAGCACCCATGATATCTACCCAATCAGAATTAAACGAAGAAATATAAAACACTGTATGGAAACACTGTACGGTAGTTTGAAACGGTATATTCAAAATGGCGGATAGGCGTTCGTGAAAAAGTAAGTGTTCTTTATTTTTGTTCGATGCTGATTTAATCTATCACCCTGTAAGATAATGACAACATTTACGCAATCAGATTTGAATACATCATCCATCGTACCTAATGATTAAACGTCCTATAGCACCGTCCGTGTGTAATACAGCTTCAAACATTGTGTTTTGATGACATTTGAAATTGAAGCGCAAAACGAAAGTAGAAATGGCCATATTTTCCTTAAAATGACCGCACCGGCAAAATCAAATGTGGCGGTGGATGGGGACAAGATATCTCCCTAAATATGACCCAGAATGTATTGGATCTAGCCCCTTGTCTCGGAAATATAGACACTTGAAAATTCCAATGGTGTACGCTACAGTTAAAACCGAAACTAAATCGCTGTACAGTGCGGTATATGGATATATTTGTACTCACCGGTTTATATAAATTATCATTTGAAAATCGTTCAACGGGTTGAATGGCACGAAAAGGTGAAAGGTGACTTTGATACTATTTAATCTTAGTTAATACTGCAGAAAGACGAATATATTCTTTTTCTTAATTTTATTTGTTTTGCCTGGAAATGAAGAAATCGTCGAAAGTGTATCATTTAACACATTTTTAAATTCTAATTTTATGTTTCTATTTCATTCTTCTGTCTTTCCTCAATAATTTTTGTAAGACCTTGTACAAATCGTTATGACTAAAGCGCTTAACAAAGGCATCAAACTTTAAAAATGTCGGAGTATATTCCAGACATTCTTCTCGATGATGTAATATTAATTTATGATTCTTTTTTGTTGTTGTTTTTTGTTTGTTTTGCATTGAAACAAAGAAAAATAATTGATAGAGTATCATTACACACCATTTTAAATCTAATGTTATGTATCTACTTAATTCTATGTCATAGAAAGTTTCAGTTTAGTAATCAAAACACTTTTATAAGCTTGAACCTAGATTATTGTTTCTGATATCATACGAAATGCTTACGTTTTTTTTAATTTTCAGCTTAAGAAGCTTACAGTCAGAAGAAATCTTATCGAAATAAATTATTTAATACTCAATGGTTCTGATACACATAAGAAAATAGTTTTATTTCTTTTAGTTATCTCTTTCAGACAAATATCTTGTAATTTCCTTCCACAACATTTTTTAATTAAAAAGAAATTTTAAATGTTTAGAGAAAATTCATGGAAGCATATAGTTGCCAAGCTGCGTGACTTTCCGTCCTTCCAATCTTCCAAGGTAATTTGGACAATTGATTTATCGCACTCATAGGGGAGACTAGTATTTCGTCAAATTGTTGTGCATCGGCTTTTTTGTTTTTCGAATTGAATTAATACAGTTAAAAACGCAACCATTTCTTTCATAAAGTAGTTCGAAAGCACAATTAACAATGATCATCGCGATTTCACATGCCTTACCCGCGCTATTGACTGTCACGTGACATCGTTAAAAGCACCCCCGTTGAAGCAAAAGATAGCTCCTAAATTCGCCCCTAAGAATATGAAATTACAAAACAAGCAACTTACACCCTAACCAGTGAGCCAAAGAAAATTTTATATAGCCCAACAAATAGCGATTTTGCTTCATATTTCACCGTATTTCTAGCCGCATTTAACATTTTTCAGTCTTATTATATCATCGAGAAGAATGTCTGAAATATTGATAATTTTATGCCTTTGTTAAGCGCTTTAATCTTAACGATGTGTACAGGGTCTTACAAAATTATTGAGGAAGAACAGGAGAATTAAATAGAAACATTGGACTAGATTTAAAACTGTGTTTAATTACTCTTTCGATGGTTTTCTTCATTTTCAGGCAAAACAAAATGAAATAAGAAAAAGAACATATTCGTCTTTCTGCAGTATTAACTAAGATTTAATAGTATCAAAGTCACCTTTCACCTTTTCGTGCTATTTCATCCGTTGAAAGATTTTCACATGATGATTTATATAAATCGTTGCGTACAGATTTTCATTCGAAATTTAAACCGGTGAGTACAAATATATCCATATACCGCACTGTACAGCGATTTAGTTTCGGTTTTAACTGTAGCGTACACCATCGGAATTTTCAAGTGTCTATATTTCCTAGACAAGGGGCTAGATCCAATACATTTTGGGTCATATTTAGGGAGATATCTTGTCCCCATCCACCGCCACATTTGATTTTGCTGGTGCGGTCATTTTAAGGAAAATAAGGCCATTTCTACTTTCGTTTTGCGCTTCAAATTTAAATGTCATCAAAACACAATGTTTGAAGCTGTATTACACACAGACGGTGCTATAGGACGTTTAATCATTAGGTACGATGGATGATGTATTCAAAACTGATTACGTATAAGTTGTCGTTATGCTATTGGATGACAGATTATTGTAATATCGAACAAAAATAAAGAACACTTACTTTTTCACGAACGCCTATCCGCCATTTTGAATATACCGTTGCAAACTACCGTACAGTGTTTCCATACAGTGTAAAAGCGCATGCCAAAGAAAAGTCCTGTCAAATAAGGTTGAATTCTGATGGGTGTTTCCAGTGAAGAAGATTTATTTCAAATTTCATCAAATGGGACTATGTATCGATTAGGCGGCAGCCATTGGCACCAATGATATAAACTCATTCAGACTTTAACGATGAAATCTGAAAGAGCTTGTCAGCAATAGTGATGGCGTGTTTTCCGTCCGTTCGTCTGTTCGTCCGACCGTAAACAATAAAGGCTACAAATTTTATCAGATTCTATTGACACTTTCACCGGATAATACGAAGGTAAAAAGAATCGTCGTTTTGGTAAATGGGGGACGGTCCGTTGAACAACACGGGAAAGAACCTAATTTGACTAAAGAAGTTCCTATAATGCAATCTCGTTTTCGCAATCAAGTCCAAAAATAATATTAGATTCTCTTAAAACGTTCACGAGGTGATTGTAGCGTCATAAGGATAATCGTTTTTGAAAAATTGGAACGATCCGTTGGATAACACGGGAAAAGAAGCCTCATGGATTTTCGCGTCAGACTTTCACATAATACAATCTAGTCTACGCGATTGATTCTTGAAAACACAGAAAAGGGGGCCCTTTGATATTTCACTGAATAATTCCACTTAATATAATCGTGTTTACGCGATCAAATATGATCGGATTCCATTTATCTATTGGAAACTTTCACAAGATGAGGACTGTCAATCTAGAGTTCGCGGGTTCGATCCCCGACGGCGGCACTCATTCTTTCCGACTATTTGTCTCTCACCAATGGGTTGATAATCGTAGACCTAAGTGAGATAGCGGCTGGAGGCTAGGAAAGAATGTGGTGGTTGTACTGGTGATAGAAATACCAGAAATCCATTGTTAGGTGCTCCAGCCGCAGCGATATATCTGAGATAATGTTGAAAGCGGCGTTAAACTCCATTCAATCAATCAATTCACAAGATGAATGCAGGTTCATAAGGACCATTGCTTAAAAAATGGTAACGGTCCCATAGAAAACACAGGAATGAGGTCCTATGGAATTTCTCTTTGTGTTATCTTGTTTACGCAATAAAGTCCAATACAACAGTTTCTATTTAAACTTCCAAAGAACGATTGCCATAGGGAAGGGGCGTCACTTTTGAAACTGGGGACAATCCATCAGAAAATATTGAAAAGGGGTCATGATGGATTTCACTAAGTGCAATTTTCTTTTTGTGATAAAGCCAACATATTTTTATGAACTAAATTAAGTTCTTTAAACATCAGATAAGCTTACGAAAAAATGACAGTCAGTATAGCGTCTATGGCCCTCGTGCGCCTCTTGTATTTCTTTAATGTTAAAGGGCACCGTTCAACCACAACGTACACTTCAATAAGCAGCGCTCGATAATACAACTGTATCGACTGACAGGACGGATAACCTAGCAAGCATGAAAATTTTGGACCAATATAGACAATATCGGTCAAAATGTTGATATGGGGCCCTCTGGGTCTTTTATTTGAAGATAATGCCCATGCAGAGCTCAAATATATATAGGAACCGTGCGACCTTTTTTACTTCGTGAATATGGGATTCATAAAGGTTGAACGTGGGTAAAATGCTATATGTGTCCCTCATTTAGAGTAAACGAGGCCTCCATGCAAAGCATAAGCTCATTGAGCTTCTTTGGCCCAAAACATTTAAAACATTGCCTATAAAGGACCACTAATAATTTTGCCAGTGGCAGATAATGTACTATTTTTAGCTCACCTGATCACGAAGTGCTCAAGGTGAGCTAAAATGTGATCGGCCCTTATCCGTTGTCTATCGTCAGTCATGCACCGAGCGTCGTCCACAATTTCTTTAAACATCCTATCCTCCTAAAGATGTGGGCCAATCTTGATGAAACTTGGCAGGGATGTTCCTTGGGTCAAGCTCTACCAAAGTTGTTCAAATAAATAAAATCCACTTTAAACTCTTCCTTCACCTTTACATAAGGGTGAAAAAATAAAAAAATCTTCTCTGAAACCAAAAGGCAGACAGCTTTCATATTTGATATGTAGCACATTCTAGTGGGCTTCTACCATTTTTTTTATATCAGGACCCTAGGGGTCATATTTGGGCTCCACTGGGGCGCAACCCTTTTTACATAGAATTAAAGAGCGAAAATCTTTAAAAGGCTTCTTCTCTGAAACCATAAGGCAGGCAGCTTTTCTATTTTGTATGTAGCATCACCAAGTGGACCTCTACCAAGTTTGTTCATAACAAGACCCTAAGATCATATTTGGGCTCCTCCCGGATGCAACCCTTTTTACAAAGTGCAAAAAGTCTAAAAAATTATCAGACAGACATCTTTCATATTTTGTTTGTTATATTATATAGTGGACCTACACCAATGTTTTCATGGCATGCCCATGGGGTCGCATTTGGGCTGTATGAACCAACCATACTTTACATAGACACAAAGGAACAAATCTTAAAAAAACTTGTTCCCATGTCCAGATATTCATGTAAGGGCATACGTATCCTTTTTACTCTTTGCCGAAAACATTCAATGGTATTGATCTTATGTAGAAATTGACATCTGCCTATTTAATTGATGTGATGTCCAAGGAGACTCGGGTGAGCGATCTAGGACCATCATGGTTCTCTTGTCTATTATTTTGTGTTTCATGCAAAATAAACGTTTTTGCAACAATTCCAACTAGGAATCTGCCTGTACATTATTCATTTGGGACCCATACAGACCCAACTAATATGCTCTAAAGATACCACTATACCACGAACGTCAAAATGAGCTATGTTTATCAACATAAGCCCCATTATAAACAACACCAACAACATCAACAACAATAACAACATTTATTCAGATGAATTTATATTTCGATCAAACGATTATTCTATTTCTTTAATGAAAAAAAAAAACAAAAACAAAAAAACAGACAAATTATGAAAATTTTAGCACAAATTTTCTTAAAGCGCGTCCTTTTGCATGTTATTTTTATGCAACGACATGATGACCTCACTTATTGGTCTCCGCCTAGATAACGTCAGAAAGGGTGTAATGAATAAAAGCGAGATTAAGACCGATCGATATTTCATTTCGTGAACAACACAAACTATATTTTCGCTCGTGGCTCCGCCCTCCGTGACAATAAAGCGTGTTGTTCACGCAATAAAATATAAATCGATATCACACTAAAACAAACTATAATCATCTATTCAAACGAAAAATATTCATTCTCAGCCTCCCAAAAATCTGACAAAATGTTTCTCCGTTTTAGCATGTCTTCTAAGATGTCAGTAGTTACATGTTATGAGATATTTTAGTCAATTTCTTCCATTTTGTAATAAGGGCTGCTGGGTGAAGATTGAATGAGATCTCCCTCGTCTTTGGGTTTTCTGTAAAAGAGGAAACAAATTATGTTATAATAAGGAGTTTTTTATATGGCAAGCCAAGTTTTTAATCTGTATTCATTTCAATATAATTGGCTGGTTGCATATATGCTTGTGCAATATATGTGGTAAAGATTGATAGCAGAACCAAATCGTTGATTCGGCTCGAAACAGTTGTAACTGCTAACGAATAAATAGGCAGTTACAACAGTTTCACACTGAGTCACCGATATGAAATATTAATAATTGCCAATAGTAAATCTGAGACGATTATCGTAATAATTATGAAAATCACATCACCGAACGGTTACGTAGATAAATGGGAAAATCTTAACAAAGAAGATAAGAGCCTGTGCATGACATTTCCAACACTTTGAACTGTTCGTGAGATGCAAACATTTGGGTAGCGTAGACAGCTACAGACTGTAAATATTAAGTTACCTGATGGTCTATGGATACTTTGAGACCTTGTCTATCTACTAAAAGCATGGTGAAGACTCTGGTCAGTCTTTGCGTTGCACATAGTTGCAATTGTTAGAAGTCTCACGCAAAGGTTCATAATTATGCGTTTTTTAGTTAAAATGTAATTTGACTTTCCCCTTTTGACATACATTTATATATTTCAAGGAGAATTTTATGTCGAAACATTGTCAAGTTTTTTTTTTTATCCTACACACAGAATATACAGAACAAAATACAGAAATTCCCAACAATCATAATAGTATCCTGATTCACGGGTAGATATTTTCGAAATATCCGGAATTCATTCTTATTTTTACAAACATATAAGGGGAGCACCGACTATGAAGGCTTATAATGGTCGATGCTATACGTTTTTTTTATTCTTCTGATCGTCTGGATTATCGTGAAGCATCGTCATTCTACCATACAATGTATATCTTTACGAAGTGGGGTCTCAGATCAAACTCTTCTAGATCAGATCCCGGACGCGTGTCTTTTAAAAATGGATGAATTTTCCCTTCACCCTTGTCTTATTGATCACAACGTTTACTTCTGAACAAAGAGCTTCAGCAGACAGTAGACTAAGATCAGCCTGCAATCATATGCAGCCTGATCTTAACCTAAACTACCTGCTTTCTACTTAATTATTATAAGAAACATGGACGACAAATCCGTTGAAATACCCATAAGCTGGTAACCGATTTGAAGCAAAATTTTAATTCGTCAGGATAAGGGTTAAGTTTGGTGAGCAGCTGTAGGTTGATAAGCTGACTTTGTAGTGTTGATTTGAGAAATACCAAGTATCAATTGTACAGCGACCTATCAATATAACATAAATACTGGAGAAAGTGACTTACGCCACATGGAAACAAATTAATAGAAAACTCCATCTCACCTTCGTTTAAAGTATAAAAATGCTATAACTGCTATGACCACCAGGGCTGCTACAGCCGACCCAACTATGGCTATAATAGTGTTTGTGCCTAGTCCTGTCTACAAAATAAAGAAACGATAGAATTGTCACATCTAGGACCAGTTGGAACCACGAAATCTCAATACACATCATGGAGGTCCCCAGCTGAAACATCAGAAATTGCTGAAATTTGCTTTATTTTTTTTTTCGTTCTCTTTAAAGCGACTTGATTGATAGATAACTCCCTTTGGAAAGTAAACGTATCCCTTAAAATGTATAATCCTTTTCCTCAACCTGACGGTTTGGGAGTTCCTTATTTGCGTAAATAGTCTATGGCGGACCAAGTGTTTCTTTAAAGTGTTTTTTTAGAAATGTATAGAAGGGGATCATATTGCTGAAGCTATCACTTTTTGATTGAATTTTCCTTAAACAAAGTATTTGGGCTACAAGGGGGTTTCGTTTGAACCTCCTGAATACACTTTATACAAGCCACTGATATATTTGTGATTCTTATTATTAAATTAAATGATACTCACATTATTGTTTGTCTTTGCTGCTTTCGTCGTTTCTAAAGTCGAAATTTGACGAAATGTTTTGTATGGTAACGGAAACAGCCGAGGTAGTGTTTGATTTGGTACTCTGTTGAACCCATTGGTTACCGTATCTGCTGCTATGGATATACCATTACACGTGGCAGTGATATTGACAACGTTAGACCTGAAAGTTGTGTAAAGAGCTTACAGCAATCAAGCACATTTGGCATTTGTTTGAAAAATAAGCAACATCTTTAACATAAATGGCAATTATGAGAGCATAATTAGTAAATACGCAGCGCCGTCAGGCGAAAAAAGACCATATGGGTACAATCGGGAACCCTCGGCGATTTTACGGAATAGACCTCAGGAATGATACGGGCGCATCCATGAAAGTGCCTTATTTCGCACATGGGTTTATATGACGTCAGAAATATAACTGAGATTGACGCTGCGAAAAACAAACCAACGTAAGGTAAAAATGGAGAATACTATGACTTGAAAACAAAACGCAGTGTTTTACTGCGTTTTGCTTTCATATCATGATATGCCAAAAAAATCTATATTGACGATTCGAAGGCATTAAAGGAATTTGCTTACCTAAAAATGGACCAAACATTACTATACTTACGTCCGAGGTACTTTCCAGTTTACGGAAACGTCCGAGCGATGTTCCGAATGCATAAGGGTAGTGCGAAAAGTATCGAGCCTAGCCCGCCGCATCGGTTTCACAAAAGCAGACTGTTAGGTATGAAAAAAAAAAACACAGACATACTTTTGGTTGTTTCAGGTTTTCTTAATCTGTGCTGTAGAACATATATCTTTTTATCAATTATCTATTTACAGAATTCCCAAACTGACTTTTCGCGTAAAATAGATTTACAAAGAAGAAATTACACACGTTATTTCATTCTTAAAAACTGAAAAGACAAGTGTTAGTCGAAATCATAAAACTCTGAACGCTGTTCTTGGTACCGATTTTGGGGAACATTTCTATTCCAAAATCACTTCTTCAAAAATAAATCTTACATTTAACATAAAAAATATAGTATTTCGGTTTTGTTTTGAACAAGCCCCAGTTCGATGTCGGTTGATTTTTCTCAGAATTTGCAAAAGAATTACTTTTTTAAAATACACATGCTTACTCACATGAATGAGTTTATATAAAGAATGACGTCTTGCCCAATACACACATACTCTTTTAGAAAATGATACATATATGAAACCATTGGTTGTTGGTACTCTAATGTTATATTGTCGTCGAAGCTAAAAGCCAATATATTGCCTACAATAAAATGCGAAATATATATGAGAAATATATAACCACATGTATTATGATGAAATATGGTCGAATAAAAAAAAATCATGAAGATAATCCGGGTCCTTTTCTGACAGCTTAATATTAATAAGCAGACCAAATTATTTTTAAACAATACGTCGTTAAAAGATTTACATTTGAACAGTATGAGGAAAGCATTATCAGTAAAACATTCCTTTATTAAATTAATTCATATATGTGCACCGTTTCTCTCATGCCTCAATATACCTTATTCAGCTGTACGTATAAGCCATTCAAAAACCCAAGGAACAAACTGTTAAAAAGAAAAAGAAAAATGCATATAACATGTATAATAAATAATATACTAAGGATTGTGGTAATAAATTCAAATTTACCTAGCAACGCATCTGGAGATTGTACTTCACAAGACATTCCTTGCCATCCTTTTTGGCATGCGCAGTTGTAAGTGCCGGGTACATTCGAACAGGTACCCTTATTTGAGCATTTTGATTGATCTAAACACTCATTGACGTCATTGTCACACAAAGAACCTGACCAACCAGAATAACAGGAACAAAAGAATGATCCATCAGTATTTTGACATGTTCCAGAGTTCTTGCATGGGAAACTTTCACATTCATCTATATCTGTTTGACACTTAAGTCCTGACCAGCCATTGGTACAAACACAAGCTGGACCATCGTCTCGTATCTCACAAGTTGCATTATTAAAACATTTAATACTGTTACAACTATTTACAAACTGACTACACAGAGGTCCAGCAAATCCAGGTAAACATTTACATGAAAACGATCCTGGTTTGTTTGAACAGAATCCGTTACCGGAACACGGTATTGTTGCAGTTGATTTACATTCATTCACGTCTATGGAGCAATTGTCCCCTTTCCATCCTTGTTTGCAGGAACAATTGTATGATCCAAGAGTATTTACACATTTTGCAGAGTTTATTCCACATATTCCTAGTTGACACTCGTCGATATCAGTTTCACAATGTTCACCAGTAAAACCAGAATCACAAACACACAATTCCTTACCAGCACCATCAGAGCATGCTCCATGTCCATTACAAGTATTATTGGAGCAATACACTGTTTGTGTATCGCAGTTTTTACCCGTAAAGCCTGATTTACATTGACACGTATAACTACCATTTGTGTTTAAACACGATGCACCATTTTTACAAGGAGAATTTAAACATTCATTTAAATCTTGATCACAAACTGTCCCATTCCATCCGTGTTGACACTCACAATAGAATGACCCCGGAAGGTTTATACATTTTATTGAATTCTGACACACAGACAAACTGCACTCATTAACATCAGCGTCACACGTCTTACCTGACCAATACTTTGAACAATTACACTGGAAGTCATCAAACTTTTCCTCGCATTTCTCACCGTGAGCACATGTTACAGTCACACATTTATCTACAAGATGATCACAGATTGCTCCGGTGTAACCTTCAGCACACACGCAGTGCGCATGAGAACCATTTTTGACACATGTTCCAGAATTCTTACACTCGTTTTTCAAACAGTCGACTGGAAGTATTTCACACTGCTTTCCACTAAATCCTGTCGGACAGGAACAACTAAAGTCACCAATAGTATTTGCACATGTACCACCGTTTTTGCACGGTCTAGCCAAGCACTCATCAATATCTTCTGTACATGTTTTACCAGAATAACCGCGCGTGCACATACATATGTGTACTCCGTCAACAATTGTACATCGACCGTGTATACAGTTAGTGGCGTCACAAACATCCGGGGTATCACAATTTCTACCAGCCCATCCCTGGTGACACTCACACATATAACCGGAAATTGGTTTATAGACTGGTTTACACGTTCCGTTTACACAGGGACTAGGGTTGCAAAATGGTAATTTTTGTGAGCAAATTAGACCGGTCCATCCGTCCGTACACTTACAGTTAAAAGCACCATAAGAATTAACACATGTCCCATTATTCAAACAAATTTGATACAAGTCGCATTCGTTGATGTCCTGCGAACAATTGGCTCCGGTAAAACCGGAATCACATGTGCAGTTGTAGGAGCGGGATATTGTCAATGCGCATGCTCCATTATTTTGACAAGGATTTGGATGACAAGCGTCTAGCGGTATATCGCATTCATCACCGGACCAACCTGAAATGAAAAATTATTCACAAAATACCCTTTTAGGACAAGAAAAATGACCATTCAAAGTTGTTTACTTTAGAATAGCACATAGAACGCGTTGTTATTTAAGAAGAGATCTTATCATGACATCCACTACTTCTGACTCTGTTTTGTGGGTCTAATACTCACATTTTGCCGTGGGAAATACCTACACATTAACACGTAAAGCACAAATAAGTGTTTAGAAATACAGAATTGAAACTATAAAAGTTCGTAAATTTACGAACTTTGCCATTCCCCATGCAGTCTTTATACTGTTTTCCTTTGTTTTTAAATACATTCAATGCATGTTATATTTCTGAGACTAGTTGTACTAAATATGAATAAAATGGTATAAATAAAACATTTTGTTGGGTCTTGTATATGTGTGGGTTTTTTAGACAGCAAAATGTGAGGAACAAACCCACAAAAATGAGACAAAAGAAGTGCATTTCATGATAAAATAACATCTCAAATAATAACTCGTTATAGTCTTTATCAATTTTCCAAGAAAAAATAATTGATTAAAGGGCATTCACCTTTATATTATTTCTTATAACAGCAGGATCAAACCAAGTGTTTAAATATGTCCACAACATAAGACAATACTTAATTAGAATCAGTAATATACAGTATAGAATTAAGAGATTTTCTTCAACACAAAATCTAAGCAGTAAAAACAACTTCATCGATATTGTTACCCATATAGCTATATGTGGATTTGTAAATTCTAATTTCAGCTATATTAATGTATTGGAAACGCTAGTATTAGATGATAATCAGGGGCTGAGATTATTAAAGTTTTCTCTTAAATGTAGGCATCGAGAATATACTCAAATTAGAATTTGAAAAAAACGTTTTATTTTATAATTAAATGTATATGTTCTGGGTAACAATTTATGTTATTTAAAATTACTTACCAGAAATTCTTATCTAATTTCAATTCAAAATTTGAATAACATATCAGTTGAATAAAAAGATTTATAATATGACCTAAGTGGCGGGAGTGAAATAATCCCGTTGAATATTTTTATTACACTAGTGGAGTAACTATGCAAATGAGCTCGGAGCGAAAAGCAACGCTATATTGTAACCACGAAAATGACATCATAATCTATGTTTTGTGACGTCATTTTAAACGGCCTTATAAGTTTGGTGGAAAATTGACACGTTGAATTTCAAGAATTTTGACGATTTTTCGCTAAATTCGGGTCATATTATAAACAGAATATAAAATTTGTGCTCATAAAAAACATAATTTATTAAACTCGTCATCTAAAACAGATAAAAAATCGGCGCAGCCTCGTTTTTATCTGTTTATAGATGACTCGTTTAATAAATTCAGTATTTTATTACCACTCATTCAATATCCTCTATATCCTAATACTGGATCCTGATACTACTCAATTATTTATCTCTTTTCTTTGACAAAATGGTTTGGGTTGTACAGACCCTTTTCACAATATTTCGTTCCGTTAACAGAAGTCCCATTCATTATTGTACAGAGGTCACCAGAAAACCCAGGAGCACACCAGGATATCAGTCGAAGAGTCAATCTGCAAGAAAAAAGGAATGAAAATGTGATATGTCATGTGGCACAGATCTCGAAGGGCGAAGGTATGAAGTAAACCCCGTGTAAATTCCTTGTCGCTGATAGCAAAGCCCAGTTTTATTATTGTAATGGGGCCATCACCCAAGGTCAAAGCTCTGGTAAAATACTACTTTGGGAGGATATGTGATTTACGTATACATCTTTATTTTTGATGACATTAGAAAAATGCTACGAAGAAAATACTTTTGACTGTTTAATTTTAATTTATCTGAAGATCTCACACTTGGCATTTCTAAGAGAACATAAATGCAATATGGTATAAGATTAAAAAAAGGGATCACAGAAAAAATATCGCCATCCCTTAAATAAACTAATCGAATATTAAGAACTGTTTGTAAAATTTACGATACTAGATATTGACTGATTTTAAAAGCTCAAATTTATTTAAAAACATGTCGTAAGTTTTTTTGTAAGATAAATTTCATTGTTCAAGATAATGGTATACAGTCAATATTGCTTGAGAGACCACTTCTATCAAGCGACCAGTTTTTTTAAGCGACCAATTTTATTAAGCGACCATCATAAAAAGTCCCATCAGGGTTAGCAAAATATCAGAAAATAGTCATTCTTCAACGAAAATTGTTAATTGTTGAATGCCATAATGTTTAAACCCATTAGAATCGTCTCAACGAGAACATTCTAATAGGTTCAAACATCTTAATATTGAGTAAGACTTATGCGATAATCTGTATATGTTATTAAATGATCAGTTTTATTTATTATGAAATATTGTATTAAGCGACTATTCCCATAAGCGACCGCTTTTTGGTAGTCCCCTACGTGGCTGCTTAACACAAGGTTTCTGTATTCCGATATTTCATAATACTTTTAAGACTCTTACTTGACAAAATTTTGAAGTTTCACCTCGAGTGACGTCGCTGACGTCACATTCGAACCAGGACTAATGAGAATCGACGTATTCATGACGTCAACAGTATCGAAACTCTTTCCATCAAGATCTATATCCTTGATAATCACTTGTACATTGGAGGTTTTCTGTAATATTGAATATATGGCTTGTTTAAGAAAATTAAAAGCTCGACTGGCCTTTTGAATGAAATACACGTACAGATACAGATAGTGAGGATAGTAAGTCATTCATCGCTACTCAAATCAAATATTGTATCGATGGGCGACTATTTTCGTATAGGTTTCCCACTTTTAATTTGACAGGTATTTTATGTGAACTACCATATATATGTATTGCAAATAAATATCGTTCTGTACGAGTCCTTGACACGTTGAGCTTGCAAACATGAAACTTATCCATTTCAATGGATGAATTGTTAGTCGCATTCACTGTTCGCTGACAAGTTATTTTGTCGAAGTCATCATTCAGAATATATTTTAGTAGACAAAAATAAATATAGTTTTAATAATTATCTTAAAAATGTCAGTTTGCTACATCTATATTTTTTCCTTAATATTAGCTCAATTTAGGGTTTTTCTCTCTCTGGTAAAAGGGAACATACTGCGAAGATAAATATTGACGAACTTATTTGGACTCGCATGAATTACAAATTTGCTGTTATAAAGATTAAAGTGATCAATTCAATACAGTTTTGATTTATGTAAGAGTTATGTCATTCATTACCTTAACCAATCGCATCCCACCAATCATCGGGTGTGACACAAACGTATGTCCCGTGGTATAATCCAGTAAGGTTGGTCCACATGTATATAGTGATGTGGTGTTGTCGAATGCAGGTGAAATAGCTACTGCCCCGATACAAACACCGTTTGTAACTCTGGATATAGATAATTTAAGAAATGTTAAATTAATGAGAAAATGTACGTAAAAAGAGATCATTTATTAATTCTACCCTTTTCAGTGAGTTTGTAACTTTTTTTTTTTTTGTTTATGGTTTGAGTGAGTGTTTGGGATGATTGAATGGAGTGCTGAACGAGCGATTTGGAATAGTTTAGATCGAGATAAATTTCAATTTCACGATGTTTTTTTAACTGTATCGTTAACGTTGAGTCGTCCACATACAGCGTAAACATTAACAACGTTTATAGTCCGTTTGACTTCTATATGGACCAACATTTCGCCGAAAATCTCAGAAATTAATTATTGAAACGCATATTTTTCTTGTCATATCATTTTTTCCAGCTAATACCATGATGAATTTTGTTTTTCAGAATTTTTGAATGTATAATAATGATTTTGTCCGTCCGTCTACATGTTAACTTTCAGCATTTCATACCTACTTGTTACTGTATTAAACGGAACAGCGAATTGTATAGTATACTGATTTGCATAGGGGCCGAGTCAAAAGAGTAAGGTTATAAGTTTATTGTATTACTATAAAATCGAGTTTTTCAATATAATTAAGTTTGTCTAAGATTCTTGCTACCGTTGGATATCAAATCTGTGTATATTCTCTCTCTCTTCAGAAACTGTTTGACCAGATAATTGATTATTGATTTTATTCATTCTGAGATGAACCCTATATTTACATGTTAAGACCAATCAAAAAGCATTATTAAACGAAGTAGTTGGGAATTTCACGAGGAAAACTTGATGAAAAGGCGAGTAATAACGGTAAAAATCACGTGCTATTTAAGTTTAAGATGACGTGACCGTCGATATGCTAATTAGCATATCCAAATAAGGAATAATGGACATTTCATCTGTTAAAAGTTTAGTATAAAACCACGTGTTTTTACTATATATGTTGACATTTTCTTACTATTGAACAGCCCCCATCACCCCTCGTGTTTAAGAACGGATACTGCGAAAATATTAACATTAACTAGATAGACAAAATAATTATTTTGAAATCATTTTATTTTCAAAAAATATTTTTTGGAATGGTATTAAGCTGAAATTAAGATTTTACTACATACAAATCCTTTATTCAAACGCAATTTTATGTAATTGATGAAAAGGTTGGTCCATATAGAAGTCAAACGGGCTATATATTATAGATGTAAAAGATTAAGTCAATGACCAAAGGTTAATTTATGTGTACCTGTATGGAAAACACCGACCTTTGATCAGTCAGTTAAAATTGTGTATTTTACTGTCAATCTACAGGGTGGGCTCTCAGTTCAAGTACCATGAATTACATTATCATGATTAGTATCAATGGAAACACAGTTATAAAATTTAGAAATAAATAACGTTTGATGTTAGTTTCTATGATATAATGTTTTATCTTATAACTATACAAATATCCGTATGATAACATCCCGTATGATATTTTTTATGATATCACATAGTTATTTTTAGAACAAAGATACAATGCGGTTATTTTTAGAAGCTTGCATTTCAGTTAGAAACATCGACGAAAACAAGACAAATAGAGGTTACAAGATAAATATAATACGTACTGAGTGTATTGTATTAAAAAATATCTAAATCGGTTGTGAGAATTGATAAATGTCTCGGCAGAGCCTCGACACTTAGCAATTCTATCTATCTATATATACTGCCTGACTCCTCTTTCGGGTATTACTGGCAGGTGCGCGTCTGTGCTGGAATAAAAACTGTTAGTCATTGGTTAGGGTGCCAAATTTTAAAAAGTATTGTGAGTGTTAGATTAAAAGATCTGGTAAAACAATTTTGGTTATTCAGGGACGGCTCACTGTCTGAAAAGAATTAAGACTCTTCTTGAATGCGGCAATATCAGGTTGCTGTATGATTGTTTCTGGTAGGCTGTTTCAAAGTATCACTGTATAAGGAAAAAAAAAGAATATTTAAAGTAGGAAGCATTTGTGTGGATCTGTCTAAAAGATTTTGTGTGCATATGTCGGGTGATCCCAACTGGTCTTTCAAGATAAGTTGGTATGGGTACTGCAACAAAACAATTCACAGTTTTATAAAACATGGTGATTCTGGTGATGTCTCGTCTATATTGAAGAGTTTGCCAGCTAAGATCCTTCTGCATGCAGGTGACACTGTCATAATGAGAAAAATAATTTTGAACCAATCTTGCTGCTCTACGTTGTACTTTTTCTACTTTGTTGATATAGGATGTTGTGTAAGGGCTCCAAACAGTTAATGCATATTCTACCTGGGGTCTAACCAGTGTTTTGTATGCTGTTTCTCTGATCTTCTTTATTTTTGGTCTGGATGTTTCTGCAGAGAAAACCTAAATTCTCCCAACCTCGTTAGATATTTTTTCTCATACAAAACACTAAGTACGTATTATATATATATCATTTATGTTTCGTCCACATACAGCGTAAACATTATCAGAGTTTATATTATAGATGTACCAAATTAAGTGAGTGACCAAAGGTAAATTTATGTATACCTGTAAAGAGATCACCGACCTTCGATCACTCACTTAAACTTGTGTATATGTAATCAAGATTAAGCTTCGAGTATACAATTTCAGTTTAACTGTCAGTCAACCGGGTGGGCTCTCAGTTTAAGTATCATGACTAACATTATCATGATTATTATCAAGAGAAACATCATTATAAAATTTAGAAATGAATAACGTTTGATGTTAGTTTCCATGATATATAGAGAATAATGTGTTAGTTTCTACAAATAACAATGTTATCTAGTCAAGTTTGGGAGAATTTCAGTTCTCACAGCCGAGACCTGATAACGTTGATATCTTAAGACACTAACATGTTATTCTATTTATCATGCAATCATTTTTCAGTGCTTGAGTATGATGAACCCTGAAAGATCAAAAAAATAAATGTGAAAGTGTATGAAAATTGTTTCTGAAAATAATCATATTATGTTATCAGACAGGCGATATCAGGTCAATGCAGGCTTCATTGCATGATAAAATGTTAAATTAAAATAACATTGTGATGTTGATCCTTTCGATTGTCTGTGAAAATATTGTGTGTGCCTACATTTCAAACGTAATTTAGTCTTATTTTGCATCAAACCATCAACTGGCTCAGCTTAGGACTATAACTACTTACTCTCCAATGCAAATAGAAAACTGCAGGTCACACGTATCTGCTTGTGTATCACAATTTGTTGTCGATGGAACGTCACAGCACTTACGTTCTCCTGACCAGTGATCACCGTCGTATGACGTTGCTGACGTATGTTCGACGTTAAGTAGTTCTATACCGACGTAAACGTTTGGGGCAACGTGCTTGAAAAAGATAAAAGGAAACCTCAATGCTCGAACGTAAGTGTTGTCAAGTCACACGATACTTAAGAGATGCACCAGTAATAAGTTTAAACAGACACATGAACGATAAAGACTAAACCTTTTGAAATCTCTATTTCTGTTTAAATCTTTGTTTTTCCTATATATAATTTATTTAAGCCGTTTCAATCAAGATTTATGCGTTCTGGTTGGTTAAAAAGTGATTTTATTTCCTAATGAAAATACTTTTGAGTACGCGTTCCATTTTTGTAAGCTTACGCACACAGTAGGGACTAATCAAAATGAAAATCTGTCTCATTAAGGGACAATCATTCCAGTTTCATTTTAAGATATTGAATTACAAGAGATGAAATGATTATTTTATGGAAGTATGAAACTAAAAACCTAATCACAATATATGTATGGATCCACTTCGTGGATTCATACATTGTGGTTAGGTTTTTTGTTTCATACCTTCATAAAATAATCAAATAATCAATCCATCTTTTAAGGTTTGAATGAAGTAATTTGTCACGAAAAGGGTATTTCTGTGTCATTCATAACTAATATTTGATTAAAGGAGTTGGGTGTAGATATGATTATCTTTTGGGAAAAAAATATATGGATCACTGTATATTTGGAATTCAAAATAAAATTGAAACTTTTCTACACCTTGTTGGCATATATTCTCCAAATGGACCCTTACTCCTGAGACGGGCACATTTGTTCATGGAAATGTGAAAATGAGAAACCAATAACTCTATCGTATGAATCTTTTCTCCTTTCACACGTATTCTTAATCACATTGTCTTCGCCCTTAAAAGTCGCGTTTTTTTTCTAAAATCTTAAATATAACGAATAAAAATAAATCTATTTTGAAAGGCATAAATGGTAAGAAGAAACATATAGGTGTATATAAAAAGGTATAAGGTCTACCTCGCCGTATCCTTGTGGCTTTATAACCGGACCTCGCTGTATGTCTGGTTTAAAGTAATGTCTCAATACCGAGTCTGATTTCAGCTGTAATATAGACTCGAACTCGAGAGGCGTGACTTGATGGTTACCACAATATCCTTCAAATGACAGGGTTTGTCTGAAATAAAACAGAGACTACAGTAAAACTTGTGTTAAGCGACCACGTAGGGGACTACCAACAAGCGGTCGCTTATGGGAATGGTCGCTTAATACAAAATTTCATGATAAATAAAACTGATCATTTAATAACAAATACAGATTATCGCATAAGTCTTACTTAATCTTAAGATGTTTGAACCTATTAGAATCGTCTCGTTGAGACGATTCTAATGGGTTCAAACACGACATTCAACAATTAACAATTTTCGTTGAACAATGACTATTTTCTGATATTTTACAGACCGTGATGGGACATTTTATGATGGTCGCTTTATAAAATTGGTCGCTTAATAGAAGTGGTCGCTTAATAAAAGTGGTCGCTTAATAGAAGTGGTCGCTCAAGCAATATTGACTTTATATACTCTGTCCTTACTCAAAGTGTTCATGTAAGCGTATGTGTGTGATTTTCATATAATCCAAATGACCATTGATTAGAAGTATTTATAAAAGTAGGGAATTTCGGTCTAAAAATCTTTTTTTTTTTTCCTCAGAGAAATCCCATGTTGTGGGTACTCATTTGAATTGTCTCAACGAGACTATTCAACCGAGTATCCACAAAATAGGATTTGTACAAGTATAGATGAAGTAAACTTATTTCAAATCGAATGTTGATTGAATAATTAAATTGAATTTTACACCGCTTTCAACATTTTTACAGTTATATCGCGGCGGCTGGAGCACCTAGCAATGGACTCCGGCCGTTTCTCTCACCAGAACTACATCACATTCTTTCCTATCCTCCAGCTGCTATCTCCACGCTTATTATGAGTGCCGCCGTCGGGGATCGAACTCGAGACCTCTAGATTGACAGTCCGACGCGCTACAAGCTGTACTATGACGGCGGCCTATTTGAAATCGAAAATACCCCCTCTATCTGTAGCCCAGATTAATTGTAAATATTTCATAAACCAAGATTGCTTACGCCGACCAGCCCTACACAGGCGTCTTATGGATTATGTAGACTAAATGTTACAAAATTCAACCCCCAAACAAAATTAATTTGAATTCAATTTAAGCTCTTTATGAATACACTCCATGAATAAATAATTTTAATATTCTAAAATTTCAGGAACACTCATTAAGTTAGAACATAGAAGATAAAGTTTCGATTGAGAAGGCAAAAGGCACAAATAACACGACTAAGGCCTGGATAGTTTATGAAATTTATAGGTACAGTTTGTAACATCGCAATATTGATATTTACCTCGATTAGAACAATTCTAAATCGCTCATACATCGCTCTATTCATTATCAATTCATTCATTTACTCAAAACACTCACTCAAATCACTCGAAATGCTCTGACATCGTTCAAAAACACTTCGAATCCGTTTGAAACAATCAAAATTTCATTCAAATCGATAAAAGTATTCCACGACTTTATTTGCTTGTATGAATTGAAAGTATATGATTTGTCCGTGAAGACGCACAAACAACAACAACAGCAACCACATAAATTTCATAAAAGGGGGTACAAAATATATTGTATTTACTCCCTTGAATTTCATTAAAAACTTGCTCATCGCACTCATTCATTTTCATTCCGAAAGCATTCAAAATTCATTGCCCTTGTTAATTTCACGATGTAACGGTATGCTTACGTTTTCGATTCGATCATGGCGTACTGAACGTTTGAAGAATTTCTTTGACAGACTTGTTCGTCCATAAATCTGTTAACCCCAATATCTAAGGTAGGGAACATAGCGTTGTCAACGGCAGATTGGAACTCTAGCAACAAAGCTCCTGAAGAAATAAAACGATTTTAGCTGGTAAATTTTTCTATTAATACATTTGAGATGAATAAGAAATGAATAAACCTGCATAAGTCGATAGCTCAATTCGAAGCAGTTTTAACTGCCAATAAATAATAAAAAAAAAACCAGTTATAACTGCTTGGTACTGAGTCGTCGAAGTCTGCACAGTCTGGTTGAAGGCTTTACAAGGCTATATGTCGATGTAAAACACACGATTTCGTCTGGTCGAGGTTGGGAGAATTAAAATGACCAGACTCTGTCTCAAAACGAAATCTACCGAGCCACAGCCGATACCAGCCCTACGCTCGAGATGACAAAACGGTGCAAACTGTTTGCAATTATTATCCCGATCTGCACGCAAGTGCACGTGCAAAGCGGTATTTGTGCAAAGCGGGTTATATTTGGCAGACAGTTTGCACCGTTATGTCATTCTGAACGCAGGCCTAAAAACATTGCCATTAAAAACACATGTAACATATCATATCTAATTATTAATCATTTTATACGCTAAAATTGTTTATTTTTTTATGTCTAGTATATATAAAACTGAATTAAATCTAAACATACTGCTTTACCTCGACCGTTACCCTGAATTCAATCGACCGTTATCCAGAATCAACACTGCCAGGCAAAAATAATCAATAATACATACATGTACGAACACGGTTAGGATGTTCAGAATATTGGTGTATTCGTGTTTTCTAAAAATAGTTAACATTCAGTAAATAACATGTGTCATGTTTTCTTCCATCAATAACTTGCATAGGTTTTGTGATTAAAAATGATGTAGCTTTATTTTGTGTGTTCTGTTCGTAGTGTACGTCGAGAAGTTTTCGTGGATGGTCGTCGGTCCATATCATGACAATGATTCCTGTGACTTGAAGTAAGCGCGGTCATATATTTTATGTGTGAGTTTTATCTTTTTTACAGGTTGAATCTTGTAAGACAGCACTAAATCTTATGTTTACGAAGTATAGAATTTCATTTATCATTATAGCATTGTCAGCATATATATAAGCTAAATTATAAAATAAGATTCGACAAAATTATGAAGCAATTGGTGATTTTACACGACCAGTCTCATTGCTTTCAATCATGGGGTCGTGGGCTCGATTTCCGTCTCGGCCATCTTTCATCCAATATTAGACATAAGCTATTTAACTAGTGTCATTTGTCTCCCCCAGAATGGGCGAGTGATATACCTCAGAGAGAAGGCCTACTGTTGGCTGAGATGAAATTTTCTAGCCGTGAGAAACAACAAAAAACTATGGATAGGTGCACCAGCCTTCGAATTTTAAACGTTAAACTTTTGAAAGCGACGATTAAACCTGTATCTACAAACACAAAAGTCGATTCTCAACCACTAGAGATGCCGGTCGAGATGAGATAGGACCCATGTGACGTCCTATGGTGTTGTCATCAACGCATATTTTCTCATTCATTTCATCAAAAGAAGGATAACTGCAAAACAATTATGGGTGTTTAGATCAGACGTTGGTCACACATGATATTCGAACGACTTTGATCAAGAAAACTTCAAGGACCGAAACTCAAAACACCACCGACACACTTTCTTTAATTTCTGTGATGTTTGAAATCGACCCCTTTGTCCTTTGACCACAATGTAAAGTCTAATTCTACAGACATTTATAAACATCCGGTTCTGATCTGTATACAAACCGACGGATACTGCTTGCACTTTTCATAAAATAATCACCTTTTCTCATAGTTTCATAGCGACACTACAGCCCCAAGTAAGTCATGTAAAGTTGTTTTTTTTTTTGCTAAGAATATATACCATCTTTTTGTCAATTAAAACAAATAATGTATTGTGAATTAAATCTTTGAATATTATTTCAGGTAATCATGGCGGCAGACGATCCTCAGATACCAATCATCAACCTTAATGATGCAGCCATCAATAAAGAGCGTGTTGGTAAAGCTCTCGTAAAAGCTCTTGAAACAGTAGGGTTTATTTACATTGATGGTGTGGAGAAATTTGACTTTGACAATTTATTGTCATGTTGTAAATGGTTCTTTGGTTTGCCTTGAGAACAAAAGGAACTGCTTTCAAGAAATTTCTGGAATTCGAGCAATACAAATTTATATCGTGGCTATTTTCCTATAGTGGAGGGAGAGCCGAGTAGAAAGGAAGGGTTCGAGTTTGGACGTGATGTACATTGGACTGACCTAACAACCGGAAATTGGTTATACGAGAACTCCGTTTGGCCGGAAGAAGATGGCGGATTTCCGTTTAAGCAATATTTGACGGAAAGTTACGAAGTTCTCCACAGAATGGCTATCAAGATCTTGCATCTGACGTGTATCGGCTTGGGAATTCCTGAAAACTCATATGACGACATTTTTGTAGAGAAGCCCTGTTCCACATTTCGGATTATGCATTATCCTCCTTGGAAAGGAAACGCCCCCAAAAACGCTCGAGCAGAAGATGGTAAAGTGATAAGTACACCGGATCATACTGATTCCGGATGTATAACACTTCTTTGTGTCTTTGACTACCCAGGGTTAGAAATACTATCCGATCATGATAAATGGATGCCTATTAAACCTCGTCCGAATTCATTCGTCATGAATATTGGAGATGTGTTTTCACGGCTTATGAAAGGACGATTTAAGTCAACCCGACATCGAGTGTTAGACATCGGAGTAGAACGTTATTCGGTCCCTTTCTTCTTCGAACCCTCTTACGACGGAAATATCAGCCCGACTTTTATGGATAGGGTACTAGGTAAATTAGATAAAGAGGAAATAGAACGATACGGTCCGTGGCTTGTTAAACGAGTGAAGCATGAAAAGAAATTTGTAGAATATTTGAATCTACCCGATATTGAATAACGTACAATGGTAAAATGAATACACCGAGTCGAATTTTGTAGACTGTTGAGCTTGAAATGATGCAACAAATGTTTATGTCCAAGCTGCACATTTTGTGCTTATTGCTTGAAGATGTTTGCATTGCTTTAATGTTTGATTCTCTTTGGCTTTAAAACTCTTAAGCCTTGGTCACAAACAGGTGCAATTTTAAGATGAAGTCTCTGGTGTGCGGTTATTTCGTATGATATTATTTTTATGATATCACATAGTTATCTTTAAAACAAAAATATAATGCGATTATTAGCTCACCTGAGCACAAAGTGCTCAAGGTGAGCTATTGGGAACGTAGAATGTCCGGCGTCCGTCGTCAGTCGTGCGTCGTGCGTCGTGCGTCGTCCGTCGTCCACAATTTCTTTAAACATCTTCTCCTCCTAAACCAGTGGGCCAATCTTGATCAAACTTGGCAGGGATGATCCTTGGGTCAAGCTCTACCAAAGTTGTTCAAATAAACGAAATCCACCCTTAACTTTCCCTTTACCTTAACAAAAAGGGTGAAAATATGAAAATCTTTAAAAATCTTCTTCTCTGAAACCAGAAGGCAGACAGCTTTCATATTTGGTATGTAGCATCATCTAGTGGACTTCTACCAAGTTTGTTCATATCAAGACCCTTGGGTCATATTTGGGCTTTGCCCGGGCCCAACCCTTTTTACATAGAATCAAAGAGCGAAAATCTTTAAAAATCTTCTTCTCTGTAACAAGATGGCAGACAGCTTAAATATTTGGTGTGTAGCATCACCTAGTGGGCCTCTACCAAGTTTGTTCATAACAAGACCCTTGGGTCATATTTGGGCTTTGCAAGGGTGCATCCCTTTATCTCTTATGAGCACGAAGGGTAAAAAAATAAAAATCTTCAAAAATTTTCTTCTCTGAAACCAGAAGGCAGACAGCTTTCATATTTGGTATGTAGCATCATTTAGTTGACCTCTACCAAGTTTGTTCATAACAAGACCCTTGGGTCATGTTTGGGCTTTGCCCAGGCGCAACCCTTTTTACATAGAATCAAAGAGCGAAAATCTTTTAAAATCTTCTTTAATCGAAACAAGAGGGCACACTGCTTTCATTTTTGGTATATAGCATCATCTTGTGGGCCCCTACCAAGTTTGTTCATATCAAGACCCTTGGGTCATATTTGGGCTCCACCCAGGCGCATCCCTTTCAGCTCATCTAAGCATGATGGGTGAAAATGGGAAAACCTTCAAAAATCTTCTCTGAAACCAGAAGGCAGACAGCTTTCATATTTAGAATGTAGCATCATCTTATGGACCTCTTCCAAGTTTGTTCATATCAAGACCCTGGGGTCAGTTTTGGGGTCCACCCGGGTGCATCCCTTTTTACATAGAATCAAAGAGCAAAAAGGCATATCTGTCTTGCTCTTCACTGAAAATGTTCCATGGTATTGATCTTAGGCAATTATCTTCTTTTTGACATCTTCCTATCTAATTAATGTGATGTCCCAGGGGTCATAGAGACTCAGGTGAGCGATCTAGGACCATCTTGGTCCTCTTGTTTTTAAAAACTTGCATTTCTGTTACAAATATCGACGAAAACAAGACAAATAGAGGTCATAACATAAATATAATACGGTCTTAGTTTATTGTATGAAAAAATATCTAACTCGGTTGTGGGAATTGATTATTGCCTCGGCAGAGCCTCGACAATGATCAATTCTCCCAACCTCGTTAGATATTTTTTCTCATACAAAACACTAAGTACGTATTATACATTTCCAATTCAATACATTATTCAGAGAACCCTACAATTTTGACAACTTTTAAAAGCAAATATTATCTGCTTTAACTTCAATTTTATTTTAAAGCTTTGTCGCCGTTGTGTATTTGCATTAAGTGCTTGTAACAAACCATTTCTTAATTTCGTATTATACTTTTCTTCCGAAATACTAACTCACAATAACAAAGCAATCCATGGATTTTGCGAAAAGGACAAACAAAGTAGTCCCAAATAACCATTACCTTGTGACTGACATATGAGATCTCCAGTCGAGCTACACACTGAAATTGGCTGTATATCTTGACAGAACTTTTGACAGTACGTCCCATAATAACCACCCGAACACCATGCTTGGATTGATATCCTCAATCTGTAATATTCATTTATTTATGAATTATGTCTTGACCATACTTCATGTAATTATATATTGTAAATGGTCAAAGGCAACTTGCCGATTTACCAATAAAGTTTAGTAGAATATCAATTTTAAATGTAAATGCATACTTTTTAAAAAAAAAGTAGCCCCATATTTTTAAAGCCTTTAAAATTGAAAAAAATCCTAAATTAAACACAAAGACTAAACATAAAGTGAATAATAAAAAAAATTAAAAGGGCAGAAAATATGAAACGGCCTAATCAATTTAATATAAGTTTAATATACAGCGGAATGCACCAATTACTATTATCAAGCTTGAAGCTCACCTTCCTTTCCCTGAGTAAAAGAAGAAGAAATTTACAAACATTGTTTTATCATTGTACATACATTTAAACACATAGTTTAATTAATAAGCTGAATTATTTTGGAATTATTTCGGAATTGAAAATGAATGACAGTGTGCGATATGAGCGTTTCCAATTAAATCAAAGGGAAGTAATACAATAGTTTATAGCTTCGCTTCAATATAATCTAACAACTGTTCTATATAAGTATGTAAGTAAGAAAGTAAGTAAGAAAGAAAGTAAGTAAGTAAGGAAGTAAGGAAGGAAGGAAGAAAGGAAGTAAGATAGGAAGTAAGTAAGTAAGTAAGTAAATTACATTATTATAGTAACATGTGTTATGACAAATGATGTTTATAATGAATAAATACATATTTTAAATTATTAACTAATTAAAAGAAACACCCGACCCCATTGACCTATATATCACCATGATCTTTCTTTACTGGTACTGCACGAGTGAAGCTATCTAAAATTATTTTCGTTGACGAAGACTGACTTATGGCTACGAATCCGATGGCCATGATTCGCTCTTTTTTTGTGGAAAGGGTTAATTAGGCCACCTAGCTCGAAGACTCGCAACAAATAAAGTCCAGTAGTCCTTTATTCGAAACGAAAAAGAAAGGGATAAACTGTCCTTCTGGAACAATGAATGATCTTTATGTTTTTTTTCCGGATTAATGAGCTCTGTCTTGAGCTATTCAGGAAAGATCTATATCATTTTGGTAAATCTGAATATATATTTTTTACATAAAGGTTAATGAATGAAAGTACACGTTGTATGATAAAAGAATACGAATTTAATATTGATGTAAGGTGGATGAGTGAATGATTTATTGGATGGATGGATGGATGAGTGAATGGATGGATAGATGGATGGATGGATGGATGGATGGATGGATGGATGGATGGATGGATGGATGGATGGATGGATGGATGGATGGATGGATGGATGGATGGATGGATGGATGGATGGATGGATGGATGGATGGATGGATGGATGGATGGATAGATAGATAGGTGGATAGATGGATGGTTGGTTGGATTATTTTCGTTACGTGTCTTCACTGACTAATCAGACACCCCCCCCCCCCCCCCTATTTCATATCAGCCAATATGATTATGGAATTATTGGTTGATTCTAATGAAGTTTTGGGGCGCCTTGAACGATTCGAACTATAAGATTGCGTGTTTTGAGTGTTCCAAATCGAACGCTGTGCAAGGCTTTTAAAATGATTTTGACTGTGACGATTGGCATTTTAAGAATGTTACCAAACCATGCAACATTTAAGGCTTAAGGTAGTCGACCCGTAAAAATCTTGCAACATTTCGAAACTTATGATCTTTCACAACGTTAATCGAGGTTACCTTATGAAATCATTAGGAAACCTCGGTTAACACAGTTAAAGTTAATGAATTTTGAACATTTAGGAACTTTTACGGGTCCACTACCTTAAACGTGGCTTACTCTACATTGTTTCCATTCCATTCGTATTGATGAACCGAGCTAGCCTCAAATGTTGGATCTGGAGAAAACTTCAATATCTGTATCAAAGTGTCGATGTGGTCATGTGATATAAATCCACCAGAATTATCACTGTCCCGGATAAAAACAAACACTCCCATACCCTGAAATCCGAAAAGGAACATTCTGAAGGTATCGATGGTCAAACTGGAATGATTGAATTCTGTTAATGCACATGTGCAAAAAATTGTCATTTGGTATCTACATGTACATGGTATATTGGAAGTTAACAAAAAAACGTTATCCTAAACAATTTTTTAGTACCAATACGATAATAATTTATTGTGAATTAGGAAAAAGAAATGACAACTTTATTAGTAGACTATTATGATTTTTAATAGCGAGGTGTTATTATTATTATTATTATCATTATTATTTATATTATACTTATTATTATTATTATTATTATTATTATTATTATTATTATTATTATTATTATTATTATTATTATTATTATTATTATCATTATTATTATTATTATTATTATTATTATTATTATTATTATTATTATTATTATTATTATTATTATTATTATTATTATTATTATTATTATTATTATTGTAAATATCTCGAGCTCAATTTTGCAAATGCACGTTTTAAGAATGTGCAAATAGTGAAATTGCTGTTTTCATCATTCTTAAGAATGGACCGGTCTTCGACCGTATTTTGAAAATAAACCAATCCTTTTTCTCTAATCTAATTTTAATTAGTCCGGTCCAGTTGATACAAATTTATTTATAGTCACTTAAAAAATCAAAGTTATTTTTTTCGTTTTAAGGGACAGACAAATAATTAAGACAATGCACAATATATATGTAACACGGAACCGAGATTTTAACTTAAGATAAAGTAATTACATGGATGTATGAATGCACGCTGGTGTCACAGTCAATATGAATTTGCAAAGACTATTTTTGTTAGGGTTGAAAGATGTTGAAAGAAATTCAGCCTTGTATCCAGGATGGAAATGTTTGCGAAACGTTTCAGAAAATGTCCCCGCATTAGACATGTTCTAATGTCCGAAGTAGGTAACATCTCAAAACACTCGCAAACGTTTTGGTTCTATCTGAAATAAACACTGAGTGATATGGTAATAGGCAATTAAGTGCTTAAATGAAATGCCTCTGTGTTCATAAATACCAAGCATGAACTTTCTTTAAACAAATGAGACCTATATCAAGTCATAAAAAATATCCGGATTGCATTTATTTTATAACGTTCATAAGATTTTTAGCGTAATTATTCATGAATAATATTCGTTCTTGTTCACATAAAATTTTTCCGTGGTCATTTTTTCACACATGTTATTACATGTATATAAGTCTTAGTATAATCTATTTGACAAAATTTGGTTTATGAAACAATTGCCTGTGTTCCTACCGGAGTCCAAAAGTCCGATTCTCCTTCCATTTGAGAGACGTTGTACACAACATTGGTATTGTTCAAGGCCTTTGTTTGTATAAACGCTCCATTACAACCCCAGTTGGCTTCCATACTGAAATGGTAAAATAACTTCTAGTACATGTTTACCACGCGGGCAAATGAAAGTAATTCCCCGGGTCTTATATATACAGTCAAACCTGTCTTAAGCAAGCACCTAAGAGACATTCAAAAAAGTGATTGCTTAAGACAGGTGCTTGCTCAATACAGGTCAATTTCAGTGCAATTGTTTCATTTTGGAACACAGCGGTCGCTTGCTTAATACAGGTTGCTTGCTGAATACAGGTGGCCACTAAGACAGGTTTGACTGTATATATTTTCGAAATAAAGTAGATTATAAGGAATAAAACTGTTCCTTTTTATGACGGTACGTCTAAATCAACTTGTTAATTTGACATAACACATAACAGGGTGGAATCTTAAATCATCTTGTTATGTATAAAGATGTAGATAGATAAAAACAAGAGCACCGCCTGGGTGCCTACGCTCGGTCGTTGGGTACTGGAAAGTGGCCAAAAAATCTAAGTCAAAGGGAGCATAGTTTGCAAAAAATGCATCTAGAGTTATCCCCCTTGAAAGATAGGTTTTTCTTTTGATAGTGAACATGTTCCAAGTTTCAAGTGTATACCTTCAATAGAACTAGTGATATCACCAAATGTCAAAGTTTCCACACAATGACGACGACAACAACAGCGAAAACGACACAAAGGCTATAGCAACTCGGGTTTTCTCCGAAAACAGCTGAGCTAATAACACCAGATACATATCAAGTATATTTGCTTGCAGTATTTTGGTGAATTGCGATACGACGATTTAATTAAAGTATGTTGAATCAATTAATGTTTATATGTTAACTTTCGTAGGACACAAACTAGCTATGCGTCCAGGGTGACAAAACGTTGCAAACTGTTTGCAAATTATTACCCGCATTGCACATTTATATGTTCAAAGCGGGGTATAATTTGCAAAACAGCTTGCAGTGTTTAGTTATCCTGAACGCAGGGCTAGTATAGTATGGGGTGCAAACATAAAATAACATACTTCTAAGAAAGCAAAGTAGAAAGTCCGATCCCAATGAAAAAAAAGCGAATGAAATAAAATAAATCAAAACTTCGGATAACATCGAAATAAAAGTATATGCCCTGTAGTGTAAATGACGACCTTTTAAAAGGGAACTGGATAAAATGAGCATTTGAAATCAAGATCGAATACAACAGAGATTATCCTGAAGTTGATTTCCACAAATAGTTTTAATGGAATGTTCATTCTAGATTTAAATTCTAGATTTAAAAGAATAAAAAATAGACAGGAAGCGAAAAAAAACGCTTGGAGTTAGTTCGATACATTGCATTTCCAAGACTTGTTGCCTGGCGTGTCACTAATCGTTTCACCATCTACTTTGAGGTTTGACGCAATCGTCTTTGCAGTTAAGAAATGTCACAAGAGTCTATAACCAATTATCTACCGCTAGCTTCTGGAGAGCATGAGGACGACATTCGCGAAATTAAAACATCACGGGCGCACTTCTTCAAACTTGGTCTATTCGCCGTCCACTTACTTTCCAATACAAATATCAAAGTATGTATCGCACGTGTCCCCGTCCTCGCAATCAGCCCTCTGTGGTCCATCACAGCACTTCCGGTCTGATCCACTCTCCTTGTAGCATGTACCATTCACGTTTGAATAGCTATTTATAGTAAAACCGACCGTTACCCGACACAGCGCCACCTATCAAAGAAAGTATGAAATGTGTTTGTTTGTTAAAATGGGTTTTTATGACGCTTTCAACATTCTTTCAGTTATATCGCGGCGGCTGGACCACTTAACAATGGATTCCTGGTATTTCTCCTACCAATATTACCATTACATCCTTTCTACGAGAGCAATCAGCTGCTATCCCACATATTTCTACTATTATAAACCCATTGGTGTGAGACAAATAGTCGGAAAGGATGAATGCCACCGTCGGGGATGGAACCCGGGACCTCTAGATTGACAGTCCAACGCGCTATCAAGTGCGCTATGACGGCGGCTATAAAATATGTTAAAGAATTTGAAACTTCATCGAAACGTATTACACAATGTAGTTTCTAGAGATCATGTATATTGAAGGGACAATTAAATTATCTCAAGAGATCATTGCCGATTAACTCGCAGAAAACTTTGTCTCAAATAAAGCATAAACAATCGTTTATCAATAATAAAAGGCCCCTTTCGTCTTACAGCTAACTAAATCGTGAAATTGACAAGGTGGATGGTTTTGGAATGGTTTTGGACTGAAATAAAATGAGTGCGATTAAAGAGTTAGGAGTGAAATTAAAGAGAGCTCATTCAATATCGCCAATTTTTTTCGGGATGAACAAAATAAGCGATATTTAAGACACCTCTTAATAAAGTATTCATACAGGTTCTATAAATAGCTTCCTATTTCTTCACGAACCAATCATACGCTTACAATAATAGTTATGTCAGCGATTGTTTACTTGCTATATTTATTTTTAATGAAGTTCATGATCTTATCTTTTTAGTGATTATGGAACTTTTTCGATCATTTCGGAACGTTTTTGAACGGCTTAAGTGAAAGAATTAGGCGCTGAGTGAGCGTTTTAGAATGATTTTGATGGTGATGAATGTCTCTTTTACGGTGTAACTAACTGTATGATGATAGTTTCGTTAGGGTAGGGAACTCTCTAGGATAAATATGTACGCTTGTGGAAAGTAAGGACTCCGTGAATTTCTATTTACGTTTCTTGACTTTTACTTCTGATTGTCATTATTGTTGTAGTTGTTGCGTTATTTTCTACGTGATAATGAGTCGGTCGTAGTTTTGGAAAATAAGTTTCCAAAGATTTTCTGGGGGTGTACTTAGATACATGCTACAAACCTGTGTATGCTACCTGCTATTCGCTATGCAAATGCATACACATGTCTGTCTCATGATATTCTGCAGACAGTACAGTTGGCATGATAGACAATGTCTATCTGTGATAATAATGGCGGCGATAAAACATGTAAGATATTATATATTCATTTTCTTAACAACCTCACAAAAATTATCTCACCAACAAGACAATCATTCTACCGTCAACCGTCATACCGTCAATTACATCGTGAAATGACAATCATGTCGATGAAAACTGTTCAAAATCACTCGTTGGTCGCCCCAATCATTCATTCCAAACACATTTCTTCAAATATTGAAGAATGATTTATCATGAAACTTCAGATTACGTAAACTATTTTATAGAAAAAGAGAACCCTAAAATAAGGGTCAGAGAACCCTTTCTTGGGGAATATTTATGTTTTTCTTTTTTTGTTTTTTCCAAATAATTTTATGGTAATGATATGTAACTGCAAAAACTTATGCGTAATGTTTTGGCGAACATTCGACCAGCTTATTTTTTTAAATCGTTCTACCACATGCGACAAGGCAGACTATGCAATGTTGACTTTGCTAGCAAGAATTAAGATTCAAAGACTATATATCTTATGAAGCCACAGCCTCATTGGATACATTAAATATTCATTTGCTATTTGGTCATTAAACTTTGGTAATGTCCGTCGATCGTATGTGTATCGGCCACTATAATTTGTCCGCAACATTAATTAAGGTCATGAAAGTCTTTTAATTAAAGATTTGCCTACTTGACCAAAGAAAATGCCTTTCATCGGCTTTAGGAATTAAGTGAAAATACCGACAAGCCAAGGGGGCCATTGTAAGCAATAATGACAGGAAAACCCTTTTGAGACAGAATGCCAAACATAACCATAGATACGAAAATCTATGGATATATTAAGGCACGCGTTGAAGATAATCAAGATTTTAGGAAAATTCAAATTCCTTCGGCAAATGCAACAATACGTCCACGCTAACAATGTATTACCGGGTGCACCGTGCTTGGGGCAGTCATTAGATACAGTCCATTAGACAATGCACAGTGCCATTTTTGAGGCGCTTACTACGGCTTCGTTGTGCTAAATGCTAGATAGGTTTACACTTGCTTACTAAAATATGTTTAAATTGCTGTAAACAATGTATTACTGTCTTAGTAATTTTTTTTCTAAATTATGTCGGTCTGTAAGTGAAAAACGGCAAGTAAACAACAAAGAAGTATATTTAATGCCGGAATACAAGCTAGATATATGTTCGGGTTCTTCGAACTCGAATAATAAAAGAGAGAAGAAGTATCTAAATATTATAATAATTATAAGCACCGTTGAAAAACCTTTATAATATCTTTCATTTTTTGACAAAATACTGAAGACAATTTTGAATTATGATAAGGACAAACCACTCACATCACATGAGCAAATCATTATCAGCAAAACGAACCATCCGTATTTATAGAACATTGATTCCTGTTCCATATTTTACTTTTTAGATCCAGGCAATAATGATATATCCACTATTATCTGTCCACTGTAGAATGACCCTGCATTATTTACGTAACTCCTTTTTTCTCGATATATTTCTACACGTTTTTAACCCAAATGCAATTATCATCGTGCTATTTTAAACAATTGTACACATCTATATGATGATAACTATTACTTCATCAATTAATGAGTTCAGATACGCCGTAAGACAATGTAGCTAAAATGATAATAAAATTATCGGACGAACAGGTGTCACCCTTTCCTTCTTTTTTATCAGCAGTTTCCTCATTTCCGTTAGTTACATCTCGACATTGACATTCATTCCAAACAAAACCATTCTTAATCGCTCAATCATCGCTCCTATCACTCATTAAAAACACTCAATCAAACCGCTCAAAAACGCTCAAAATTTCTTAAGGATATACATTTAACAGCTACAATTCAAATAAAAGTAGATAGAAAAAACGCGATTTAACTGGCACAATTAAAAATGTAAGCGTCTGATTTGTTCTTGAAGAAATAGGAAGCTATTTATAGAACTTGCATGCATATTTTATTAAAGGGAGGTAAAAAATGTCGCTAATTCTGTTAATCCTGAACAGAATTGGTGATTTTGTATTATCTCCCTCCAATTCCTCTTAAAATTTGCTCTATACACACATTCAATTAAATTCTAAAGTCATTCTACAAAGCACTAACCATGTCAATTTCCCGATGATATTAACTGTACCATGATGTTTTGTAGCCGGGTGGTATTAAGCAATATACTGCCTCGATGTACAAGCAAGCTTTATAAAAACGCACTGTTAACAAAATCGTATACATGACAATGTGAATGATTTTTGAATGATTTAAGAATTAGATTGAATGAGTGTGTGGAGAGAGTCTTCATGATTGAATTTAATGTGAGGTAATCCAATATCGCAAATTTTGTTCTGGATGAACAGAATTATCGATATTGATTACCTCCCTTTAATAGAATATGCATATAAGTTCTACAGATAGCTTCCTAAATCTTCAAAAACCAATTAGACGCTTACATTTTGAATTATGTGATTGAAATCGAGATTTTTCTCTAATCAAATCTATTTTGAATGATGTTGTTGATTCTATATTTTTCAATGGGTTTGAGCGTTGTTGAATGGTTTGAGTGAGTATCTGGAATGAATGAATGGAGCGCTGAGTGAGCGATTTAGAATGGTTTTGATTGAGGCGAATGTCAATTTCAAGATGTAACTAGCTGTATAGAGCACTAGCTTTGCGACAGGAGAGTGGGGGCTCATTTGAAGCACCTCTTTATCGAACATTTATCAGCGGGCTATACATGTAATTCCTTGCATAGAAGACAAAGCTTTTGCGAATTTCGGAAAATGATATTGTCGTCTGCTACTTCCTAAAACCCGCCGTCCGGTAATGGGTTAGATAAATTAGATCGTTTAAATAACCGTACCCTTTCTAGATGATAGTTTGATAATTTGATATATCTGTAATTGTTTGACCGTATTGAATTTATCTAAATCTTGATAACATTTTATCGTTATAACAATACCAGATAGACGTAAAACCGACGTAGTTGAATTTTAGAATAACTTAACACGGTTGTCCCCTTAAAAAATATTAGTGTTATGTGAGAAAATTGTTTGTGAGTGCACAATGTCGATGTGATGATAAGGTCAGGTGATAATATTTATTGTCCACCAAATTTGACCCAATTTATCTGCACATGCAATGACCTCAGTTCGAGAATGTTTTCCTAAACTTCTGAACTAATGTAACTGGAATTATTGACGAAACAAATGTGTCCCTGGTTAATATTGGCGGACTTTATCTTGAATTTGAAATTTCGTCTATATTTAGAGATGTAATTTATGAATAACTTGCCTCATTCATATCAGCTGAAAAGTACTTCTGTCTTATTTCCGAATCGTTACGGAACTATTACGCGTCCACTACTTTAAATAGCTTTGGACATGCCCATTTTCAAAAGGTGGCAAAATTGGTCCTTTCTGGTCTACATCCTCCATAATAATGGTGGAATTAAAATCAGTCAACACATTTCTTATGTATGGTGGTTAACCATGACCCGACTAGGGTTAAGTTCACGGTCAAAGAACAAGTGACAAGAGTGAATTGTTCTGGATATTCAGTTTTCATTTTTAGGGTTATTTGAAAGCAATATTCTTTTTTCCCTTTGTAATTAATGGTATGAAAGAGCAAAGCGATTATTCCGATATATCCTAGGCGTTATGTACTCACTAATATAAATTTGACTTTATTCTAAACATTTGTCCTTGCTCATGGTAATATAAGATAAACCAATGCTGACACCCCTCTTTGAAGTCTTATTGCGATTTATTTGTCACACAGCAGAGAAAAGCATGCAGCCAGTCCGTGGTTCGAACCTGGGGTCTCTAGCTTACCTGGCGAGAACGACTGAGCTGATCGACCGCCTACAAACACCTACATGTGTCAATCGGGAGCCCCCGGCGATTCTACGGAATAGACCTCGGGAATAATACGGGCGCTGCCATAAAAGCGCGTCATTTCGCACGTGGGCTTATATGACGTCACACACACAACTGAGGATGACGCTGCGAAAAGCAAAATCGACGTAAGGTAAAAATTGGGCATATTATTATTTGAAAACAAAACGCACTGTTTAACTGCGTTTTGTTTTCAAATTAAAAATGCCAAAATGATCTTCATAAATGATCTGAAAGCATTAAAGGAATTTGCTTTCTTTCAAGCGTATTAACCAAAGTACCACCAGGAGCCGAATTACCTTAAATTGACCAAAAATTACTACACTTACGCCCGAGGTACTTTCAAGTTTACGGAAAAGCCCGAGCGATGTTCCGAATGCTACATGTGTATATGAGTTCAGCCGGCGAATACTACTCGTAAAGAATTCAAATCTATCTAGGCATGCACCCTCGCCATCTAAACAGGGACATCAGAAAGGAAAGGATGAAAACGTGTATTGTTAAGGGTTTAATTTTTCCCTCAATTAAGTCTATAGATCAATAAACGATAATGCTGTGTTAACTGGCCGTCCTGTATACAATTATTCCAATAGAATATTGAAAATACCAATGTTTTGTATTGGTCCGTATGGGAATAACATACCGGGTTTAATTTTTGTTTAAAAATCGATGTTTTTAAAAGGACGCTAAAAATGAAAGCATTAAGGGATATACTGTGTGGTACAAGCTAAATGCTTTACATGGTAAGAAAGATTTTATATCATATCTAAAACAGTTCAACTGCATTGGACACTGTCTATAAGAACATCGTATCATTTACGAATGTATTGACTTTAGAGTTCATCAGGCGAAAGGGACCATCTAGGTAGTGTAGTGCGTAAAATGTCGTCCATGTCAGACTGCACAGACTGCGCAGACAGACAAAGGTCGAATCTTTCCGTACTATGCTGATTTCTGAAAACAGAATGACCATTTTATCCCTTATACTATATAATCACTACCGACGTTCTTCTCATGGTTGACTTGTGATGGATTCAGTTTCTTTTTCAAATATACGTTTTTCTGAGTTCGAGATAGCCCCTTTCTGCGTGGCAAGTCATATTTTACAGTATTCGAGTTAGAATTTGTCAGTTATTTTGTACATGATATAAGTAGAATTCACTATTTTGACTCGACAATTGCATACACATGTGTAGTCTATATAGGTGTTTTTTTCAAAACTGAATTCGGGAATCTATATATGAATATAGATTTCACGGATACAACGCACAAAACTACTTATAAGTAGATTTTGCGCGGTGAGCGGTGAAATGAACTTTTAAAGGTTAAATTCTCGTGCTATTCTATCAAAATAGATAATACAGGTTTAAACAAAACCTAAACTTGATACAAATTACCTTTCAGATGAAACGTATTGCTTGTCTAAGATCGTAAGGTTTACTCATTCATGTACTTTTGCAGCTGAAAAGGAGGTATCACGTTCAATTCCTATCATATGCTTTTTTAAATATACCCGATATACCTAGGGTAATGGACTCAACGCCTACGTCAGACCTCAGTTTTGAAAATACACCTATACACTGTAATCACGTTTCACAATAGCGTATTAGCGCTAAGGACAAAATAAATAGCACGGTTCATTGGATTTAAGGTCAAAATAAAGCGGCTCTTTGAGATTATATCGCAAAGGCCAGCTCGATTAGATTAGTAGAGCACCGGACTTCAAAACAATTTAAGGTCGATCGCGTGGGATCTATTTCCGGGCTGGCACACTAACAAATTAATTGTCGTTTGGATGTGACTTCCCAGGTACATTCCAGTATACGGAAATGTCCGAGCGATGTTCTGATAAGCACACACCCAATCAACTCGTTCAAATACGCCACGAAGTAGTTCAGTACACTCTAAAACGTCATTCGAATCGATGGAATCATTCTATGATTTTATTGGATGACGTTTTTTCGCGAAGACAAATATATCTATTTATAAGACAGTGCGTAAATTTTAATAAAGGGTAGTATAACACCCTGCACAAGTACATGCAGTTAACAACATCGTAAAAATGACATTCATCTAGATCAAAACTATTCTATGTCACTCGCTCAGCGCTCAAATCATTTGCTCCAAGCACTCGATCAATAACGCCAAAACTCACTGAAAAAACAACGCCATTCAAAATAAATGAAGCTAGAATAATATCGCGATCTCACTGAAATTATTGAAAATGAAAGAGCCTGATTGGTTCTTGAAGAAATTGGAAGCTATTCATAGAATTTTAAGCATATTTTATTAAAGGGAGGTAATAAATATCGCTCATTTTGTTTAGGATTTGTTCATCCTGAACAAAATTATCGATATTGGTTTATCTCCCTTTAACTTCACTCAAAACTCATCGCACTTATTCAATTTCATTCCAAAACCAATCAAAATGCATTCACCTTGTCAATCTCACGATGTTGTACGAGTAATTCCAGTTTTTAATTTCAGATTTATTATGGTTAGCATGTAATCTATTTTGCAGGTTGTGAACGGATAGAGAACAACTTTCAGAGCTAGAAATGAATAGAATAGAGCCAGATGAGAAATTGGTATTCTAATATATTTTCTACATTATTTCAAAACACCAAAAAATGTTGTAGAAACAACAAAGATTGACAGTTGGTGATTTTGTGATATCTCTGGTTCTACTGAAGGAATACACTTGATACTTGACATATGTTCACCATCAAAAGAGCATCCTATATTATCAAGGGGGATACTCTGTATGCATTTTGCGCAAAGTATGCCCATTTTTCGACTTAGATTTTTTTCTACCATTCAGCACTCAACAGCCGAGCGTAGGCAACGTAGGCGGTGCTCTTGTTCTTTCTGTACTAACGTTTGCTTAGTAAGAGAATCCACTTGACTTGCTAGTCTGATGTATAGTCCATGATTAATGCCTGGCAGGGCGGAGCCTAAGTAACGGGTCCTTGCACTTAAGGTTAAGGGAAACCAGCTTTTATCTGAAATAACCTACTTCTAAAGAGAGTCGGCATAAATAATTCGAGACTTTAAATCGTAGATTGGTAACCAAATCCTCGTAGCTTCAGCTTAATCAAGCTGAAGTTACGAGGTATTGGTAACCAAACAATGAAATGTGATCACTCTCTCGAAGCACGTGAATCCTTTAGGTTTAGGAAACAGTTATTTGCACGCGTTAACGATGATTACCGACTGAAATTCGAAAGATTTGTTTGTTTGAATGGGTTTAACGCCGCTTTCAACAATCTTGCAGTTATATCGCGGCGGCCGGAGCACCTAACAATGGATTCCTGGTATTTCTTTCACCTGTACTACCATTACACCCTTTCCTAGCCTCCGACTGCTATCTCACATAGGTTTACGATTATCTACCCATTGGTGAGAGACAAACGTCGGAAAGGATATTTGCCGCCACCGGGGATCGAACCCACGACTTCCAGATTGGAAGTCTTATGCCTAAACAACTGCGCTATGGGGGCGGCGAAATTCGAAAGAACCCAAACTATTGAAAAGTTAACTCGCCAAATTACGTCATGATTAAGCCCCGCTCAGCCAGTTCATTAATTACGCAGAATACAACGGTTTGTTATATTCTGCGTAATTAATTAATTTGTTGGTGCTTCGTTTGGCGTTAAGTAGTTTCCATAAATGATGTTACTTTCTTAAGCGTTGTCGGTTGACCAAAACGTCATATCAATAGTGTGATTAAACCATTGGATACGACAACATGGTCACCCGCTGATGATAAGCTATTTCAATTTGCACTACGTCGTTGTTGACGTCATAACTGGACTGTTGTGTTACGTCTTCCGAAACCGGTCCGATTACAATAATCTGAGTTTTTTCGTACTTTCTCTAAATTATTACAAAAGCATACATCTCGTTGTAGGCGAATGGTGGACAAGATCCGAACAAAAACTACACCAATCCAAACGACGGTGTGATGCAAAATATGACGTCATTACAACCTATCGACACAAAAGATACTAGTTCGATCATCACCACGAAGACAGAACCAAACAAAAGTACACTTGATAAAACTTTCCATGAGGTATTTATTCCTGCCATTTCAAATGACTAAGACATTTGAGCCTGTGTGTGACGATTCCAACAATTTGACATGATTGTGAGTGGCGAACACATGAATGGTGTAGACATCCACATATTGTAAATATAAAGTTATTAGATGGTCTACAGATTCATTGAGACCTTATCTATCTACTTAACGCATAGTTAAGACTCTGGGCAGACTTTGCTGATGCACAGGCTGGTCAGAGTCTTTGCTTTGCGCATTTTTGAAATTGTTGGAAACCTCACGCACAGACTCATTTAGTTTCATTGATCCGCGGCTTAGTCGCATGATCTCCTATAGTAAAATTACGTGTACTTAAGCATGTGCGTGATATTTCCAAAATGTCACGAGTGCGTAACGTTAATACTCATATCAATGTGCACTGAATGGAATCTTCTAACTAATAACTTTAGTTCAGAATCTTTGAATATCTTTAACGTCTAGTGTTGCTGTCCCCGGAATATTCCTGCTTTGACAGGGGCTAATGACAATCATCAGCCTGCACATATGTGCAGTCTGATGTTAGTCTACACCACCTGTTTCTCACTTTCAAACCAGAATTGTCAATAGATTTAGTTTTTCAAATAATAGTCCTACAGTTTGGACTTTCAGTGCTTTTTGCCCTTTGATATTAATGGAAATTTTTAGCCAAAATTTATTCAGCATGACAAGGGTTGAACGTCTAATGTTGCTGTCCAGTATGCTCTATTTATGGCCAACGTGCACACGCGGAATTGATTTGAATGACACTCAAATGTTGTTATTGTTTGTCTTTCAAATTAGCTTATTTTACTCATATTCCAATTTACATCATTTTGAGTTCGCAAATATTTTCAATGTTTGCATATTAATTGTATAATGTAACAAAATTATCTGTACTTGACAAAACCTTTGATTCTTTGGCAAGAAAAAATAAACTTTTAAGGTAGTGGACTTATAAATGTTCCGTAACATTTCGGAAATAATGGCATTTCACAATGTTATCCGAGAATTCCTAGAAACCCCAATTCACACAGTTAAAGGCAATTATTTCTGAAACGTTGAGGAACTATCATGGGTCAACTGTCTTATTTTGGCCTGTACACTTAGTTTCATCGTGAAATTGATATTAATCTCAATCAAAACCATTTTAAATCGTTCACTCATCACTCTATTCATTCATACCAAACACTCACTCAAACTTTTCAAAAACGCTCAAAATTAATAAGAAATATAAGATCAACAACTACCTTCAAAATTTATAAAATAAGAACCAAATCGCGATTTCACCGACATACTTTAAATTTTAAGCGTCTGATTGGTTCTTGAAAATATAGGAATCTTTTTATAGAACTTTTATGCATATTTCATTAAAAGGAAGTAATAAACATCGCTAATTTCGTTCATCCTGAACAAAATTATCGATGCTGGATTACATCCCTTTAATTTCACTCAAAACTCGCTCATCCCGCTCATTCAAATTCATTCATAAATCATTCCAAATTCATTCATCTTGTCAATATCATGATGTTTTTAACTGTACATTTAACTCGTCAACCGAAAGGGGGACTACCTGGGAATTTCGTAAAATAGAAATTTGAAAAACAGATTGGCTCCAACAGACGTCAATCGTAGATCGCATTTTAAAGGTTCCATAAAGGAAAGTAGAATTATGATTCTAGCTTTGAAAAATAGACTTGGGCGAAAGATTCTGACCCTAGTCAGCCTGCGTAGTCCGCGCAATTTGACTTTGGTCGACACTTTGAAATGAGTCGGTGCAGGACATTTCCAACAATTTGACATGTGCTAACATAGACCGACCTTGACTGCCACGCAGTATAATTAGAAGCTTGCGAGACTGTCTTTAGACAGGTTTGGACCTTATCTTTCAACAAAGCTCAAAGTTAAGACCCTGGTCAGACTGTGCAGATGCACAGGCTGGCCAGAGCCTTTGCTTGGGGCACATTTGAAATTGTTGGAAATGTCACACACAGGCTAGAATATTCACCTCATAGAATGTCACATTTCATGTGACGGGTCATAAATAGAACATTCTGAGCGACTTTTAAACACAATAAAGTGAAATTGAATTTAGAGCAAGGAAAATGCTCATTTGTTTAACTGCGTTTAGCTATAATCATACAAAGAAGATCCGATGTTATCACTTATATTAAACTTGAAGGAAGAGTTCATGAATTTTTTGCTTGATCCTCGTATATATATTTCAGCTATGTAAAGATGGCGACGTGGATGAAGTCCGATCAATCATAACTAGTTATGTAACAGATTATGGCCGGACAAGGGCAGCTAACTATCAAGACGCCAAGCGTAATGCCCCACTACATTACGCGGCTGAATATAACCATATAGATGTGGCCAAGGTGCTTGTACAATATGGAGCAAGTAAGACCTTTTTATGTTCAGGGGCCCGTTTTTGTTCTTACGACAAAGGTGATCGTTATTCAAAATCACAAATCGTACTTGTTAATTTCATTCATTGTTAGATTCTGCCTTGTAATATCTCATTGGAATCGTCTTTAGAAGACGATTCTAATGAGATATTGCATTGCAAAATTCCATATTTAGCTACTACTGTAGAAGCAAATTTAATTTTTGACTTACGCACATAATGATCGTAAGATGTTTAGTAAAACGGGCCCCTGGGCCCTTAATAATTCCTCAACGTTTCGAAAGTCATAAAGTTTAATAAAGTTAACCGAACTCCCTTTGAGGGAACCTCAGTTAAGGTAGTGGACCCGTAATAGTTCCGCAACATTTCGGACCAAAAGTTCTTTCACAATCTTAATTAAGGTTCCCTAATGATTTTCATCTAGGTTAACACTGTTAAAGTTCATTACTACAGAGACGTTGCAAAACTTACGGATCCCCTACCTTAACACTGTGAAAGAAAATATGAGTTCCGAACTATGTCGGAACTATTTCGACCCACTACCTTAATATACAACCAAGAAGGTTATCAAGTTTAACCCTTATCCTAATTGATTCAAATGTTGTCTCGAATAAAATTCCTAATTTTCAACAAGTTATTGCCCAAGTTTTTCGCAATTTACATGGCAGAAGGCAAGCATTGTAGGGTTAGATAAGACTGCATATCTGTTTACGGATATTATAGTCTGCCAAAGCTGTATGTATTGAAGACAGTTTCAATTGATAGCACGAGAAGAACCGATGGATGATTCAAAATATTTTTGACAAACTGACATATACTCTTTCCAAAAGAAGGTCAGTTGATAAAAAATGCATAACCATTAGGACGGGTTACAAATGCGCGTTGGCGGATCTATATTTGTCACGAACCTGAAAAGAATACGATCATTTAAAGACCACTTTGTTAAGCGACCATCATTTAAAGTCCATTCACCATAATCAAAATTTCTGAAAAAGTTGACTTTACTTAACACAAAATAAGTTCTCTTTTATACTCGAGGATAACACGCCAAAGGGTCGAATGACTCTTATTTCCATCGTGGTCCTAACTCATTCCAGATCTTATCCTGTACATTGTGTTTCTAACCACTGCTACCCACATTTAAAGCTAGGTGGACTGAGGCTCTGACTGTAAAATGTATTGCTCAAATACAATACCCTCCGAGCTACGAGTCGTGCGCGCTAACCAATCGGCCAACGAGCCAGACATATTATTTATAAATTATATTTATTATTTATATATGAAGCAAATGTTGTTGGAACCCAATAGAATTGTCTCAATAAGATGTGATATAAAATGTATGTGATACTCCATAATCCTGTCAAAATGGCCGGTCTGATCATGAGATATTGTATTTAGAAACAATTCCCATAAGTGACTGTTTTTGATGGTCCCCTGAGTGGCCGCACAACACTAGATTTATTTTATTGCTGCTAAACGTCCACGTTTGGTTTCTGTGTATATATTTATAGTACGTACTTAGTGTATTATATGAAAAGAAATATCGAGGTTGGGAGAATTGATCATTGTCGAGGCTCTGTCGAGACAATTTTCAATTCTCACAACCGAGTTTGATATTTTTTTCATATAATACACTTAGTACGCATTATATTTATCTTATAACCTATATTTGTCTTGTTTTCGTCGGTGTTTCTAACTGAAATGCAAGTTTCTAAAAATAACTAACAATATATCATTGTTCTAAAATAACTATGTGATATCATAAAAAATATCATACGGGATGTTATCATACGGATATTTGTATAGTTATAAGATAAACGGTTGTGACGAATTCAAGTATTCGTTTCTTTACATTTTTGTTCAGTCAAAGATTGTGACGACAAAATTGGTGTTTCCAAATCTTGTAACTTTCTTTAGCAGCCCATACACGGGCAATATCCTTGCCAAAACGTTTCAATAACTAAAGTCAATAACCTTGTAAAATTGACACCCATCTTCTTCAAAACCTTTCTAAATTGCCCATTCAACACTCCAATTATTCATCCCGAACACTCACTCAAACCATTTAAAAACGCCCTATTTCACATAAACAAATAAAGTCAACAAATACATTCTAAATAGATAAACCTATGAAAAAAATGCAAGTTTACTGACGTAATTGAAAGGGTAGCGTCTGATAGGATCTCAAAGAAATAGGAAGCCATTTATAGAACTTGTTTGCATATCTTATTAAAGAAGTGTGTGTGTGTGGGGGGGGGGTAATTCATACTGAACAAAATTAGCGATATTTAATTACCTCCCTTTTATTTAACTCATAACTCACTCAGTCCACTCGTTCAATTTAATTCCCATTTCGTTCCAAGATCATTCACAATGTCAAATTTACGATGTTGTTAACTGTATAATGATAACTCTTTAATACTTCCCATTGCGATCACTTAAACTGTCAATCATCTAAATAAACAAAATATCGGATGGTGTATAGGCGATTAAAAGAATTGTTCAATAAGAAATGCCTTTTATCAAATATGAAAATCAAATTTTTGATGCTCAAATACCTCATTTCGATATGTTTTAGTTTTGGATGCAAAGGGGGAAGGTGGACGTACACCATTACATTTTGCTGTGATGTATATACCACCTGAAGATCAGACATGTAATGAGGTGGGTGCGAGTCTGTATCCAAATAATCACACATCTTACATTTTTCTTATATACACTGTCGGCGTAGGCTGAAGGAACGGGTTTTCTCGTTAAGAATTTCCTTGATTTTTTTTTACTTTGTTTACTCACAATTTCTCTTTGATAAACGACTCTTTGATCGGCTGATTTCGTAGAAAACCAGGGGCCCGTTTTACTAAACATCTTACGATCATTTTTTGCGTAAGTCAACAATTAAAGTTACTTCTACAGTCGTAATTAAATATGGAATTCTGCCATGCAACATCTCATTGGAATCGTCTTCTAAAGGCGATTTCAATGAGATTTTGCATGGCAGAATCAATTAATGAATGAAAACCCCAGATACGATAATTGATTTTGACTTACGATTAATTTTTTCGTAAGATGTTTAGTAAAACGGGTTGTCATGACTTATGCGTCGAGTGGTGTAGTTGTTGGCGTTGATCTTGGTAATATCGCAGTTGTTATTGAAGACACTTTTTACACGAAATTTGGCATGTGTATCTAGAAGAAATGTCAAAACCATTTGTTGCCCCCTTTTCGACTAGACTTGTTGCATAATCCAGCATATGTAACCGAGCGTTGGCACCCGTTGGCGATGCCCTTGTTTTTATCCTAAACGTACCTTTTATCTTGCAAATTTAACACCTGGTATCCTCCCGCCGCGTTTTTACGGCATCGGTTAACTCAAACACAACCTAATTACTTACATCGACAAGATGAATAGTGTTTATTCCTATTTTTTCCATCATTGGTAATTTCTTGCGTTTTTACGTTTTCTGTAATGTCTCATCGGTTTTGTAAATAATCAAAATTTCATCTATATATAGAAGTTGACCTAACATTTCACTGTCTATATTTGCACCTTGTTCAAAGCTATTTTGTCATTGCTTGATCCTTCCGCGAGGCTTCCCCCATAAAAGTTTCTTAGTATTTTGGCGCGAAACAAAGTATTTGTATGTATATTATACAATTCTGCATTTATTCTCTGATTCATTTAACATTGCAGGGTATTTCTTTTGACAGTTTTTTTCCTTATTGGTCTTAGAATTATTTTAAATTTATTCGTTATTCGTTGTTATCGTCATTAGGCGATAAAACTCAAAAGCACACAGTTTTGGTCGCCCCTCAAACGATATAACTGTATCAAATTTTCTTTAATGCTTTTCGGTGGTTTATTGAGGAATAACGGTTGATTATCACTTGATAATCTCACCGCAAAAGCAGTGAAATCATCAAAAACTTCTACCCTGCTTTTGTGCATTTCATCCTATCTGACGTCATCTATGCGGGGCGAAATATGTGACGTCACAATGAACGTTGCATAGCAATCAAGTGCAAAATGACGCGCTTTACGAAAATATATGTCCTTGAATTTTCACATTTTGTCTCATTTTTTGCAATAAAGAAATAGAATAATCGTTTGTTTTTCGAGTAAAATCGATTAATATTTCATTTCGTGAACAACAAAAGCTATATATTCACTCGTGGCTCTGCCACTCGTGAAAATATAACTTTTGTTGTTCACTCAATGAAATATAAATCGATCTTACACTGAAACAAACGATTATCCTCTATATATTTTCATAGAACTCAACAACGGAAAATGATGGTGCATCCGTAAATGAAAAGCCGTCTGGAATGATATCATTTCTTATCAAACACGGAACTAACATCAACGGAAAGGATGGTAATGATCGTACCCCACTTCAATTGGCTGTCCTTTTAGGGAATGATTGGGCATGCGAACAGCTTCTTGAAATGTCGTCAGAAAAAGAGGTATGTGAATGTACATCCTCTAAATTATATAATCATTCCTCCTTTAAAGAAGATTATCGTATACGATTTCATGGAAAATATAAACCAAACAGGACGTTAAACATTTAAAGAAACATAAAACTTGCATAACAGCAAATAAAAAAGAAGAGTACCACAAAACATATTTAAACAGACATCCACGAAACAAACAAAACAAGTTTTCTAAAGACCACGTTTCAAGCGAATCGCCCAATTAGAGAACAGTATTTCAAACTTATATGTATAGGATAGAAAAACGAGAGCCGTGGTATATGGGAAATAGACACGAGCGTTAGCGAGTGTCTATTTCACTTATACCGCGGCCCGAGATTTTCTATCTGACTTAGACCATACTTTTCCTACACCTTCTGAATTTTTACGCGAACCTCTGAATAATGGAAAAAGGGTAAATCTCGCTGTGGTATTACTCTAATCAATGTGTGAGTATGCTGAAATGACTTATGAATCTATTTTCGTTACCATTTTCATATCTTTTGCACTTTTGCGACTGTCGAAAGACTTAAGGAAAAAAGGGCTGTATAAAATGTTCGTCATCTTTTTGAAATGACTCGGCCCCCGAAATCTGTTGAGATACACATGCAAGGCACACTTCAATCGTATATCTGTAAATACAACGCTTGGAGTTGTATCCGTGATATATAATTTTGAAATACTGTTCTCTGATTGGCCGATTCGCTTCAAGCGTTCTCTAAATCACAGATACAACTTGTATTTACAGCTATACGATGACAGTATGTCGTGCACGAAAATCTCGACAGGTTTTGTGTCATTTCAAAAATGTGAAAAGCATTTTATTTGAGCACTTTTTTCCAAAAGACTTTTCATAGTCGCCAAAATGCAAAAGATCTGTTATTAGTAACAGAAACAGATTCATAAGTAATTTCAACATTATTACACATTTTAGAGTTATAACACAATGATTTTTACTCTTTTTGATCGTTTAACAGTTCGGATAAAAAAAGAGAAAAAAAATACAGACAGTGTTTGAAAGGCGTGGTCTCGGTCGGATAGAAATCTCGTGCCGCGGTATATGGGAAATAAGCACTCGCTCGCACTGGCGCTCGTGTATATTCCCTTATACCATGGCACTCGTTTTCTATCCTATACATCTTTTTCCAGCAAAATGAACACATTCACATGAAAATCTTGAATTCACACTTCCGTAGAGATGGGAACATTTGTATTGAGATTCATACAACCACATGAAATTGACTGTTTATTCTGCGTAATTAATGAACTGGTAGGGCGGGGCTTAACCGTGACGTAATTTGGCGAGTTTACTTTTCAATAGTTTGGGTTCTTTCAAATTTTAGTCGGTAACTCGTGCAAATAACTGTATCATAAAACCTAAAGGATTCACGTGCTTTGGGAGAGTGAACACATTTCATCGTTTGGTTACCAAGTCCTCGTAACTTCAGCTTGATTAAGCTGAAGTTACGAGGATTTGGTTACCAATCTACGATTTAAGGTCTCAAGTTATTTATGTTTAGAAGTAGGTTATTTTAGATAAAAGCTGATTTCCCTTAACCTTAAGTGCAACGACCCGTTACTTAGGCTCCGCCCTGCCAGGGCATTAATTATGGATAATATTACCTTCTCTTTGCTCCTATCTTTATGTATTTTCGTCATGTGGTTGTTTTCTTGTTGTTGTTCTTATTTTTCAATTATAATTTTCCATTTTTTATTTTCGAAAGTTCTTGCTGGTTCATGTAACATATTTTAATCAATAGGTGCAATACACGAATAACAACACACCCTTACACATAGCCGTTTCCCATAGACGGACAAGAATAATTAAATTATTGATTGAAGCCGGGGCGAACATACGTACTGCTGATAAAACAGGGTCAACACCTTTACATATTTGCTGCACCGATGATGACGGTTTTGAAATAGCAAAGATGTATTTAGAGCTCGCTAAACAAAAACACGGGAAAGAGGAAGTTCAGCAGGTAGGTCCGAATATTTCTTTTCTGAATCACTGTACGTTAGAGAATTATCAAAATTATCATAAGCACTCAATGCCCAATTGTATCACGTTTCTATTAGATTCCACCACTTCTATTGACAACAAAAAGATCGAACTCTAATTCGTGTAGTCAAATCATAGAAGCAATTAAGTAAGATTTCTAAAGGATATCTAGTTGAATATATGCATATGCTCAATTATTACGCCATTTCTCTTTATTTCTGCCTTTGCTGTCGAGTTTCCGGCATAGTCCGTCATTTACATATACGTTTTTGAATACGGCAATGACCCAGTCAACCGTACTTTCAAATAGTATGAATTCGGGGTCAAGGTTGTCGCATGTGTAGTCGACCGTTTAAATTTGCGCTGAGTTTTTTCAGGCCCAAATGTAAAATAACTTCTTGAAACTCTGATTTTGTGTTTGGGAGGAAACTGCATTATGCCAAGTGTCAGCATTCAGAATAAATTTTATTATTTTGTGTTTTGTAAAACCCAATAACGTTTTCTTTGAAAAAAAAAGTGTTCTTTAAAAGTATTTTGCCATCAAGTCAGAATAAGTGGGTTATATTACATCGAACTTTATTCTGCCATTACATTTCATATGAAGCTAATGCAAGACATTGATGTTGAGGGAAATACTTGTCTTTGTTTGGCTGTAAATACCAACAATTATGAGATTACAAAGCTTTGTATCAAAAATAGTAAGTAAACAAAATCAATTTTTTCAACATTAATCCTATTTTGCAAATATCTTTTTTTTCTTGTTGAATAAGAAAAATCGGATGGTAAAGGCATGATTAGACTGCACATATGTGACTTTACCTTCTGCTGGTGTTTGACCTTTAAACCATAATTGTGACAACGCAAATCTAAAAATATCTCAATTTGACCATTCATAATTTCTGGGATGAGGTTCTTTCTTATTTTGTTCATTCAATTAATCACAGATAAGTTTAGAATGTATTTTCCCCTACAAACAAGAGCCATGTCGGACATGGCCATACCCCGCCATGAAAGCTTGATAGTGGACCGAAGCCTAATGGATTAAGGATATTTTGTGCCGAGCTTCCTCATCATAAGTTCTATGCCTCCGACAAAGAGTAAGAGTTAAAAATTATAAAGGGCAATATCTACAAAATTATGCAAGTAAGAGCTGATGTTCTTGTGCACTGCAGTTCTCCGCTATAATATTTATCCACCTATAAAGTTTCAAGTTGATAGGTATTTAACTTTCAGAGATATGCTCCGGACAAAATTTTAAGTATTTAAAATGACATAGGGCAAGTACTCCAAAATTATGCAAGTAAGAGTTGTAGTTCTTGTGCACTGCACTTCTCTTCCATTAGATCCATCCAACTGTAAAGTTTCCAGTTGATAGCTTTTATACTTTAGGACAAGTTAAATGACGGAATTACGGAAGGACGGGAGGTCAGACGGAGACCAAATATCCCCTTCGCTGAACGGCGGGGGATATTGAAACAACATATCAATCAATTGGTCGAAACTTTATTGTTTATTCATATTTGTTTATGGAAATTACTGTAAACTGGCCTAAACGTTTACTTGAGCTGTATAATTAATTCTTTCTCCTTCATAAAAAATCGACATCTATGATTTCATGGTCATTGACCAACCTGTGAATTTTGAAAATCTGAGAAATCCTTACGATTTACCAATTTCAAAATTTGTATGATGTATCGTTTTTTCTCAAGGGGTTAATTTATCTTGTTTTGTCTAGGTGCCGATGTGAATACAGCCAATGCATCGGAGACGTACCCACTTCATATAGCAGCTACAAACGGAAATGTAAAGCTTGTAAAACTACTTCTCAAGAATGGTGCCCAGGTTGACGCGGTAAACAGAGAGAGTATGACACCATTGTGTAAAGCTATTCAATTTAGCCATGCTGAAGTAGTTGGGCTGTTGATTAAAAAGTAAGATAGAGTCATTTATGTCACAAGATGCAATTTATTGAATCGTTAATATGCACAAACCTTACTAAAATGTTAAATATTGCTAGACAACCTCCCCTGATTTTTTATTTCGATCGTACTTTCTCGAGGGGATCTGCAGTACCTAGGCATTGATTAAATACCTCTTTTTAGCATGTAGGAGAAATCTTCTCGCTGCTCCAGCCATGTCTCATTAGTTGTTATTGGTAATCTAAGAAAATTGATTTTTTATGAATTAATTTTTGCATTTTTGGCTATCTTTTCAATTTTGTGTGTGAATTTGTTTGTTTGTTTGATTGTAAATGAAAATATGAAAAAGATCTTTGAAACCTCAATTTTAGAATGGTTTGTTTTGTGTCTGGCTGTCATCAACGTACACGAATGCATTTACTCAAGAACATGTTAAGATTGATATACTTTTACATGAAAACTGTAAACACCTTTAACCAAATCAACTCTCATCCGATTTCTTTTACAGAGGTGCTGATATTGAAAAGCGGGCGAAGAAGAAGCAATATACACCGTTATTATTGGCTTGTTGTACCGGATATCCTCGCATTGTTGAAAGGTTACTGAGAGGCAATGCGGATGTTACAGCAGTGGATGATGATGGAAAAACAGGCATCTTTCTGGCAACAGAGAGAAACCATTTGTCGTGTATGCAGGTATTTTGTAATTACTACATTTAATCACTTTCAGTTCAAAACAAAATATATTACATCAGTTGTAATGCACTTTTTAAAAACAAGCTATTGCAAAATATTGATGAATCAGATATACAGAAACAGAAGTATCAGTTTAAAGCCACTACAGTTAATGAACTATAATAACATCGTGAAACTGACATTCGCCCCAATCAAAACCATTCTAAATCGCTCACTCAGCGCTCCATTCATTCATGCCAAATATTCACTCAAACCATTCAAAAACGCTCAGACCCATTGAAAAATATAGAATCAATAACGTCATTTAAAAAAAAGATTTGATTAGAGAAAAAAATCGCAATTTCACTGATATAATTCAAATTGTAAGCGTCTCATAGGTTCTTGAAGGAATAGGAATCTATCTATAGAACGTATATTATGCATATTTCATTAAAGGGAGGCAATCAATATCGCTAATTTTGTTCATCTTGAACAAAATTAGCTATATTGGACTACCCCCCATTAAAATCTCTCAAAATTCGCTCCTAACATTCATTCAATTTCATTCCTAAATCATTCTAAAATCATTCACATTATCAATTTCACGTTGATGTTAACTGTTCCACAGAATGTGTGACATATTTCATTCATGTTTATCGTTTTCATTTCGAGACGAAATGCAATAAAAAGCATCGGAAAAATGAATAATGAAAGAATTAAATTTGTTTGTGGAGCGAGTTTTGTATAAATTTCGTGGGATTTGATAAAATTTGCTAATTTCGAAATAAAAGACTCAGGCTTATCTATAAAAAGAATTGTGTGTCTTCGTGGACGCAGTAAAATCGACACTACCTAAAAACATCAAAACACTGAACGTATTGATGGAGGAAAGTTAATGCTAGAAAGTGATTCATCCATTAGTTGCGAAAAAGAAATTGTGCATGTAAAAATATGATAAACGGAATATGTCTTGTTACAAGTTGTACCATTTCCAAACCATTTTGCTTGTCCAAATTGGTCTTAATAGTATATTACAGAAGAAAAAGTATTTGTAAAATACTTTGCAGAAATAAGTATATGCTTTTTCTATTTATGTTATGTTTATTGTTCATATTACAATTTGAATGAGCTACGCGAGCAAAACATTCGCCTGATCTCAAAATTGTACATATTTTCGCAATTAAAAGGTGTCTTTTCGCTTTCATTAAATCATTTTAAAACAATGTATCACACCACTTTCATAATGCACAGTTGTTAAACAAATACAAGTCTTGAAAGATTAAATTGTTCCATAATTTGACGGGCGAGCATATTATAATCTATTGATATTAGGGTAGCGTAGATCGGACAGGTTTACCAGTCTAAACCTTAGTGGTCACTTCTTTCTTGAAAAGCTATTTACGTCCGACTAGACTGGTCTGAGTGTATGTTTGAAATGAATGGAGCGCTGAGTGAGTGATTTAGAATGATGTTGATCGAAACGAGCTTAAATTCCACTTAAACTGTAAGGATTAAATTAGCATATAACATGATGTGCAGTAATGTTTGCGCAGCTGATTAAGCAGATAGTGATATAGGTTTAGAACATTATCGTCGGAAATCATTGTGTTGAGTTCATTTTATGTAGTAAATTAGAATTTTTCTTGAAGCGTTTATCAATAAAAATATTACGATTGTATTTGTTTTAATTGAAAGTTCTACGAACCATTATTAACCAGTGGATTTGTGACGGACAGGAGACAAAAGTAACTTTTCGCGAGTTTCTGTTATAATCACATGTAACCAATCTTGTTGTAGGTCCTTTTAGATAACGAACATATGCGTGAAATGGTTACCAAGGCTGACGAAAATGACAATACCCCTCTACATGTAGCTGCAGAGAATGGCTTCGTCGAAGCTTTGAAGGTAAAAAATGGTGTATATTTACCACAATGATTATTTCCAAAAACCCAATTCCTTCCGATCATATTCTGATGGACTGTTACTTGGCGGTTTGGGTTTTAAGGGATTTTTGAGGTCAAAAGTTAAAGATTGCAATTTTTTCCTTGAAGATTTGGAAAAGCCTGATTGATTTGGGCTTTTAAAATATAGTTCAGAAATCCTCTTGTTTTATCTGTTTATAGATGACTCGTTTAATAAATTCGGTATTTAATGACCACCTATTCAATACCCTCTATTTATTGCATGGCGGTCCGTGTCAGTGTCATAGGAGATTTATGTTAGTAACATCGTGAAATTGACACGCACTTAGATCTAAACCATTCTAAATCACTCAATCAGCTCTCAATCCATCCATTCCAATCACATTTATTCTAATCAATGAAAAACGCTCCACGATCATTCAAAAAGCTTCGAAATCATTCAAAACGGGCACCATTTCTTTCAAATCAATCAACTTGATTTTATTCGCTGTGATGGATTTCTGGGATTCGCTGGATGATTGGTTTCTGAAGACACATAAATGGGAAAATATGTAGACAAAATTAAATATACTTTCGTCGAATTTGACGAATTTGGCGACATATTATTACCTCATTTTTTTAATTTTCAAAATTGCTATTCAAAAGCATTCAATTTCATCTCGCAATTTGTAAATCGCACAGTGTAATTAACTGTACTGAAAGCAATCGACGAGAAGCTTCCAACGAATATGTCGTCGATTTCGTTTCCATATAAATGAGACATCTTGGTGTCCTCTGCTGGAATCATTTATTTTAATATCTATTTAATGATGTTCCCAGGAAGCACCTATTGGGTCAAATAATTTTGTGACCCGTCACTGAAAAAAGGACCATCTTTGTACTCCGTTTAAAGATATTTAAAAAGGGATTGGTTATTGTACCGGTCAATCAGATGTCGCATTACAAAAGTTATTTCATAAAAAAAGATGTATATTAAAAATTCTTAATTAGGAAAATTAGCGAAGTGCGAAAAGTTACGTCCCTCATCAGTCTTCGCAGTCCGCGCAGTCTGACGTGGGTCGACACTTTACGAACAACCCAGATGGTCAATTTTCCAGTAAAAGATCACAACTATAATTAACATACTCTCTCGCGTCTTTTCCTCAGAATTATCAAAGTGATTCGGTTTTTTTTCCGAATTATATTTATATTTTTTTCTATTTTTGTGTGTGGTCTATATAAAAAAATGTTTCAGTAATATACCTATAAGATAATTTTGAATAAATATACAGTTAGTTACATCGAGAAAGTGACATTCACCTCAATCAAAACCATTCTACTAACATAATCCAAATTGTAAGTGTCTAATAGGTTCTTGAATTTATATCAATTATTTGTTACAAAGGGAGGTAATCAATAGAGCTAATTTTGTTCATCATGAACAAAACTAGCGATATTGGATGACCTCCCATTAAATTCACTCAAAACTCGATCCACAAATCATTCAATTTCATTCCAAGATCATTACAAAATCATTCAGCGTGTCTATTTCACAATGTTATTAACTGTACATATATTTCAGTTATTGCTAAAGCATCACGCAGAACCAAACAGTAAAAATTGGAGTAAGAAAACGCCTCTTCATTCAGCCGCAAAACATGGGAGAAAAGAGTAAGGTTTTAATACTCATGACACCGAAGTAATTTTTTTATCAGTTTGATATTACTCACAAAAGGTTATTCTTGCGGTCGAGAGAAATGGTACAACGCACCCTTACAACTGCTACCTGTTTGACGCCGCCGAATATTGGCATAAATTGGTATTATCGTCTCCGTCTGTATACGGGATGAACGCGCGTTCTTTCTGTACAGTAAGACAGCTACATATACAACGCAGTCAGACTCGGGACCTACCGATCTCCATTTTGCGCTTAATTTTATCTTAAATTATCAGTTCTAAAGAGACTTTGTTTCAATTCCATAGAGCAGTATAATTAAACACATTTTGTCGCATTTGTAAAACTACGCTTTTAGTTTCATACCTTCATGTAAATATATCTTCTACGTGTGACTTGAATATCTTGTTTATACCCTTATTAACAGAGTTGTGAAGCCGTTGGTATTGTATGGGGGTCAATTGAGGGCCAAAGACGAAGATTCGAACTCTCCTCTACATATAGCGGCTCTACACGGACATGCAGAGACGGTATCTGCCCTCATTGAACAAGGGGCGGACATAGAGGCAGAGTAAGGATGTCTTTGAATTAATTAAGTCGACCCGTAATGGTTCCGCAACGTTTTGAAGTCATGAGCTTTAACAGTATTAGCCGAAGGTTTCCTAATGATTTCATTAGGAAACCTCGATCAACATTATGAAAGATCATGAGTCCTGAAATGTTGCGGAACTATTACAGATCCACTACCTAGACCCTGTATCTTGCTAAATTTAAACTTTGTTTTAAACAAATTATTATTTTCGGGGTTATTAAGTACATCTATGCAGGCTGATTTTGATATCTACTGAGTGCTTAGATTTAGGTTTTGTCTCGAACAGTTTGCAAAAGGTCAAAACGAACGAACAGTAGGTAAGAAAACATCTAGAAACATATGTTCCTTCAAGAAAATCTTGGATTATTCATCACACATAAACCGTTAGATAAGCCGAACGATGCTACTTTGAACTCTCGATTAAAAGTAGATGTCTTGAGTAAACTATTCATTGTGCTGGCTTTACCCCAACCTACAATACCTCTGTTTTAATTTTCACACCGTTTCAAAACACACCAAATATTTCTGTAATCACCCACGAACACATATTTTGTTTGATTAATTCAGGAATCGCCACTCATGGAGGCCGTTACATTATGCTGCTGATAACGGATGGATTAAAACCGCAAGAGTGATACTCGAGGCTGAGGCATCTATAGACGTTACGATCAAAACTGGGGTAACTTTTTTATAAAATTTTCGAACTAAGCTTCATCAAAATTCACCATTACTATTATCAACGGTTAAATTGTAATTATCATTTTGATGTTTAGAATCTGAAAAAAAAAACAAAAAAAACACAAATCATTATCATTATCATCATTATTATCATTATCATATTTATTTGTATGAATAAGTTTCCTTGTTTCAGTATCGTTCCCAACACCACCGACACAGTCCTTTTAGTATAGTAAATAGAGGATATTGAATGAGTGGTCATTGAATACTGAATTTATTAAACGAGTCATCTATAAACAGATAAAAACGAGGCTGCGCCTGTTTCAGATGACGAGTTTAATAAGTTCTGTATTTTATGAGCACAAATTTTATATTCTGTTTATAATATGACCCATTTTAGCGAAAAATCGTCAAAATTCTTGAAATTCAACGTTTCAATTTTCCGCGAAACTTATGGCGCAGTTTCAAAATGACGTCACAAAACATAGATTATGACGTCATTTTCGTGATTACAATATACTGTTGCTATTCGCTCTGAGCTCATTTGCATAGTTATTCCACTAGTGTGATAACACCCATGTAATATCAAAAATATTCAATGGGATTATTTCACTCCGGCGACGTCGGTCATATTATAACAACAATTCCATAGGTGCAGACAAGAAGGGGTAAAGTCAGTCTTTAATCTTTATTTCTAAATGAAATCCTACGTTGTGGGTACTGTTTTGAAAAGCCGTCACGAGACAATTCCAATGAGTACCAATAACATAGGTTTTGCGCTGCTATTATTGAAATACTTGATTCCATATCAAAAAACCCCATCTACATTTTTTACTATTATATTATATTTATTACAGTTAACAACATCGTGAAATCGACAAGGTGAAGAATTTTGGAATTTTTTCGGAAGGAAATTGATTGAGTGTGTGAAATGAGTTTTGAATTAAATTAAAGGGATGTAATCCAATATTGCTTATTTTGTTCAAGATGAACAAAAAGCGATATTAATTACCTCCCTTTTATAAATAATACGTACTTTTCTGTTGGAACGTCTTCGTGGACCAATCAGACACTTAAAAGTCCTCACCAGCATATACATCGTAGAATAAATAAATTGATTTGAATTTATTGTTGAAAATCTTGACCAATTTTTGAATGTTTTCTAATGTTTTCGGAGTGTTTTTGATCGTTTTGAGTGAGTGTTTAGAATGAATGGATGGAGCGCTGAGTGCATGATTAAGATTGATTTTGATTGGAATGAGTGTCAATTTCTCGATGTTTTTAGCTTATCAGTAGCTCTCCTGAGTTCGTTGGATTGACATTTGAGCCTGTGACTGACATTTCCAACAATTTCTCATTAGTGCAACGTTAAGGTTCAGATCAGTCTGTGCGACCGTACAGTCTAATCAGAGTCTTATTTATGCGCTATATAGATGGCTATGGACCTAAAATCGATACTCATATCCCAAAATTAATTTTAATGCACTTCGTGAGTGTCCAGGCCACTCAACGTCTTTCCATCACGCACACATGAAATTGTTGGAAATGTCACGTACAGGCTCATTTATACTTTCAGTTAAGCCCCCTTCATTTGGCGGCAAAGAATGGACATGCTGATATAATAGAATTACTCCTGAGTTGGGGAGCCGATATTCGACTCGGGGATAGCCTTAGAAAAAATTGTCTAGACTTGGCTATCGAAAACCACAAAAGGTATAAAACAATTTTATTGATTTCATTAAAACAATTTTGTGGATGCAGCCATTTTGTAAGCTCCCGCAAAAAAGTATTCCCTTATACAGTTTAGCGACTATGTCCTAGCCAAGTTTTTCTATCCCTGCCATAAATCTAATTTGCCAGTTATAAGGTCATATGTTGTCAAGTTACTGTTGGGCTTATCAGGGCAATAAATTTCTTCCTTCCCTGCTCAACACCAGGTGTATGACAAAGCAGTATTTCAAGGTAATTGAAGTTTTAGGTCTTAAACACAAACACACATCTTCTGAACTTATTGTATATTTAAAGTTACTTTCAGCATTTTGTTTTTTCAATTTTTCTTTTCTGTAATGTCTGCATTTTTTAACCCCTTTACTCACAACAAATCTATCTATGACTAATTAAACTGAAAGTTGACATAAGTAACAAGCCAGAAAAACTTCTTTTGATGAAAAAAGAAAAAAAAAAAATGTATCATCACATTTGAATTTGGTGCCTTTTATGTCAAGCATCGATTTCCGATGACGGGACATATTGTTTTTAGCTCACCTGAGCACAACATGCTCAAGGGGAGCTTTATGGATCACCCTGAGTCCATCGTCCGTCGTCAACTATCTTAAATACTTCTCCTCCTTCTTCTCCTGAATCACTAGGCCGAATTTCAATGAAACTTTACCAGAATGTTGCTTAGGTGACCCTTTTCAACTAGAAAGCCATTAATGGCTTGAGTGGCTCCACAGGCTTGAAATTATTGTAATAGCAAATAAAAGTTTTGGCCAGGTTTTTAGATATTTTGGGTTCTTTTGATGTTGAAAACGATTTTCAAGATTTCCACTATATAACATAGAGAAATGACCTCTGCCCATAAAAGACATATTTTTCATCCAAACACAATAATTTTTGGCTGCAAGATAATGGGTCACCCAAGGATCACACCAATAATGTTTGATCGATATCCATCAGTTATACACTAAGAAAATGATTTTCAAAATTTCCACTATATGAAATGATGGACCTACGCCCATAAAATACATATTTTTCATCCGATCACAATAATTTTACTTACACTGATAAAGGGTCATTTAAGGATGATTTCAGTGAAATTTGGTTGATATCCTTTGATTAAATTCTGAGAAAATGATTTTCAAATTTTCCACTATATAACATATAGAGGAATGACCTCCGTCCGTTTAATCCATATTTTTCATCTGATCACAACGATTTTTGGTAGACTGATAAAGGATCACTCAAGGATCATTTCAATAAAATTTGAGTGATATCTATCTGTTACATTCTGAGAAAAATGATTTTCAAAGTTTACATTAAATAACATACAGAGAAATGACCTCCGCCCATAAAATACATATTTTTTATCTGATCACAAAACAGTTTTGGTAGACTGATAAAGGGTCACTCAAGGATCAATTCAGTGAAAATTGGTTGATATCCATCTGTTACAGTCTAAGAAAATGATTCTCAAAGTTTCCACTATATAACATAAAGAGAAATGACCTCCACCCATAAAATACATATTTTTCATCTGATAACAATGATTTTTGTAGACTGATAAAGGGTCACCCAAGGACCATTTATGTAAAATTTAATTGGTATCAATGAAATAGAATCTGAGAAAACAGACTTTTTACCATATTTGGAAATTAGCCACACCCATTAAATCAATGTTTTCATTGGATCAAATTTTCTTGAACAACTTTGAAAGAGGGTCACCTAAGGATCATTCATATGAAGTTTGGTTGAAATTCATCCAGTAGTTTCTGAGGAGAATTTTTTTAAAGAAAAAGTTAACGACCGGACGGACGGACGCACGACGGACACAACGCCATGACAGCAGCCTTCGGCCAGTGGAGCTAAAAATTGTTCGAAAAATTTTAATTGGCCCATATACAATGTGTATGGGCGTGGCAAAGCCTGGTATTTTCCACTTTGGAATCTTTGATCGACATCACCTCCTGAACCGCTCGGCCGATTTCAATGAAACTTTACAAGCAGGTTCCTTGGGTGACCCTTTTCAAGAATTGTTCGCAAAATTTTGATTGGCCCAAGTTATCGGCATGACAGGGTGTGCCTTATTTTGAGCCTGAAATATTTAAACGACATCTCCTCTTTAACCACTGGGCCAATTTCAATGAACTTAACTAGAAAGTTACTTCGGTGACCCTTTCCAAAAATTGTTCACAAAATATTTATTGGCCCATGAATATGGGCGTGACAGGGCGAGGCTTTTTTTGAGTCTCCTCAGTAATAAATGATTGGGCAGGGTCTACTTTCACATTAAATTCTTGGAATTCTCCACTTCACCAATTAGGCAAATTTGAATGAAATTTTGCCAGAAAGTTACTTGGATGACATCAACTGGACCAATAAAGTTCAGGTGAGCGGTTTAGAGGCATTCATGCCCTTTTGTTTATTTGTGTGTTTGACTGAAAGTTTGTCCCCCAAAGCCTTTAAAATTGGCCATAACTTTTGATTGGTCAGGAAAGGTGCCTTCATATTTTACATGTGTAATGCTTGTGACAAGAGCTTTCTGTTTGTACTCTATGTCCGATTGACTTGGAACTTATTAGTTTTATTCCTCTCATGATTGCGGAGTTCATTGCACAAACAGTGTAACTCTATCTAGCTTATTTTTTGGAGTTACTTTCCTTGGTTGGTTTGCGTACTTGGATTTTATCCGGACAATATCTCTGAAAGTATAATGATCTTGAATCTTATTAGGCTGATAGATCAACGGTATTGATGCAAAATGTATTGCATAAGAACCGTAACTCTATGAAGCCTTTTTTAGTTCTTGTCCTTTGGTTTTAACACCTGGATTTTGTTGGGAGCATATGTCTGATAAACTTAAACCAACATCTAATCGGTCACTTAAATAAAGTACGTAATGTATTGCTTAATAATGTTAAGATGCAAGTGTTTGTTGATTTCTGATAGCCCATTTACTTGTTAGATAGCGAAACCCATATTCATCGCAAAATTCTCCGGGAAAAGCAATTTTACCTGCATTAGAACATCGGTACCCCCAATTTCAAAATTAACATTGGTGGGTGGGGTAATTTTATCTAATTCGCCTCATTTACGCAAATGAACGTCTTAAATAATGTTGTTTTTTACGTTTGTTTAGTAAGCTGCCTTTAAGGCCTCGAAAGGATGGTAATTTTTCAACAACATAACGCTATTTCATTGACTGAAATTTTAAAAATTCCATGTATTTTACGAGTTTTGTGACTTTTTCAAAGTAGGGTTGGTGTCTTCTTTTGCCTGCTACAACGCTTTTGTCGGTCCTTTTCAAATAATTCTTTTACTTAGATCCTTGAGATTGATTTGTCTTTGCACGAAAGTAGTGTTCTGTTTAATTCTTTTCTTGTAAATATGTTAAAAATAGTGAAACGTGAAGTGACCGATTAGAAGTTGGTTTCAGTTTAGAGTATTAACAATGATTGTGAAATATTTTAGGTGGATATATCTCATCAAGGGAAAGTACTGTGAACAAGAACTGTAACTCTACCTAGCTAAGCTTTTGAGTAATTGGCTTTCGTTACTCTTCACCCGACGATCTGTTAATCATTTGAACACGATATCATTTTACTTGAAATTTGAAAATAAACTTTATGTAAGTTTGTATCAATAAAGAATATGTCTATGATAATTGCCGAATCAACTGTAACTCGTAGAGTGTCCTTCAGTTTTCATTCCAAATTCTATCTTCATACAGGCAGGTTTCAACCAAATGGATACTCTAATTCATTTTGGAATTAAATAATTGTATCCCTGTGAACTTTTGTTGATGGTGTTGTCAAACGAGGCATACCGTCTTGGGAAGCATCATTATTTTATCCCAAACATGTGCCTATATATATATATATTCTACCAAAAATAGCAAAGAAAGATAAACAATGAAGTATTTTAATAATTTCAATTTGTATTTGTGGGTGTTTCTTTTGGAGTAAAGTATATAAAGAACTAGACAATTAAATGAATTCTTTTAAAATCATTAAAAGGTATACATTTTATTTTAAATATAATTTCAAATAAATTTAAAAAACTCAGATAAAGTTGAAAAGTTTTTTTTAGTGGGCTACTTCTCATGTTTTATTTAAAAAAAAAAAAAAAAAAAAAAAAAAAAAAAAAAAAAAAAAACTCACAATTCTCTGATAATCATTATCAGAAGATTCATTAGTTTGGATGGGGTTGAACGCCACTTTCAACAATCATCTAGTTTTATTTCGGTAGGTGGAGCACCTAACAATTGATTCCTGGTTTTTCTCACACAAGCACTACCATTACAATCTTTTCTAGCCCCCAGCTTCTATCTCACATACTTCAATGATTATCAAAACATTGGTGAGAAACTTATAGCTAGAAAGGATGATTGCCACTATAAGGGATCGAACCCGGATCAAAATGCAAAAAAAATTATTTGTGATAGAATATTTCAGTTCAGTCTAACAAGCATTGGAGAGACTGCTCTTTGTCAAATTTTCTCATGCAACACTGGTTACTTGCAAGATAATATAGAAAAAACAGTATGATAAAAGGAGTTGTTGATTCTTTATATATTGGTTATTTTTCCAGCAATGCTATCCCGATAAGATTATTTTACTCAACGAGAAGTATTTATGAATCTTATTTTCAAAATAAATACTGACTCACAATTAGTGCATCCAGTGCCTTTAGCACTATGATTCTAATGAAATTTTACTACGGTTTTCATTCAGCGTCACAGGGGTTGATATTATTAATAGGAGATAAGGGTTTATATAAAAATACAAAATAATATTAATGTGATGAAAAAGATGTAGAATCAGTTTTAAAAATCTCATAATTTTCATTAACTTTTCCGTACAGTTTAGCGACTATGTCCTAGCCAAGTTTTTCTATCCCTGCCATAAATCTAATTTGCCAGTTATAAGGTCATATGTTGTCAAGTTACTGTTTGGCTTATCAGGGCAATAAATTTCTTCCTTCCCTGCTCAACACCAGGTGTATGACAAAGAAGTATTTCAAGGTAATTGAAGTTTTAGGTCTTAAACACAAACACACATCTTCTGAACTAATTGTATATTTAAAGTTACTTTCAGCATTTTGTTTTTTCAATTTTTCTTTTCTGTAATGTCTGCATTTTTTTTAACCCCTTTACTCACAACAAATCTATCTATGACTAATTAAACTGAAAGTTGACATAAGTAACAAGCCAGAAAAACTTCTTTTGATGAAAAAAGAAAAAAAATGTATCATCACATTTGAATTTGGTGCCTTTTATGTCAAGCATCGATTTCCGATGACGGGACATATTGTTTTTAGCTCACCTGAGCACAACATGCTCAAGGGGAGCTTTATGGATCACCCTGAGTCCATCGTCCGTCGTCAACTATCTTAAATACTTCTCCTTCTTCTTCTCCTGAATCACTAGGCCGAATTTCAATGAAACTTTACCAGAATGTTGCTTAGGTGACCCTTTTCAACTAGAAAGCAATTAATGGCTTGAGTCGCTCCACAGGCTTGAAATTATTGTAATAGCAAATAAAAGTTTTGGCCAGGTTTTTTAGATATTTTGGGTTCTTTTGATGTTGAAAACGATTTTCAAGATTTCCACTATATAACATAGAGAAATGACCTCTGCCCATAAAAGACATCCCAAGGATCATACCAATAATGTTTGATCGATATCCATCAGTTATACACTAAGAAAATGATTTTCAAAATTTCCACTATATGAAATGATGGACCTACGCCCATGAAATACATATTTTTCATCCGATCACAATAATTTTACTTACACTGATAAAGGGTCATTTTAGGATGATTTCAGTGAAATTTGGTTGATATCCTTTGATTAAATTCTGAGAAAATGATTTTCAATTTTTCCACTATATAACATATAGAGGAATGACCTCCGTCCGTTTAATCCATATTTTTCATCTGATCACAACGATTTTTTGGTAGACTGATAAAGGATCACTCAAGGATCATTTCAATAAAATTTGAGTGATATCCATCTGTTACATTCTGAGAAAAATGATTTTCAAAGTTTACATTAAATAACATACAGAGAAATGACCTCCGCCCATAAAATACATATTTTTTATCTGATCACAAAACAGTTTTGGTAGACTGATAAAGGGTCACTCAAGGATCAATTCAGTGAAAATTGGTTGATATCCATCTGTTACAGTCTAAGAAAATGATTCTCAAAGTTTCCACTATATAACATAAAGAGAAATGACCTCCACCCATAAAATACATATTTTTCATCTGATTACAATGATTTTTATACGCCGCCGGAGGCGGACGTATATTGGCGTCATCTTCTCCGTCTGTCCGTCCGTCCATCCGTCCATCCGCCCATCCGTCCGTCCGTCCGTCCGTACGTCTGTACGTCCGTCCACTTTTCTTGTCAACGCAACTCCTCCTAAACTACTGGCTGGATCTTCTTGAAACTTGGTCAATATTATCACCTCAATTGGTAGATGTGCAAGAAGGAAGGATTTTACGGTTCATTGATTTTTGCCTGAGTTATGCCCCTTGATAACTTAGTCTCTGGGTCCACTTTTCTTGTCAACGCAACTCCTCCTAAGTTTCTGGCTTGATCTTCTTGAAACTTGGTCAATGTAATCACCTCAATTGGTAGATGTGCATGAAGGAATGATTTTATGGTTCGATGATTTTTGCCTGAGTTATGCCCCTTAAAAAAGTAGTCTCTTGGTCCACTTTTCTTGTTAACGCAACTCCTCCTAAGTTTCTGGCTGGATCTTCTTGAAACTTGGTCAATGTTACCACCTCAATTGGTATATGTGCATGAAGTAAAGATTTTATGGTTCGTTGATTTTTGCCTGAGTTATGCCCCTTTAAAACTTAGTCTCTGGGGATTATTGCCTCAGTTATGCCCCATTAAAATTTAGTCTCTGGTGCTTATTGAAATTGCAACCTTGTGAATGCAACTCTTCCTAAGTTTCTGGCTGGATCTAAATGAAACTTGGTGGATGTTATAACCGGAATAGGTAGATGAGCATGAAGTAAGGATTTTATGGTTCATTGATTTTACCCTAAATTATGCCCCCTTAAAACTTAGTACCTATGGCTTATTGAATTTGCAGCCTTTTGAACACAACTCCTCCTTACTTTTTGTCTTTATTTAAATGAAACTTGGTCAATGTCATCACCATAATTTGTAGATGTACATGGATCAATGATTTTATGGCTCATTTATTTCCCTGAATTATGTCCCCTTAAAACTTAGTGCCTGGGGCTTATTGAAATTGCAGCCTTGTGAAGGCAACTCCTCCTAACTTTTTGTCTTGATTTAAATGAAACTTGGTCATTTTCAATTTGGTTCTGTCAAAATAAGTAGTGTCTACAATTATTTTTTGTGAAACAGCAGCAAAGTGGCGGCGTATTTTGTGACGATGGCACTCTTGTTGTAGACTGATAAAGGGTCACCCAAGGACCATTTATGTAAAATTTAATTGGTATCAATGAAATAGAATCTGAGAAAACAGACTTTTTACCATATTTGGAAATTAGCCACACCCATTAAATCAATGTTTTCATTGGATCAAATTTTCTTGAACAACTTTGAAAGAGGGTCACCTAAGGATCATTCATATGAAGTTTGGTTGAAATTCATCCAGTAGTTTCTGAGGAGAATTTTTTTAAAGAAAAAGTTAACGACCGGACGGACGGACGCACGACTGACACAACGCCATGACAGCAGCCTTCGGCCAGTGGAGCTAAAAATTGTTCGCAAAATTTTAATTGGCCCATATACAATGTGTATGGGCGTGGCAAAGCCTGGTATTTTCCACTTTGGAATCTTTGATCGACATCACCTCCTGAACCGCTCGGCCGATTTCAATGAAACTTTACAAGCAGGTTCCTTGGGTGACCCTTTTCAGGAATTGTTCGCAAAATTTTGATTGGCCCAAGATATCGGCATGACAGGGTGTGCCTTATTTTGAGCCTGAAATATTTAAACGACATCTCCTCCTGAACCACTGGGCCAATTTCAATGAACTAAACTAGAAAGTTACTTCGGTGACCCTTTCCAAAAATTGTTCACAAAATATTTATTGGCCCATGAATATGGGCGTGACAGGACGAGGCTTTTTTTGAGTCTCCTCAGTAATGAATGATTGGGCAGGGTCTACTTTCACATTAAATTCTTGGAATTCTCCACTTCACCAATTAGGCAAATTTGAATGAAATTTTGCCAGAAAGTTACTTGGATGACATCAACTGGACCAATAAAGTTCAGGTGAGCGGTTTAGAGGCATTCATGCCCTTTTGTTTATTTGTGTGTTTGACTGAAAGTTTGTCCCCCAAAGCCTTTAAAATTGGCCATAACTTTTGATTGGTCAGGAAAGGTGCCTTCATATTTTACATGTGTAATGCTTGTGACAAGAGCTTTCTGTTTGTACTCTATGTCCGATTGACTTGGAACTTATTAGTTTTATTCCTCTCATGATTGCGGAGTTCATTGCACAAACAGTGTAACTCTATCTAGCTTATTTTTTGGAGTTACTTTCCTTGGTTGGTTTGCGTACTTGGATTTTATCCGGACAATATCTCTGAAAGTATAATGATCTTGAATCTTATTAGGCTGATAGATCAACGGTATTGATGCAAAATGTATTGCATAAGAACCGTAACTCTATGAAGCCTTTTTTAGTTCTTGTCCTTTGGTTTTAACACCTGGATTTTGTTGGGAGCATATGTCTGATAAACTTAAACCAACTTCTAATCGGTCACTTAAATAAAGTACGTAATGTATTGCTTAATAATGTTAAGATGCAAGTGTTTGTTGATTTCTGATAGCCCATTTACTTGTTAGATAGCGAAACCCATATTCATCGCAAAATTCTCCGGGAAAAGCAATTTTACTTGCATTAGAACATCGGTACCCCCAATTTCAAAATTAACATTGGTGGGTGGGGTAATTTTATCTAATTCGCCTCATTTACGCAAATGAACGTCTTAAATAATGTTGTTTTTTACGTTTGTTTAGTAAGCTGCCTTTAAGGCCTCAAAAGGATGGTAATTTTTCAACAACATAACGCTATTTCATTGACTGAAATTTTAAAAATTCCATGTATTTTACGAGTTTTGTGACTTTTTCAAAGTAGGGTTGGTGTCTTCTTTTGCCTGCTACAATGCTTTTGTCGGTCCTTTTCAAATACTTCTTTTACTTAGATCCTTGAGATTGATTTGTCTTTGCACGAAAGTAGTGTTCTGTTTAATTCTTTTCTTGTAAATATGTTAAAAATAGTGAAACGTGAAGTGACCGATTAGAAGTTGGTTTCAGTTTAGAGTATTAACAATGATTGTGAAATATTTTAGGTGGATATATCTCATCAAGGGAAAGTACTGTGAACAAGAAAGTGTAACTCTACCTAGCTAAGCTTTTGAGTAATTGGCTTTCGTTACTCTTCACCCGGCGATCTGTTAATCATTTGAACACGATATCATTTTACTTGAAATTTGAAAATAAACTTTATGTAAGTTTGTATCAATAAAGAATATGTCTATGATAATTGCCGAATCAACTGTAACTCGTAGAGTGTCCTTCAGTTTTCATTCCAAATTCTATCTTCATACAGGCAGGTTTCAACCAAATGGATACTCTAATTCATTTTGGAATTAAATAATTGTATCCCTGTGAACTTTTGTTGATGGTGTTGTCAAACGAGGCATACCGTCTTGGGAAGCATCATTATTTTATCCCATACATGTGCCTATATTTATATATATATTCTACCAAAAATAGCAAAGAAAGATAAACAATGAAGTATTTTAATAATTTCAATTTGTATTTGTGGGTGTTTCTTTTGGAGTAAAGTATATAAAGAACTAGACAATTAAATGAATTCTTTTAAAATCATTAAAAGGTATACATTTTATTTTAAATATAATTTCAAATAAATTTAAAAAACTCAGATAAAGTTGAAAAGTATTTTTTTGTGGGCTACTTCTCATGTTTTATTTATAAAAAAAAAAAAAAAAAAAAAAAAAAAAAACTCACAATTCTCTGATAATCATTATCAGAAGATTCATTAGTTTGGATGGGGTTGAACGCCACTTTCAACAATCATCTAGTTTTATTTCGGTGGGTGGAGCACCTAACAATTGATTCCTGGTTTTTCTCACACAAGCACTACCATTACAATCTTTTCTAGTCCCCAGCTGCTATCTCACATACTTCAATGATTATCAAAACATTGGTGAGAAACTTATAGCTAGAAAGGATGATTGCCACTATAAGGGATCGAACCCGGATCAAAATGCAAAAAAAAAAATTATTTGTGATAGAATATTTCAGTTCAGTCTAACAAGCATTGGAGAGACTGCTCTTTGTCAAATTTTCTCATGCAACACTGGTTACTTGCAAGATAATATAGAAAAAACAGTATGATAAAAGGAGTTGTTGATTCTTTATATATTGGTTATTTTTCCAGCAATGCTATCCCGATAAGATTATTTTACTCAACGAGAAGTATTTATGAATCTTATTTTCAAAATAAATACTGACTCACAATTAGTGCATCCAGTGCCTTTAGCACTATGATTCTAATGAAATTTTACTACGGTTTTCATTCAGCGTCACAGGGGTTGATATTATTAATAGGAGATAAGGGTTTATATAAAAATACAAAATAATATTAATGTGATGAAAAAGATGTAGAATCAGTTTTAAAAATCTCATAATTTTCATTAACTTTTCCGTAGGTCTATATCAAACCACTTGTAAAGAATAAAATCTGGTTAAATAATATAACTGTCCTCTGTCAGCAGCCTACCTTACTTATAATTAAGATTTATGGCCAGCATCAAGTAACAATTGTAAGAGGTCGGCAATTCTGATAAAGAAGACAAAGCACAGAAACTGTTTGAGTAAAATCTACTCGTTTTCAGGACATAGTCGTCTTACTGCGTAGGTCTATATCAAACCACTTGTAAAGAATAAAATCTGGTTAAATAATATAACTGTCCTCTGTCAGCAGCCTACCTTACTTATAATTAAGATTTATGGCCAGCATCAAGTAACAATTGTAAGAGGTCGGCAATTCTGATAAAGAAGACAAAGCACAGAAACTGTTTGAGTAAAATCTACTCGTTTTCAGGACATAGTCGTCTTACTGTATAATCTTTACATTTTTACCCCATTCCATTCAATTATTAGATAGGAATAGGGGATTTTTTAGTTTCATAGAAGATGAAAATAAAAAGCTAACCGAATTCATGAATGAATCTGCTTCGCGAATTCATTCAGTGTTCTTATGGTTTTTTTAAGTTCCATACCTACATGAAAAAAAACACACACACACACACACAAAAAACCCCAAAACTTTCTCATCATAACCATGTTTATCATAACCATGCTAACCATGGTTATCTGACTATTTTCTTCAGACATTTTCCGGATTTCAAACTAAAAAAAAAATGTTATTTTCTTTTAATTATTTGAAGCCAACGTATGCACAAGCTCCGAGAAACGTTTTATTGGCATTTTTGTATAAATCGGTGAAAAAAATCCGCGAACAGTCGTTTCAAATGAAAAAAAGTATGATTTTTTTTTATTTTGTTCATTTAACAAGATCGTAAAATTGACACTCATTCCGATCAAAATGATTTACTAATCATTCACTCAGAGCTCCATTCATTCATTCATTCATTCATTCATTCATTCATTCATTCATTCATTCATTCATTCATTCATTCATTCATTCATTCAAAACACTCTATCAAATCGATCAAAACTGCTCCGAAATTACTTGAAAAAAAATCTAGATCGTTCAAGGCGATATACATGTTATTCGAATCGATGAAATTATTCTACGAATTTGGCTAGTGTGGATTTTAAAGTGTCTGATAGGTCCATGAAGGCACACAAGCAGAGAAGTACGTTTATTCTATTAAAGGGAGGTAATAAATATCGCTATATCAACAGTCTGTAGCAATAAATATCTACGTGGCAAAAAGCATTAATCATTTAATTCTATCAACCAGTTCAGCTTATTTTTTATATGTTTTCAGCAAAGCTGCAATTGCGATTCTAAATTCGGAAAACTGGAAAGATGCTCTTCGCAATTTTACTCTAGGAACATATGCTGCATTTGACACACCGATGAGAAAACTTATAAAAGAAATGCCAGGTATGCTCCACCCTTATAATTCAGTAAGGCTTTGTCAGAATGTATGAGCATTCATATAAATGCTCTGCGTAGAGTAAGAATTGGAATAATTCCTGTTTCTTTAATGCTGTTCGGTGGTTATGACTTGATAATCTCACCGCAAAAGCAGTGAGATTATCAAAAACTTATACCCTGCTTTTGTGCATTTCTTCCTATCTGACGTCATCTATGCGGGGCGAAATAAGTGACGTCACAATGAACGTTGCATAGCAATCACGCGCAAAATGACGCGCTTTACGAAAATATGTCCTAGAAATTTCCCATTTTGTCTCATTTTTGCATTAAGGAAATAGAAAAATCGTTTGTTTTTCGTGTAAGATCGATTAATATTTCATTTCGTGAACAACAAAAGCTATATGTTCACTCGTGGCTCTGCCACTCGTGAAAATATAGCTTTTGTTCTTCACTCAATGAAATATAAATCGATCTTACACGGAAACAAACGATTATCCTCTATATTGTCCTGCTCAATGTAGGAATTATCACTTTGTCGGACAAAGTAAGAATTCTTACTTTGCGCAGTACGATTCTAGATTTGCCCGTGCGCAAAGTAGGAATCTGGGCTAAATAAGAATACTTGTAATTGTTTCATCGTAAACTAAGATTTATTGACATTGTAAGAATTGGCGAAATAGTATATAATCTTACTTGTATGTTCTTTTGCTCCTGCTGTTGTAAAACTCACGAGATTTTATATTGATTTTGAATATATGAAAACGTTCACGTTTTTCTGAATATTTGAAGAATTAATCATGCTAACGGCTTACTGCGTAGCTGTGAATGAGCTAAAACTAAACAAATATACCGTAAAAGTACGTGTGTAAAAGAAATAACTTACTTCTAGTAATATCTGTTTCAAGTATTTTAAATATTAAAACATTGCTTAAAACGAAAATAGTATACTTATTTTACTTATAAAATTGTACGAGTAATTATTTTATCGTATGGCCCTATAAATACTTATAGGTGTAATTTCAAAACTGAGCTCTGACGTAGGCGCTGAGTCCATTACCATAGGTAAATCGGGTATAAGTAAAAAGCAAATGATGGGAATTTAACCTGATCCCTTTACTGAAATTATAAAAGTACATGTTTGAGTGAACCTTACGCTTTCAGACAAGCACTAACATTGGTTTAAAAGGTAAATTTTAAATTTTCTCATTGTGTCATTTTAACCTGTATTATCTATTTCGAACAAATAACACAAGAATCTAACAGTAAAAAGTTGATTTCATGGCTCACCGCGCAAAATCTATCTATACTTTGTCCAATACTACATGTATTCCAATTGTGTGCAGTGACTCCGTCAGGTGAAAAATGGATTAAATCCTCTTGCGCGATTCTAGAATTGTACGGTACAATTCTAGAATTGGCGGACAAAGTAATAATTCCTACTTTGCGCAGGACAATTCCGAACATAAATATGTGTAAAAATACAACATTATATTCCTTTTCCGTGTTATTGAGATATACACTGAACAAAATGTATAAACGGACACTTTATTTTTCAGGTAGAAAAATATTTATGGCGTTTATCTTACTTTTATTCCTTGAAAATATTGGGAAAAAAACTTATTCAGGATGCAGATATTGTAAAAAATGCAATGCAATTTTTCTCGAATGAAATTTACCTGGCATCTAAACAGCTTACAGTTTATTCAAAAGACTTATACAAAAAGTTCATCGTCATTACAAATATTCATTTTTCATTAATACGTGATACAAAACTTCCTCTATCATATCCCACTTACACTCGACTCATACCCGCGCACTCATATCATCAACATTCATTCACTCACAACTTCATGCAATCTCATAAGCATCACACTTAATTTGCTGGTTGGGGTAATATTTCACTCGTTTGACAAAGGTGGAAAGCGTAACCGTATATATATTAAGGAACGAACGGTCGGACTCGTTCTAACGTCTAATATCTCATTCGCGTGAAATATTTTTCATATCAGACATAACCTGGGGCCCGTTTTACTAAACATCTTACGATCATTTTTTTGCGTAAGTCCAAAATTAAAAATACTTCTACAGTTGTAGTTAAATATTGAATTCTGCCGCGCAACATCTCATTGGAATCGTCTTTTAAAGACGATTTCAATGAGATATTGCAAAGCAGAATCCATAAATGAATGAAAACACCAGATACGATTATTGATTTTGACTTACGATTAATTTTGTCGTAAGATGTTTAGTAAAACGGGCCCCTGTTGATTATCCTCTATATTGTTTTCATCCAGAGAAAACTAAAACTATATATTACAGATGTTGCCAAAATGGTATTGGACAAATGTACCTATACGGAAAACCTGTACAAACCCGGGCTTTATGAATTCCAAAGAGGGATAACCTTCAATTACGAGTTTATGGATGATGCATATTTCATTGATTACTGGCTTCGGTGTAAAAGAGAGGGCATTCAAGCTAATACAGGTACAGCAAATCACGTTGTGAATTTTGAACTTTTCTCGAATAAGACCTTTCTAAATCATTATCTCAGTTCTGTAATCATTCATTTCCAAAAGTATACTCCAAGCCTTAAAAAACTTAAATTTGTTCCAGACGCATTCAGATCGTTCAAAATACTCATCATTTCAATCAAATCGATAAAAAATGCCTGATTAAAAGTGGCTAGGCTTGACAAATAAGAATTTGATCAAGACGTTATTTTAACGGAGAAATCTTTTTGAATCATGGGCCGCCGTAATAGCACAGTTGGTAGCGCGTCGGACTGTCATTCTAATGGTACCGAGTTCGATCTCCGACGGCGGCACTCATTCTTTCCGACTATTTGTCTCTCACCAATGGGTTGATAATCGTAAATCTATGTCATATAGCAGCTGTAGGCTAGGAAAGGATGTGATGGTTGTACTGGTGAGAGAAATACCAAGACTCTATTATTAGGTCTCCAGCCGCCCCGGTATAACTGAAAAAAAAATGTTGAAAGCGGCGTTAAACTCCATTCAATCGATCAATCAATCAATTGAAACATGGAAGGCCTCAAACTCTGTATTGTTAACCAATCCAAAGGAGATTGGCCATTTAGTCATTTTAATTCGTAACATTCTTTTATGACTTGGAATCTTTCTCTTTGAAGTACCACGACGAAGATACACATGACACAACAATTTGATACAATCGTCAATCACTCTGTAAATATTGGATCGATTTGAATTCGTTTTGAAGCAGAGAAGGTGGACGAATTAAAGAAATTTGCTCCAATAAGAAATCATTTAAATTCTGCTGAAAAACATATTGACGACCAAGTATTTTTTTTACTTGGTCGTCAATATTTTTTTCAGCAGAATTTTTATAAGGACGTTTTCGTAAAATCTACAACATCCAGCAAAACACATGCGTTTTTCTACCTTCTTTACTGATTTTTATTCAAATATGCTCAGTATTAATAGAATAATTGAAATTTATGGAAAAAATGAGACACGTAATTTCCGCTGTGAGTACCTGTAGCCGAAGGGTATCTGCATATATTTTTTCGGCATTTTGTTATCGCCAGGAAATCATTTCTTTTTTAATTTTACCACTCTTTCAGATACACCCTGTTTTTTATGATTTTTTATATGATTTTTTTAAAATACATCTAGGATAGAAAAGTTTTCAAGCTTACCAAGGCACACTTAATAACATGTTTATTCAAGACTATGTTTATATCAAAATTTCTCGAAAACAATCTACTAACAGATACAATGTATCTCAAAGTGTGATATATACCAATATCTCCCTTTTATCTTGTAGTAAATTTATTCACTCGCTGTGGTAGCAAGCTGAAAAAAGATGCGTACCTCTACGTCACTGATAATGAAATGGTCAAGACCAACCATCCACTCACTATCATGGTTTGTATAGTTACAGCTTTCTGAGGTTTTCGAAGAACATGCTACTGATTGATTGATTGAATGGAGTTTTAAGCCACTTTCAACATTTTTTCAGTTATATCGCGGCGGCTGGAGCACATATCAATGGATTCCTGGCATTTCCCTCACCAGCACAACCATCACATCCTTTCCTAGCCTACAGCTGCTATCACAAATAGGTCTACGATTATCAACCCATTGGTGAGGGACAAATAGTCGGAAAGAATGATTGCCGCCGTCGGGGATCGAAGCCGGGGCCTCTAGATTGACAGTCCGACGCGCTATCAACTGCGCTATGACGGCGGCAAGAAAATGCTACACATTGTCAAAGGTACAGCTAAGAAAGGGTAGTCAGCCCTGCGTTCGGGATCACAAAACGGAGCAAACATTTTTCCAATTGTACTCCGCTTTGCACGTGCACTTGCGTGCAAAGCGGGGTAGAATTGGAAAACTGTTTCCACCGTTTTGTGATCCCGAACGCATGGCTGGTACCACTGTAACGATCTACCAAGCATTGAGTAATAAATGCAACGATATTTATCTTGCCTAAATGCAATAATATTTCCACATGTCATTATGCTTTAAATTACCAAAAAGCACAAAATGCTATTCGTAAAACAATTATTTTGCGCAAAAAAAAGCCAACCGTAGACAGCCATATGGAATTCAATGAATTGTGAAGACACTCAATTGTATCAATGTATTGTGGAAAATAAAGTCCAAACGTACTATCTGGAGCATCATTTGTACCAAGATGATTGAAATTGAATGCAATATTATTCAGGGATGATGATTTTTTTCTTCGGAAAATAGTAATTTTCTATCACTTTTAAAATCTTTTTACCTACCACTAATTCTGATTTTTTTGCAAGAACTATTAAAACACGCTGTTTTAAATGAAGGCAAAAGGAAGCACTATTCTTATATCTATTGACACCTTAGTCATCATAAGCAATTAATTATGTAATTTATGTAAACTCTAGAAAGTTGGCTATTTGATGAAAATATCACAAATAGATCGTTACAATGAGGTTTGAGTATATTTCCAGCCTAAAATCTTTATTTCTTATTCAAACCATATAATGTGGCTACTCATTTGAATTGTCTTAACGAGACGGATTCAATGAGTATCTACAATGTAGATTTTATGCAAGTATTTTTTGAAACAATTTAATTTTCATTGAAAATGCTCCCTCAATCTATTGCTCTGTATAGTAATAGCCTTAGCGATGTCAACACCGTTATTGAAGTCGTCTTAAAACGTCTTTTGTTTCCTAGAACTAGAACTGAATTATATTTAAAAAGAGTAACCAAACCCTCAAGGAAGACGACTCTAGATTTATGTTACTGAAGTATCTGACTCATTCTTCTTATAAGTTTCGCCTATTCTTTGCGTATGTCTACGTACGCACGATGTCTTACATTATCTTAATTATTCTAAAAGGAATTGTACCTAAAACGGATATTTGAAGCTCGACTGGTGCGTGTTCGATTATGAACAAAGAAATGAAGTTTTTTTTTTTCTCACTTAATTACTTTCAGTGAATTCACAATCGGTTGGGGAGAAAATGGTTACATAAACTAGTATAGTCCTTTATATGGACCAACCTTTTTAATCAATTACATAAAATTGCGTTTGAATGAAGGATTTGTGAGTGGTAAAATCTTAATTTCAACTTAATACCAATCATTCCATAAAATATTTTTTTTATATAAGATGGTTTCAAAATAATGATTTTGTCTATCTAGTTCGTGTTAATATTTTCGCATTTTTCGTTCTTGAATACGAGGGGTGATAAAGGCTGTTTAGTATATTAAGAAAATGTAAGCATATAGTAAAAACACGTGGGTTTTTTGACAGTAGAAGTGACCATTATTCTTTATTTGGAATGCTAATTAGCATATCGACGGTTATGTCATATTTAACTTTAATATCACGTGATTTGTACCATTATTACTCACCTGTCGTACTTTCCTCGTGAAAATCCCAATAACTTCTCTAAAAAATGCGTTTTGATTGGTCTAAATATTTGAACTTTGGGTTCATCTCAGAATAGATAAAAACAATAACAAATTATCAATTACCAATAATCAAACGGTTATTGAATAAAGAAAGAATACACTCGGAGGTGATATCCTAAGCAGGTAAATATTTTCGACAAAAATTAATGTGATAAAAAAATCACTTATATACTAAAACAAATCTCTTGAAATCATATGCTTTTGACTCAGCCCCTATGCAAATCAGAACTATTTTTGGATAGGCAATTCGCTGTTCCGTTTAATACAGACACAAGAAGGTATGAAGGACTGATAATTAACATGAAGACGGACGTAAAAAAATCGTTATTTTACGTTCAAAAAGTCTGATAAAAAGATATTCTTCATTGCATTAGATGGGAAATATAATATGTTGAGAAAAAACTACGTTTTATCAATTCGATTCAGAGAAATTCGGCAAAATGTTGGTCCATATAGAAGTCAAACGGACTATAAAATGTCTCTACACTGATTTTCTTTTGAAAAAAGAGCACTCTAACATTTTTCTTTTCTTTTATGGCTTGAGAATTTTGCCAATTCTAGAAGTGCAGTGTAAGTCTTTTGTCAACCTTAGAGTCACTTTGGCAATTTCTTCCTAGGTATTAGCTCAAATGGTTAGGTATTTTTCAGGTATCCTGTAAGAGGGAAAATCTATTACAACATCCATTAATAACGGCATTACTGAGACGAAAATGGCAGAGCTGGACTAACAAATTCTTCTACGTCAATTATATGATGTATATTACGTTTCTTGTGTTTATTACGGGTTATCTCGTGTCAACGACCCCGCCCTATGTCGAGTAAGTTGTCAATCTAAAACACCAAGTTGTAAAAGTGCTTGAAAAGTGTACCTCGAGCATGGGGTCCTAGCCCGTAACTAGAGCGTTTGAAAGCGGTTATATTAGTTTAAATGTTCCTGTTAGTAGTAGAAACATAGGGAACTTATGTGTATAAACGATATCACAATACGACAATTAAGTGTATTAGTGATATTTTTTCACAATAGTCACAACTTTTGTAATTTATCATAACGAAATTGGAGTTAACATCTTCATTTCAAGTGTTCTTTTCTTTTTAATATTTATCTGTCTTTTAGGGAAATAACTGACAGACTCTTCTTGCGAGATTGTAATATTATCCTAAGCCTTATTTGTGTTATTTTAGCAGTATATAACCTTATTATCTGATACAGTTAATACTATAAAGTGTAATTGACAAGTGTAATGATTTCGGAATGATTTTGGAATGTTAGTTAACCCTATTCATTTAATATCGAGTGGGAAACAAGTTCTTACAACTAAGATTAATCACTCTCGATTCTGCTTCTTTGAAAATACACCAGTACTCGTGCCGAATATGTAGGCCAATGAAAGAACTAAGATCGAAAGTATCTCACTGGAATCGAACTCGGACCATTTGGTTCAAGAGGCCGACGCTCTTCTTGCTAGACCACGGACACCACGTGGAATGGAAGAGGAGCGACTTTCGAAGGAAATTTAAGGGAGGTAATAAATATCGCTAATTTAGTCCGAGTTGGACGAAATTAGCAAACATTTATTACCTCCGTTTAACAAAATATTTACGTTTTTTCATATTTGTGAGTTTTCACGGGGCAATCAGACAATTTAAAATTCATACTAGCCAATAAAGTCGTGAAAAATGTGAAGTATTTCAGTGAAAGGTTGGTCGTTTGAACATTTTAAAATTGTTTTCAACGAGATTGGAGTGCTTTTAAATGGTGTGAGTTAGTGTTTTGAATAGATAAATGGAGCGATGAGTCAGTGATTTAGAATGGTTTTGATCGAGATTAGTGTAAATTTTTCGATGTAACCAACTGTAAATAAAGCATCGCCTTTCTTTATTTGTCAGGGATCTTTCATTCAGTAACATCACATCACTTCCCTCATATTGTGATAAATTGGACTCAAGCGGATATGATCAACCTATGTTTGCGAAGATTGGGAAGTATGTAGTAACCATTCTGGCATGCTGGAATCTACTTAGAGAGGTACGGCTGATTTTTTCTTGTCACTTAGAGTAATCTAAATATATAAGCATCCGAACCGTCAGTGTGCAACAAAATTAACGACTTTTTTCGTCTATCGAGGGCCATATGGTGATGTACTTCATCAAGATATTGTATCCAAACCTGTGTTCAGGATGCCAAGACGCTGCAAACTGTTTTTATATTATTTCCCGCTTTGCACACGAAACTTCGTGCAAATCGGGTTATAGTATTGAATGAATATTGTTTTACGGCCCGCCGACTACTAAGGTCATGTTGGGCGCAAACACTCATGTATAAAAAAGTGAGTATTCATTGTATGAAAACATAAGTAAACAATATTTCAAAACAATTTCAATGTAAACAAATAAAAATCCAAGAGAATTTCAAATGTATAAAAAAGAATAGCCAAAAGAGCCATTGAAAACGGTAAAATTTAATAGAACCATTTTAAAAATTTAGAAGAAAACATAATTAATAGTACCTAAAAGTCAGATTTTGCTATATAAATGAATCGCCTTGAGAAAGTCAAAAATTAGTTCAATTTTAATATTGTCAAACAACTGCCTCATACTATCAACTTTAAAATACCTGTCTCTTATTAAAGAAAAATCAATGCAATCAATAAAAATATGTTTGACAGTAAGAGGAGTGTTGCATGGAATGCACATTGGCATCTCTTCTCCATTTAAAAGATGGGAGTGTGTAAGATAAGTATGGCCAATGCGTAGGCGAGTCAAAATCAGCTCTTCGCGACGGCTTGCCCTGTAACCAGGAATCCAATCGCCGAGGTCTGGACGAACAGAGAATAACTTATTATTCTGGTTGGCTGGATCAGTCCAACAGTTTCTCCAGATATCATGAATAAAACTATGAATAAGGGGCTTAAAATCAGTAAAAGGTACTTCAAAGGGTAAAATTTCAAGTGATAATGAATCCTTGGCAGCTTTATCTGCCTCTTCATTACCACGAATACCAATATGGCTTGGAAGCCAACAGAAAACGAGATCAACATCATTAAGCTTAGCTATTTTATCAAGTAGCCTTACAATAAGGGGATTGTCAGTTTTTTCGTGCTCAATCGCTTGCATGCTTGACATAGAGTCAGTAAAAATGATATAGCGAGAGAGACGTTCTGCGATCATATGATCGAGTGCGAGATCAATGGCCTTAAGCTCGGCTGAAAAAATAGAAGAGTTATTGGGAAGGCGGAATTGATATTTTTCGCCATCTAAAATAGTGGCTGAAGCAACTTTTTCGCCATCTTTTGAACCGTCAGTGTATATTTCTTCGTAAGATGTGTATTTTTCTTTGACTTCCAAGAATTTGGTTTTAAAAATAGATGGATCTGTTGTATCCTTTTTGCTTGAAGCAAGATCATAAAGAAACGTGGGACTTTTATATGTCCACAAAGGAACATCAGGAACAATATGTTCTGCCACGTCCTCTAGGTCAAAATCTAGAGAGCTTACATCGGCTTCACAGCGCAAACTAAAAGGAAGTATTGGGTTCTTTTTCTTTTCAAAAGCCTCTCTATATTTAGATTCAAAAACAACTTTATGAGTAGGATTATCGGGATTGGATTTAAGTTTTAAATAATATTGCATGGAAAGCTTTTTCCTGCGTAAATTTAAGGAAGGCTCATTTGCTTCTGTATAAACACTGTTAATTGGTGATGTTCTAAATGCACCCAACGCCAAGCGCAAACCCTGATTATGAATAGTATCAAGTTTACGAAGGTAAGAAGGGCGCGCAGAACCATAAACAACACAGCCATAGTCTAGCTTTGATCTAACAAGTGCCCTATAGAGGCGCAATAGAACCTTTTTATCGGCTCCCCAATCCATACTGGATACAACACGTAAAAGATTAAGTGCCTTTAGGCATTTATTTTTCAAATTGTCAATATGCGGAATAAACGACAGTTTAGAATCAAAAAGGAGTCCTAAGAATTTAAATTCCTTAACAACTTCAATCTGCACTCCGTCCAACTTTAAATCTGGATCGGAGTGCATTTTTCTTGATTGACAAAAATGCATACATTTAGTTTTTGTCTTTGAAAACTTGAAACCGTTTTCATTTGACCATTTTGAAAGATTGTTCAAGACTTGTTGCAATTGTCTTTCAATTGTATGCATATGTTTTGATCTGTAGCAGATACAAAAGTCGTCAACGTAGAGAAAACATTCCACACCAGGGCAAACGGTTTTAACGATGTTGTTTATTTTGACACTAAATAGTGTCACCGATAAAATACTCCCCTGGGGAACACCCATTTCTTGTTCATGGGGATCAGATAAAGTATCTCCAACACGGACTCTAAACTGACGTTCATCCAAAAAAGCAGAGATGAAATAGGCAAGGCGACCTCGTATACCGAAATCATAGAGGTCGTTCATGATTCCATACTTCCATGTGGTATCATAAGCACTTTCAAGATCGAAAAAGACAGAAACAACGTGTTCCTTTCTTATAAAGGCTTCTCGAATAAATGTCTCAAAGCGAACAAGATGATCAAGAGTGCTTCTCTGTTTACGGAAGCCACTTTGGACTTGAGTAATAAGGTGGTTCTTTTCAAGAAACCAGACAAGACGAGCATTTACCATTCTTTCCATGGTCTTGCAAATACAACTAGTTAAAGCAATAGGGCGATAATTAGATGGATTTGTGGAATCTTTACCTGGTTTAGGTATTGGAATAACGATAGCTTCCCGCCAAGAGGCTGGAATGCTTCCCGTTGTCCATACCTGATTATAAATTGCAAGTAAGCAATGAAGGGAACGAGACGGCAAACGTTTGAGGAACTGATAATGAATAGCATCTGATCCGACAGCAGTGTCGTGACACTTTTTTAAAGCTTTTTTCAATTCCTTAACGGAAAAGTCTCTATTATATTGTTCCAGATTTCTGGAACTAAAATTAAGTTTAGACTTTTCTTTTACACTTTGAAACTTCTGAAACGTAGTTGAATAATTAGTAGAGGAAGATTTCTTGGCAAAAGTGTCTGCCAAGACATTAGCAATGTCATGTTTTGAAGAAGCTGTGGTATCGTCATCTGTTTTAAGATGACCAACATTAAGTGATGTATTCTTCCCACTAATTTTACGAATCATGTCCCAAGTCTTTTTGACAGATGATCTAGAATTTAATCCGGATACATACTGTCTCCAAGACGAACGCTTACTTTGTTTTATAGTACGACGTGCTTTAGCACGTGCAATTTTAAATTTGTAAAGATTTTCCTTTGAAGGCCTTAAGCCAAATGCTCTTAGAGCACGTTTCCTCTCGGCTATAACCTTTTTGCAGTCATCATTAAACCATGGCTTATTTGGATTCTTGGGGTCAGGCGATGTTTGTGGAATACATTTTTCTGCAGCAGAATAAAGTAAAGATGTAAACAAGTCTGCAGAATTTTCACAGTCATCAAAGGCTTCTGGATTTATAGACTGTTCGCAGGTGGTTTTAAACAGTTCCCAATTAGCCTTATGGAGTTTCCAACGCCTAGGGCGCTCCTGAACAGATGGTCCTAATTCGGAGATCTGAATAGGGAAATGGTCACTACCATGAAGGTCGGACAAAACTTTCCATGAAAAATCTAGAAAAATATCAGGACTGAAAATAGTCAAATCCAATGAAGAATAATGTCCAGTTGCAGGATGAAGATAAGTTTTAGATTTATCATTCAGTATAACAAGATCATGCCTAGTTACAAAATCCTCAACAGAACGACCCTTGTCGTCTGTATTGAAGCAGCCCCATAACTTATGGTGAGAATTGAAATCTCCCATAAGTATAAAAGGTTTAGGTAGCTGATCGACTAGATGATCAAGTTTTCTGCCATCAACAGGGGAACTTGGAGGAAGATAAACAGAACAGAGTGTAATAGTTTTATTGAGAGAGACACTTACAGCTACTGCTTGCAAAGAAGTATCTAAATTTACATGACGGTGAGGGATATTATTATTTACAATAATTCCCACACCACCAGACGCTTTTTCGCGATCTGTAAAGTTAGTAAAATAGCAAGAATGATACTTTAACGAAAACTTATCTGTGTCTTTTAAAAACGTTTCTTGTAAACATACTGCAACTGGTTTTTGTCTGCTTACTAGGAGATTAAGTTCTTCAAAATTTGCCTTGATGCTGCGACAATTCCATTGTATAATGTTGTTCGCCATTATGAGATTGATTGTGAGTATGAGACCATACATTGATGGAAGTATGAAATTATTCATTTTACTGCAGTTAAGTTAATTTTGTTTACACCTTGCCTTATTGCATCGTGGTGTGCTGGATTCGAGGAAGGGGGGATAGGAGGTTTTGGAGTTGAATCTTCAGATTCTTCCTCCATTTCTTCCTCCTCCAATTCGCCGAAGCGATTGCAAGTCTCCACTGAGGGAGGATTAGCTTTTTCTAACTGTATGCGGGCCTTCCGTTGGCGGGGAGTCTCGCTTTTCTCTTTAGTAACATCTTTTGGTGTAGTTGATTTAGTTTTTTTATCATTTTTGTCCTGATGTGCTTGTAAAACAGACCCGTTATTTACAGAGGTAGCTGGAATGGGATTTGCAGAAGATGAAGCTTCCTTTTCAGTTTCTTTCCCAAGAGGTTTTGGGGCTGATGTTTGTGCAGCTAAAGCTTGATTTATTAGATGTTTTGCCTGAGGAAATAACTCCGTTATAATTTTCAAAAGTCGTTCACAGGAACTACATTGACCTGGTTTTGCGTTTTCCTCAGGGGCAGGTTTAGCTTTACTTGCATAACTACCCTCACTTCCATTACCCTGGCCATGTCTGGACTCAACAATTCTCTTTGCCTCAAAAAAAGAAACAGACTGTTTAAATTTCACATCTAATATTTCTTTCTGCAAAAGAAATTTAGGGCATTGCCTAGAATTAGCTGCATGTCCCTGTCCACAATTAGCACATTTTAAATCATTACTACAATCTTCCTCGTAATGTTCATCTTCAGGCCCACAGTATGAACACTTCCTGCAAACCTTATTTTTACTACAATTGTTCTCATGATGTCCGAATCTTTGACAATTAAAACACCGTAAAGGGTTTGGTACAAACACATCAACCTTCACTATTTGATATCCTATTCTAATTTCTTTTGGAAGCACTGGGTCATTAAAGGTCAAAATGTAAGTGTTTGTCTTGATAGTATTTCCATCCTTTTTGAATTCAATTCTTTTAACTTCAGTAACTCCCAGTGGTTTCAGATTATCTTTGATCTCATATAAAGGGCATTTTGACAGGTCTCTGCATCTAATAACACCTTTAGACGTATTTAGTCTCTCATGGGCGTAAACTTTCACCTTTTGGTTGAAGAACTTTGTAGTTTTTAATAAATTCTGAGCCTGTTGTTTTTTAGTGACTTCAATCAGCAAAGTTTCATTTTTTAGAGTTTTGACAGATTTGGGTGTTCCAATGATGGCATTTAGCTGCTTTTCGATAACAAATGGAGACAAGTCAGAGATCGGACTATCCGGGTCTAAACTTTCGACAACGAGGAATTTAGCAAATGATTGATTAATTGGGGCTTCATCTTCCGAATCGGAGTTCCAGGTACGCTTGGTTTTTTTGTAGGTTGCCATGTTATTTTCTTGACTTCATCGGCGATGCTCCAAACCACCCGCCATCGGAGTCCTACAAGGGTACACCTAACCTGGGGAATTCCATCTCAGGAGAGGTGCAGGGGATACATCGCCGATATACTCGTAGCAAAATGGCTAGATCAAGCAAAAATACGCTGATGAATAATTCAACCAAGCATGAAATAGACATCAGACAGTAAAATTGTCGATCAAACACCACATTTACCCGATTGGCCCATGAGCCACCGCCTTCTAAGGCGTTAGTGAAAACGTCACTTTATGATAACGGTGGTTCAGGAAAAACAATTAAAAAGCAAGTTTTTAGGTAAAAACGCCCTAGGGCAAGGCATGACCAGCCGATTGATCGGGTCGGGCCCGCCCGACCTCCCGTTTATCCCAACTCAGGGCCAAAGTGGTGTGTTGCAAACACAGGGCCTAGCCAATCCCTGAGGTCACTCAACCACCAGGATCCCGTCATCAGGCATTACGGGTCGCAGCCCACGGCAAACAGGCAGGTCCATTTGTTTGGGGTCTTACCATGTACTACATGGACAGCAGCCGACTATTTCTATCCCCCCGCCCAGCTGGGGGCTTCGGGTTATAGTTTGAAAACAGTTTGCACCTTTATGGCATCCTGAACGAAGCGCTGTTAGTTCGACAGGATATCATTCAATGTGTCCCTGGTTCGATCCCGAACGGCGGCACACATCATGATGGATAGCAGCTCAATGCGATGAAATGACAAAATGGTAGTTATTGTTCGAGAAATAAGAGGAACCCATTGTAAGGGCTCCAGCCGTCACAATATTATTCAAGGTAAATGAAAAACGACGTGTAAGCCCATTCAAAACAAAACGAGACTTAACAAAAAAAACTAGATAGTGTACCAACAAGCAGATTAAACAATATACGCATTTCATATTCATTTCCATATCGTTCTAAGGAACATGTTCATATTGCTCAAGGAAAACACACCGAGGCTTTTGATTTTTAAATATCAAAATACATTTTTCATGTAATGGGATTATCTATCTATTGCATGCTAACCAAATCTATAAATAAACGAGCATTGACGAGCGTAATAACAACTGATTTCCCTTTCCAAAGTCAGTTAATCCGTGCAAATAAATGGGGAATCGGATCATCTTATCCATATTTTTCGTGTGACATGCGATAATTGCGTTTGAAAGTAAATTTATTGAAATATCTAGATAGTGATAAGATTTCAGATAAAAGTTACATAGAAATCCCATGGCAGATATAAGCGACATTGATTTTTTTTTCCATATTTTGCTGTATATTAATGGTAATCGTTATAATGGTATTGTATATAAACATTGTGTTATATTTCAGATATTCCAAATGTACCAAGCAAAGCTTAGCTATATAAGTTGGGAAAATCTCATAGAACTTGTAACTTACATCTGTGCCATAATGTTTGTGAATGACTTTGAAGAATGTCAGAGATCAACAGGTTATAGATACGTAAGTTAATTTCAATTGGGAACCCTCGGCAATTCTACGGAACAGACCTCGGAAATACCATGGGCGCAATTTTGAAAGCGCTTCGTTTCGTACCTGGTTTAACATGATGTCACAAACATTACTAGTACTGAAGATGGCGTTGCGAAAAACAAAATCAGCGAATGATAAAAACTGGGCATTTTATAATTTGCTATCTAAACGCGGTGTTTTTCTGCGTTTTTGTTTTCAAATTATAACACGTCGGAAAGATCTTGACAGATGATCGTAAAGCGTTATATTAATGCGTTATTCTTCTAGATTTTGACCAAAGTATCTCCAGATGACGTATTACTATGAAATGTTACAAATTTACTACATTCACGTCCGAGGTACTTTCCAGTTTACAGAAAAATCCGAGCGATGTGCTGAATGATGTCAACTTATATTGGACATTTGTGTTCAGAAAACGTCTAATTCGCCAATATAAAGAGGAACTCCCGAAAAAGTCGAGTGATATTCTCTTTGAAAACATCTATTTATACAAAAGAGCATTGGTTAAACCTAACCGTCTTGCCTTGACGGACTGTATAGTGCGTAGGTTAGAGCGAGTTTATATTGTCAACAAGGCTTTAGATATTTTTCGATTTTTTCCGTTTTAATGTTAACAAGACCAAGCGGGGTAATTTGCTGAACGGGTATGTCTGATGAGTTTTCAAGTTTATTTCGTTCTCTACCAAATTTTCTTTTCTAGGTGTGGCAATGGAACGTTGGTACGGTAGCAGTATTGTTGGCTTGGATCAATCTTGTGCTGTTTTCACAGAAATTCCTGTTCGGATTATACGTGGTGATGTTGAAGGACATTATATCAACATTTCTACGATTCTTTCTTCTCTTTATGTTACTTATTGTTGGTTTTGCTCTGGCTTTCTTCGCTACCCTACAGAACCAGGTTTGTAACATTGTTCTATTAATCAAAGCACTTAGAGGTGATGATAGATATTTCTAAAATCACACCAGTGACGAAACACACAGTAATTTTGTAAAAATAAGTGCAGAGAAATACTAAATCCAATCTTAATGGGCACTACTTTATTTCAAACCTATTAAAAACCTACTGCATGTTCCGTACAGAGTAACACTGGTAAACGTGAACTTCGTTCACCAAAAAGGGTAAAATATATCTAGCAAATCAAACCACTTATAGATCTTTCATTATGTTACCACCATGTTGTATCGAACCTTATGTTGTTTGAATTTAATATTTTATTATACTGCAAAGAAAATTCTAGCATTTTTATAGGTTAATGCTGACCTGACAAACATTGATATCTACGGCCGCTCCGGTATAACTTCTAATGTTTCCTTAAGGCGCCTCGCCGTGAACATAGACAACAAATCGAAACGGTTGTGGCCGTCATGATTCTCTCGCTTCGCTGAAAACACGACCCAAATATACACATTAGGCTACAGTTGAATAGCATGTCAGTTAATAATATGCAAATAAAAAATGATATAGATGTCAATAAATACCTTTAATTTTTACAAATCTGTCCATTTAAAGAGCAAAGATTCACGCAGGTTCAGCCAAGAACCGCTTTCATATCACAACATCGCAGAGTGTAGAAAAGTGACGTCACAGCTACAAATGACGTCACTTTGTTTATGTTCACTTTTCATAGGGGTTCATTAAGAGATATTAGAGGTTTAAAAAGAAATCGGTTTATACCAACGCCTTAAATAGGCGAAAGACAAATATAAAGCCCTTAAACTTTGAAGTATAATAAATTCGTAATACGGTTTCTTGCCTGGGTGTATGACGATCTATTCCCTGCAGTAAAAATGATGTCAACCCTCGACTACGGCTCGGATGACATCATTTTTTCCAGCCGGGAATAAAGCGTCATATACCCCGGCAAGAAACCGTATACCTTATATTATTATACTGCAAAGAAAATTATTACATTTCATTGGTAAATGCTGACCTGACAAGCATTCAAATCTACAATATCTATCATATCTCCGGTATAACTTCTAATGTTTCCTTAAGGCGCCTCGCCGTGAACATAGACAACAAATCGAAACGGTTGTGGCAGCCATGATTCTCTCACTTCGCTGAAATAACGACTCGGATATACACACTAGATTACAATTGAAAAGCATGTCAGTTAATAATATGCAAATAAAAAATGATATAGATGTTAATAAAGACCTTAAATTTTTACAATCTGTCCATTTAAAATACTATGTTTCTCGCAGGTTCAGCCAACAAACGCTTTCATATCACATTAGCGCAGAGAGTAGTAGTATGACGTCACAACTATGAATGACATCACTTTGTACATGTTTACTTTTCATAGGGGCGCATTAAGGGATATTGATGGTTTATAAAGAAATCGGTTTATACCAACGTCTTAAATAGGCAAAAGACAGATATTTAGCCATAAAACCTACGACTCGGGTGACATCATTTTTTCCAGCCGGGAATAAATCGTCATATATCCCGACAAGAAACCGTATAACTAATAATATATAACTGGAAATTACCAGTGAAACGTAAAAAAAACCCACATCGATGTGAAATCTTTATAAAGCTAACTTCATCGAGAAATTGACAACGTGAATGGTTTCGGAAGGATTTTTCCAAATCAATTGCAGCTAATAGTTGGAATAAAGGAATTTAGATAACGGTTTAGAATGGTTGATTTTAAATCGAGATAAATGCCAATTATCTGCACAGCCACTGAAGGACATGAATATAAAATGTGGTAGACAATTTTAAGGCTTGATATACAGTGAATAGTTTTTTCTTGGTAATTAATTCATACCAACATTGACATCATTTTTACAGAAATCCTTCACGACAGTGTGGCAATCCCTTGTAAAGACTACAGTTATGATGATTGGTGAATTTGAATATGACGACATTTTTACTAATGGTGACGTCGACAGTGAGGTCATAGGCTATCTACTATTTTATGTTTTTATGATACTCATGACCATTATCGTAATGAATCTGATGGTAAGTCGTTTGCTTAGAGATCAACCTAGCGAGAATTCACAATTTAGGTGTGAACAAAACCGTCGAATATCAAATTTTGGTTATTTTTTACAAACCACCAAAAATCAGCAAAGTAGATTGTATATTTCAAGTAGCCTTTATTTCGAAATATTACATAATTTTCAAGTGTCACTGAAATGATTCCAAAACCATTTATCTAAGACAAAGACAACTCACAAGTGTCTAACTAATCCTGTGGGATTATTGAAATGTTATGAAACTTTTAATAGCCAATCAAGTCATAAATCTTGCTCTTGGAACACAAATTTATGATGGTCGGTAATTGAAAATGATTACTTGATTAAAGTTGTCGTACTTGATTAAAGTTGTCGTTTAATCAAATAATCCACGATTCTTTATAAATAATTATTTTTACTTTACCAAATGATACCCTTCTAAATGTAGTCATATGTACTTTCAGAGAAACAATATCAAGAACCGAATAAAACAAGGTGATTTCTTTTGAAGGCCAAGGTATAACGCTTAAACAAAACTATTTTATTGTATATGTTCGTTCTTAGGTTGGTTTAGCTGTTGACAACATCAAAGGAATTCAAGATCAAGCTGAACTAACGAGGAAAGGAATGCAGGTAGAATATATATAATATAATGATTTATCACGGATAATCAACTGGTTATGTCTTAAATGAAAAAAAAAAAAACCGTTATTGGGCGTTAAAAAAGAGTCCGTAGTATGAGCGTTGTTTTTTCGTTGTGACAATAAGGTCGTAATGGATGTTATGACGTCATTTTACCCTCATTTTACACACGGCATTAAATGTTATGTGGAAAAAATATAAGATATTAATTTATAGAATTTCGACGATTCTAAGCAATCACCGATGTTTAGTATCGTCACGCAGCGCTCCTTTTGCGTAAGTGCAAGAATATTGGCAAAAACAACGTTTTATCAAATGCTGGAAATCGCTGGACAGAGCGCTACCCTGTGGCAAAAACTTTATATAATGGCAGTAATAACTAATTGTTCTTGTTATTTTTGAACCTGGAAAAATAATAATGAAGCAACAACTTTAGTCATGAAAACAATTAATTGTATTATCTTTATTTTAGATCGAGCTTGCTTTAGATATAGAATCTCTCTGGCCAGACATAATCAGAAGACAGTATGTATGTCTTGAAGAAACCATTGTACCACAGTTCGGCAAACCTACAATACTGCAACGGATTTTAGGAGTATTAGGAATAAAAGATTTTGAGTTAACGGCTGAGTCTATAAAGAACAGTATAGATCCAGCACCGGTTAGTACAGAAAGTATCATTTGCTTATTATTCTACTCTTCTAATTCTTTCATGGGATACAGTTAATAACATAGTGAAATTGACTATTCTAAATCGTTCACTCAGTGCTGCGTCCATACTTTACAAACACTCACTTAAATCACAAACGTTCTAAAGTCACAAAAAACGATAAGATTGTTAACTACAGTGCATTGAACATAAAAATCGAGCCAACCTTAATCCACAAACTCAATGACTTAGTTAATTTTGTAGGCGTAATAAGCGTATGGCGGGTTCGTGATGACAAAGAAAGCTATTCATAGAACATATATGCATATTTTAATAAAGGGAGGTAATAGGTATTTCTTTTTTTCTAATTTCATATATTTCTTGAACAACATAAGCAATATTGGATAAATTTCATTTCAATTTCATTCAAAAGTCACTGATCACCTTAATTCAATTCCATTCCTAAATCATCCCATCATTATTCAGCTTGTGGATTTCACGACGTTTTTAACCGTATGTATTCCGCACACACACACACACACACACATATATATATATATATATATATATATATATATATATATATATATATATATATATATATATATATATATATATAAATCTAAGTAAACCAGAACAAGAATTATAAAAATAAAACAAAAAAACGACACTAGAAATCAATTTTAATAACGTGCCAACCGGTTATTATAGACAAACAAGCAGAAGTACAGATAAGACGGGGTTAAGTCGCACTAAAGTCTTTTTTTCTCGATAAAAGCATATAATGTGGGTACTTATTTCACTTGCATTGAAAAGACAATTCTAATAAGTACCAACAACTAAGAGTTGGTGCTATAGTTATAAAAAAAAACTTTGATCTAAAATCCAGAATACCTCCCTCAATCTGTAGCTCTTGACATAGCATATATAGGTATGTATACGAGGGGCAAATAATTGTGGAAAAAATAGTAATGTTCTATTTAAGAGATTTCAAAAAAAAAAGTTGTTGATGATGTTGATGATGGTGATATTATCAATCAAAATTATTGATTGACATCGTTAGTCAGCTATGAATAAGCTATTAATAAGTGGTTTGATTGGTCAATATATCTTTTATGATTGACAATATGTATCTCACGGATCTGTTCTTTCGATAACAATAGATAACAACATCGTGAAATTGACAAGGTAAATGATTTTAGAATGTTTTTTTTAATGAAATCGAATGAGTGCTATGAGTTAGTTTTGAGCGAAAATAAAGGGAGGTAATCCAATATAGCTAATTATGTCCACGATGATAAAATCATTAAATATTAATAAAATATTAAATAAGATAAGCATATAAAAATATAAATATCTTCATATTTCTTCAAGAACAATCAGACTTTTAATATTTCAATTATTTCAGTGAAATCGAGATTTTTTCCTCGCTGCATTAATTTTGATGAAGTTAATGATCTTATCTTGTTTGTGATTTTGAGCGCTTTTGAATGGTTTGAATGAGAATTTGGAATGAATGAATGGAGCGCTGAGAGAGCGATTTAGAATGCGTTTGATTAATATGACAGCCAATTTCATATTTCATATTTTAACTGTATTAGAACCATGTGGACAATAACGTTCTCCGTGTATAACGCCGGCATGTAGGACATCGTTTATATCCGAAAGGCAACAGTGTTATTCAAGGTTACCAATAAACTTATGTTATGCAATTGGACCTGCATACAGTCAATATTGCTTGAGCGACCACTTCTATTAAGCGACCAATTTTATTAAGCGACCATCATAAAAAGTCCCATCACGGTTAGCAAAATATCAGAAAATAGTCATTCTTCAACGAAAATTGTTAATTGTTGAATGTCATAATGTTTGAACCTATTAGAATCGTCTCAATGAGACGATTGTAATAGGTTCAAACAACTTAAGATTGAGTAAGACTTATGCGATAATCTGTATATGTTATTAAATGATCAGTTTTATTTATTATGAAATATTGTATTAAGCGACCATTCCCATAAGCGGCCGCTTTTTGGTAGTCCCCTACGTGGTCGCTTAACACAAGTTTTACTGTATTTAGTTGGCCATCACATCTTCAATAGATAAATAATCATTTTATCTTTACAGACTGAAGTAGACGACTTGAGAGAAACTGTAACTGATATACAAAGAGATCTAAAGGAAGTAAAAGCAGACCTTAAAGATGTAAAGGAACAGTTCACGGATCTCAAACAAGTTAAAGACATGTTGGCAGCCTTAGTAAAAGATCGAGACAGTGTGAGCTAACACACGCCTGGATCGGACTCATTTATACGGACAAAATTATATTTTGACATCATGAAAGATCAACCTATGGTGTGGAATTCCCATGACTGACTTGTCCGATTGTGGTCTTTACAGCCAGCGGAGAAGACGATTTTCGTTAGGAACTTGTCCAAGGTCAAGTAGATCTTAAGCCGAAAAACTAAATTACTGGCTATTCCATAGTGAAAATGATTTCAAGTTATAGTGCGAAGTGCTCTTTAAAATTCAAATGAAGTATTAAGAAGGAACACCTAACGCAATTTCCACATGGTCCCTTTGTGCATGACTACCCAAGTTTGTTAGTAGTTTTCAAAGAAAGTCTGTAAACCACATGATCTTTATACATAATACTCATTATATTTGTATTTTTACATTTTACGTATATATCGTATATTTCTATCAAAAAGGAGAAAACAATCAATAAAGATAAACACGACTTGTGATTTTTTCTTCAATATTAAATTACTATACTCAGTACGTTGAAAAACGCAGAGAATGTAATACTGACAAAGTTCCATACCCCGTGCTTTAACTGTCTCGATGTTGACCACATGCTATCGAAAGCAAGAATTACGAAAATTAGGCATGGCACTTTTTTGCTTTCGGGCTTATTAGGTAAATAATGGTTTTAACTTTTCTCCCTTTTCAGAAATTTGTTTTAAAATTTCGTTGTGTGAAATTTGATAAAAACATTTTTTGAGGATTTTCTTTCCACATTAAATGATTTTGTCGCACGCGGGATTCTTAAGCAGTTCCACTTTTTGATTTTTTAATTTCAAAGTTTATGTCTGTAACTATAAACTGTAAATCAATAATTTCTTGTCTCTCAATCCATTCTGTAAAAGAATTTGCAATAATCATTGTGATTCAATGACTAACTGTTCAACGGTGACTAAGGAAACGAAAGGGATTGAACAAATTGGTGAAAAACGTTCTCATTAAATAAACCATGATTGTAAAATGCACTGGTAACGGATCAATGATGAAAAACTAACTACTGCCAAGTTTAAAAAGAATTTAGTAATAAAAGATAAGATCTGCATAATCCGAACATTTTTCACTATGATATATTACTTATTCTAAGCGTATTCCGGCCAGTAAGATGTCCCGTTTTGTAAAAGAACTAGAAAAAATAAATAACCCTTTCTTTCGCTTTGAGAATTCGGGAAAAAAGTTAAGTTTATTGGGTTAAAGTTGATACCCGTTTTCCAAAGATAAATTTCGGCAATTTTTGCCAGATTTTAAGAAGGTCGACAATTCAAAAATTCACGTGACTTCAGTTACCTGTATGTCTCATCGGGAGAAGATAGATCCATAATAAAATATTTTGTCTAGTCAGCTGGTCAAATTCGCGATCTCTAACATCGATATTCTGATTGGAAGTTACAAATAATTTACACGGTTAGAGTCTGGACATGATGGTTGAAATGCCGGTGCGCTACCATCTACACTATGGAAGAAAAGACCATGTCATATAAATACTTCAAACATACTAATACTATTCGAGGTTTCGTATTGATGCAATAATATGTGCGTAGCTAAGATTTATTTTACGCGTTGAATCTTTCACTAAAGCCGCAAAATGTTTTACAATAGATATCGGTTTAGTAAATTCGTGCATCAGAATCCCTGGTATTTATGGAAAATAGAAATGTAAAACTGTAATTACTCGTATATTTTCAATATATATTCGTATATATTGCTCGTTAGATAGGAAACTACTTATGTACTTTTACGGATATGCGACATCATTTTTATGACCCGTAAGATGTAAACCTGCCTTTACTATACACTAGTAAGGGAGGTATAAATAAGCAGAAAAATTGTAGACAAAGATACCAAACTTTTAATCTCAACTAAGTCATTGCCCTGAGAAAAATATGCGCCTAGTGTATTAATTTGTTCGACTCGGGGAGATCATATAAAGTTACTATTGTTATGGGCCTGCAAAAGTCAAACAAACACGGTTTACAATATGATAATTTTACTAACAAAATCAAAACAAAAAATCGTAAGGACAAAATATAAGCTACTTATCTCTCTTAATAATCCAAAGTTGTGGCCGCATGCAAATATCCTTTCCAAAAATATGTTCAGTAACCCCAAAGTATTAAGTGTTTAATAATCTAATCATATACTGTATTCACTACGAACAAATTCACATAAATCCAAGCAAATCCAAGAATAGGCATATAACCAGCACCTTAGAAGTGTGTCTCTTACCCCCTCACCCCCGGTTCTATCAATTTACATGCTTATATAGAAGGTCAACCACGTGTAGACTTTTCTACCATTTCCTAAATAATAATTTTGTGAATTGAGTGTTCAAAACATATGTCATATACTTGTATCTGAATTACATAATGTTGCATGTTCTTACTAGAAACTCTGAGAATAAACGATTATATAACTTGATCAATACATGCGCACCCGATATGAAATAAAATGACAGTATTTCGTCAAGCACTCTCAGCCTCATAACACTACACAAAATCAAAGCACTGAAAGTACTGGTGGTAAACGTTTCTGTTGGTATACTAAGTGATTCACCTATTCGTTGTGAAAGAAGAAAAATTATGATAAACGAAAATGTCTTGACAAATGTCCAACAATACCCAAACTTAATCGCACGTCCAAGCCAGTTCTAAAACATTACATCGCAGAAGAAGAAAAATAATATTGGAAGAACACCTTGCAGAAATAAGCATTAACTTTTCTTTTTATGATATGTTAATGGTTTATTTTACAAAACTGAATACTTGAATTATTTTCATTAATTAATAATGTATGCTCGAAATGTTGTAACATAAGTTTATATTCAAAACATCTCTGAAGGGGGGGGGGGGAATTACAATTGTCAATCCTACAACAATTATCTTGGATGTATTTATTTGAATTATGAGACACTATTATGCATGTCCGCATTCCTGTAACATTTTCGCATGAACAGAGAGAAATTCAGATTCTGACAGGCTCGCCACTCAATAAGATTTAAAGCATAGTTCGACCGAGATACCATTCAGGCTCCGGAAAACTGAATTCGCCCCCCCCGTACAAAAATTAAATACCAGTGTTTATTAAACTTATGAATCACATCGGTGATAGATAAAATGTAAATAATCGTCTAACTTGACTTTACAAATCTTAGCATATAACGATGATCGTCAACAAAATCCTGTTATTTTAAAGTTTTGATCTCTTTCGGCATTATGTCGTGTGTTGTTAATTGATTTTCTGGAACCAATGTGTAAAAAATTAAAAGACAATTGGTATCGTTCTTATTTGGTACCACAAATCGATAGCCATTGTCAAAATTCTGGTGTAGACTCCTTGAAAAATTCAATAATAGGATTTTTATTAATTGTCCCGCGATTTTCATTTTTTAAACTGCTCTTTCACAGATTGGGAAAATGCAATTTTTTACTTTTTTTGTAAAATTAATCGAAAAGTATGACTTCGTCGTGTAGAAAACCATAATAAGATTTGATCTGGCAAGGCAAGGATAAAAAGACAGCTATTCCTGAACTCTGAATAACTATAGCAACTCCTTACTCCTAAAAGATTATTTCTTAAATTTTCAGCCAACTATTTACGCATGTAATTCCGCCTGTTTGTTCCATTCTACCAAAGGTCAAGTTCCAAGTATTTGTCATTTTGGAAACATCATATCGATACATGAGAAAAATGAAACATTATATATGTAAAATATCAATTTCGTAATTTATAGACTTTATATAAATAGACTGGATCCGTCACTGACCTTGCCACTTCGAACATTCAAGCTACATGTACATCTTTTTTTTTTAAATGAGCTGCTGCTAGTGCCAAAACAATCTTAAAGATCGGAAAATGCACAAATTTCTGAATCTTAGATCCAGTTTGTGTTTTCTCTATGGGGAACTGTGGAAGAGTAGCTTTAAATGAAGGAGAAAGGATAAGTGTAAAGGTAAAACACGTGACCACGCCTTACGAGGTTGACTGGCGCATGTTGGCTTATTACCTGTTCGCGTTGCATCGGTGTTTCAATACACCAAGTTTGTAGAGTGACCTCGAATAGACCACGGGGAACCAACTGGCAAATAACTCACTCGGCTCGATACATATACCTACGCAAACAAAACATACGCCCGAGCTCCACATTATACACGCATTCACATTTAAAAGGCTCCTTTACGTCATCTACTTATTATAAAGACTCATTTCAAATGATTGTTTACAAAGATCATATAGATATTTGTTACTTGGTTACGGCATGTTTGGCTAAAATATGAGTAAAAAATCTTTTGCTACGTTTTACATTGATAAACCTTACTATTCTATTATCATTTAATTAATAATCTACATTTTCTTGCAAAAACGTCAGTCTACCTAACCGGCCTGTCTAATCTGTTACAGGCATTTACATCTGTGTAGAGGGTCGAATGTGTACACAAGTGGATCTGGGGTAACCTCAAGTTTTTACCAAACAAGTGTATTATTGGAAAATCAAATTTGAAATAGAAATACACTAGAAAAACAAGTCAATGTTACCTAGGGTCTCCGTGTTAAGATAAACTTTGCTTCAAGTGATCAACCTACCAATGTACATTACCACAAGTGACAATTCCAATTAGGAAATTGTACACTTTCGCTCCTACACTGTGTGATCATGATACTTAAGCTTGCATGTATTTCGCTCGAGATAGACTGTGAATTACACCATGGTGTCGATGGCATTTAAAAGATATTGTGAAGCGGTTTGGAGTATTACATGTTAAATTTACGATAGAAATCTATACAGTGTGTAGTAAAGATACGTTATGTTAAATTAAACGCCTCAAATTTCAAGAAAGAAGTCGGTATTAAAAAGAGGTCTCGAACTAATGACGACGAAGAAAACACAGACTACGATACGAGTGAAACAATATATAGATACAATGTATATAGAGGATATTGAATGAGTAGTCATTGTATACCGAATTTATTAAACGAGTCATCTATAAACAGATAAAAACGAGTCTTCGCCGAGTTTTCATCTTTTAAAATGACTAGTTTAATAAATTGAGAATTTTATTAGCATCAATTTGATATTCTATTTATAATACAACACGTATTACTGTGTAAAAATTGTAAAAAAAATCTTGAAATTCAATTTTCCGTGTGACTTACAAAGCCGTTGAAAACTGACGTCACAATATATACATTATGACGTCATTTTCACGGTTACAAAATGGCGTTATTCCACTAAGGTTATAACACCTGTTGTTACGTACCAATGTAACAAGAACAAAGAAGCCAGAAACAAACTTTATAATTAACAATATTTATCGACAATAATAACAGAATTATTGACAATATGAAATTAATACAAAAACAAATTACAATACCTTGAATGTTTAATCCTAAAGATTTTAATTTTAGATCCAATTTAATTAAGTTCCCGGTCCACAAATAATAAGTCCAATAATATCCGAATTTAGAATTAAACAGCTTTTAAACACACTTTTAAGATAACGAGAAATCCCCTTTTAGTTTAACACAGTACTACTAAATGAATCCATAAGTCTAAAACAATTGAACCAAGAATGCTGTAGGAATCCCTTTATATAATACCGTAGAACAATCTAGAATAGCATAGAACATAAGAAGACTCCAGAGTCTGAATCACTTTCTAAAAGTCCTTTCTAGAAAGATCTGAAATCTTCTACATATATATTACCTAACAGTGTCAAGAGATATTGGAAAATCCCCAGACTAATTCTAAAAATAGACACGGTAAAAACCATTAGGATTATTTATATATTTATATATAACACTTTCCCCCTTGAAAGAAAAAAGAAAGGTTTATGTAATAAATCTTTCTTTTTGCATTATCTTTAACATATATAATGATAATATACTTTACACAATTGATTATATCATAATTTGTTGAAACATTTCAGCACATCTAGCATGAAAATACAAACAATTTTCATCAAAAGAATTGAAAAAGAGATATATTTGCAAACATATATACATACCTATATACAAAAAAAATAGTGAAATGTAATTGTTAAATGCAATTTTAAGTATTAAAGATAAGACGATTAAAAATTTTAGACTCTTGACAGAGCATCTGGTATACTGTTGTCTTTTCCTTTAATGTGTCTTACATCAAGATCAAATTCTTGAAGTGACAAACTCCACCTCCATAATCTTTAATTCTTACTCTTAAGTTTGTGGAGAAAACTTAAGGGATTGTGATCACTGAAAACAACTATAGGAGAAGTTGCAGATGTTAAATTAACTTCAAAATGTTGGATTGCTAAAATCAAAGCAAGACATTCTTTTTCAATGGTGGAGAAGTTTTTCTGATGTTTGTTTAATTTTTTAGAAAAATAACAAACTGGATGATCAATACCGTGATTGTCTTCTTGCAAAAGAACAGCACCAATACCCACATCACTTGCATCAACAGCTAATTTGAAACATTTTTCAAAATCAGGTGCTAAAAGAACTGGTGTGCTCTTTAGTATGGCTTTCAAGCGATCAAAGGCAACTTGACAGTTATCATTCCATTTGAACTTAACGTTTTTCTTTAATAAGTTTGTTAAAGGTTCAGCTATTATAGAAAAATTCTTACAAAACTTTCTATAGTAGCCAGCCATACCAAGAAATCGCATCAGTTGCTTTTTAGTAGCAGTCACAGGAAACTCAGAGATAGCATTGACCTTAGATTCTAAGGGTTTAACTTGACCCTGTCCCACAAGATGTCCTATGAAAGTAACAGTAGCATGACAAAATTCTGTTTTTTCCAAGATTAACAGTCAATTTTGCATCGCTGAGACGGTCGAAGAATTGTTTGATTCTTTAAAGGTGATCACTCCATGTGTCTGTATAGATGATGACCATATTTACAAGCCGCTGAAACGTCGCAGGAGAATTTTTCATCCCAAATGGCATAACTTTGTACTGGTACAGACCAGTTGGATTAGCAAATGCTGATACTTCTTTAGCCCTATCAGTGAGCGGAACTTGCCAGAATCCTTTGAGAAGGTCAAATTTGGTGACATATTTTGAATTACCGACTTTGTCAATACAGTCATCAATTCTTGGTATTGGAAAAGAGACAGTTTTTGTCACAGAGTTCACTTTTCGATAGTCAGTACACATTCTGTATGTTCCATTTGGCTTTGGAACTAATATACATGGTGAACTGTAATTACTTTGGCTGGGTTAAATAAAATTATTCTCCAAAAAGTAATTCACTTCAGCTTGAAGGGCCTTTTGTTTCACTGGATTCATTCTATAAGGATGTTGTTTTATTGGTTGAGAATCTTCCACAATGACATCATGATATATTTTATCAGTTCTTGTGGGGATGTTAGGAAACAAGTGTTTATATTCATTAAACAACTGTTTCAGCTCTTCTCGTTGAGATGGCTCCAAATGCGAAATTTTGTCCTCAAGATTCTTTAGTATTTCAGAGTTCTCAAGTTTGAATGGACCAGGAACAGATTTTTCACTAAAGTCTGAACTAACTTCTGATTCAATCACATTTGATTTTTGTGGGACAGTGTTTACAACTGTAGCTGGTTTTGAAATAGAGCTATCTCTGTCAAAATACTTTTTTAACATATTCACATGACACATTTGTTTATTTTTACGCCCTCAAGGAGTATTGATAATATAATTCAAATCACTTGTTTTCTTATCAATAGTATATGGGCCATAATATCTTGCCTGTAAGGGTCGGCCAGGTATTGGCAAAAGAGCAAGGACTTTATCACCTGGTTCAAATTTCCTATCAACACTATGCTTGTCATATCTTGCCTTCATTTTGCTCTGAGATGATTTAAGATTTGACCTAGCAACCTCACATCCCCTAGACAGCTTATTTCTAAAGTCAGAAACATACTGTAACAAGTTCAAGGGTGTTTCATCATCAGCAAGAAATTTCTCTTTTAAGAGTGTTAATGGCCCACGAACAGAATGACCAAAAACTAACTCAAAGGGGCTAAAGCCAAGTAATTCTCGAACAGATTCTCTGACTGCAAATAATAGCAAATGAATAACTTCATCCCAATTTTTCTCAGTAACAAAACAATATGGCCTTATCATATTCTTTAGGGCCTGATGAAATTTTTCTAAAGCACCTTGACTTTCAGGATGATAAGCAGATGACCGATATTGCTTGATACCTAATTCATGCATAACCTGTTGGAATATGCCTGACATGAAGTTTAATCCTTGATCAGACTGAAACGATTTTGGAAGGCCAACAAAAGTAAAGAACTTGACAAGAGCCATAACAATTGACTTTGCCTTAATGTTTCTTAAAGGAATCGCTTCTGGAAAACGAGTAGAAGCACACATAATTGTCAACAAATATTCAGAACCTGACTTAGTTTTCGGTAAAGGACCAACGCAGTCTATTATTATCCATCTGAAAGGTTCATCAAATGCTGGAATGGGTTGTAACCTTGCTTTTGGAATAACTTGGTTAGGTTTCCCTACCATTTGGCAAGTGTGGCAACTTTTACAATATTTGGAAACATCCGATTTAAGTCCAGGCCAAAAGAAATGAGTCATAATCTTGTGATAAGTCTTGTTCATCTAAGTGACCAGACATTGGACTTTCATGGGCTATACTAAGTATTTCATGGCGATATGACTTTGGAACAACAATTTGGTGATGAACAGCCCAATCATCATCAGCTGGGACATCAAATGGTCGCCATTTTCTCATCGGAATACCATTCTTTTTATAGTAACAAACAGGATTCTGAGACATTTCTTTTTCGGGGAATGTCCTATCAATTAACTTTGAAATCTCAGGATCATTTTGCTGTTCCTGGATTAACCGTGACTTTGAATGCGTTTCATGACCTTGGTCATTTGACCTTGAAGATGACTGACAAAATTTTGACGAGTCTGTCTGAGTATCATGCAGACTAAGATTAAAAAGCTTTTTAATCTCGTCATTGAAATATTGACTAACAAAAGTATCAGTTAAGTCAATATCATTTGATTTTTTCAGGGAAGCTTTTTTAGCCATACCCCGAGTTACTGCACACGAAGGGTACAAATCAAGTATTTCCTGCAAAATAGGATCATCTGTTTGACCTACATTAGGTGTGTCAGTTACAAGAGGATCAACAACTACCTTATCTCCAGCTAAGTCATTGCCTAGCAACAAATGTACACCTTTAAATGGTAAAGAATGTTTAACACCAACAACCACAGAACCAGTAACCAAATCTGAGGACAAATTAACCTTATGAAGAGGAACATTAATAACACCACACTCTACACCCTGAATAAGGACACTAGTACCAGACAAAGTCTTCTCAGAAAAAGGCAGAACATCTGCTAAAATAAGAGATTGAGAAGCTCCTGTGTCTCTCAAAATTTTAATAGGGGCAGGTGGGCGCATATCACCTGAAAGTGATACAAAACCATCCAAAATGACTGGTTAAAAAATCTCCATACAGGAATCAGAATTTGGTTCTGCCTTAACAATTGAATTTAACTCAAAAGAAGGCTGTGATTTAGGCTGAAGGCTGGTGAGCCCTGTAGGTTTGGCTGCACTCAGTTCCTTCTTCCTTTTTAATCTAAAACATTCTGAAATAAGGTGACCTGTTTTTTTACAAAAAAGTACAATGTTCTCGAGATAAGGGGTTTTGAACATTGGTTTCACCAGTAGACTTTGGTTTAGGTGAATTCGATTGACTAGACATGCTAGATGAATCACCAGACATATATTTATTTTGGGGATGTGAGGAAGCAGGTTTTGGTTTATTTACGAAAGAATTTTTGTGTGTAAGGTAGTAATCATCAGCTAAACGAGCTGCTTCATGTATAGTTTCAACATTTTTTTCATCTAAATGTGACTTAATGTCAGATTGAATGCAATTTTTGAATTGTTCAATTAATATAAGTTGTCTAAGATTATCATAAGTTTGGTCTATTTTCTTAGAATAGCACCACCTGTCAAATAATTTTTCTTCATTTCTTGCAAATTCAACGTGAGTCTGGCCAGATTCTTTTCTACAACTTCTAAATTGTTGTCTGTATGCTTCTGGTACCAGCTCATAACCTTTGAGAATGAGTTCTTTTACAGTATCATAATCATTGCTTTGTTCTGTTCTAAGTTGCGAATAAATATTGCGAGCTTTTCCTACTAAGACACTTTGAAGAAGTAAGGACCATTGCTCCTTTGGCCATTTCAAGTTACTTGCAACTTTTTCAAAATGTTCGAAATATGTATCAACTTCATTTTCTTGAAATGGAGGAACAAGCCTAAAATGTTTTGTTACATCAAAATGGTCATTATACATATATCTGGGCTGATTTGCTCTATCTTGAATTTCTAATTCTTTTAATCGTAATTGAAATGCTTTTTCTTCTCTTTAACTCTCTCTCTCTATTTCTTCCTTTTCCCTATAAAATTGCCTTTCTCTTTCTTTTTCTTCAATTTCTCTTTGTGCTCTTTCAATTTCTTCCTTTTCCCTTTGAATTTGCCTTTCTATTTCTTTCTCTTCAATTTCTAATTGTTTTTCCTGTAATTCTCTCTCTTCTCTCTCTCTTTCTATTTCCAATTCCTTCTCTTTTTGTTGAAGTTTTAATAGTTCAAGCTCCCTTGAGCTTGCAACTGATGGAACATCAACAATGAGAGACAGAGCCTTTTCATCAAAAATGTCCTCATCAACAAAATATTGAACCAAGATATTCTTAATTTCATGCTTTCGCAATGAGGACTTGACTTCTTTTAATTCATAATGCTTGGCAAGATTGAGCAAATCAGGCTTTTTACCCAAAATCAATAGCTCCACGGAAGGTTCGTGCGTGAATTTTTCTAAGTCAAAAGACATGGTAGCTTGTTGCTGTATTCAAATAAGAATGTAAGATTTCGATAAATAATAGTGAAAGTACACTCTAGATTTATCAAAATTGAAATATGAAATTAATTTCTTAAAAAATTTTAAACAGCAGATTTAAATAAAGAATTTTTGATGTGTTTTGTTTTTTTGTCTAATGTTCGCATCCCGGACGAGCCCCAAATTGTTACGTACCAATGTAACAAGAACAAAGAAGCCAGTAACAAACTTTATAATTAACAATATTTATCGACAATAATAACAGAATTATTGACAATATGAAATTAATACAAAAAACAAATTACAATAACTTGAATGTTTAATCCTAAAGTTTTTAATTTTAGATCCAATTTAATTAAGTTCCTGGTCCACAAATAATAAGTCCAATAATATCCGAATTTAGAATTAAACAGTTTTTAAACACACTTTTAAGATAACGAGAAATCCCCTTTTAGTTTAACACAGTACTACTAAATGAAACCATTAGTCTAAAACAAGTGAACCAAGAATGCTGTAGGAATCCCTTTATATAACACCATAGAACAATCTAGACTAGCATAGAACATTAGAAGACTCTAGAGTCTGAATCACTTTCTAAAAGCCCTTTCTAGAAAGATCTGAAATCTTCTACATATATATACCTAACAATGTCAAGAGATATTGGAAAATCCCAGACTAATTCTAAAAATAGACACGGTAAAAACCATTAGGATTTTTTATATATTTATATATAACACTCTGTTATATCAAAAATATTGAAAACGCGACGTAGGTCATATTAGAATTAGTTTTATGCGAAAACGAATACTATGAAAAGGTGAGTTATACGGCAACTCTGATGCAATTTCACTACGACCATATACGAAAAAGAGAAAAGAGAATAGAGCAGAGACAAATCCTTGAACGAACTGTAAGCATTTGGGTGCTTAAATAGCTAATATAGGGAATAGTATTCTCCGATTCGCGTAAGCCCGACTGAAAAATCGAGAAAGCATAACGTGTATGTAGATGATATCGTTGATTGTTCAAAACTGGGCTCTGACGTAAGCGCCGAGTCCATTACCATAGGTATATCGGGTATATGTAAAAAGCATATGATGGGAGTTGAACCGGAGCTCTTCAATTTTGAAAGTACATGTATGAGTAAACCTTTCAATTTAGTACAAGCAAAACCTTTCGTTTGAAAGCTAAATTGTGATAGTTAATGTGTTGTTTTAACCTGTTTATTTCATTTTTTGCTTTTTTTTTATCTCGAATCAATGGCACGAGAACCTATTTGTTACAAGTAGATTTCCCGGTCAAATCAATCTGTGAACGTTTGATGCGTGAAAAATGGTGACTCTATTGCGACAAAGAGATTACTATAATCAATTATCCACATAGCCACTCTTCCCGTGACGCTTGACGGATTGATGGTACGGGAGCCATAATTGTTACAAGTAGATTTCACGGTATAAACATTCTGTGAAAACTTGCAAATCGGGTAAAAAAATGTTGACTCTATTACGATAATGAGGCTATTTCAATCAAATATCCATAAGACTCCTCTTCCCGTAACGCTTGACGGACGGTCCTAACCCATTTACGAAAGGAACGGTACTGTGTTGGTACAATAATTCTATGAAACTTTGAAGCAAATCGGATGAAAACTGTTGACTCTATCGCAATAACGAGGAAAAGTTAACGGACGGACGAACAAATGGTCGAAAGAGAACACGTCATTGCGATAGCTGAATTAACTTTTGTTTATGGAATAATTTCATTTTCGCGTTTATGTATCCATGGGTAATGTCTGAATGAGTTACAGTGAAATTGACAAGATGAATGATTTGGAATGATTTTGGAATGAAATTCAATGGGTGTGTGGAGCGTGGTTTGAGTGAAATTAAAGGGAGGTAATCAAACATCACTAATTATGTTCAAAATGAATAAAATTAGCGATATTAATTTCCTCTCTTTAATAAAATATACGTACTGTACTGTTTTAGAGTCTTTGTGGACTAATCAAAACACTTTTAAGATCCACATCAGCTAATAAATCGTCAAATGATTTCATCAATTTGAATAAAATGTTGTTCGTCTTGATTCATTTCGAAACGTTTTCAAATGATTTTGGAGCGTTTTGAATCGATTTGAATGAGTGTTCGGAATGAATGAATGGAGCGCTGAGTGATCGATTTGTAATGATTTTTATCGGAGTGGTTGTCAAATTCACGATGTTACTGACTGTATATACAAAAGGTATAATCCGGGGGCGGAGCCCGGGGATATTGCTTTGGATATAACTCCCCCAATCATACTTTATTCATGGACAGATCAACGCGAAAATGAAATTTTATCCTTGATAACCTAATTGGAATTCTGATTCGGATTGTATTTGACCGATTTGAGCGAATGTTTAGAATAAATTAATGGAGCGATGAGTGAATGATACAAAATGATTTTGTTCGGAAATAAGTGTCAATTGCAATGTTATCTTAACTCTAGGTTTGAATGTAATTTAAGACTATGGGTAATGACTAGATACAGTTAAGGTAGTAATGGGCACATGGCGTTATTTTTTTCCACCAAATGAATTTTTTTGTTCACATATGTTGTAGATTGACATTGTATAGTCATTATATCAAAATTTGAAGGTACCTTTCCATGCTCGTTTTCATGCTAGAGTTATCTGCCCTTGAGTCGTAATGGACATTTTTGAGTAAAACGTTTATATTCGTTTTAGTTCCAGTATAAACTCAGTACCAGCTGATAGCTTTAAAACAGATACATGAAAATAGACCTTATGCAAGTATACAATGGCTAATGACAAGGAAATTTCTCTTTGATAAATTGCATGTGCATACTGCGCATTCAAAAGTTAAAAATGCGGTGATTTTTGTGATTTTCAGGGGGGAAAATGCCATTTAAACCTATATTTTGAAAAAATGTCCCAATGAATTTTTCTATTTTCAGATATGTTTAATACCCATATTTTTCCTTTATTTGGTCAAATATTCATCATACCTTTCCATGCAAATAAGAAAGTTTTTCGTTATTTGATAGTGACCCGTCCTAATAAAATGACACACACATCATATTCTTATTGTTAAATTCAATGATCCAGTCATTCAATTGATATCAAATATTGAAAGAAGTTAAGTTATGAAACTTTATCATCAATATTCTACGTTATTTCCAAAAGCAGAATCTTATGAAAACCTGTCTTTTTAAACAATGCGAAAAAAGAGCCGTAAAATAAACGAAATCCTACTTCCGGTTTAAAGAGTCGAATTGTCGCTGTCCATTGCCACCTTAATAACATCGTGAAATTGGCATTCAGCTCAATCAAAACCGTTCTAAAACGCTCACTCAGCGCTCCATTCATTCTTTCCAAACACATCACCCAAACCATTCAAAAACGATAAAACCCATTGAAAGATATAGAATCAACAACGTTATTCAAAACAAATTTGGATAGAGAAAAATATCGATTTCACTTACATAATTCAAATTGTAAGCGTCTAATAGGTTCTTGAAGATTTAGGAAGCTTTCTCTAGAACTTAAATGCATATTCTATTAAAGGGAAGTAATCAATATCGTTAATTTTGTTCATCCTGCACAAAGATTGCGATATTCGATTCCAAACACTCATTCAATTTCATTCCTAAATCATTTCAAAGTCATTCACATTGTCAATTTCACGATGTTGTTAACTGTAACAGTGGCGATATAACTGTGATTATGTTGAGGGTGACATTAATTCCTCTTCTGCTTGATTCAGATTTTTTTCAAACAAATAACAAACTTTGAGATATTTCAACTAGTATAGTTCAAGTTTTTATTAAGTAAAAATATGTTGTTGAAGCTAAGATCAGACTGCACGTCTCTGCAGGCTGATCACAAACTAAACTGTCTATCGAAGCATTTTTAAGACCAGGAATGCGTCGTTAATATCACGAGAAGGTTAAACTGTGTAGTTTATATTTTTTGGTTTAAAATATCTCTTGGCACTTTTAGATAAAGGGCAATAAACGAGAAAATTAGATATCGATAAGGGTAAAAAATATTCCCAATTAAGGAAAACGGATTTAAAAAAATATACCCGCGTTGAATAGACCACATATTGAGAAAATTATAGATTCACGGGATAAAGTGTGTTTGGAATAAGACTGAATAACGAATAGTTAAAAAATTCAAAACCAAATTGTAAAGATAATATGGATTAAAGTGTTCGATAAAGTGGAAGAATATTAAATATGGTACGTGTAAGCGGTCACTAATTGGTTAATATATTGATCTAAATGGCCTGTGATAGAACTAATATTTTTTTGAAATAATTATATTATAGAGTTTCCAGAATAACTATTTTTGACCGTCACGTGAAAGGGGACCATCTAGGTAGTGCGTTACAAAGTCTCGACCCTAATCAAAGGGCCGATATTTTAAGCACATACATTTTATGATTCGGGAATGAACATTCTACCTTTCTGTGAAAGAATTCTTTAATTGTTTCTTCCAATTTACCCCTACTGCTCTTTTGAAAATTCTGACTTAAGGTAGTCGACCCGTGATAATTCCGTAACATTTCGGAACGCGTGATCTTTCACAATATTGACAGAGTTTTCTAATGAAAATCATTAGGAAACCTCGGTTTAAACTGTTAAAGTTTATCGTTTCTGAGACGTTGCGGAACTATAACGGGTCCACAACCTTAGCGGAGTTCTAAGATGCTCTTTTTTCCGTGACGGGTCGTATTTATTTTGAGTGCTGAAATAGGCTTTTACGGAATAACCTTTCTTCTTAGTTTTTACTTTCCAGCAATGTTTTCTAAAGTTTGCATACCGGCGAAAATCGTTCACTGTCGGTATGCCTTCATTCTTTCTTCTTTACTCTTTCTTTCTTTCACTCACTATTGCGATATATGTTTTTTCTATTCACCCTTTCAATATTCATCGTGTTCTCTCGCTGTATGTTTACATTATCATGCTTTATGAAGCTCACTGAATGCAATTGAATGATACTTTTTGCCGATAGCCGATCCAATTTGCTAAATTGAACTAAGATTAAGCTGAAGTTACGATGTTTTGATGACCCACTGGCGCTCTATTTCTTGGTATAAATATCTAACCCGCGTAAGGGTCATTAATACGGGTGATATATTGATTGTTTAAAGTTTATGTGAACTGGGTCAAGTGTATATGTACTTTCATGTCCGTCAATATTTCTGTATTCACGTTAAAATCGTTTCATATTTGATCACGTAAAAAATCGATTTCATACGGATCACGTTAAAGTTTGATTTCATATTGTATCACTTAAGATGTACACACGTTTTTGTGGTCGATCAAAGGCCAATTGTGTCTATACGAGTATGGACAAAATTGACCTTTTAATACTCCATTATTAAACACAATGAAAAATTTCGATAACAGAATTTGCTCTCTTCATATCCTATATTATGATGTAATGAAACAAAAATGTAAAGAAATGTGAATAATTTAAGAGATTTCTTCGAGAGTACTTTTTGCGGATGCTTAGAAAATAGCTATGTTTTCAAAAATTCTTCTAAATGGGGAATCAAAACAAATTTCAGCCAATAAGATTGCAAAAATCTTGATATATAAAAATAGAATCATATTATCTTGGCCTCTCTTTCACTATATAGCCTCGATATACTCTCTCAGTTCATTTTCATAGTTACGTCACTAGTTTGTTTGTTTGAATGGGTTTTACGCCGCTTTCAACAATTTTGCAGTTATATCGCGGCGGCCGGAGCACCTAACAATGGATTCCTGGTATTTCTTTCACCTGTACTACCCTTACACCCTTTCCTAGCCTCCGACTGCTATCTCACATAGGTTTACGATTATCTACCCATTGGTGAGAGACAAACGTCGGAAAGGATATTTGCCGCCACCGGGGATCGAACCCACGACTTCCAGATTGGAAGTCTTATGCCTAACCAACTGCGCTATGGTGGCGGCTTACGTCACTAGTGTAGTAACACCTGTGTAATATCAAAAATTCTTAACGGAGATATTTCACTGCCGCGATATTATTAATATTCTAACGGGTTAAATTCTAATAACCATTTAATAAAATATGCTCACAAGTTCTAAAAATTCATTTTAATGTCTTCGCGAACCAGACAGACGCTTACGGATATTTCTAGCGACTTTAATTTTGAATGTAGTAATTGATCTTATCTATTTGGTGATTTCAGAGCCTTTTTGAATGGTTTGAGTGAGTGTTTGGAATGATTGATTGATTGATTGATTGATTGATTGATTGATTGATTGATTGATTGATTGATTGATTGATTGATTGATTGATGATTGATTGATGATTGATTGATTGATTGATTGATTGATTGATTGATTGATTGATTGATTGATTGATTGATTGATTGATTGATTGATTGATTGATTGATTGATTGATTGATTGATTGATTGATTGATTGATTGATTGATTGATTGATTGATTGATTGAATGAATGAATGAATGAATGAATGAGTGAATGAACGAATGAAAATTGAATGAATTAATGAATGAAGCGCTTACTTTATTAATTGTAGTCAAGGATGCAAGAAGAGCCTACCCATGAGTTCCGCCTGCCCTACATTAAGGATGAAAAGATAAAAGTTTTTAACGTTTTAACTCGCTTTGCACAAGAGCGTACTGCAAAGCGGAATATCATTAATTTTTGGCAAGCGTCAAACTAGACGTATAGGATATGGACTGAGTACGAGGTCTTTCCGGAAAAGAAAGACCTGAGCTCTTATAGGTAGATTTTGCGCGGTGAGCCGTGAAATCAACTTTTTTACTGTTAGATTCTCGTTCTCGGTCCGTCTGTCTGTCTGTCCTTCTGTCCGTTCACAATTTACAAAAAAGATCCATCAAAACCAAACCCTCCATCAGATTTTGATACATCTGGAACTATCGTTGATATAGCAAGAGAGTGAAAACGTTGAACTTCTCTTATCCCAAATCATAAGGCCTCGCACTTCAATATTTCAGTATGAAGCATTACCCTGTGTTTGTATAAGATATCACCAAATTTAATCCCACACCTTGAAAGTAAGCCCAGTATTGTGTGATCGGGGATTTTACATAGAAACAAAGCAAAATATTCTTTAACGATCTTCACTCCGAAATAATTAAGCTTCTACCTATCATTTTTGGCATATTACATTAATCTTCGTCTCGTTACCAAACTACCAGTTTTGCGCCAACGTGCTATTGGCCTATATTGTGGGATCCCGGATTTTACTTTGAAACATTGAAACATAGAAGTAAATTCTTAGCTATTGACTTTGTTATAAGGTTTACATTTTTGTTCCATATGACCCGACCATAACACTGTTTTAGCTTCAAAATCAGAACAGGCCTTTGCTGTTGGCGATGTTTCCTGTAGATAGAGATCAAGAAGGATCTCGTTAAAAGTTTTTCCTCTCAAAAGGGCAGACATTATTATTGTATGTTTTAGCATTGGTTTATATTTTCTGTCAACATGATTTAAATTATAGCCCCGTGATGTAAAAGCCGTATGTTGATGTTAATCCAAAGAAAAGACTGCCTGACTGTCTTAGAATGCGTTAGATACCTTATCTATCTTTAAAGAGCATAGTGAGGCCTCGAGTCAGTCTGCGTAGATACATAGACTAGCCAGGGACTTTGCTTGGTGCTCATTTGAAATTGTTAGAATTGTCACGCACATGCTCCCAACTATTTTGTTAGTCAGGGGATTGTTCCGACTAACGTAATTGACTAATCTATGGATTAATTCCTCCATACCTTGATTTCTTTATTTTTTTCATTCGCTTATTTATTTATCTATTTTTTTTTTCATGTCACAGAATGAAAGCCTGAACAAGTGATACAAAGAAAAAAATCAGAGGGATGGAGACAACGGATCACATGGTAATAAATGCCTTATTTATCTAATTTATCCTTGATATTAATATACAATTTATACAAAATTTAGCGTATCAGTTTAGAGATTCCAATGACTGAAATAAAATGCACAATCAGAAGTATGTGGCCGTAATCTAAATTGCAATTTTAAGAAGTAGCCGTTTTATGAATTTTTCAGGTTCGCTCAAATATGCAACGCTATTTGCACATGTGATAGGCGACTTCAAAATCAAAATTGAATGTTAAATATTTTTTATTATATTCCTGCCAGTGAAGTCTTGAGATTTCCTAGTGTAATAAATTTTGATATCGTCTCTAGTGACGATAACAGTTTTCATTTTCACTTGAGGAACTACTTTTCCAAGCAGCTTCGCTCCTGCTCAGACTACTGAGATAATGCATTGAAGGCAATCACGGATTCAGATAATCTGCAAAGGGGCTCAAACTTACAAAGTGGGGGTTGGTTTGCTCATTATTATGCAATCTTGATTACTATTCCATTCCAAAATGAAAATATTTATTATACTGCAAAGACAATTGTAGCATTTTCATTGGTTAATTCTGACCTGACAAACATTGATAGCTACGGCCGCTCCGATATTACCTCTAATGTTTCCTTAAGGCGCCTCGACATGAACATAGACAAAAAATCGAAACGGTTATGGCAGACATGTTTCTCTCGCTTCGCTGATAACACGACCCGAATATACACTCTAGGATACAGTTTAAAAGGATATCAGTTAATCATGTGCAAATAAAAAATGATATAGATGTCAATAAATACCTTAAATTTGTACAAATCTGTCCATTTCAAGTGCCAAGTTTCTCGCAGTTTCAGCCATCAAACGCTTCCATATCACAATAGCGCAGAGTGTAGTAGTGTGACGTCACAACTATATATGACGTCACTTTGTACATGTTTACTTTTCATAGGGGCGCATTAAGGGATATTGGTGGTTTAAAAGAAATCGGTTTATGCGAATGCCTAAAATAGGCAAGATAGACAGATATTTAGCCCTAAGACTTTGAAGTATAGTAAATTCGTAACACGGTTTCTTGCCTGGGTATATGACGATTTATTCCCGGCAGAAAAATGATGTCGACCCTCGCCTACGGCTCGGGTGACATCAAGATTCGCCTTAATTACTTTCGTTCCTCGTCTTAAGATTATGTAACGTCCAAAGAATGGATTTTTTGCTTCAAATTAGCTTTATATTTCTTCAAAACCTCACAGCTACAGCTTTGAACAAACTGTAGAAACGAGATTTCTGCAGAAAACCGACGATTTTCATTGAAGTACTTACAATGTACTTTTATTCTTCCAGAGAATGGCATAATATGCCTTAATTCATTCTTTTGAACGAAAATGGTGAAATTGTATAATATTTCTTTATTTTGATTCTTTTTCGCTGATCCATCTCATTCAATTTCATATGGAAATCATTCCAAATCGATTAGCCTTGTTTATTCCACGATTTTATTTTCAATTACTATTGAATGATTGTTTTTCAGGCTAATGGAAGTGTAGTGGTGAGCAGGAGCGGTTCGAATCTCGATGAGAATGAGATGCCGAATATGACGCCGTTGCAGCCAATCCGCTCGGAGGATAAGCGATTGCCAAACGAAAAAATAGTGCTGTCTGAAACATCAATGGCTGAAAGTCTTCTTAAGGTTTGTGGTAGTTTATATAGAGGATAATCGCTTTTTTCAGTGAAAGTTTGTTTATATTTAATTGAGTGAACAACAAAAGCTATATTTTCACGAGTGGCAGAGTCACGAGTAAATATATAGTTTTTGTTTATAACGAAATGAAATATCAATCCATCTCACTAAAAAAAAATGATTATAATATTTCTTTAATGCAAATCTGAGACAAATGAGAAAGTTTAAGGCCATATTTTCTTCATGTTCGTCATTTCTTCAAGTGACTGCTATGCAACGATCATTATGACGTCACTTATTGGGTTCCGCTTAGATGACGTCAGATAGGGTGAAATGATCGAAAGCCGTGTTTAGGTTTTTGATAAGTTACCTCGTAAGAGAGAAAATGCGCGCCAACATCCCCACCCTCCCTCTCTCTCCCCCAAAAAAAGACAACCACCATCTAGGGGACAAACCTATTCCTGTTTGTCAAGAATCACTTGATTTTAGACTTAAGACCCTTCCGTTATGGTTATTCATTAGAAACTAATGGGACAGTTTGGATGAGTATAAACGTATCAACGACGTAGGTTGGTGAGCAGTGAGGAAAACTAGCAGATGTGGGGTTTTTTTTTTTTTTGTTGTTTTTTTTTTTTTTTTGTTTTTTTTTTTTTTTTTCTTCTTATCATTGTTATTATTTCAACTAGACGAAATCCGACATGGGTAATTGTCATGGTAATCGAAGCATCTCTCTGGCGTTTCCATAAACTGGAAAGTGCCTCGGACGTGAGTGTAGTAATTCTGGGTCATTTTTTGGCAATCCGGCTTCTCGTCGTACATCGGTCAATATGCTTGAAGACGAACAAATTTCTTTCATGCTCTCCGATCGTCTATGGAGATCTTTTGGATACATTATAATTTGATAGCAAAACGCAGTGAATTACTGCGTTTTGCTATCAACTTGAAATTTACCCCAAGTTTTCTTATATTTCGTCGATTTTTTTTTCAACGTCATCTTTAACGGTTACGATGTTGCTTTTAACGTCATACAGCCCACGTGCGAAACGACGAGCTGTCTTGCTACAAGCTTATTTTTCCTGATGCTTATTCCGCAAAATTACTGGGGGTTCCCGATAGATTGTCATGGACAGGGTCCTTCGTATTTCCAGTTTTGCGTTTTTTAGATTAAGAGTTTAATCTCCACTACAGAAAGTCCAGCGGGACCTATGTCATAGCCTTTTGTCCGTTGTGCGTCCGTCTGTCCGTGCGTCAGTTCATCCGTACGCGTGCACGCAAACATATTCTTAATTTAAACATATTCTCCTCTGAAACTATTTGGGCACAATTCAACCAAATTTCACACGAATATTCCCTCGGACATGCTTTTTGAAATTTCTTCCTTTAATCCAGATCGAGTTGATAACTTGGGTACTACGTGCTGTCGCGTCGCCCAAAAATAGCCACATATCGTAGAATGTAAAACAAAATCTTCTTCTCTAAAACTACTTGGTATATATGAGCCAGACTTCAAAGGCATGATACTTAGGACATGTTATTTCAAATTCCTACATTTAATCCTGACCGAGCTGAAAAGTAGAAATTGTAAAACTGATTAGTAGCCACACTGACATAACCACTCTAATTGTGCTCCGCCAAATTAGAAAAATTAGAAATATTAGAAGATTACAACAAAATAACTTCTTTCCTGAGATAAGTTTTTGGTCTATGAAATATTCTTGTCAGGGATGTTCTTTGGATATATCTCTCTGATTTTGTTTTCTTAGTGATATGTTGCTGTGTCATGGAAAATGGGTCTTTGTGGTGCACTATTTCTTGTTACCATTACTTGTACATTTGTTGACGTATTTCATGAAACTTGCACAAAATGTATCATGTGCCTATTAAAAACTGCTTGGAAACATCACACTGCGTCAAGGTAAAAGAGACTTTCATGTAAAACTGTTACGATTTTTTTTTTCATTAAATGCAATAACTCACTTTGGCATTTGGTGATTATCTGCTTAAAATAGATTATGTCTTAGATAGGTAGTTTTAATGCATTTTAATCTGCTAGGCATTTAGTCCCAGTGGAGTATACTGTCCCTCTTGGTCCTCTTCCTAAAGTTTCTTCGGTTTTTAGATTTTATATCTCGCGTGGTTCAATTAAAATTTCACGACGAAGCTCGAGATATCTCGATTAAAAATCATAAGAAATCTTCTGTGTTGTAAGAAATCATTCTCTGGTTTTCGTTCGTCTTTTAACTTTTCACAAAAAGCATTTCAGCAAAACTTCACATATTCTTTCCTTGTAGCAAGCGTTCTAAAATTTAGCTAGGAATTTGAGTTTGTATGTTTTTTTTTTTCAGGGAAAAAATTTGTCCTAACTATAGCCGTAACGATTGTTTAAAAATGTTTTCTGTGTTTCCAGGTAGCAAAAGAAGGGGATATGATTGGCCTCGAAACAATTCTCCAAATTCTCCCCAGAAATTTCAAGACGAATTCACTTAAACATTTAGACACGCGCGATGAAAAGAGAATGACACCCCTTCACCACGCAGCAAGAAACAACCACGTTGGTGTGGCAACGATGCTCATCAAATATGGAGCAAGTACGTCATTGATAAATCGCTGACCCCACCCCTTGTCTTACGTCATAACAGACATTTCAAATATTAAAACGTTATAATCCATGATTTTTGTCCTGGCAGGGCGGAGCCTAAATATTCGGTCGTTGCACTTGAAGTTAAGGTAAATCAGCTTTTATTTACAATCACCTACTTCAATGTAGATAATCGACGAGTATAGTTCCGCAAGTTTATGTGAGTATCGAGAAACCGTTATTGCCTATCATTTTCAATGTAAAATTGATCTTTTACGCCTCACTCTAAATTGTAAAACTGTATAACTTGAGGCCTTAAATCGTAGGTTGTTAACCAAACCCTTGTAACTCTAGCTTATCCAAGCTGAAGTTACTAGGCTTTGGTAACCCAACAATGAAATGTGTTTACTTTCCTTAAGTATGTGAATTCGTTTGGTTTTTGGTTGCAGTAATTTGCACGGCTTTATGATAATTGTCGACTAACGGTTGCAAGAACCCAAAATAATTAAAGTAGACTCGCCAAATTACGTCACGGCTAAGCCACGCGCTGCCAGTTGAATAATAACGTAAAATATTTATTTGCTAAATAAATTTATGTTAATGTTCATGAAAAAAAAACAGTAAATCGTCCCCGTTGGAGGGCGAACTTAACCTCGTTACTACAACTTCATCAAGCTGTAGGTACAATGTTTAAGTCGCCCAACCATGAAAAGGTTTGAAACAAAATGGTAGAAAATGTTGGAGAGTATTTTCAATATTTTTCGTCGCTATCCTAATATATGTCCATATGAACGCACAATCAGAAGGCGTTTAGTTGTTACGGGGGATAGTGCAAGGGTACACAAAGAAACTACTACTGTGAACAGTCATGGCTCTTTAAAGTGCTCGGTGTAAAGCACCGTCTCACGGGACCTCAATTTAATGTCTCATCTGAAAGACAAGTAGTTTGTTAGTGTGCCAGCTAGGGAATCGAACCCACGTGATCGGAGTTCAACAGTCATCTCATTATAAATGCGTGAATTTTGATTGGTCATTGGATCAATTTCAATGACAGCAGCGATCATTTGATTTTAACCATTGTCATGGTGAATAAAATCTCCTCTTCAGAAAGGCATTAATATGAAAGGATGAAAGAACGGAGACATTAAGTATTTGTCAATATTTCTTATATATATAAAAATGCATTTTGAGCTTGGGCTGACTTGAAAGAAAATTCGCAAATGCTCGCTGAACTATTTGTAAAAACCTTATTGTGATATGTTTTTAAAGACTGCTCACAGGCCAGCGTGTCTAAAAGAAATCTATTGTGCTATTGCATGACATTTCAAACAATTCCATATATGCACAAAGCAAAGCCTCTGGCCAGCCTGCGCATCCACACAGTCAGATTAGAGTCCAACTTACAGTTGACAACATCGTGAAATAGACAAGGTGAATGATTTTGGATTGATCTTGGAATGAATTTGAATGAGTACAATGAGTGATCGTTGAGAAAGTAAAGAGGGGTACATCAATATCGCTAATTTTGTCCAGGATGAACGAATCTCGTGATACTTATTACCTCCCTTTTATTAAATATACATACAATATCTATTAATAAATTCCTATTTCTCAAGAACGCTTACTATTTTAATTACGTCAGTGAAATCGCGATTTTTTTTCTAGCTGTATTTACTTTGAATGTAATTGCTTATCTAATATTTTTAATGATTTTGTAGCGTAATGGGATGGTTTGAATGAGAGTTTGGAATGAATGAATTGAGCACTGAAGGAGCGATTTTGAATGGTTGTATTTGAGATTAATGTCAATTTCACAATGTTGCTATATGTTTGCGCTCTGTAAACAGATAAGGTCTAAACTCTCCTTCGAGGTGACAGCGAAATATTCCTATTACAATAGGTCTCTGGTCGTGCTACTTAATTTTTATGCTTTCTGCACGGGTGAAAGCAATGTAAGCAATGCCAACTACAGGAAAGATGTGTTGCATTCAGGAGGACAAAGCCCTTACGAACCTTATCAATCGCTTCCCTTCATTTGATCCTGTTGGTAGCGCGTCGGACTGTCAATCTAGAGTTCGCGGGATCGATCCCCGACGGCGGCACTCATTCTTTCCGACTATTTGTCTCTCACCAATGGGTTGGTAATCATAGACCTATGTGAGATAGCGGCTGGAGGCTAGGAAAGAATGTGGTGGTTGTACTGGTGATAGAAATACCAGGAACCCATTGTTAGGTGCTCCAGCCGCCGCGATATAATTGAAATAATGTTGAAAGCGGCGTAAAACCCCATTCAATCAATCAATCATTTGATCCTATACGGTGTACTTATTTTGGGTGCTCGAAATAATCAGCCCTGCGTTCAGGATGAAAACAAGCCGCCACCATAGCGCAGTTTGTTAGGCATAAGACCTCCAATCTGGAAGTCGTGGGTTCGATCCCCGGTGGCGGCAAATATCCTTTCCGACGTTTTTCTCTCACCAATGTGAGATTGCAGTTGGAGGCTACGAATGGGTGTAATGGTAGTACAGGCGAAAGAAATACTAGGAATCCATTGTTAGGTTCTCCGGCCGCCGCGATATAACTGCCAAATTGTTGAAAGCGGCGTAAAACCCATTTAAACAAACAAGATGAAAGCGGGAGCGAAGCACTTTCGAAATGATACCTCGCTTTGCACGTTCGTGTACGTGCAAAGTGGAGTATCATCTCAAAGCGCTCACGAAACGTTTTTACATCCTGAACACAGGGCTGCTAGCAACGTCACGAAGGGACTAACTTGGCAAACTAAAATGGCGGTTAAGTTGGACTTAGCCGAGTTTCACAAAAATCTCGTGTGTTTCGTTTCGTATTTGTCATTCTTATCATCTGAAGAGCGGTTCCTATGCATGACAATTTTTAATACTTCAGTATAAAATAAAAAAAAAATGTTTTCTGGTGGTATTGAAGGGATTAAGCTTTCAATCGATTTACTTTTGTTGTCTAGCATTGGGTCATTTTTGGAAAGCGATGCGTTCAAGAAAGACAGCTCGATATAAAAACTGCCCTGTGTTCAGGATGTAAAAGCGTTTCGCGAGCGTTTTCAAATGATACCCCGCTTTGCACTTGCACATAGGTGCAAAGCGAGGTATCATTTCGAAAGAGCTTCACTAACCTTTTCATCCTGAACGCAGAGCTGTTTGCTGCGAGCGCTTTCGTATCCTGAACGCAGGGCTGGATTTTTTGCGGGGTTACACACAACATAGTATTAGTACGTTTAGTTAATAACATGACGAAATTAACATTTACCTCAATTTAAACTAATCTAGATCTCTCTCAGCGCCCCATTCATTCCAAACACTCCCTCCAAGCACCCAAAAAACGCTCCTAAATAGGTTTAAAACGCTTCCAAATCGTCCAAGACGATCATCATTTCATTCAAAAATTGTTCAAATTATTCAACGGTATTATTAAAGTATAAACCAGCAATTTCAAGTGAGTGATCAAAGATCAATTTTACATTGAAAATGATAGGAGAAAACGATTTCTCGAACCTCACTCTTTCTTGCGGAACTATAGCATTCCAAAATCATTCACCTTGTCAATTACACGATATTCTAAACTGTATTTGTTTCAGATCTCACAGCCCGTGATGAAGACGGTCTGACACCACTACACCACGCTGTCAGATTTCTGCAGTTGGACAATCAGGATAGGGAGGAGGTGGGTAAAGTTTCAGGGTGCATACACGTTTGAGAAATTAAAACATTGTGCCCCGTAATGTATTTTTGAATTGGCAGATGCACCATATTTCAAACGATTTCACATATGGGCAACTTTAAGACGTAAATCGGGGGACATTTTTATAAATTGTTTAGTTACCAAGGTTATTTCACATCTGCAAATCACGCAGACGTGAAATTGTTAAAAAAATTACATAAGTTCTAGAGCTTTGTTAACGCTTTCATTTTGAAGAAAGGTATATTTTGTAAGATATGGCGTACATATGTGACCCGTCACGCAAAAAGGGGCCATCAGGGAACTCCTTAAAGTAGAAATTTGAAAAAGAGATTGATTCTAGCACAGGACAACCAGTGGTCGCATTTTAAAAATTCTTTCATATGAAGGTAGATTGATTATTCTTTATTAAGAAAATTAGTTAAGTGCGAAAAGTTTCGATCCTAGTCAGTCTGCGCCGTCCGCGCAGTCTGACTGGGGTCAACACTTTACGCACTACGCAGACGGTCCCTTTTCGCGTGACGGATCACATATGTAAAGTTACTAGCCAGGCTCCGAGGCTGCCAGTTCGTGTTAAATTCAACAAGGTACGCCACTCGTGTTTAACTATTTCATCATATCAAATCTTATCAAATTACCTCCCATATTTTTTTAAAAACTGACAACTAATCGGCCAGTCAGAGGAATACAAACTGTAAGAAATTATACACTTTCAACAGTTGAGTTGCTAATTTCATAATACTTCAGTGCCCGAGGTTTTAAAATTTTTCTCGTTCTCAATAAAAAAATTTTCTCAAGTTTAAATTTTAGATTAAAGCAATAATTCCGTTTATTCATTTTAATGTATTAACATAAAAGATAATATTAATAAGTTGTTATAAAAAATAAAATACATAAATCATTAATAGAGCGCTGAGTGATCGATTCCGAATCGTTTTGATCGAAGTAAATGTTAATTTCAAGATGTTACTTACTGTAATAATATTAGTATTAATTTATACTTTTCAATTCTAAATAAAGGAATCAGAAGACGGCGGCCCAAATTCAATGATCCAACTTCTGATTGAGGCCGGGGCTTACATCAACGACAAAGATCGGTATGGCCACGCCCCGTTGCACTTCGCTGCAATAATGGGCAACGAACCTGCATGTAGACAGTTTCTCAAACACTCGGATATAGATATAAATGTAACGTATTTTGCTTGTCCGAAAACTAGTCGCCTTTCGTTAATAATCAGGAATAACTCTAAATTGAAAGTTTACAGTTAAACTTATTAAAATCTGATTTTATGATTTTAAGGAAATAGAATATTCCTTCTTCTCGCCGTCGATATTGTTGCTGCTGTTGTTGTTCTTGATGATGATGATGATGATGACGATGATGATGTTATTATTATTATCATTATTATTATTATAATTATTTTTATTATTCTTTATTTTTATTATTATTATTATTATTATTATTATTATAATTATTATTATTATCATTATCATTATCATTATTATTATTATTATTATTATTATTATTATTATTATTATTATTATTATTATTATTATTATTATTATTATTATTATTATGAAAAGTATCATTATTATTGTTATCATTAAACTATTATTTGACAAACGCACGACTTAATCAAATGGGGCATTCTTCAGTGAATTAAGTTGACGAAACTTTTTTCTGATTTTTTATAAAAACATAGAAGGATCATTCTATCTTTCCTGTTCTGAGTAATGAAATGCAACCTCTGATCTACGAGAACCAATCTGCTTTCCAAAGATTTATTTATATGTATAGAGTTGCCAGATAGTTTTAAATGCGTGATTAACATCAGAGACGAACTTGTATTTCTTCAATGAGACGGTTCTATGAGTCGGAGTTATAACGCAGTTTGTTGCTCGGGTGGATAATCGTTAACCTTTGTCATGCAACCAATCCTATATCGACATGATATCACCGGAAATGTTCTCAGACAGTCTATGAGTTTTACCAGAAACACTTTCATCTGTATTTCTTCAATTTCAAAAGATTCATAATTTATCAAGCTCTGAGAAATTAATGCATGATGAATTAAAATAATATGTTAGCGTCTAAAAAAGCAATGTGATCTGGTATCGGTTGTTTAAATTACTCATGACTCGGCAAGCTTCGTCACTATACATTTTTCTAAACTTGACCAAATGACGTTGATATTTAAGTAAATTCTTAACATCGTTCCATGTATCATCACAAGTGACGACATCATTCTAAAGTTTCCCTACGATTAACGAAGTTACCCGGCGATTTGTTGATGAAAATTAGAAAATACATCATTTTAGATAAAAACATAAAAAAGTCATCCGCTCACCAATTCCTGCTTAATAACGTTTCAATTACAAACTACGTTAACTGAGATCAGATTTTATTATATGCTTATCGGTAATCTACAAATTAAGGAAAATTAACATTTGATAAAGTCTTCGTCTAACCAGTGAAATTATCAAAAACCAATATCATGCTCTCGTTTATTACACCTATCTGACATTATCTAAGCGAAGCCCAAAACCTGACGTCATCATGAAGGTTGCATAGCAATCGAGTGCAATATGAAGAACTATAAATAAATTTATGATGAAACTATAACATTTTGTCTCATTTTTGCATTATAGAAATAGTTTGATTTTCATTCGTTGCTATACCACTCGTGTAAATATAACTTGTATTTCACTCACTGAAATTTAAATTGATCTTACGCATGACAGTTTCTATATAACACAAATATGTAAATATTTACAGACCAGAGATGAAGCCTTGGCCACACCCTTACACTTTGCAGTATCCCGTAGAAAACCACACATCATTAAACTGCTTATCGAGTCTGGTGCCGATGTTCGGGCCTGTAATGAAATGAGATCAACTCCGTTACACATCTGTTGTTCTGATCATGACGGTCTTGCGATACCTGAGCTTTTCATGGAAGCCGTTAATAGAAAAGATGGATCATGTCTTGTCAAAGAGGTAGGTTTCGTCATCGTCGTCGTCGTTGTTGTGCCGTTTTTTGTTGTTGGTTTTTGTGTTATATGAAATTGTTTCGTTTTAATACACCCGTCGAAGGATAACCCGTTGCGTCCGGCGTACGGGTGTCCCTATGGCGGGCGACTTTAAATTCTTTTTTCCTGAGCATATTATAACCGATTGACTTGAAACTTCCCCAAATAGATTCGGAGTGCAGTGCGAAAGAACCGTATCTCTAGCTAGCTTACTTTTTAGGTTATTTCCCATTTTGATTTTCATACTTGATGTCAAGCAGTGTAACTAGCGTATCTTGTGACAATTTGCCACCTTGTTTCCTCTTTGTTCTTCGTTTCCTTTTTATGAATAAACGTTTAATTTCAAATACTTGACTTGTTCATAACTAGTATATATGCCAATTTCCAAGACATATGAGCCGCTCGCGCTAAAGATTTTCAAACAACGATGAAGTAGATTGCAGGCAGTTTAAAACCTTACTTACAATCTAAGATTTAATCTTTTTAGAGATGAAAACAGTTTTGATGAATTCATAACGGCATGAAACCTAAACCCAATCATACTATATAGATACTCTTTTCATGTGTTATAAATGAATATCATTGGGGAAAACGGAATGACCTACCAATAAATTAACGGATTTCTGATAAGATTACCTTGTATGAAAGCTTCCTAAATAGCTGGTTAGTCAAAATTGTTTTCATTGGGAAATACAAAAAACTTTTCAGCCAACCAGTAAACACGAATGTTGATGGGCACAACTAGAATTAGACAAAATAATTGTATTAGTGTTTTTGTATCACGGATGGTTAATCAAAGTCTATTGAGAATTATTCCAAGATATGTTTGCACTGATATACAAACAGTACATTTAAAATTCAGTTCTCATATAATTTTGGTTTATCATCCGTATAGATATACTTCTACGCAAACGTCATCAAAATAAGACCTTCTCGTATGCGTGGAATTTGTTCACAATAATTATTATTCGGCAACCTTTCTTGACTTGATCAAATGGTTGTTCGGACAAAAACGGCCGTTAAAAAGCGCAGTTTCGCAAGACTTATGATAATCTATTTTGATCTGTTGTTGTTGTTGTTGTTGTTGTTGTTGTTGTTGTTGTTTGAAAATGTAGAATGACTCATCACAATGTATGATTAGAAGGTAAGAATGTCATGCTATACAAATACCCCCCCCCCCAACACACACACACTTGCATTTTAATCCATTTGTGAACTTTGTTTTAAACACCTCTGAAAGTACTTAAGGTTCAATTCTCATACGCACTTAATCAGAAGTTTTAATCATATTATTGTTAAGAAATTACTCTTTATCGATATGCATGAGTGGTTAATGCAAAACCATCGGTCAAATTCAAGGTTATTGATGAATGTAAGTCCTATGAAAATAACCAATTGGGGAAAATAAATACTTCGTAAGCCAAACTTGTCTTTCTATTTTGTTATCAAGCTGTTGCAGGATAAAGATGTCGAGGGGAACACTTGTCTTAATCTGGCCGTAAGCAGTGGTCGCTACGCAAATGTCAAACTTTTTCTCAAAAACGGTAAGTATTCCCCTACACTTTTACAAAAAGATAAGCTATCAAACTTGCCCTGCGTTCACGGTACGAAAGCGCTCGCCGCGGTCAGTTTTTTATAGCGAGCAGTCTTTGTTGGCCAAATTACCACAAGAAGCCGAATCACTGAAAATCAATATCCAAAAATGATTATACTTACGCATGAGGTACTTTCCAGTTTACAGAAGAAAGTCCGAGTGATGTTCCGAATGATATTTTATTAGGCCGAACATGTGATATATATCAAGTTTTTAGCAGGCAGAATCAAACGATAATGCAAGATTTTGCAACATACTCGTTACTTTATATTTGACATTTTATTCGTGCCTAAACATATCTACATTTTTAATAATGATTTTTTTGTGAAGCATTGAAGATCAACAGTTAAGAGAAAACTCAATTTCATACAGATTATAACGAATTAATGATTCAGTACTTTTGAAAAAATACCTGAAAGAATGAACCCTTTGAAAAATCAGTCATTTGAATTATGTCCTATTCTCCGTTTTTAGGAGCCGACGTAAATACCAATAACGTAACAATGATGTACCCGCTTCATTTCGCTGCTATCAATGGGGATAAAAAGATGATTAAGCTGCTGTTAAAAAAGGGTGCCAATATTGATGTACTAAACAAGGAGAATACTACACCGTTATGTAAAGCGATCCAACATAATCGAATAGACATCGTCGAATTGCTGATTAAGAAGTAAGATTTTAAAAAAGAGTTTTAATGGATGTATCGAGGTGCTCAGGCTTATACAATTTGTATCAATTCAATGTGATTTGTCGAAAAATATACTATGAATAAAAACCGTTTTTGACGATAATTTGAATTTACGAGGGTTGATCCAAAAGTTCGTAAAATGAGGATATAAATCTACAGAAAAGTTAACTATCAAATTCAAATATATATTGTCTTTATATTCATCATCTGTGTAATAAATGAGGAAAGTTTTAACTGTGTACGTTCAATAGCGGCTGAAAAATGCATAAATCAAGACAGAGACCCTTACGAAGGCGGGGGAATAAGAACGTCAAATGCGACATTATAAATAACTCTTTTCTACTTTGTCTCCGCCAACTGATATGCCTTTCTATGCCTGTTACATCAACTTGTAGATATTATCCACATATCATTCGGAATCAAATGTGTTTACAATTTCTATATGCTTGGTATTTCGTATAGCATACACATTTTTATTGGTATTAATTTATACTTCTTTTGTTTCTATACGCACGACCCAAAATGAACCATTGACTGCTCGTCTTTAACTAGCTTGTTTAGTTCACATTCTCCAGCATCAGTTTATCGGGGGCAAAATGGTTTCGTCCTTTCTGCTTGTCTGTTTATCTGCTTGTCTGTTTGTCAACCAAAAACTGTATTTATTTTCCATGAAAACATTTGCAAGTGGTAGAGTCATCACATTTCACATGTGTATTGCTTGTGACAAGACCGTTTCTATTTTAACCGAATTCAAGTCAACAGTCAGGGTATTTTTTCAAGGTAAAAATGCTGAAAATTTTAACTTCATTTTTCATTTTGAAGTGGTAATGATAACCGAAATGAATTTCATTCTGTTGTTGATTACCGTATTGTAGCATTCGGAATACCACTCGGCCAATCGCACGATCAACCTCGGATATACATAGACGGAATATTTTAAAAAATTACGGGAAAACCTTGGAAAAACTCTATGACTTATTTTAAATGGCGTAAGCCCTCGAAACTGTTAGTGAAAACATTCGACGTCGCCAACGCTACAAGTCACTGACGTGAAACCATCTTAACCCTAATATAAATATGTTTAGATTCTTAAATAACGGCTGAAAAAAATCTTAATTTTTGAGAATCATTCGTCATTCTCAAAATTTTTTATTTTCAGCCGTTATTTACTGTGAAAGATATAAATCCACAGTGCTAATTTTTCTTACACTGTTTCCGCCTAACAAAATGCACGATTTTGTTAAATACCCATCCGCCTTACATACATCCGAGGTCTTTTGCAGATTACGGAAATGGCCGAGAGAAGTTCCGAATGATATTGTAGCAGAGACTGCTGTTGAAAAATGGTAGGGGTGGGGACATCAAAGTCAAACAAACCAAAAATGTTTTTAGATTTGAAAATAAACCACTGTTTGTTCGTCTTAAATTAATTTGTTTGGTTACTCATGTTTAAAGTATAAATAGGAAAGGGGGAACAGATTTATTGTCTTTGTTTTAAAGAGGTGCTGACATAGAGAAACGAGTGAAGAAAAACAATTATACGCCTTTATTGCTGGGTTGTATGTATGGGCACGCTGGCGTGGTTGATATATTACTTCGAGAAGGGGCGGATATAACAGCAATGGACGATCATTACAAAACGGGCATCTATCTGGCTGTAGAAGGAAATCACTATGATTGCTTACGGGTAACTACAAATCTTCTTTCGGATAAAGAAGCATAAGTGAGCCCTTTGTCCGAAATCATCTTTACGGGTATTTTTTTAAATTAACCATCGTTGCCTTTTATAACTAGCGATTGCAAGCGATACCCTTATCCTTTAAATGACATATATCCTTTAAATGACGTATATTCTTTTCTGGCAAATGATATTGCTTAGGATCCATTATGGCATCATTTCTGTCATCTCGGTGAACAATATGTATAAAGTGTACTAATTTACTGTCTATGTCGCTAAATAACATTTCAAACCTCGACGCGTTTAAAACCCTATTGTCTCAAATAAAGTATCTTGACAGATCCTTTATTAACTTATACGCGTAAAGTTTTCTATAACAATTGACTTATGTTCTTGGAAAAACCTCTTTTGACATTTATACCAACTGCATTTTAGCATAATAATAATAATTAATAAAATATATATCTGTATTTGCGTTTATAATCTATTTGACTTTTTTACGTTGTGCGTGCTTTTGACTCTACATGTTTTACAATTTATTATACATAAATAATACTATGTTTTATGTACGAGTATTGATTTAGCGGTATTATCTCAGTTATTCTGATTGCATTTATGAGAACGCGTCATTTTACAGATTATTTTAGGTGACGAGAACATGAGAGAAATGGTGAATGAAGTTGATGAATACAAAACCAGCCCTCTCCATGTAGCTGCTGAAAGGGGCTATGTAGAGTGTTTAAAGGTACAGAAGTATTCTCTCCGTCATAACTAATCAAATTTATTTCAGGTAGAGAAACGATCCGATACTCTCAGCAATCAAACAGTGATATATACATGTATATATATATCTATCGAGGTTTTGAGGATTGATAATTGTCGAGGCTCTGTCGAAAGAATTATCAATTCCCACAACCGAGTTAGATATGTTTCATGCAATACACTAAGTACGTATTATATTTATCCTATAGCCTCTACTTGTTTTGTTTTCGTCGATCTTTCTAACAGAAATGCAAGTTTCTAAAAATAAACGCATTATGACATTGGTCTACAACTATCCATGTCGTATCATACAAATAACATATTGGATATTATCACAAGGATATTAGTATAGTTAAAAGATAAATTTCTTTTCATATCTCATCCATTACTTACTCATCTTTTGTGTCGATGTATATCATTTTAGATCATGATCATACATATTGTCTTCCAATTATTCGGCGGAATAAATATTTCTAATTGTTTGCCCTTTTCAGAAATTAATACAACACAATGCCGACCCAAACTTCAAAAATGAAGAAGATAAGACACCTCTTCATCTTGCTGCAAATCTAGGCAGGACAGAGTAAGTTCAATCCACGACACATGAAATAAACGACGTTTATATGATATGGATGCAATAGAAGTTTTAACCATATTTATTGGAATAAAAAACAAACAAAAAACTATATCTTCAGAAGATTAAAATTTAAGCAAAGAATTGAAAGAAAAAGAATTGAAGAGAACTCTATAAGCTTGTTGAAAATAATCATAGAATTATTGTAATAAACACTTTCACATTATATTGGACCAATTGACTTTAATATATTTCTCAAAACTTCTAATGTCTCTAATGAGGTTATCTTTATATTTTGATCCATAGAGTTGTAAAGGTTCTTGCGTCAAACGGAGGCCTTCTTAGGTCAAAAGATGAGGAAGGAAATACACCACTGCATTGTGCTGCACTCGGAGGCCACGCGGCAACGACCAGTCTCCTCATTGAACTCGGTTCTGATAAAGAAGCGGTGTAAGTCGTGCCTGATATGAATAAATCAAGCCCTGTGTTTAAAATAAAAGCAAATTGCGAAACGTTACTAATGTGAAACCTCTCATTGCACTTGTATTCATATGCATGTCGGCGTACACTTCTAAACTTTTTTTCTTCATCTTAGAAGTAGTGCAGTTGTTCACTTTTGTACGGTCAAGTCTACGTTACAAAGTTCAGTATTGATTGATATTTAATAATAAGAGAATTTTTCACTTTCACTTTTTGTACTGGTCAAGTCTACGTTACAACGCTACAAAGCGGTATATAAATGGACTTAGTTCAGTATAAATTGATATTTAATAAGAAGAGAATTAATATTCTCTAGTTAAAATAACTGTAAATATAAATGTAACCCGTCTTCTCTTGCATCTCCTTTCATTCGGGTGAATGCTGAAAAGCCATTGAAGCCCTTTTTGTTTTGATTTGAAGGCTTAAATCATGTCTTGCTTTTATAGCTTATTCGTTACTTTTATCTTTTAAAATATCTATAAATTAGGACATCATTTATGTGGACACCTCTGGAATGTGCAGCATCAAAGGGTTGGACTAAAACGGCGATGGTTCTACTTGAAGCGGAGGCACCTGTTGATGGCGTGTCGGTGTCAGCTAAGGTATTTATTCAATTTTCCAAAACTTCACTTCAAAATAAAGCACATTATGCTACATATAGAATAATAGTAAGGCGTGAAAGTCAATGTAAACGTTATGAATGTACCTAACAATATAAATGTTGTTTCATGACTGCCGTGTGTCCATTTCTCCTGTACACTTGGTATTATCAGGACATATAAGCAAGATAAGTAGTTAATGCAATTCAATTTTGGTATTTGCTTTGCGCCATGTATATGTCCATTATTAAACAATCGTTTGTAGAAATGTTTTTTTTTTATCTTAAATATAAAGCGAGGCAACGCATGCACGTCAATAAGTGTTTGTCAATTATGAACAGCCATTTTCGAGGGTCATAACTATGTCAAAAGTCAATTGATCGTAACCAAATATATAACTTGCACATCTCTACCCTACAGTCTGGCAGTTGTCATTATCCCACCGCTACCACTAAATGTAACGATTCGAACGAACAGACAGACAAGGATCCTTAACCCTATATGGGTCGACTCTGTCTATAAAGACTATTACTAGTCGTTTATCTCAAGGCAGGTCTCTCTAATATGGATATCCACAGCAATTTACCTTTTAAAATTGTTGCACAACTTGTATCCAAAGGTATGCTAGTTGACCAGAAAAAGGCAAATTATTGTTTTACTAGCATAGACTAATATTCCAACAAAATATTTTGCATTTAAGCAAGAAATGAAGGCCTTTCCTCTGATAAGCGCACAATATTTCATATTATTTCACACCTAAACAATTTAGACAAATGACATCAGTTCTCGGAGGTATTGAAATGAGATTGATCTTGAGAGGATTCTTGATATCTACATTTGTTACACTCAGGCTTTGAGAGTAAAAGAAGAATGCAAGTAACTTTGAGAGACACAATGTTTCTTGATTTCAGGATATCGTTTGTCAACATGAAAATGTCGTTTTAAGTGACAACGGGTAGACATCCTGTTTTATGTTTCAATACATATAAAAGTCAGAAAGCTCTGTTGAGCTTGACAATAAAATAAACATTTTACGTAGATTCCAATTTTAAAACAATTGTTTCTTTCAATTAAATCATATTCATAGTGACTTGTATTTAACAACCTTTTCCGGATAAGTTTGGATCTATTCCTTTTATCTCTATCTCAAATGCCGCTAATCGTTTATTCTGGAACTGTCCATGTATGATGTGAAATAAAGATGTCATTCGTACCCTGCAGAACCAGTCTATATTTTGACTCGGTTGTTGCCTCGTCCAATATAGACTGGTTTTGCAGGGTACTCATCCAATAGAATTCAGCATTGTACTTGTTAGTGTTAAATGACCTCTTATAATTGCTATGCAATATATCTTAGAATCATTGACATTTTGTCTACTTCCTCAATTAAAGTCTAGGACTGCATTGGGTACAAAATATTTCTTTTTCGATTTTTTTTTTATTTTCACAACATTTTGAACTCTTGACATAAGCCTCGACTTTTTACTTTTTTAATTATAACTTGATATTATCCTTTGCCTGTAAAAGGTCAATGACATCATTTCTTTTACATCACGTAATATAAAGTAATATTTGATTGCGCAGTGAAATACACTATCTAAAAATAGGTCTGAAATTTAGTAGAAAGGCACGATTAAACGATGTTCATTTTATTCAAATAAATCAACATGCGTGCTGGTCCTAATTGGAACTATCGTGAAACATATCCTGAGAACGCACAACTTCTGTTGGTTGAAAGCCTGGTTTGTCCGAACCATCCTTGTGAACGAAAACGATTAAACAATTATAACGTACTCCGTTGAAAAAAATCTTAAAGTGTACTGGACCTACTGCGTTAGCACCGTAATCAAATCGAAGTTCAAACGTTTTTGCGTCCTCTCCAGATAGCCCCTTTACATGTAGCAGCCAGGTTTGGACAAGCTGAAATGATAGAATTACTTCTTAAATGGAAAGCTAATGTAAATCTACACGACAGAGATGGAAATAATTGCTTAGATGTTGCTATTAATAATCACAAGAGGTAATGTTTAGTGTAATACTTGATTAAATTTGACAAACTTCAAAGACTTTTGGTTTGAAACCTAGTTGCGAAAAGACTTAATTCCAAGTATCAATTGTAATTGATAACTCCTCACCAAGTTGTAAAAACATCGTAATATTCACAAATAATTTGCTTGTCGAAAGCTATATAAAGTTATACTGGATTTATGTTTTAACGAAATGAATCCTTGATACGCAAAAAGGGAATGTAATTGATTGTGTTGTAAATTAACATTTAGTGTTGTGTTCTGAAAATTGATGTGTTACGTGTATAGTTTGTGCATTAAAGCTCTTGATGTAACTGAAAAAATGTCGAAAGCGGCGTTAAACTCCATTCCACAATATTAAAGCTCTTCATGGGGCCTCTATTCCGGGTTCAGCTACTGAAGCAAATGACAATGTTTTAAAAGGTCACGGATATCCAAAATGAACATTTTTACATAATTTATAGTTCTAAAAAGCCTAGAGGTATAGCTGTTATATTTCACTAAGTAATTTTCCTTTGGCTTGTAACACGCTTGATGTAACGGTATGCCAGCCTATACAACGGCAAGCTTAACTTTTCTTTCAGTTGCAGGACAAACATAACATGACCTTTTTCTTTCAGTAAGGCAGCCATTGCAATTCTTAATTCTTCATTCTGGAAAGATGCTTTAAGAAACTGTACCTTTAATGCGTATACAGGAAAAAGGGAAACTCCGATGAGAAAGCTGATAAAAGAAATGCCTGGTAACTATACTGCACAATATTCTCCAAAGCTTTTTACATAAGCACGATTAAGTGTTTGTGCGTATGTATCGCGTTGACAGCGTTTATAACAGTATTTTAGTCATACCGTAGTTACAGGAGAGCCAAATGCACTAGTCTATTCAAAACTTTTCTATAAGCTGCTCAACACACTCATATGTAAAATCTGTCATTTGATAGTCAGAAGCAGACGAATGGTTTATCCATTTCTTCATGATTTATCAAATGTCGGTTGAAATTTCATATGATTGTTAATATAGGGATGAGTGTCTTTTTTAACTGTTTTTATTGGGGTATAAAGTGCAATTGCCTTAGAACATGGCAAATAACGCCCGTAGGCTTTATACCCCAATAATCGCAGGGAAAAGGACAATCGTTCCTTATAATTGAAATCCTCTAGATCGAAGAAACTATCAAAATACTAGGCCAAAAATTAAATCTTCAAGTCTATTTTCTGCGCATATAGATTACGCGATCTATTTTAGATCGTGTATTTTTGGTGGACGTTTACGTTCATCAGTGTTAATACCGCGTAAGAACAATACTGGCGGATGTTAATAGGTATTTAAAACAGTAGTGCTCACTAAGATTAAACTTACTCTTTTTCAAGAATTATACCCGTCTTACAACTAAGCATTTTAAATATGGAGTGAAACAAGGATTCTACATAACTTTTTGAAACCTCAAAGACACCTTATAAGTGAGAAATCATATGCAATTCTGAGATCGGGTGAACGTTTAGCTTGCGTAGAACTACTTTTCAGGTAGAGTAAGTAATTTGCCCCTTGTTTCCCAATGGTCTATGGGAGGTCACTCATGAAAACTTGGTGAATGGAATTACTGGAATGGTAACCTCCCCGTACACTACTGATATATATAAAACAATGGTCAATTAATGGAAATATCGGAATACAAATGAATACCGATACAGCCCGAGCAGATAAAGTAAAGCATTCAGGTCGTGCGATAAAGGTTTATGCAAAGGGGTTTTACTTTACTTTTCGACACGCGACAGCCAATCTCGAGACGAGTGTCCGCAATTGTTAACGCGTTTTTATGAACACTTACTTTTTCTTTCTTTATTTGGGAATGAAAATTGCGGAACAATTAATTATTATCCTTTAATAGGATTTTTTAAGCAGATAACGCCATAGTTTTAATTATGAGATTACGGGGAATCGATTAGTATTACAAGATAGGAATAATAACCTAGATAAGCTAATTGTCATTTCTTTCCTTTTGTACCCAATGGATCAGACAATCACTCTTTAAACTACACCCGGCATAATGCCAAAAGTTATCGAAACATTGTAATTACAGGACTTTGGTTGACGATCGACGATATATGTTTAGAAATGTATAACTGAAGCATGATGCGAACTTGGGTCAAGTCATTTTTCTTTTATCGTAATTTTAAATGTAAAATTCCTCTTTTTTCAACCAATGGAAGAATCACACTAGTATGACAACAGAAACGTCCACCGTCAGTACTTTCAGTGCTTTGGTTTATCTCGCTATTGAAGAGAAATGTCATAAAGTAAAACAAATAATACACAAGTAAACGACAACATTGAAATTCGTAGAGGTATTTATGACAAAAAACTTGTTTGTGCCAAGTTCGTCTGTATTTTTAAACGAAAACGACGTGGACGGTCTTAGTTGAGAGTATTGCTTGATGTTTTTCGTCGACTCGCTGTTTTCTTAGTTTACGTCGGCTCAGAATCAGAACTGCATGCTTGTAATCGTAAATTCTCTCGAAATTCATAGTTTAAAATACACTAAATAGCAATGTTGCGTTGATGATCGGGAACTAGGTTAATTCGAGTTCCTACAACACAGGGCTTGCAGATGGAAGGTTTGGGGTTATCCGAAAGACCTTTTGCATTTTATACGGAAATAAAGATAATGTATTTCCCCACGTGATGCGATTTTAACCAATCAGAAATCTTTTTTTATTGGAGAGAGAGAGAGAGAGAGAGAGAGATAGAGAGAGAGAGAGAAAGAGAGAGTTTACTTTATACTGGTCCTTTACGGCTTCCGCCTTTCCAACAAATGATAAGCAGAAATTATGAAAGTGATCGGCTACAACAGTAAAAGATTGCCGTTGTTTTACCGTTGTCTGTCTGACTTCAAACTTTACCGAGAATAATCAATATCATTTCGCGAAACAAACACAACTCAAGATAAATCGGATATTTTGTATGATTGTTGACGCTTAAAATGATATATGAGCATGGCATTTCAAACATTTTTACATGTACGCAAAGCAAAGCCTCTGGCCAGCCTGTGTACCGGTACAGTCTAGCCAATGTCTTTGCTATGCGCTTTATATATAGACAATAACTCAAAATATCCTCAGACATTCAAGCAGTCATCTAATAAAATGTTCTCGGTGTCTAGAATGCTAAATATTGTACATCAGACACTATCAAATTGTTGGAAATGTCACGCACAGGCTCATATTAGATGAACGGTCATTTGGTTCGTGGATCTATTACTTACATTTTTCTGTAAGAAAAACCTACACTTCAACACGACTAGAACAGTTGAGCGTTCAGAAATACAGTATAGAAAATATTAGGGTAACTTTTCCATTTTCAATGCAGTATTTCTTCCGTATTCCTTTTTATTTGAATACATAAATGTATATTAAATTTGAGAATAGTAGTACTGAAACTAAAACTTTTTCTCAGGCTCAGGCTCAATTTTCTCAAATTTCAATCTGAGATTAAAGCCGTAATTCTGTTTTATTACTCATTTTAATGTATTAACATAAAAGATGATATTTATAAGTTGGTATACATAACAACTTATTAATATCATCTTTTATTTTTATACATTTATTTCAATCTAAAATTGAGCCTGAGAAAAGTTTTATAACCTCGGGCTCAGAATGTGAGTAACATGCCCACTGAAATGAGACAAAAGGAGTGCATTTCATGATAAAATCACTTCTTAAATAATAACACGTTAGTTGTTACTGTTCGACACATTAAGGTACCCCGACACATTTTGACACTTGTTCCAATCTTTATTAAATTAATATATTTCGTAGAGTGAACCTTTACGATAATTTGACAAAAAAAATCAGCATAGCTTTCCATGCATTTTTCGGAGAAAATTGGAATTTCCTTCCAAAAATGCTGAGAAACGGACGATAAGAAGCTGAATGATGACCTTCAATGTTAGTGAGTTGGTATATATGATTAATTGAATACAAGGAATTGTAAAAATATTGGATAAGTAAAATTTACAGGACGAAAATGCAGGAAAAAACGTTCTCGAAAAAAAAACTATTTTTTTCACCGAAATCTAATTTCTATTTTAAAATCAACAAAAATAATACACCTACATTAAATACAGTTGAAAGTATATGATAGAAAATTAGTTTAACATTAGAAGATTTAGAAAAGGTAAAATAAAGTAGGTGTATCCAGGCATTTTTGGTCACTTTGCTTTCCATGAAACCACCAACCCTCCAAATTCGGACGCTCACCTATCTTCGTATTCTGGCAATAAATATCCATAAATCAAGAGTTTGATAACATTTGCTGTAATACAAAGCATGTGCCTCATTGATTTTTATGTAACTGCTATTTAAGTGTCCATCACTGATAATCCAGGTGCGTAGGAAGCAATTTAGGGGGATGGTGGGTTAGATAAATACTCGTGTCTTTGGGGTTCTTCTTTCATTACAAGACAAAATTAAATTTCGATTTCTACACCTGTAATATTTACTGAGAAGGAAGGGGCTTCTTCTATACTTTAACCAAGCAATATACATATGAAAGAAAAAATATATTTATAATCACCTCAATCATCATGCATATCAGTCATAAGATGGTGCATTTCAGGAAACAAATTTGAAGCGTCCGTGACCTACTAAGTATCAAAGTGCCATCTATTGAATTTTCTAGGAAAATATTCAAATGACAAAATACAGTTGAAAGGTAATGCAATGGCAGAGTGAGGTCAAATTATAACATTATTAGAAAAGAAAAACTTGCTTGCAACAAGAGTCTTCTCACTTTCCAAAAAAGTATCCCGATTTTTCATGACGTACGCAATGAAAGAAATAAACGTTCCCCATTTTAGCTTCTTTACGAAATGGATAAACTTTTATTAAAGATCAAAAGAAAAGCTATTTTTCGAAAAGGAACTAAATATATATTTAAATCAGTTTAATTGAAATAAAAAGGTATAAAAAATCCGCGTCGAAAAACACACACCCAAAGGGACAATATTTTCAAAAGAACGACCGTGATTTATGGGAAATTTTCACCTGGCCGAAAACGGATTTTCGCACTTGCGCACTGGGTGTGACGTCATTGAAGGCATTCCTCTCCAAGGTAAACAAGGCGAACGCTTGTTAACATCACAGCTATCGAACAACAACACGAAGGTTCGATATTGTTATACCGCTATCAACTTGTGCAGTCAGAACAGTTTAAACCTAAGCAAGCGGAAACTACAGATATGTTTACTTTAAACCCTAAATCTAAGATATCTAGTCACGAGTCTAACAACAAGGTCCGGATAAACGTAAGTCGGAAACTATGGCATGGTTAGAGTGTTTTCATGCCGTTGTAACGATGTAATCTTGTTAAAAATAAACTTTTTTCTCTCACAAATTAAAATCGGCATTTTTCAGACTGTTCACTTCGTAAATTTGGTAAAAACTTCGGAAGGAAATCCAATTTGATCTAATTGAGAGTAATATTTCACAGTGACCAATCATTTAGCTTCAACTTTTGTTTATTATACAGATATATATAAAAAAAACATAAAAAAAGGCTTGACACAACACATTTGGTGGTTGGTCAAAACCATATTACTACAAAGACGATCAAATATTTTATGCAAAATTAAATCAAGACATTGAATAAAACCCTACCTCAACAGGGCTTTGACAATTAAATGGTATGAAATTCCTCCAAACTATAATTATTTGTCGGTACAAATTTCCTTTTCCACGATTTTTCCATTTTCTTTAATCCACAAATGTTCACCCATGTTTTCACTTTTTTTTGAATTTGTCAAAAATATAACGAATGAATATCATGAACAAATAATTAGAATAATAAATTCAATTAATCACAAATTTGATGGTATTCCGTTGTCGGTTGAAGGTTGTGTCTAGGTATATCGCCGGTTGAAATTTAGTCTTTTGCGTCATGTCAGTTGAATCATTGAAGGATAAAATGTGTGTTTAATTAAGTCATAAAGTTTAAAAAATTACATGTAGCTGGATGGTTTTGTTTATTGGAAGCATTGTGACATCTTGCCGATTACACAACAGCGCACATGACAAATGATTTACCGAAGGTAACCCTTTCTGCGTGTGCTAGTCTGTGTATCGATAATTCTTCTAATATGCCAATTATTTTCAAAATCATTTCTGAAACATTTTTCAAATTTATACACTTTTTTTTTTATTTCGGCACACAAAACATTTCTATATATTAATAAATGTCCACCTTTTCAAGATGAAATAAGTGTTAAGCAGGTTCAATATCGTTTACACCAAGAAAATTTCTTCTCTTTTTTTCAACAAAAAAGTTTTCACAATATAGTAACTGTGTTAAATGTTTTATTTTAAGAAAAAAGATATAAAGAGAGAAAAACAGACTAAAAGAGGGAGAGAGAAAGAGAGGCGGACAGACAGACAGAATGCGCCAGACCAGAGAGAATGTTCTGAATAAAAATGTTGACGGGTGATCTAAATGTCGCAAATGTAGCTTTAAAAAGCTGTACTTGCGTTGATTCGATAATTTATCAATCATCGACGATATTGTTCAACAAATAATATATTACTTATTACGCTTGTGCGTACTGCGTGTCATATTTTTAGACAAAATTATAACAGAGGCAGATTTCTTCCCGGCTTTCGTACTGTTCAAGTTTTTTACGTTAACTTCGAACTCAAGAAATAATTTCTCAGGGGAAAATTTCGAAGAGACCATTAATTAAGCTTCAGCTTCAATATATGTGACCCGTCACGCGAAAGTGGACCGACTGGGAACTCAATAAAATTAAAATAATTATGTGATGAAAGGATTGGTTCAAGTACAGGTCAATTAGAGGTCGCATAAAAAACTCTTTCAAGGGAAGGAACAAATAGCTAAATTATTCTTGTAAAAGAAACTCATCAAAGTTGGACAATTTTCGAACCTTATCGGTCCGCAATCTGAGTAGGGTCGACCCTTTCAGCGCTACCCTTACGGTATTTGGTGAAGAATTTAGAATTTGGTATGGAAACATCTGTTTTAGCTGATCAGAAGCTGCTCAATAAGCCTTTTCGTAAACGAAAATATTGGTTACATTTTGAAAATCAATAATATCGTTTTAAACTGTAAGTGCGATATTTTGGTTTTGCAACAACAAAATTTTTCATCATTGAACACCAAAATAAGTTATTTTACTAATTACAGCAATTATGACATCTGTTTACACCTTGGTTTATTGACGAGGCGTGGTTTTACAAGGATATACATGATAATAATTGACACTTGAAAAAATTTTACCCAATCAGTTCACCGGAAATTTCAAAAGGCGTTTAATTGGTTCATTACCCTTTGACGGGGCGTGGTTATCGGACAATTCATGCGGAAGAATAACCAATTAGTACACCGAAAGATATTTCTATATCTTTGTGTATAGTAAATGTTTCGGGTCCCGATTCTATTCATTTAGGATAATTAATACTATTAATAATGCTACATCCAATCATTTTAAATAAATTAGACCCTTGCATCTTGCCGCAACATCTTACAGACAATCGTTTTTACGACTAATTTGTGAAAAATCTGGGATATGTTGAACGAAATTCTGTAATTTTATATGATCTGCTTATTCCGTCAATAAATTCATAACTGCAATGACGTCACAGGTCAGTTTCAATAGCGGGCTACAGGTGTGATAAGAGAAAATCGTCGATTTTACCATTATCGTGTATAATATTTTCATTTTGAATATCGCATCAGATAATTTTAATACACTTCTTTGTATTTATGTAAGGTCAAAAGAACTTTTCATTTGACCTTTAAAGGGAGGTAATATGTTGTCGTAATTCGAGTTAAGGTTTCCAATGGTGTCCGATAGCCTTAAATCTTAATACTTGTACATGTAGCACAATAGAAATTTACTTTAAGATGTGGCCAAACTGGTGTTGGATAAATGTACACAATTGAAAGACCAGTATAGAAGTGATTCTTACATAGATGATGCGAAAATTCGGTTTTGGTACGAGTTTATGGATGATGCATATTACATCAATTTCTGGCGAGATCGTCTATTGCAAGACCCAAAACCTGATACGGGTAAATATATTAACGGAGTCTTGATTTTAAAGGATTTTATGCGAGGTTAAGATAAAATCTCTCCAAGGTTTTTTTTTTTTATCTCACTTAATCAACAATTTATAATTATAAAGCTACGTTCTAAATCCCTTAACTATACGACATTAGCAAACGACTAAGGATGAATCTTTTTTAACCAATTAATTATTTTTTCTTAGCCATTATATGGTTTAGTTTGTATTTTTTATTTCGTATTTTTCTCATTTATTCATGTGTAAGTTTGCATTAAAAAAGGGATGCTATTTTTTAGCTATCCCAAATGAGGCTAAATATTATTTGGATCGGAAAGGGTAAAATGATATTATCAGATACTTATATTTGTTTAATATGTTACAGAAAGCTTATTTGACAATGAATACAGACTTCGAGAGGGAGTGGGGCCCTACACAGATATTTCTAGTTTATTTAAAGAAAACCATCCACTTACGGTCATGGTATGTATTCTAAACAATCAAACTGTCCGCGTACGAGATTATAAAAAAAAAGAAATCATTTATTCTCAATTAGACTTTACTCAAATTTTAAATTGGAATAACTGTTTAAATTCAACCGAAATATTCATTCCATTAATGAAAAAGAAAGGTAAAAAATATATAATAAAACAGTGAGCACGTTTTGTCATACTGAACACAGGGCTCGTGTTCATGTTAAACCCAATGAGAGATTGTCAACCCACTGTTCTCAATCAAACAGCAATTTTGTGTTTTAGATTATTTCAGTTAGTTGCATTGAGAAATTGACATTCATCTCAATCAAAGCCATTCGAAATCCCTCGCTCAGCGTTCTATACATTCATTCGAAACTCTCATTCAAACTATTCCAAAAAACGCTCTACAGGGTCATTCTCAATAAGTAAAGCTAGAAAAAATCGCAATTTCACTGACATAATTTAGATTGTAAATCTGATAGGTTCTTGAAGAAAAAGGAAGCTTTTGATAGAACTTGTATGCATATTTTATAATGGGGGGGGGGGGTAATAAATATCACTGATTTTGTTCTTTCGGAACAAAATAAGCGATATTGTATTACCTCCCTTAAGTGACACTCAAAACTCGCTCCACACACTCATTCAATTTCAGTCTAGAATCATTTCAAAATCATTCACCTTGTAAATTTCACGACATTGTTAACTGAGTTAGTATCTTATCCATAAAAAAATCTTTGTGACTTTTGGAGATCAAACCCTTAACCGTATGTTACAGTTAACAACATCGTAAAATTGACAAGGTGAATGATTTTGGAATGATAAAGGAATGAAATTGAATGAGTGTGTGGAGCGAGTTTTGAATGTATTTAATGGGAGGTAATCCTATATCGCAAATTTTGTTCAGGATGAACAAAATTGGCTATATTATTTACCTCCCTTTAATAAAAAAAAAGACATACAAGTTCTATACATAGCTTCCTATTTCTTCAAGAACATATGGGACGCTAACAATTTGAATTATGTCAGTGAAATCACGATTTTTCTCCATCAAAATTTATTTTAAATGACGTTCTTGATTCTTATTTTTTCAACGGTTTTTAGCGTTTTTGAATGATTTGAGTGTGTGCTTAGAATGAATGAGTCAAACGCTGAGTGAGCGATTCAGAATGGTTTTGATTGAGGTGAATATCAATTTCACGATGCCCTTAACTGTACGAACAGAGCCCTTACATCTCTCGCAGGAGTCAATTTTCAGACGAATTTTCCGGTCAATGACAGCATATCTCGAAATAATTTCGAACCATGTTTCCTACATCATGGCAAAACATTGTAGGGTGTTCAATGTAAATGATTTTCAATTGGCTTTTTAAGCCACACGATCGAGTGATGCAATGGAGCATTTTTGGGGATTGAAACGATTTGTTTTTGGACAAGCAATAGAATCAGTTGTATATAGGCGTGTTAGATTTACTTCTACTGTTTAGTGACTATGCAACGTTTTAAAAGGCCCCCAAGAAATGATTGTAGGCTTAGGAATTAAAATATTGTTTTCACCATTTGGTGCAATTTCTTTCATTCTATCAAAGAAAAGAAAATATAAAGCTTTTGACATTTATCTTTATCGAAATCAAAATTGTAGCTTTATCGAAATTTAATATTTTCTTAGTTTTTCTCGAATGGTTACCGATAAAAATAGAATCCTTTCTTTACACAAAAAAAATCTTTTTTGGGGGGGGGGAGGGGGGGGGGGGAGAGTTTTCGAGCTGGAGAATCATCTTTGAAATTGATTGTTATCTAAATTTTGCTCGAATAGTAGCGGGTAAAATAGTGACCTCTCTATCCACCTTCAGGTTACATCAAAGAGAGAAACATTGTTGCAGCATCCACTAGTTACCGCACTCTTAAGAAGAAAATGGCGAAGCTGGACAAACAAATTCTTCTATATCAATTACATGATGTATATTGTGTTTCTAGTTTTTATAACGGGATACCTCGTATCAACGACTCCACCTTATGTAGAGTAAGTCAAATCGGTCAAACCTCTTAAAATCATGAAGATTTGTTCCGTTTTAGTTCGACTTATGAATTAATGTAATGCAATAATGATCTTATGATTTGGTTTGGTTTAAAGATATTCTATTCCACAAAATTTTGAAATGGGGTCGGACCACAAGTCTTTCCAATTTAGTATCGGTCCTTCCCCTACAATAAAAAAGAACATATATATAGATAATGACAACTTATACAAACAGGAATTGTTGTTTTTGGCATTAGCAACACATTTAGATAAGTTTTAAATTACTACAATCTTTTCTTATTCGTGCATGTATAATTGACAAATATCTTTTTCCAAAGTAGTAAAAATCCGGTAATATTTCCGGCTTATCTATTCTCTAGATTGTAGATTTAAAAATTATTAAACGATGAACATTCTTTTATTTCTTGGTTAACCTCTTTCCATAATTTTATTGATGAAGGAATACAGGACCTTTAAAATGGGCGTGTTCTCGCATGAATGTTTGATTTTAATGTTATGAAGTGGGAAAAAATTGGTTTTAGAGCATTTTTTAAACTCATTTTTTATCAAAAAAGAATTGATTTACAGGGTAGAATATGTTGATTCATACTTTTTCAACTCACCCGGGGATTATTGAAGTGCTCAGGGTGAACTTTTATGGTCGAAAGATGTCTGTCGTCCGGCATGCGGCGTCATCATTAACCTTGTAGACTCTCCAGAGGCCATAATGTTTGCACAACCAACCTGAAAATTAGCCAGATTGGTAATTTTAATGAAATATTGGTCAAGCTCGAATTTGGTCAATTGTTTGGAAAATTTTGTTGTGAAATGTTTTAGCAGAGATGTGATATTTTTTTAATAAGATATAATAAATCAAAAGTTCAAAGCTTAAAACAGATTTAAGGTGATGTATTAGCAAATACATAAATATGCAAATGATAAAAATAAAGTGTTCGTGTACATAGGTATGCTTCAGTCAGAGCTTTAACATCCAGTCCGGACTATTGTGGTAGACTTTATACAAGTGGATACAGCCAGCCTGCGTTTGCAAAGATTGGAAAGTATATAGTTACAATACTAGCAATATGGAATCTTCTTAGAGAGGTAATTACATACTAATGCTCTTTATATGTTCTTTTTGTGTATGCAGTAAATATGAGTTTTACATTAGCTAGTTATTGGCAATTTTCTGCAAAGAGATTTTATTTTTAGCTCACCTGAGCGCAAAGCGTTCAAGACAAGCTATTGCGACCGATAATTGTCCGTCGTCAGTCAGCCCATATGTCCATCCGTCCGTCTATCCATCTTTCCGTCCGTAAACAATTCTTAAATAATCCTCTCTGAAACTACTTGACAGAATTAAACCAAAACTTCAGATATGATCCTTGAGTCATGTTTTTTAAGAAACCTCAAAGATTTTGAATCGGGGTCAAAATGGGGTCATATTGTAATTTCTAAACAAAAATCTTCTCACCTGTAACTACTCATCAGGATTCGTCCAGATTTCACAGGTATGATCCTTGAGCAATGTTCTATCAAAATACTTCAATTATTTTAAACCGGGGTCAAATTGGGGTAAGAAATAGGGTCCTAAAAGGGGTGAAAAGGTCAAATCTTATTTTTGGCTTAAAAGTCACAGATTTGGCACCATCTGTCTCAAACTTGCTCAGAATGTTTATTAAGAAAGATCCGTATATATTTCTGTTTAAATCTGACTCATGTCGAGGAAAAAAGATACCTACTAGACAAATATCCACTGTAGAGGTCACAATTTTAGCTCTATCTTTCTCAAACTTGTTTTCACTCTAGACATCGCAATTTTGGCTAAATCTCTTTCAACCAAGTATGTTTGTCTGATCCTAAGAAAGGACCTTAATGATTTTGGGTGCATCCATGAATAAAACAAGAAAAGGAGCCTTATTGACATATTTATTTTTTACTATTCTAGAGGTCACAATTTTGGCTCAATTTCTTCCAAACTTTTAAGGATATAAAGTCACAAGATAATCTTTTTATTTGATCTGTAGACCTAGGTTTTGACATCACTTGACCCAATTGGATTTTTATGTTAGATCACTCGGAAAGGTAATTTGGCGGAAAGCTAAAGACTCTACGAAAAAAGGAGCTGTATTAGCCTTTGTATTGCCAATATCGGACAGATGTATGTATATATATGGTTGCAAAACATTCAAATCATTCATCAATATGGCTGCACAGTATAAATGTACATTGTAACTAGGACATTTCTGGGTATCATTTCTTGAAAAAGGCACTTGCTAAAAATTGAAAAAAAGTTTATAATGTTTTAGTGTAGTAGGTAACAATAATCCATTTGAAGAAAAATAAGCCCATGATAGTTATTTAGTTATCTTTGAAGGCAATCCAATTTGATAAGGCAGGAGTCATGGAGACGAAAGTGAGCGATATAGAACCATCATGGTCCTCTTGTTCAAAGTTATTTGACTTCATCCCGATAGTACTTGGATAACACTCGTGTATCAAACCCTGAAACCAGATGCTTTTGGCCTTTTTACACCTCTTTGTATTAATCTCGATGAGATCACTTGCATTTGTTCGTGGGTTTTCCGTATAAAGAATGTCTAATAGTTGAAAACTGTTTGTTATTTATTCATTTGCATTGGTCACGTGTTGTTCTGTGCTATAGATATAGCTTTATCTGTATTGACCTGATATAACCTGTCTGATAACTTAACATGCTATCAGAAGTCTTTTTTAGATACAATAACACTAAGTCTAACATATTATTCTCTATATCTGGGAATAATTACATTTTTAGTTTACATCAGCAACACGTCGACCGTATCTGAGAAAGTGTTTGGCGTTGGTACCGTGAAAGACATCGCGAAATTGACATTCTTTCATATCAAAATCATTCTAAATCATTCACTCAGCGCTCTATTCATTCATTTCAAACACTCACTCCAATCGATCAAAATACTCCGAAATCATTAGAAAGCATTTCGAAATCGTTCAATAGGATAAATATCTAATTCAAATCCATCAAATTCTTCTATGATTTTGTTGGCTGGTGTGGATTTTAAAGTGTCTGTTTGGTCCACGAAAACACATAAATAGAAATATAAGTATATTTTATTAAATGGAGGTAATAAATAACGCTAATTCTGTTCATCTTGAACAAAATAAGCGATATCTCCATTCAATTTAACTCAAAACTTGCTCTACTTACTCATTCATTTTCATTCCAATATCCTTCCAAAATCATTCATATTGTCAATTTCACGATGTTCTTAAATGTATTTCAGTAAAATGCAGTGACAAGTTTAAGTTTCCGTTTTTAAGCTGCTCTTTCACAGATTGGTAAAATGAAATTTTTAAAAACGTTCGTAAAATCAAGAGGAAGTAAAGACCTCATTATGTTGAAGCCTTCATAATAATAAGATGCAATCTGATAATGCATGGAAAGGGAAATCGATATTCCTGATTTCAGCAAAATTCATTCTGAAAAATAAAGCAACTAGTAACGCCTGATAAACTATGTTTTAATTTCCAGCCAACTATTCACGCATGTGCATTCTGCCTGTTTGTCTTATTCAATCAAAGATTAAGGTAAAAGTATTTGAACGTCCGAAACTTAAAATCAATACAAGCAAAAATGAAAGATTATTCACGGAAAGTAACGATTTTGTAATTTAAAGACTGAAAACAAATAGACTGGATTCCTTTGTGATCTTGCTGCTTCGAAACAAAAAGTTACAAATTTATTGGAAATTTGTTGTTTTTAGTGCCAATGCCCATGGACCATTCTTAATCGTCTTAAGATACACACATTTTCAAATCTAAGAATTAGTTATGTATTTTTCTATGAAAAACTGTGAAAGAGCAGCTTTAATGCAAAAAAATCAAAGAATAAGTTTGAAAAATGTTTTCACATGCTATTTTATGAACAAATTTATATTAACCTGTACATTTTGTTTGTGTATTTATAAATTCAGATTCTGCAAATGTACCAGGCACGTCTAAGCTACATAAGCTGGGAAAACCTTATAGAACTAGTGACTTATATATGTGCCATACTATTTGTGAACGATTTTCAAGAATGTCAGAGGTCAACAGGCTATAGACATGTGAGTAGAAATGAAACAAACATGTTGTTTGTGCGTTAAGATAGTAAAATGGGACATCGTTTTGACAGATATCTATTTTATGCTCCCAGGAAAAATAGGACAGCATAATATGATGTTGTGTGTCCGTCCGTACGACGCAAAAATCATAGTACTACAAACATTGAGCGAGAAAAACTTCAATGTGCATTTAGTGTGGGAAAGTTATTAAGATCATTTTGAGGTCGCACAATTTCAAGCACAAGGTTGCCATTTCAAAAATGGCTCCTTCACACTCAAAATTGTATATTTGCGAGTTGGAAATCCAAAGGGAGAATATGTCGTCAATCAATTACGCTTATTCAGTGATTATATTATTCATAGAGTCAATTAGCCTTGTATTTTCAAGAAATGGCTTCTTAGCTGGCACTAAAAAAAAACTGCAATGAAAGTTTAGACACACTAGATAAAGTCACAAACATTTCATTCGTATTTCCAAATGATATAAAAATAACTTTATGCCAATAGTATAGCATTTAATTTTATACCCAATAAGTAAATAACAGGGTGACCATTTTTCATACACCAACTACCCTTTTGTGCCAACTTGCTCTGTTTAAATTCTAAAATAAAATGATAAAAATCTGGTCAGCGTCAGCGCAGTCTGATTAGTATCCTCATGATATGTTTCTATTGATATATAATGCCTTCACCTCTTATCAGCGAAAAATCCAATTACAAGGTGAGGCTTGCAAGGCTACTCAATGGGATTGTCATATGCAATCGTGAAATTGTTGGAAATGTCTTGAACATACTCATTTAATGTTTATTGTTAAATGATTTTATTTTAGTTGGGTCAATCAATATTCGTGCGTTCTGATTGGCTGAAAAGTTGGTTTTATTATGTATAAGTCCCATTCGCGTATTCAAACAGTTTGATTACATTTTTAGTTTCATACATCAATACAATCTACAAATACTCTCTTCATATTCTAAGTGATATCAACTATCTGCCTTTTCAATGTGTATCATTACTTGTAGGTGTGGCAGTGGAACGCTGGTACCATAGCAGTATTGTTGGCTTGGATCAATCTTGTACTGTTTTCACAGAAGTTTCTGTTCGGATTATACGTGGTGATGTTAAAGGACATTATATCAACATTTCTGAGATTCTTTTTGCTCTTTATGTTACTTATTGTGGGGTTTGCTTTGGCTTTCTTCGCTTCCCTACAGAACCAGGTTTGTTGAAAAAGTGACGAAGATTGTTAAACTATACAAATCAAGCATTCGGAACATCACTCGGCATTTTCCGTAAACTGCAACAGACCTCGGATGTATGTAAGTCGGATGGGCATGTTACAAAATCGTGCATCTTGTGAGGCGGAAACAGTGTAAGAAAAACTAGCACTGTAGATTTATATCTTTTACAGCAAAAATCGGCTTAAAATCTTAATTTTTGAGAATGACGAATCATGTTTTCACTCACAGTTTCGAGGGCTAACGCCATTTTAACTGACGTCATCGAGTTTTTCCAAGGTTTTCCCGTAATTTTTAAAAATAGTCCGTCTATATACACCCGAGGTTGGTAGTGAGATTGGCCGAGTGGTGTTCCGAATGCAAATTAAGAGTAAATTACAATTATATACAGATATAAGTTCGCTCCGTTAGATCGGGGTCACATCGCTTTACCGTTGTCAGTAAGCCAGTCTGTCTGTATGTCTATCAACTTTTTAGTATGCAAAACATGACATTGCAAATTTCTTTCATTTTTCATGATATCGCTCATCGTATAAAACTATGAGTCTCATTCACATGATTTCGTTGATGTTGAGGTCGAGCTCATATTAAAAGGACATTATGTAAAAAGCATAACTAAACAGTTAATATTTCGAAATACAACTTTTGTCTGTTTTAAACATGCTTTATTGCCATTTTATAGTTTTTTCAAACATCTCATTTTATTAAGGTCAAAATCGTCTATCAAGGTCAAGATTTTGTGAATATCCTGTTTCTGTGACAAGTTTGTTACATAGACATATTTCTTCTTTTCTATAATCGAAACGGTAACTTTAAAAGAACCAAGCGTGTATAGAATATCAGAATAGAATTTGAAAATGCTGATATCTTATCTTGTTTCAGTCTGTATAAATATCGGCTCGAATTATACATGTTGTGCCACGTATGAGAAATGATTTATTAAAAGGTTTTTGATATTTGGGATGATTTAAGGTTAAATATTTCTTCTGACATACACAACGAATTTCCAGATCCTTTTTTGCAGGATTCCTTTGGTACCGTATGGCAGTCTTTGGTTAAAACCACTGTGATGATGATTGGCGAGTTTGAGTATGACGCCATATATATAGATGGTACAGTCAACAGCGAGGTTCTGAGTTATCTACTCTTCTACCTGTTTATGATACTCATGACAATTATCGTCATGAACTTGATGGTAAATATAAATATATAATACCTACTTGGTGTTTTGTTACAAATATACAAATACAAATAGTTTATTGTTAAAATCATAAACATAGGATATACGAACATTACAAATAATATTGCTTACATACAAATACATTCAGACGGTGTTTGAAAATAAATCTCTAACGAGGTTGGGCGAGTTGATTATTGTCGAGGCTCTGCCGTGACAATTATCAATCTCCACAACCCAGTTAGATTTTTTTCCATACAATACACTTCTCTTCTACCTGTTTATGATACTCATGACCATCATTGTCATGAACTTGATGGTGAGTAGTTTTCTTTTTATCATGCATGAAGCCTGCATTGACCTGATTACACCTGTCTGATAACATAAGATGATATCAGACAGTCTATTTTTAGAAACAATTTGCATACACTTTCATCTGAATTTCTTTGCTTTTTAAGAGGTTGTTATACTTAAACACTGAAAATCAATTGCATGATTAATAGAATAACATGTTAGTGTCTTAAAATATCAATGATATCAGGTCTCGGCTGTGAAAAATTATCATGACTCGGAAAAGCATCGTCATGATAAATTCTCCCAACCTCGACCAGATAACATTGTTATTTTTAGACACTAATATGTTATTCTCTATATACAAAGTAACATTTCTATGTTTTTTTCCTTTAAATGCTTATCTGGATTATTGAGAAATAACGGTAAATTATCATTTGATAAACTCATCGTTTAACCAGTAAAAGTATCAAGAAAATGTACCCGCTTATCATTTCACCCTATCTGACGTTATCTAAGCGGAGCCAAATAAGTGACCTCCTCATGAACGTAGCAAAGCATGCACTTTCAAGACGCGCTTTAAAAAAATAGCCCTAAATATTTTTTCATTGAATACCATTCAAATAACACTCATTTCACTCCTCTATAATTTCATAATCATTGCACTTGTCAATTTCACGATGTTCCTAACTGTATAAAAATAATCTCACGTCTTCATGGCCACTTGATCTGCTTTCAAAAAGGATTTTAATTTGATTAATTCAATTGTAATTTTGATGACGTAAAATGTTGTTATCGCTAAAAGAGAATAAAAGCTTAACTGAAAACTCCAGAGCAAAGTAAAAAAAAATGACATTTGATATATGATTGGTCGATTTTAATTGACTTTTTAATAGGGAATACATAAGCAAACAGGTAAATTTTTGTTAAACTCAGATATCAAAGATGTGGCAGTTTTAGAAACTTCATTTTAAAACTAAAAACTATATCAAAGTAAAAGATTATTGTGGTGGACAATATGTGAGCCTGTGCATGACATTTCCAACGATTTTAAATACTCGTGAGCTGAAAGATTGAGTAGCGTAAGCAACCGCAAAGTGCAAATATAAAGTTACCTGATACGTTGAGACCTTTTCTTGCTACTGGGTGCACACAGACTGGTCAGAATCTTTGCTTTGCACGTGTTTTAAATTGTTGAAAATCTCACGTACAGGCTCGTAAAATATCTTTTTACTCAACGTATACAATCTTATCTTTACTGTAAAGGTGGGGTTAGCAGTTGACAATATTAAAGGAATCCAGGACCAGGCAGAACTTACCAGAAAAGGAATGCTGGTCTGTACATATTTTCTATTTGCGTCTTACAATAATTGACAATTAAAGTTATGCTCCTCACAAACTTATTGTTTAATCACTGCCTTGTCACCCTCTTTGGATGTTCTGTGTTATGTAGATAAAGGCACACGATTTGTAACAAACGAAGGATCATGCATGTCCTTGGCAGATATAATGTTTATTATGTATATTATGCCATTAATATGCCGTATGTTCATCGTTCCTGTTCAGAAAACATATCTAATCTCTTTCTTTTTATGTTGATAATTTACCAATTCGTTTGTGAATGGTATCAAATAAATTGTATAATTGACATTCCTTTGATAAAGAGAATTAACAAACCGACTAATTTACCTTATTTAAATTCACAAAAAAGTTCCGTAAACGAACCATTTTTCCGATGTTTCATAAAACATTTCGCTCTACATGACTTTGTATTGCTGTAGATATATTGATTTTGCGAAATATTGATATTGGACTCGTAATACAAAATTTGGGTCATATTGAATACAGATTTCTTCTTGATAAAATATTTATAACAGTTTAGACTCTCAAAATCATCAAGTGATTTGATTAAAGGTGCCTCGTTTAGTGAATTAAGAGTTTCAAAACACGTTGCAATTCATTCAAATCTTTGTGCGTTAATTGTAGATCGATCTTGCACTTGATATAGAAACTCTATGGCCAGACTTCATCAGAAGAAAATTTGTTTGCCTTGAGGAAACAGTTCGACCAAAATTCGGCAAGAAAACGATCCTTGAAAGACTTACAGGGAATGAAAATTTGGGTTTTACGGCCGAGTCGATCAAAAATATTATAAACCCAGAAACTGTGAGTATTAATAGAAACTTACAATAGGAACAATTCTTTATGTATAATTCAAAATTGTGTTTTTAAAGAAAAAAATAAAAAATTACATGGTACTGAGCCCTAACAGTTTCACACTTAGAACTTTCGAAATCGTATCTATAAAGGTCTTACGGAAGATAACGTTGTCCGAAATCTATACAACAAATGTTCTTATTGTATTGACGAATGTTTTTCCAATTGAAATGTGAAGAGGTATGATGAGCGAACACGAAAAATACTGTTATAGCAAATGTAATAAAATATAATAACAGCTTAATTAAGCGATAAGCATGGTCATAGAATAATTTACAAAACGTTATCATACTAAATCAAATATTATATTCTGGATGAAAGGGCAGAAATTAATATGGAAATATGCAATTAATCGTCATTCAAAGGATGAATATGATTTTTTTCGTGTTAGTTGGAATCAAAAGATGTAATCATACTATCTGAGCATACGTATTTTTAACGTAACTTGATACATCCCTGAAGATGTGAATGTTTTCTTTATTTCCTGTGTCATTACTGCCTAGAAGTAATATAGGTGATATTTTGTTCATTTTCTGCGTAAGTATTTGAAGAAGATGCGTGCTCAAGAATTTGATTGCGAATGTATAAATAATGATTTCGAAAAAAAAGCTCCTTTCCAAAACAAAAATATTCTTCAATTGAAATTATAACAAATCAAAGGCGATGTTACACAAACTTTATTCATCGAAGAAAGGAATTTTCATGAATGAAATTTTGTTATTTTCTTTGCACAAACAACAGACTGAAGTCGATGAGCTCAGGGTAACAATAGCAGATATTCAGAAAGACCAAAAGCAAATAAAAGAGATGTTAACAGTGCTGATGAATCATCGAAAGAACGGGGATGAACAGATAAGCTGATAGAAATGCGGTAAAAGTATCTCAATCAGGAAACAGACGACGAAAATCCTGTGTTCAGGACCCAAAAACTTTTGAAAAAGTTTTGAAATTGTACATGGTTTTGCATGTTAGACAACATGTAAAAAAAAGTACCATTTTGATTGACGTTTACATTTAACAGTGTTACTTCGTGTCAACAATCCAGTTCTCTTTAGGGTTTAATTTACTCTTTTTCTAGACTTGTATCTGCCAGACAACTATACATTTTAAAATTGTTGTAGTAAAAAAAAGTCATTATAATCTGAAGAAAGTGTAAAGATGCATTTTTAATGCGAAAATATAATTTTGAGAGCAGGAATATGTTTAGCCTAGGTATATATCAGGCAGAGTGTGTGGTTTTTCGAGTGGTTCTCAATTGTCTACAGGACAGCATCTAACAAACTCGGTGTATGGAAATAACGGATTACACATGAATACCGAAACAAATCGGTATACATATATGCTAACAGGTTACGCGTAGGAATCGCGATGAATTTACGTCGTTTGTGTAAGTGTTACAAATTCAGGATTATGCATTAGGGTTTTATAAAACTGTTCACCACGCGCCAGTGAATCTCAAGACAGGTGTCTAGAATTGACATTTTCTTTTTCTTTGCATTTAAAAATAAAAAGGCAATACAATTCATTAATATCCTTTGATTGATTATTTTACATACAAATAAAAAAGAATTTTATTTGCGACAATGCAGAATCGCTCAGCGGTACACTATGCGAAGATTACCTAGAAAATCTAGTTGTCTTTCCTTTGTTATTTTTACACAATGGCACTAGACAATCAATCTTTAATGACACTCGGCATTATGCCGAAAGTAGTAAAAACCTTGTTTTAACAGGGTTTGGGGTGACGCACGAAGCTACTCGATTTCATTTGAGAAAAACTAATCTTAACTTTGACTAGAATAGAAGAGCTGTTCAGCTCACCAGTGCTCTCTTATTTACTTTTCCCGTCTAGGCTGAGTTCAGATAAGCTCGTCTGAAATGAAATCTCATCAAAGTTATTGTATAGCTTCTATTGCGCTCACTTCTACTCGTGGATATATATAACGACTACAATGAAAAAAAAGGTGTTCATGAAAGGGAGACAACGCAGAAAATTTCTCTCCTTATTAAGTCAGTTATTTCCTTTTTCTCAAAAGATTGTGCTAGAACGCGACCGAAATGGTAAGTTTAAATAGAAGAAAGGAGAGGAGCACGAGATATCGCTCCTATTCACACAGGGCGACTATAAGGCCTACAGCCTTTCGTTCAGGATACGAAAACGTTTTCAAACTTTTGAAAATAAAACTGCACACGTGCAAAGTGGGGTGCCATTTGTAAAAAGTTTCGCATACGTCTTCATCCTGTGCGTATTGCCAGTCTACAGACCTTGTGTTCATGCTAGCAAAATGCACAAAAAGCTGAATTACAGAGAGGGGGGGCGGACTCCATGTGGTTTCCGGTTCTGAACACAGGCAAAGTACATCTCTCTGTTTTTTTTTTTTGTTTGTTTGTTTTTTTGTATAGTTTAGGATGTATACACAGTCGTATACCTGGTACAGTGTAGTAAAAAAGAGTCCGAGTAGAAACAAGCTAGATGGCGGATATAAACAGCAATAAAATGTACATTTTCAATTGCAAAATTTCAGGTTATTTTCAATGATGATGCTTAACAAACGACTTTGTTGCCAACATAAAAAAATCAGATTATTTTGTTTTACATGTTTTTTTTGTGATGCTAACAGCACAACTAGGATTCGGAAGATGATCGCCATTCTACTTGTTTCTTCACTGGACACTTTTTGGAGGACGTTTCTAAGTCCATCAGTGTAAGTACATGAGAACAGTCCTTTCAGCTGTTTATAGCTTTTAAAAAAATAGTACCAACTTGTGTTCAATTCTCCTTTTTACAAGACTTTCGCCCATCCGATAACAGTACATTTTGAAAATGGCATTATACAATAATTTTATACAATTTGAAAATTATTCAAAGAATCCTTTTAAATACGAAATAAGTTACCAATCCTAAACCCCGCGCTTTTTTTCTTTGCGCAAGAATGTTATTTATAGACGATTCGTTATCGCCTATTGGGGTTTTCCGTGGTGTTAGGAGGATTAAAATTGGTGGCTGGACTAGTAGCTCGCTGTCTGAAAGGCAACATGTAGTGTTCATGACTTACTCGTTTGTTTAAGAACGAGCTACAGGGGGTGTTGCCCGTTCTTAAGAATGATCAAACAAGCGCTTATATCAACATAGCGTGTCCTAGAATCAAGTTCTTGCATTTGAATATTCCATTTTATTCCTTTAATTATTCTAAAATAAAGTTATTCGATTAATTCTGCGAATAAACTATAATATCATTTCATCGTTCGATCTCCGAATTCGACCAAATCCCTACTAATCTTTATGTATGAGTCCTGTCGTAATAAATTAAATTGTTGTTCGCACAATTTTCAGATTGTTACGCTATGTTAATTATTGTTTCATGAAAAATGTTGTAACGATATATTAGAGACTGTTTTATGTCAGATTCTGTACAACCCGGATTATTATTATTTTTACTTTGAATGATAAATCAATCCAACAAAACATCTTGAACTGTGCCATACCGGTCTGTATGGTCTCTTCCGAATTTTATCCAACAAAATACCCTCACTTATTCTCAAAACAGTAAGCAAATGAATAACACTTGTCAAAGGTTGTCATGGAAGAAGCCGATAGGGCAGCTAAAACTTAACAAAACGGGTGGGAAACTATACATGTCACCCCCACATAAAAACGGACCGTCTGTAAAACTCTGTCAATATTTGATTTGTTTGTTTGTTTGTTTGAATGGGTTTGTACGCTGCTTAAAACAATTTTTCAGTTATATCGTGGCGACTGGCGCACCTAACAATAGATTCCTGGAATATCTCACACCAGGTCGACCATCACATCCTCTCCCTAGCCTCCAGCTACTATACCATATAGGTTTAAGATTATCGATCCATTGGTGGGGGACAAATAATCGGATAGAATGAGTGCCGCCATCAGGATTGAACAAATGACCTCTAGATTAACAGTCCGAGGCGCTACCAACTGTGCTATGACGACGGCTATATCAATATTTAAAAAATGTTGGATTTGTCTAGATGTTAGCCGGATTTGATATTTAGACAAGGTGACAAATTGTCACAAAATACGCCTGTTGCAGTGCTGGATGTCTAAGTTCTAAAATCAATAAAGGAAAATAACTCAAAAATAAAGTAAGGTAGAGTTATGTTTCTTGCCAACTGCACACCTTAATCATGAGAGGAAAAAAACTGTCTAGGTTTAAGTCAATCCGACATAATTGGACATGGTTTAAGCTTCAGACATAGAAGGCACCGCCAGCCATTTGGGCGTTGGCACCACGGATCAATCTATAAAACGTCCTGTCCTTCAAAGGGCGTTTGCAGGAAGGTGAAATTGGGTGAATTGAATTAGGTGACAAGTTGTAACTAGATAAGATCGTTAAATTGCTGGATGTCTAAGTTTAAAAAGATTTGTGGTTCTTGTGCACTGCTATCATTAATCGTGAAAGGAATATTACTTCCAGATTTCAAGTCAATTTGTCATAGGTGACAGAAATATACTCCGGTCTAAGGGGTGGAAGCCATGAGTGTTCCCACAACGCGTCCCTTCTTAAAACTACCCCCCCCCGTAACATTCCTGCAATCTATATTTGTAATTTGGTAGTGTATTCTGCAAATAAAGTTAACAATCAACTCTCCTTCTGACCCTGAAGCTCTTCAAAGAGATCTGGTTGCCTTGCAGGTATGGAAACAAGCCTGGGACATGTGTTTAATCCTTCCAAAAACCAAGTGCTGCATGTCACAAGAAGCAAAAACCCAATCATGCACAAGTATTATCTCCATGACCAAGCCTTAGAAACTGTTCCGCATGCAAGATACCTGGGCCTTGAACTGTCTTCTGACCTGAACTTCTCGGCCCACATCAAAAGAATAACTGCAGCTGCAAATAGGTCTCTTTGCTTTTTAAAACGAAATAACACCACTAAGACGGAGAGAGTCAGAGAATTGGCATACATGTCTCTGGTCCGGCCACAGCTGGAATATGCTTCCACTGTGTGGAGCCCACACACCAAATCCAATACTAAAAAGGTGGAACAGGTCCAAAGAAGAGCCATCAGGTGGGTCAAGCATGATTCTTCCCCTCTCTCAAGTGTTACAGCCATACAGTATGATCTGGAGTAGAGGTCTCTTGAGGATCGCAGGATTGACGCCAGACTTATCATGTTTTATCGTATATATCACAACATTGTTGCAATTAAACTTCCATTATATGTCTATGCACCAACCAGATTAACTAGACATATGCACCCCCTTTCTCTACGACAAATCCAGGTTAACTCTAATTACATCAAATATTCACTCTACCCTCATTCTATTATCCTTTGGAACCAGTTACCCTGTCATATTGCCACACTCTCTGAGTTAGATCAGTTTAAGAGAGCTGTAGCAGGTATTCAATTTTAGTCCGGGGATGATTGTTTTTAACTATATCTTTTACTCCACTCTCACTTACTAACATTTTAATCCAATTCTTTTACTTTTATCTACTTTCACTTATCTGACATGTCAGATCTTTACTTTTACTTCTTTCACTTAACTAACATTCCAACGCGCACAGTTTTCCTGTCTGTAACACTCGAGAGAGGGGTGGACAGTATCCATAGATAGATAGATAGATAGATAGATAGATAGATAGATAGATAGATAGATAGATAGATAGATAGATAGATAGATAGATAGATAGATAGATAGATAGATAGATAGATAGATAGATAGATAGATAGATAGATAGATAGATAGATAGATAGATAGATAGATAGATAGATAGATAGATAGATAGATAGATAGATAGATAGATAGATAGATAGATAGATAGATAGATAGATAGATAGATAGATAGATAGATAGATAGATAGATAGATAGATAGATAGATAGATAGATAGATGCCTCTGATTAAGTTACTCGCCACCCAAAAAAGAACGATCTAGGTATTGCATAAAAGATTTTTGAAAATGCGACCTCTGATTGAACGGCTCTGGTACTGATTTTTTATTTTCAAATTTTCGAATGTCCCCTTTTTTGCGTGAGGGGTCGCACATATGTCTAAAAAATAATAAGGTTTTTATGCCATATTTCATTCGTTTTTTGAACTGCGAAAATAGGCATAAAGAACACACACATACACAATGTAACTCCTATGAAGTTTCCATTAACATTGAAACTTGCCAACTTCGGTCGTAACATTTTTTTTTTATTTATCATACAGTACCATTGGTAGTTTCCTTCATCGTCTCGTTTATTTTCACCACAATGCAACCAGAAACGTCCACCTCCCGTGCTTTCAGCGTTTTGATTACTATACTGTGCTAGGTATTCGCCTCTAAGATAGAATGTGCAAAACAGATCAAAGAATCGTATGCAAAATAGTCACATTTTTACCACTGATGGATCACAAAATATGTTGTGTTTTTGGACAAGTTTACTGGTCACAGATCTTCCTTTTCCAAATCGACGATAACACGCACAAGGGTCGAATGACTATTAATTCCATCGTGATCCGCACTCATTTTGGATTTTTTCCTGTCTGATATCCATTATTACAGCTGGGTGGAAAGGGGCTTGGTCTGTAAAGTGTCCAGCCCAAATACACTTAACGCCTCCGGTGGGGATCGAACCCGCAACCATCAGGTTACAAGTCGAGCACGCTAAGCACTCGGCCAACGAGCCAGTTCCTATAGATTTCTATTGTTTTATTTGTCCGCACGTTCAGTTATAGAGCTGTGAATTCATGAGCAAAAAAGGAGTGATAAACTGAGTAATAAAGATATCTCACGCGCTATTGACTTTTGATTGACTTTTGAAATTTAGGTCTGATTCCGAAATTTTGATTTTGGGTTTGCCTTCTCTGAGCGTTTGTGACTCTTCAATGCATAAATTAACGGTTTCATCCTTTTTGTCACAAATCAATAATTGGTTTTATAAATATCTTTTTCGGTAAAATCATTATTCCAAACTAAAGGTACTTTAAAGTTATATCAACAAAATTTAGTGATGCGTAATGTTTGCTGATAAGTATATTCTACTTCCTGACTACCGGGCAGATCCGGGGGTTATAAATGAAAATGATACATTGTTTCAAAACGATTCAAATTAAATGATTTTGAACCATTTAATCAAAATTCCAAAACTTTCGATGTTATACCTGTACATTTTTAAAAAGCATTAAGTCAGTAGACTGAACAATACCCTTATTTAAAAAAAAATGATTATTCGTAACAAGTAACGGGCCTACGATATTAAGAGACCCCACTTGTGAGTGATTTTAAAGTGAAAATTATATAAAATCCAAAGAATGTCTTCTGTAGCGTGTAAACAAAGACTTAAAATTGAATCACAAAGTCTGGCACTCTGTTGAATGAGACACGGCACAGAGAAAGGATATTATTTGTGTGTAAGAAGGGGCTTGATCGTGAAACTGACAAGATGAATGATTCTTGAACGAATTTTGAATAAAAAAATGAATGGGTGCGTTGAGTGAGTTTTGGGCTAATTTAAAGGGAGGTAATCCAATATCGATAATTTTGTTCAGGATGGACTTGAAATTTATATTTACCTCGATCAAAACCATTTAAATTCACTCGCTCGGCGCTCCAATCATTTATTCCTAACCATTCTTAAAATGCTCCAAACTCACTGAAAAGATAATATCAACAACGTCATTCAAAATAGATAGGGCAAAAACACGATGTTTTTACATTTGTAACTATTCTTATAAGAATCGATATAGTAGGGACATGTTCTATAAATTTCAACAGATGGCACATTGAGATTGAAATTTCCTTAAGATTTGACTGGTAAATCTAAAATTATCTACATTCAAAGCCCGCCTGAGGCCTCTTCATTCACTTTGACATCAATTTGTCTCAAATTGTATTTACATATCAAGATTATGTGACAGTTTTCTTTTACGAGAAGACATAAAATGGAATCCTTTTCTACTAGCTGACACTTTAATAGGATTCAGAGAATCTTAGGTTAACCCGAATAAGAGCAGTCAGGAAATCTTGTGGAGTATATAATGTTATGAAAGCGGCGCGGCATCTTGTACTTGTTTAGATTGTAACTAACCGATTGCATTAACAGACGTGATCCATTCATAGAAAAGGATCCTCAACGCTATATCGGTCGACTCATTAACCATAAATCTCCAGGCAGGTTTACTCATCTGCATATCCACTGCAGCTTACCTCCCTTTAAACCGTTACATTACTCTCCCCTTCGAGAAGACTCGTATCGAGTCTTGACCTGAGAAATCCGTGGGTAAGGCAACTCCGGTCTAGCATTTGTCATTATCCTACCGCTGCCACCAATTGTAACAAGGCTAGCCCATTCAGAAAAAGGATCCTCAACCCTAAATGGGTAGTCTATGTCTTTATATGTAATCATTCATCATATATGCCCCGTCGGGTATCTCTTATTTGCATATCCATTGTAACTTATCTCGCTTTAAACCGTTTCTAGAGTTTCTAAGGAAATTATGATAGATGCCATATCAATCGGACTTTTCCGTAAACTTGAAAGTACCTGGCTCGGACGTAATTGTAGCACTTTTGGGTTATTTTATAGGTACTTCGGCTTCTAGTGGTACTAAAGTCAAAGCGATTAATTTACATATTCCTTTAATCATTTCCGATCTTCTGTGTAGATTTTTTTCGGCATGTTATAATTTGAAAAGAAAACACTGCGTTTTGATTTCAAATTATAAAATGCCTAATTTTAATATTTCCTTGATGGTGTTTTTCTTAACGCCATCTTCAATAATTTTTAACATTCGTGCGATATGATGCGCTCTAATGACTGTGCCCTTATTATTCCCGAGGTTTACTCCGTAGAATCGCCGAGTGTGCCTGTGTGTGACATTTCCAACGGTATTTTGTGCGCGAGACGGGTTGACACACGGTGCATTAGAGAATATTCTGCAATTGTAACGATAGGTCCATAGCTGTATTTCCCACATTGCAACGACTTCTTAGCCTGTGCGAATAATGTATGTGAAGTTTCCTGTGTGTATACGGTGAGGCTCGAACCGCGGAACTTAATATCATGAGTAAAAACATATGTCATTCGGAAATCGATGCAGCCTACTTATGTAAAACACCGTTCTTAGGCCATTTTGATCAAACCTATAGTTGTTATACTTACCAGTTTGCTATTTACATGTGTATTACTGGCACAATGCTGAGAGCATGGGTTCATTGTCTAAGGACATTCCCCAATGACTTGCTGCAAGACAGCCTCATAACCACCAGGGCTTTTAGGAGGCGTTGACTAAATCTGAAAGTTAGGACAAAGATTTATGTATAAGAAACAACTTTACAAGTAATGACTGTTTACAGACAAACTAATGGATACACAATAGAGGTCGTACGTAATGTCATTTGTATTGAGTAAGACATTTCTTTCTATCGTGAGACTAGGATTTCTCTAGACGTTTCTAATCAACCAAGATCAGGGGCTAGATTTGTTAAGCTTGTAATAAGGCAAAAATGGTAACGCTTATCTTAAATCAAAGAAAAGTTTTATATTCGTAACCTATCTCGCAAAAATAGACCATCTTGTAAAAGAAATAATTTGGGCAGAGATCAGTGTCAAGTTTTTTCAAAGATCTAACAACATAGGAGGTCAGACCCATCCGCATTTTTGACCTTTTTGTTCTTTATAAAATTGCTCAACTTTCTGGTGCTGCAGCACATCCCACAACACTATCTTTTATATATATGACGTCATCAGCGCCCCATCTTCATTCATAGATACATAAGCCTGTGCGTGACATTTCCAACAATTTGAAATGTGTATGAGTGGAACATATTTATCAGCGTAAACAGCCACATACTTTAAATTTAAACTTAGCTGATGGTCGACAGAAATTTTGAGACATTCGATCACTGATCTCCACTTCACAAATATGCTGTCGTTTCAAGCCGCACTATTTTTTGATCTCCTTTTACAAAACAACCACATTCGGAAGTAAATTGCAGTAAGGTCACTCCAGGTCTATTGCATATTATTCGGAACATCACTCGGACGTTTTTGTAAACTGGAAAGTTAAATGTTTGTGATGTCCTATCAACACACGTGCAATTTTACGCGCTTTCATAAAATTATCATTCCCGTGCATTGTAACAGCCCTCGGCCGTTTCCGTAAATTGCGACAGACCTAAGAGCAATCGGAACATCGCTTGGACTTTTCCGTTAACTGGAAAGTACCTCGGGCGTAGGCATAGTAATTTTGGGTCATTTTTAGGTAATTCGGTTCTGATGTTAATCCGGTTCTTTTAAACGCTTGAAGAAAAAATAATTTGTTAATTCTTTCCGAATATCTTTGTAAATCCTTTGGGCATATTATAATTTGATGACAAAACGCAGTAAAAGACTGTGTTTTGTTCTAAAATTACAATATGTCCACTTTTATTCCTTCGTTGATTCTGTATAGTGCAATATTATCCTCAGCGGGATCGTTGATGTTTGTGACGTCATAAAAGCTAAATGACGCGCTTTCATGGCTGCGCCCGTATTAATCCCGATGTCTTTTTCGAAGAACTGTCGGAGACACTTACTTAAGATTTATATATCTTCAACGGTAGAACTGAGACTTTAAAAATGAATCATTTGTAGAAATTAAGATTTTTCAGTTGCCATTTAAGAATTTAAAGATATTTGAGTAAGGCAACGAAATTTTCGCGACATTGACTATAACAATTAGCTTTGGCGACGTCGATTGTTTTCAATCAAGAGCTTTAGGGCCTATTCCATTTTAACTGGCCTCATAGAATTTTTCCCAGGTTTTCCCTTAAATTTTAGAACAGTCCATCTATGTACATCCGAGGTAGATCGTTAGATTGGCCGAGTAATTTTCCGAATCTATTCCCGAAATCTATTCCGTAGAATCGCCAAATTGATCGCATTTGAGAGTGTGAAAAACATCCCAGCATCTTCAAATGTGAGAAATCCAGTCTCCTGCTAGCCTGCAGAACTAAAAAGCGTGCGCTAATGTATTTGGTAATTTAAAGAAGACAGATATATAACGTGCCTCTTCAAAAAGTGAAATATTTATAACGGAAAAAATATTCTTTTAAGTTTTGATTGTCTACTTTTCTTACTACGATTACGACAAAAAGGTCCTTTACCATCTAAATATTTTTACTTTTTTATCTTTTTTAGGACTACAGCGAACAACATTGTGAAATTGACAAAGTGAATTATTTTAGAATGATTTCCGAATGAAATTGAATGAGTGGAATGAGTGAGTTTTGAGTGAAATTTAAGGGAGGTAATCCAATATTGCTAATTTTGTTCAAAATGAACAAAATTAGCGATATTAATTACCTCCCTTTAATAAAATATTCATACAGGTTCTGTAAATAGTTTCCTACCTCTTTAAGGACCGATCAGACGCCTAAAATTTCAATTATATCAGTGAAATCGAGATTTTACTGTACCTTTATTTATTTTGAATGTAGTTGTTGATCTTATCTTTTATTTGATCTTGGAGCGTTTATGAATGATTTGAGTGAGTGTTTGTAATGAATGAATGGAGCGCTGAGTGAGCGATTTAGAATGGTTTTGATTGAGATGAATATCAAATTCACGATGTAACTAACTGTATTTATTTTGAAAATAATGGGGGCATATCGTAGCTGAGACGGACCTTTTTTGTCGAAGGGCATGTCAGCAGTTCTCTAATTCCAGAATCGTACAATTACTTCCTTTCACGAAACAGATATATATAATTCGTATATATTGCTGCGTTAATCACTTCTATAGAAGCATGCCTAACGAATACTGCTTATAACGAAAGTTAATTGTAGCAGAAACTCTACTTGTTCAAGTTAGGGAGAATTATCTTCAACAGAAAGTTGTTATACGAATAAAATTCGGAGAATCGTAGCTGATAACAGCTAATAAAACTTGCATATTGCCTGTGAAAGACAGCATAAGAAATCTGGTTTAGTACCTTGAACTGAAACAGACATCTAATATATTATCTTTAACAGACAACCGTCAAGAATGGTTCATCTTTTATGTTTTCTTTTCATTTAGATACAATATGAATGAAAGAATATTAGTTAAACATGCGTATATAAATAGCTTTCCGGGAACTTATTTGTCCAACGATGAAAACAACGTGTTTGATATGTAAAATATTAAGTCTAAGCATTCGTTTCAGTTAAAAAGAATGTCTTTGACATTTAACATATTCCTTAACCTTGAACTTTTCCCCAGCTATGTACATAGATGTACAATCTCAGCCAATGTCAAGGTCATGTCTTAAATTTCTAGTTCTTTGAATGTTAACCCATAATTCATGTATACCTCATTTTTAAGATCATTAAACTGTTTTCGACTGACTACATATAAATGAAAACATTAAGGATGATAATGTTTTTTTAATCATTTGCAATGTTTATTGTATGATTGCGTTAGCATAATGTTAAGAAAAACAGGGAGAACACATTCGAAAGTTACATCTTTCTAACTAGGTTGTTCACAATTATTCGATTAGGTTTTCTTCCAGACTATTTCCTCGCCTTTTTAATCCTATTAGCACCTATGTCAAAGTAATGGAAGACCTAGGGAGGACAGTAATTGTCTTTCCCTTTCCTTTTATGATAGCATTGTAAAAAATAGATGATATTAATTGGGTGGACAAGAAATACCAAATTTATTTATTTTCCCACTTATAAACAGAAAAAAACACGAATCTTTGCTGAGTTTTTATGATTTAGATGACGAGTTAAATAAGTTTGGTATTTTAAGGATACTTACTTGATACCCTAGTTAGAAATTACAGTTTTTTGTGTTCAATCGACAAAAATCTTCGAATCTTTGATTAAAATTTACCATACAACAAATAACACCATGTGGAAAATGACATCGTCTTATGCCTAATGACAGCACTTTCGCGACGACAGAATAAAAAGCGTTGTGAGCTCATTTGCAGAGTAATTCCACTAGCGTTAAAACACACGTGTAATATCAAAAAAAAAAAATATTCCATGGGGCGACGTAGGTCATATTATATGTACGTGCGTCGTGTCGTTTTGTGTGTTAACTCGTCTGTGTTCTATAGAACCCAGGAAGAGTTGCTAGAGCCTTGTGTGTTTTTGTCTGTTTTGTGTGAAAACATTAAAATGCTTGTCATCTATAGTATTATAATAGGCATTCAAATGAAACTTAAAGTATATGCTCACTTCAATGGAGTCACTCAAAATATCAAGTTGGATAACTATATGCAGTTCACCTTTTAGGACATAGATTTTCGTCCATAGGCAAGCATGCAATAGCCGAGAGATGGCATCCGTATGTCAAACTGTGTTTGATAGTGAAAAAACCGATTTCAAAAGGCGACATTATCAACGAAAAGATCCCGAGTCATGTTTCTTGATAACATTTTTGCTATTTTGGCAATCTTAAGAAAATATCTTTAATTGTAATAGAGATATGAAATCAGTGAAAGTTCGCCACGCTTTCTGCAACAACGACAACTGCTACCACATGACGCCTATGACAAAAGAAAGGCCCAAAATATCTCGACTTTTCAAATACTTTAATCGTGCAGTTTTAGACAGAAGCTGAATAATTGGATCGGTTGGGTAATCCTCAAATTACATGACAAGGCTGTAGACTGTAAATTTGTTTGTCTAGATAGTGACAAAGATTGATGGGAGAATCGCGTCAAGAACGTCTTCCTAGTGTTTTATTTAGAGTATTTTCCAGCTATCACTTGATTTTGCTTCCACTCAGCTTACTTCTTTATAAAAAGCTGCAATTATTTAAGTTCTTCAGTTACACATAAATAAGCCTTGCTATACAAAACTATTATTAGTGTCATTTGCTATAAAAGCATGAAAAGAGATAAGTCGTTCGAAAGCTAAAATATCCCTACGCATTCGACGTATGCGATCAAAGTTCGTGGTTCAAACTAAACTTGCTAAGTAACCTAACATTTTGAAGTAAGGCTTACGACATATTTACCGGGTTAATTTACAAGATATACCGTCACTTCAACTATATGAAGCCTTATGACGTGTCGGAATTTTCTTGTCCAAGACGGTTTGTCTTCTATCTTGCTACGAAAACCGTCTAACGAGTAAAAGAAATGATTTGGAGTGCTTTATTTAAACATAAACATGTATTGTAGAACTTGTTTTACACGGAAATGGGTGGGGATTCTTTTCAAAGACAAAGATTAGCTTTATTCGGGCTTAAATTGGAAACAGACCGGTTTTAACAGAAAGATTTTTGTTGGATTTAAATCTTAATTAGTTTGAGACATTGGCTAATTTCGTTTCGATCATCATCTCGCTATGTACCCTAAACTCGAATGTACCCTAAACAGGAGTCATAAAGCATTTTAAATAAGTCAACAATGCGAATTATAACTTAATTAATTGCATGAACATTGCCTAGAAAATGTCTTCATTGGAACAGGTTTGGTGAAATGTTACCTTTTCAACAAATGGCCAATTTCTTTTCAATTTTTTCTTTCAACGGAAAGAACTCTATAACAATTACCAATAAAATACTTGAAGTTATTTCCCTTTGTAGTTTTTTAATCGTTTATCAGATAAATTTAGTCTGCAAGAAGTTACACTTTAATGGAGGATGTAGGTATACCATGTTATTGTTTGTGATAAATCACAAACATTAACCACCTTTAACTAAAATTAAAGACGAAAAGACGGAAAATTTATGTTAAAAAATATACCAGTGTGGAATGTTGACATGGTAAAGACTAAGATTTTGACTTTGTAAAATGCAAACTTCGAGTCTTGGATCTGCGAACTTTTTTTTCTTTCTTTCTTTCTTTCTTTTTGACTTTTTTCTGTCCGATTTCTTAGTATTAATACAGTTTGTATAATATTCGGGTCAGTTCATGCATTCAAGTGTTTATATTTATCGCTTTAATTACATTTTCTGAATGTAGAATATGCATTTAATTTTGCTATACATTAGACTATCAAATGAAGCAAAGCTGAGGAAATTCTGAATAAATAGTATCCGATAACACGATATATCGGTTATAACAAAAATAGTACACAATCCGAATTGATATCGGTTATAGGGGTAATCAGATAAAACAATGTCATCGTTTATCTCCCATTGACAATTTTCTTTAAGGTAGAATGACTCACCAGTTTCGAAAGCTTTTATCATATATCGTAGCAAAAGTTGCATCCACCCATCGCTTCCTGCCGTAACCCGTTTCCTTTGACCAGAGGAACAACAGTATTTCCTCCGAACTACTCGCTGACCATTCCATTCAAGGTTCAAGGTTCTACAGTTGGTAAGATCTTGAAATTGACTATCAACCTAAGTAACTTAACGCCCATTCATTTATTTAAGCAATCACTCATACCATTCAAAAACGATCGAAAATCATTAAGATGATTAGATAAAAAAAATAATCTGAAATTAAAATTGTAAGAAAAAAATGTACGATTTCACAGACTGAGTTAAACTAAGTAAGCGTCTGATTGGTTTGTTGAGACATTGGGAGCCGTTACAGAATTTTTATACATATTTTATAAAAAAGGGGGGGGGGGGTGATGAATATCGCTAGTTTAGTTCAAGATTAACGAATTAGCGATATTGTATTAACACCCCCCCCATTAATTTCATTCAATCTCACTCTTCTCGCTCATTCAGTTTCATTCCGAAATCATTCTAAATTCATTCACCCTGTCAAAATGCCTTGTTATTCACTATAATAACATCCGTCCTTCGTAGGGAGTCACGCGACGCGTATCACAATGGCTTTTTTGTTTGTTTGTTTGTTTTTCGTATACTCTTTAGATGATTAGTCTTTTAAACATCTATTTATGCTTAGGGTGCATTTTTAAAGGGATTTGTTCTGAACGATCCAATTCGCTCTTTTGGGTGTGTTATTTTTAAATATGAAACAGGATTTAACTATCCGTATTACTGCGGTTATTCAATTACGTATCTACAACACAAGAATTTACCAAAAGTTTATCCTTATAGTAAAACACGTAATTATGATTATTCCAAGAGCTTCTGGACAACCCCTCACACAAGACTGATGTAGAGGTCTCCATTTTATAACCTCGCTACAAGCGCATCGCGATTTGGAAACAAGAGGACCATGATGGTCCTATATCGCTCACTGAGTAAGTCACTCATAACTTGTCAACCATGTTATGAATACCAGAATTTGTTTGATGTACGTTTAGGGTAGTTTGATTTCGTCCTACTGCAATTTGATTTTTATAATTTTCGTAACTTTTCTCTTATCATGGCAAATTCTTCTAACAACTTTAGTAGTCACCTACACTTTAAGAAAATCCTTGCCAAGTAAAAAAAATGATTGGCCTTATGGTTAAGGAGGAAAAGAATTTTATTTAAGATTTTTGGCAATTTATGACATTTTTCAGCCTTCCCGTTACCATGGAATCAAGACTTTCAACGACTTTTGAAGGGCTTTACTTAAGGATCATCACTGCCAAGTTGGAGCTTGATTGGCCAAGAGGTTTAGGAGGAGAAGATTTTTTTCTAAGATTTTCAACCATTTTCGGCCATTCTCCAGACATTCCGTTACCATGGCAACCAGAGTTTTTGACGAAATTATATTCTTTTAACAACTTTTGAAGAGATTCACCGATTTTTTCATCCCTGCAAAGTTTCAGCTTGATTTGCCGAATGGTAAGGGATGAAGAATTTTTTGTAACTTTATCAGACATTTTCAGGCATTTTTTCAGACATTCTGTTACTATGGCAGACAAGAGTTTTTGGTGAAATTGGTGAAATTCAGTTCTTTTGACAAGTTTTGAAGAGCTTCATCCAAGGATCATCCCTGCAAAGTTTCGGCTTGATTTGCCTTGTGGTTTAGAGGGAGAAGAATTCTAATTTCTAAAAGTTTCGGCCATTTTGGGCCTTTATGTAACCATGGCAACCAGAGTTTTTTGATGAAATTAAATTCTTTAACCAACATTTAAAATGCTTCACCCAAGGAACATCCCTGCCAAGTTTCAGCTTGATTGGCCCGTTAGTTAAGGAGGAAAAGATGTTTAAAGAAATTGTTGACGGACGGGCAGACAGGCGGACGGACGGGTGACGGGCGGACGGACGGTGAGTAATCACAATAGCTCACCTTGGGCGATTTCAACGACATAATTTAAATAGTAAGCATCTGATAGTCTCGTGAAGAAATAGGAAGCTACTTATAGAAACTATATGCATATGTATTAAAAGGGAGGTTATAAATATCGTTAATTTTGTCCGTCCTGATATTGGATTACCGCCCTTTAAATTCATCATAAACTCACTCATAGCACTCATTCAATTTCATTCCAAAAGCATTCTAAAGTTAATCACCTTGTCAGTATCACTATGTTTCAAGCTATACTTCCTTCTAAGTTGAGCTAATCATAATCACAATATAGCGACAGATAATTTGATTCTAATACGACGCTTCATTCTCCCAAAACTGCCCATTTATCATTCAATTTGTATGGTGTTTTAACCACTTTATATCGACTCAAAAATAATCAAATGTCTGTCGTACCTAATGAATTGATCGGTTCCGCATGGATTCAAGAATTACTTTCTTCCTAGAAACAAGGCGGTTTTCAAAAACAAATTTTGTTTATTTTGTTTAAATGGGGTTTTACGTCGCTTTAAACATTGTTTCAGTTATACCGAGGCGGATAGAGCACGTTACAATGTATTCCTGGTATTTTTCACACCAGTACTACCATTACATCGTTTCCTAGCCCCAAGCTGCTATCCCACATAGTACTACGATTATCAGCCCTTTGGTAGGAGACAAATAGTTTGAAAGGATGGGTGTCGCCATCAGGAATGAAAGTCCGACGTGCTACCGCTATACATGGAATCTAGTTCTTTATTGAAATTGAATTGATGAAAAACATGTGATGTTGACATTGCAATGAAAGCCCCCTTTTCTGTTATGGTGCTGCACAAGAATGCTCCAGTACACAAGATGAAGATAAACCTTTGAAGTATCAACCAAGTCTATCTTTACACGGAGAGACTTGTTTTTCTTCAAATATTACAATGAGGCAGCTTTTTCCACTACATTTCATAGCACTAAATCGGGACAATGTGAACATGGGCCATTTTCCATGACTGGCTGAATTTCACCAAACCTCGACAATATACAAAAGGTAAGGTAAAAAGGATCATTGGGTGAAATGTTCATCAAAATCAGTCCAAATATTAGAAATTTGACATGAAGGCTCCTTTTTCAATGACGCGGCTGAATTTAACAAAAAAAAAACAATATGCGCAAGGTCAAGGGACAAGGGACATTTTGTGAAAGTTTCATCTATATCGGTCCATAAATGAAGGAGAAGTAAGGTTCACAAGAACTTTTACAAGATCTCCACTTTTTCCATGACGCGGCTAAAATTCGCCAAAATCTGACAATATGCGCAAGTTATCCTGGCTACAAGAATGTCCCTTTTTCAATGACCTGGCTAAACATAACTTAACCGCGACAATATGCGCAATATCAGGTGACTAGGAACATTTTGTAAAAGTTTCATACAAATCCTTTCATAAATGAGGAAAGAGTTGCGTTCGCAAGATTGTAACATACGTACGTACGTACTCTCTGACATCGGGACGGACGGACGGTTAGACGAAGAAAATGATACCAATGTGCGTACACCTTTAGCGGCGTATAAAAATGTTTTAAATTTAATGATATGGATTTTTCTATTTTATTTATTTATTTACTTTTTTTTGTAATTTCTAACAGGAAGTGAGAGAAGTAGGCACAAACGGGCACAAAAAAGAAAATGCAGTATAAATTGCACGCGATAATGTTAACATTTAGACGGTTGTATCGATATTTTCTATAGGTAGTGCAGGTCACTTATCGAATATGTTAACTTCCTGAAAAGAACCTGATATAATTTTTTTAAAATACCGTGACGTATGTAAATGACTGCGTTTGCTCAATGGATACGCATGCAATGCTATATCGACTGATTGTTACCAAAACGCTCCCGGTTCGTATCCTGTCATCGCCAGATATATTTATTGTTGGGGTATTTTTATGCCCCCGTATCGAGAGATCGGGGGCATATTGTTTTACTCGTGTCCGTCTGTCTGTCTGTCTGTCTGTCTGTCCGTCTGTCCGTCCGTCTGTCCGTCTGTCCGTCCGTCTGTCCGAAAACGTACCCCGAAAACTTAACCTTGCCAATATCTTCAAGCCTATTCAAGATACAAAGCTAATATTTGGCATGATGATAGATCTCAATGATCCGCATCCGCTGGTACCAAAGTCAAGGTCATGTGACAAGGTCAAGGTCATCTGTCAAGGTCAAACTTTGAAAAAAATGCCGTTCCGGGGGCATTCGTGTTTCACAAACACATCTTGTTTTGTGTGTTTTTTTTTTTTTTTCGAGAAAATTCATCAAATACACGCATATAAATTTATTTTCTATGTTTTTTTAGATATGTGCCATAGGATTAAATATACAGGATTTTACCGTTCGGAGAAAGCTTTATCGATTCTATCCGACAAAATATCGAATCATGAAACAATCGACTTTGGTCTACAATTGTTTTGGCTATTGCATTCCATTTATCAGCGTGAAATCTTTTAAATCTTGAATTTTCGAATAGTCAAATCGCAGTTTCAGCCTATATCTAAGCTGGCCTTTATATTCATCCCCGCGGTGAAGTAAATATAGTATACATCTTTTCAATCCAAAGAATACAAATAGCCTTTGAAGCATTTTCAAAATTAGCACAACATTTAACATATTTTTTTTTTAAAAAAAATAAACCATTAAATGTATAAATTGAAAAAGATTCTGTCGTCCTTATCCACTCGACTACGCCACTCCGATAAACTACTGCATGTTTTTTCAGTATAATAAAGATAGCCAATTGACATGAACACTGTTTTCAATAACATGGATTGATATACAATATAGCGGTTATCGCGTGAGATTAATAAGTGTATGTACTTACTATCACCACGGACCCTCATTGAGAGTCCCTGCTATCACTAAAGTTTAAGATAGAAATTCTCATCACATTGTTAGAATGTATGAACCCTAAATAAAATCTTCTCTGATTAATAAACAAGAGGACCATGATGATCCTTAATCGCTCACCTTCGTTTCTTTGTCATAATTGATAATTATCAAATTTCCAGTAAAAGTCATAATTAATGATTTGTTAAAGTGTAAAGCTAGAAAATTGTGATTGAGGCCCCTTTTCCCATGATATGGTATGGATCCACTCCATTTTCAATAGGCTTCATCCTTGTGACCTGACAAATATTTTGACAAATATTTGTGGCCTCAAGAGTGTATTCAAGATAAATTTCCCGTGAAAGGGCAGGGATCATTCCTATTTTAAAAAAGGGTCATTCTTGTGACCTAACAAATATTCTGGCCAAAATTCATGATAATTGGACCATATTTGTGGTCTCGATAGAGTCAACAAGAAAATTGTCTTTTAGGCCCTTTTTCATGTGATATGGCATAGATGCTTCCCATTTTCAAAATAGTTCATCCCTGTAACCTGACAAATATTCTGACCTAGTTTCATGGTAATTGGACCATGTTTGTGGCCTCTAGAGTGTAAACAAGAAAATTGTCTTTTAGGCCCTTTTTTCCGTGATATGGCATGGATCATTCCCATTCTCAATAAGATTCATCCTTGTAACCTGGAGAACCTTCTGACAAAGTTTCATGATGATTGGTTCATATTTGTGGCCTTTAGGGTGTAAACAAGAAAATTAACTTTTAGGCCCCTTTTCCGGTTATATGGCATGGATCCTTCCCATTCTCCATTAGCTTCATCCTTGTAACCTTGAGAACATTCTGCCAAAGTTTCATGATGATTGGGCCTTTTTTGGCCTCTATAGAGTTAACAAAAAAAATTGTCTTTAAGTCCCCTTTTTCCGTGATATGGCATGGATCCTTCCCATTTTCAATAGGGTTCATCCTATTAACCTGACAAACATTCTGACAAAGTTTCATGAAGATTGCACCACATTTGTGGCCTCTAGAATGTCAGCATGAAAATTGTCTTTTAGGCCTTTTTCCCGTGATATGGCACGGATCCTTCCCATATTCAATAGAGTCTATCCTTGTAATCTGGAGACCATTCTGCCAAAGTTTCATGATGATTTCACCATATTTGTGGACCTAAGAGTGTAAAAAAGAAAATTGTCTTTTAGGCCCCTTTTCCCGTGATATGGCACGGATCCTTCCCATTTTCTATGGGGTTCATCCTTGTGACCTGGGGAACATTCTGACAAAGTTTCATGGTGATTGGTTCATATTTGTGGCCTCTAGAGTGTAAACACTTACATTGTTGACTTCTGACGACGGACGACGCACGACGGACGACGGACATCCAAAGATCACAAAAGCTCACCTTGAGCACGGTGTGCTCAGGTGAGCTAAAAAGGCACCTCTGATTAATGTTGAAGATGTTTTAATCTGAAAAATTTGAACTGATGAACAGATTAGAAACCCGTGGATGAGCATGTTGTCATGAGTCCGAGAGAACAACAAAACCCACATATACAATTAACTTCAACTTCGTGAAATTGACAAGGTGAATGATTTTGGAATGGTTTTCGAATTTAATTGAATGACTGTGATTAGTGAGTTTAGGGTAAAATCAAAGAAAGTGGATCCAATATAGCGTGAACAAAATCAGCGATGTTTATAACCTCCCTTTAATAGAAAAAATATGCATTTAGTTCTAAAAAAAGCTTTCTATGTCTTCATAAAACTAGCGAGTGAGTGTTTAGAATGGATGAATTGAGCGCTGTATGAACGACTTTGAATGGTTTTGATAGGAATGAAAATCGATTTCACGATGTTCTTAACTGTATGTTCAAAGCATTGCGAATGAATCTGTCAGCCTTGAGCACTCTCCCTCGTGTTCAGTTAGTTACATCGTGAAATTGACAGGGTGAATTATTTGGAATGGCTGAAGAATAAAATTGACTGAGTGTGTGGAGCGAGTGTTGAGTTAAATTAATGGGAGGTAATCCAATTTCTCAAATTTTGTTCAGGATGAACAAAATTAGCGGTATTGATTACCTACTTTTAATGAAATACGTATACAAGTTCTATAGATAGCTTCCTGTTTCTTCAAGAACCTATTAGACGCTTACAATTTGAATTATGTCAGTGAAATCGAGTTTTCTCTCTATCCAAATTTATTTTGAATGACGTTGTTGATTCTATTTTTTCAATGGGTCTAAGCGATTTTGAATGGTTTGAGTGAGTGTTTGGAATGAATGAATGGAGCGCTAAGTGTTAGAATGTTTTTCATTCAGGCGAATATCAAATTAACGATGTAACTAACTGTACCTAGTTCCTTTCCAAGAATGGAAAGGAGTTACAGTTTGTTATTATTTGTAGGTATATAGGTGTATTTTCAAAACTGAGCTCTGACCTAAGCGTTTAGTCCATTACCACGGGTATATCGGGTATATTTAAAAAGCATATGATACATTTGTGAGATAATTTGTATCTTTTTTAGGTATTTTTTAAACCTATTTTATCTATTTTGAAAGAATAGCACGTGAATTTAACCGTTAAAAGTAAATTTCACAGCTCACCGCGCAAAATCTACCTATACCTTGGTTTATTTGGCCAGAATTTGACATCTGTGGAAAAACTGCTTAAATAAAAATTACAGACACATTTTATCAATTAACAAAATAAATATTAAGTTCAATACTGTTTGTTATTCATTCCTATGAAAGCACGTGCAAAGCCGAGTAGAAACAATTTTTATTCACCTTAAAGGAAGGAGTCAGATTCGGGTCAATAAAACCGAGCTATATTTGTCGTTTGGTGAACCTTCTCGACCTAAACCAACTGCCTGGACGCTTTTAAACTCTAAAGCGCATATTTTGCAAACTGAGTTGAATCAATCGTTGGATGTCGTATTTGTCGCAAATATAATCTTCCTTTCGTCTTTTTTATTGAATGTGGTCGCCGCAGTGGTTTCTCAAGCTGAGACGTTTTGCTTGGAAAAATCTATTGATTCATTGCCTTATGTTAGTTTGAGAACTTTGTGTCATTGCGCTTAAAGTTGAATTGACACAAAGTTCTTCAACCAACATCTTTGAGGAAAATGCCTTCTCTATGAAGGCAAGTTAGGTCTTATCCATCCTCTATTGGTATATGGCTTAGTTTTGACAATGACAATGGCAATAACATATACTTTATTAACGTACAAAAGCCATCGGCAAAAAATACAAAGGATAAAATAACAATTAACAAATTATGCATGACTTTAAGACTTATCTTTAATTTCCTTTAAGAATCATAAGAACGTATAAAGCAAGTTTTGTTAATTGTTCAAATTGTTCTGTTTTCATAATTCTCTAAATTTAAAGCAGTACAAGTCAAAATGGCTCCAGAGGTTTTTTTTATACGGCTTTTGAGAAAGATGCATTTTGTGACCTTTATGGTACTACAATTACGAGATGCTGAACGAGACGGGTAGTTCAGGTCTTTTCTCTCTGAATACAACATCTACTTTTGTCCAAATGATTGTAGTATTGAAAGATTTTGATTGTAGAACTCTTTACCTTTATCTGCAAAACAATTTTATGTTGGGGAAAACATTTTTTTTTTCATTATTTAAAAATTTAATAAAAAGGTGAAAAAACAATACAAGCTCTGTTACGTTTTTAATTTATGTTTTGTGTATAAATTTACACACAAAAAACGTACTTAAATGTTTGTACATTGACTTTTTTCATTGGACCAGAAACATGTATATGATTCATGATAGTCTAACCTAGGTTAAAGTTTTCTGTGGTGTTCTCAAACTTCCGAAAATTAGGTTTCTCTTCAAAATTATTGGCTTATTTTAAAGGCGTCATAATTCAATGCATCTAGTCCGTCTTCTTTGAGTTATCAGATTCTTTTATACCAAAATCATTTAAAAGATTGTTATGTTTCAGAGATTAGACAGACACTCAGGAGCCGTGTTTGCCTCCTAACGTATATTCAACATGCAAATATTACTGTGTTTACAGTTGTATTCTGAATATTATTGTTACTGTTTCTCCCTAACTTACAATTATTATTGAATAACACGGGCCGAAAATGCATCTTTTGCATAATGGTGTTCTTAAAAAAGCAAATTTATTAAGATCTCATTTCTATTTGGAATATCTACATTATTGTATGCATATGAGGTACAAAATTCACGCTTTATCTCATAATACATAATGAGCTTTTTTTAAATCAAAACCTCTATAATTTTAAATGAAAGTTTGAATCATTTTGAAGTACGCAGGATGAACATTGCATAATCATTTAAAAAGAAAATTCGTTTAAAAAGTTGCGTTTGTTTCTACCTTCAGATCTGTATAATAAACTGTCTGAAATTTAGAAACAGCCCTGCGTTCAGGATGAAAACGTTAGTGAAGCGTTTTCGAAATGATACCTCGCTTTGCACGTATGTGCACGTGCAAAGCGGGATATCATCTCAAAGCGATCGCAAAACGTTTTTAAATCCTAAACTAAGGGCAGATTCCATACAGGTTCCATCATCCTAAGTTATCAGGAATGCTTCACGTCAACAAGTACATTCTGTTTAATCTGAAAGTCAGGGAAGTTATGTGATTCTCGTCAAGGTTACCTCGTAACTCATAATCTAATTGCCAATGTCTGTAAGAAGCTAGACAGTTTCATATATATGTTATTATTACTTTTTATATGGACCGCAAAAATGCGGGATGCTTCGATGTGGATTATTGCTCATAAATCGGGATTTATTTTGATCGGTCGAGTGACAAGATATTTTCTGACAATATCTTTGGGTTGGTTTCAATTAAAGAACAAAATAAATGTTGCCCCATGCCTTTGTTACTAGTCCCCCACCGGTTACCGGGTGGGGGACTATAGGTTTACTCGATTATGTCTGTCCGTACGTCTGTCCGTCCGTCTGTCCGTCCGTCCGTCCGTCTGTCCGTCACACTTTTGTCCGGGCTATTTCTTCTAAACCATATGTGCTAGCAACTTCAAACTTGGTACACTTATAGATCTCATTAAGGAAAAGTGTAATGTTTAAGAACCGTTACTCTGCCACGCCCACTTTTTGAGTTATTGCCCTTTATTGTTTTTACCCTTACATTCTTGTCCGGAACAAATCTCCTAAACTATGTGTGCTAGCAACTTCAAACTTTGTACACTTATATATGTCATTAAGGAGAAGTGTCATGTTTAGGAACCATAACTCTGCCACACCCACTTTTTGAGTTTTCCCTTACATTCTTGTCCGGAACATATCTCCTAAACTATGTGTGCTAGCAACTTCAAACTTGGTACTCTTATAGATCTCATTGAGAAGAAGTGTCATGTTTAACATCCATAACTCTGCCACACCAACTTTTTGAGTTATTGCCCTTTGTTGTTTTAGCCTTACATTCTTGTCCGGATCATACCTTCTAAACTACAAGTGCTAGCAACTTCAGGCTTGGTACACTTATAGACCTTATTGAGGACAAGTGTCATGTTCAAGAACTGTTATTCTGCCACGCCCACTTTTTGAGTTATTGCCCTTTGTTGTTTTTACCCTTACATTTTTGTCGGGAACATATCTTCTAAACCATAAGTGCTAGAAACATCAAACTTGCTACACTTATAGATATCATTGTGGACAAATGTCATGCACAAGAACTGTCACTACCATGTCCACTTTTTGAGTTATTGCCCTTTGTTGTTTCTATCCTTACATTTTTGTCCAGTACTTATCTCCTAAACCATAAGCCCTAGCAACTTCAAACTTTGTACACTGGTAGATCTCATTGAGAAGAAGTGTAATGCACAAGAACTGTTACTCTGCCACATCCACTTTTTTAGTTATTGTCCGTTGTTATTTTTATCCTTACATTTTTGTCCGGACCATATCTCCTGAGCCATCAGTGCTAGCAACTTCAAACTTGGTACACTTATAGATCTCATTGAGGACAAGTGGCATGTACAAGAATCATTCTTCTCCGCCCACTTTTGGAGTTTTTGCCATTGGATGTTTTTACTCTTATATTTTTGTTTGGGACATTTTGTTCAAAACCTAATGTGCTAGCCTCTTCAAATTTTGTATACAGTTAGAGATTTAGTAAGTAGGAGATATATTATAAGAAAAGATTTTTTGTTATCCGGTGGGGGACTCCTGTATTGCATCGCAATACGACATGCACTTGTTTACCTTGCTTCTTAAAAGATATACGTTCACGTATAACACAATTATTGTAAATAGAAAATTATGTACTTGTATATGTAAAAATAGCACCGGTCAGAATTTGAAATAGATGGTTTACACAGTTTTGCTTATTTTTGCAATTCCCTTCTTTCTATCATTACCCTATACCATCCATGACTGATAGGACACGGTGCGAATAAAATTTATTGTTTTATGTGGTGATGACGTAACCGCGTTTTGCATAAAAAGTGCTACATGTTTTGAAGAATAACTAATGAATCAATATTTATTTCATTTATACCTTAATAGCCATTGTTTCTCCATAATGTACTCGGCAAACTATCATTTGCGTCTGAGCATTGATTATTCCTGTAATAAATTCGGTACTCCATGACGACTCATTTAATATCATCTTATGTCAGCACTTCGATACAGTTAACACATTGTGAAATTGGCAAGGCGGATGATTTCTCAATGAAATAGCACAAATGAAATTAGAGAGAGGTACAGTAATAAGATATTAATAATTTCGTCCAATTGATCGAAAGTAGCGATATGTTATAACTTCCCTTTAAATGAACTAAGCTTGCGTGTTTACAGGGACGATTAGACGCTTTAAAACCCATACCAGCCAATAACATCGTAGAAATATTTTATCTATTTGAAAAAATGGCGATCGTTCGATTAAGAGATATTTTTTAAACGATCATGGATCGCTTTTGAATAGTGGATATTTGGAATGGATTAATAGGGCACTGAGTGAACGATTTGGAATGGCTCTGATCAAGTCGAATGTCAATTTCACGTTGTTACTAATTGTAAATCTTAAATAACATAGGGAACTATAAGATATAGATTACAAGCAAATGACAAAGATGGATGTAGTCAATGAATCTTGAGTATTTTGATACTGTTTTATTTCAAGTGATTCTTCTTAGAACTTTTTTCCATTAAGCAAATCACTTGATACTGTCTTATTGTAATTTAATATAATCATGCAATCGAATTGTTGTCTCTTTAGTTTGTATAAGATGCAAGCGCATATTTTCTTTATTTAAACATCGTACAATTATAGAAGAAATTGAAAGTGTGCAATTGGGATGCAAATGTGAATTTATTGCAAGGTATGGCACAAGAGTTGAAATTAATGATATTCCAGAAAAGTTGTTCATCACCTGTAGGATGCACAAGCATAACATAAAAAATAAAAAATAAAAAGTCCTGTACTAGCCGAAAAATTGTTGAGTGCTTAATTCCCAACAGATTGATGGTCAACAGTCTCGTGGTTTGAAATGCAAAGCTTTGTCACGGTACGTGGTGAAAGTTCGAGATATTTTATTTTAAAATCGCACACCTTCTTTTCGAACTGAATACATTTTATGTATAAATGTATGTAGTGTGTACTGAAGGTTATCTACCAGGTCTCTGTGGGTCAAAACAGTCTCACATTAGGGGACCCAAGTTTCTGATAAATTCATTTTAGCAACTTTTAAAATATTGTCCCAAGCAAACAACCGCGGGCAAAAGATTTAGAAAATGCATTCAAGACTGTATGTACTTTGTAGCAGAATATCTGTATCAAAATTATATCTCTAGGTCATTATCTCGGGTAAGTGACCAAGGGCAAATGAACCTCTTTCAAGCAAAAAAGCAGGAAATCGGAAAAAATCATTTCTTTTTTGTCTAAAAAATCTTATCTTTTAAATATACCCCAAGATTTTTGTACACTTGTTAATTCATCCAAGATTATTCTTACTTGTAGAAGAAATTTTCAGTAATAAAAATTAAGATGAGATTACCGAGAATCAAATTGTATGTTGGGGACTTTATCATATATACATGTACACTCACATTTTGTTAAATGTCGAGAGTGAATGTTGGATGGTCCTAGATTTCTCAAATGAATATATCCGTTTAAAAATAATCTTTGAACTTAACTGTGGTCCTCTTAAATGATATTAGTAGATATTTATAGAGTAAATATTAGTAGAGATTTAGTATATTTGAGATCAGCCAGGCATAGACGGATCATTTGGGAAATGAAAAGGGATTTGATGATAGTCAGACCATCAAGACTGTGCAGAATGACTTGTGTCGATAGTTTACCGTTCCTGCGTAATTTTGTATACATCTGAGCACAAAGCGTTCAAGATTGGCTGTTGTGATCTATTATCGTCTATCATCTATCTGTCCGTCAACAATATTTTTAAACATCTCCGCAACTATCATGTTTAAACTTTCCTGGTTTGTTCTCAAGAAGTAGCGCTTCCCAATTTGTTTGAAGAATTTAATTCCATTAAAAACTCTGGTTGCCATGGTAATAGAAAAGTAAAAAATTGAGAAAGTCTTTAAGAAAAGACTTGTCCTCCTTAATCAATAAGCTTGAGTAGAGTTTTACAAAGGTTAAACAAAAGGGAATTTAATTCATTCAAAAGCTCTGATTGCAATGGTAACAAAATAGCTGAAAATTCAGGAATTCTAAAAACAAAAATCCTTCTTAACCACTTGACTAATTAAGCTGAATTTTCTCAGGGATGTTGCATGGTTGAAGTTTTACCATAGTGTTCTAGGATTTCAATTCTCCTGTCAAACCACAAGACTTAGAGATTTTCTATGTTTTATCTAATAACTATACAAATATCCGTGTGATAACATCCCGTATGATAGTTTCTATGATTTCACATAGTTATTTTAAGAACAATGATATAATGCGGTTATTTTTAGAAACTTGCATTTCAGTTAGAAACATCGACGAAAACAAGACAAAAAGAGGTTATAAGAAAATTATAATACGTACTTAGTGTATTATAAGAAAAATTACTAACTCGTTTCTAAGAACTGATAATTGTCTCGGTCTCTCCCAACCTTGTTAGATATTATGTTAAATTAATTAATTAATTAATTAATTAATTAATTAATTAATTAATTAATTAATTAATTTTATTTCGGCATAGGTAACATACAATGGTTCATGGAATAAAAGTCATATAAAAATACACAATTTGGAAATAAGAAATTATAGATTACTAAAATTTAAAGAACCATGACATGCTTCCTAACACCAAGGATAACGCAAAAAAGAGTAAACCCTTATTTCCATTGCGGTCTTTGCTGTGGGTGGCATGACCTAGAGAGGCAATTATAGTTTAAATCAAAATTAAGTAACCTATACCAATAAATATCACAGTACAGAACATAATTTAACAAAAACAAGGTTAGTTTTTTTTATCACAGATTGCTTGCTGAAAGACAATTTATCACATAAGTATCACAATTATAATTGAAAGACAAACTTTACCATGTTTTAGTAAGCAAAATTTATGTTTATGTACCAATCTCCAACTATCGTCTATGGAATATAAAAACAAAGTTTAGGAAGATTCAACATATTGTAAATTATTATGAAACCTATGCCTAAATGAGAATAAGCAAATTATTTAGACAAACACAATATTAAAAAGATTAAGATGTCATACTGCATAGAAAATGACCTTTGATGGCAACCTTGAATGACTGATACTTGGTGATGTCAGTAAGGCTGGAGGGCAATTCGTTCCACAACTTAGCACCTATAAAACTAAAGGACTTAGATCCAGCCCCTTTGACCTTAGGAAGACTAAAACCACCTTTCTGGCTAAGCCTTGTTTTGTATGAGTGAACATTTACCTGTGGCGTAAGAAAATAGTCCATATAAACAGGGGCAAGGTTATGCTTAACTTTAAAGACATGACACAACATAATCTGTTCAACTCTTTTGTTAACCGGTAGCCAATTAAGGGTTTCAAACTGCTGTTTACCAACATGAGCTCTTGGATCAAGGTTTAGTATGAATCTGACCAACTTGTTCTGAGTCACCTGTAATTTGTGTTTTAAAGACTGGGTTAGACCACTGTACCAGACTGAGCATGCGTAGTCATAATGACATTGGACTAGGGACATAACAAGCAATTTTTTGGTATGCTGAGTAAGGTACTCTTTCTTCCGGTACAAAAACTTTAACCTAGCATTAACTTTCTTAATAACTGACTCAGCCATACATTTAAAAGATAAATGTTGGTCGATGGTTACACCAAGGTATTTGACTGAAGATGTGGATGTAATTTGAGTATCATTACAGGTTATGTTAAGACTAGATTGTGACCTCAGCTTATGTTTTGACCCAAACACTATTGATTCAGTCTTTCCTTAATGAAGGGAGAGCTTGTTGTCAACAAGCCAGTGACTAACAGTTTGAAGATCATCTGACAATGCCTTCTCGACAGTGGCAATATCTTTGCCAGAGACTAAAATGGCCGAATCATCAGCATATAAAAGTAACTTATTGTGTATGTTACATACAAAACACTTAGTATGTATTTTATATATATCACATGAATATCTTTTACAAATATTTTTAGAAAAAATCTCCTGGCACCCATATGGTCTCTGTCCCACTTAATCTATCTTTTATAGATCCGAAATTGGGAAATTTGAAACAAGAGAGTATACGTATTTTTAGATACAAAACTTGCACATTTTTGTGAGATCACTTGGTGGTCAAAAAATTTCCATGTTTGCTCCATTTGTGTTCCACCCCAATTTTACTTATAAAAAGGTAATCTTTGAAAGTTTTATTTTGTCAAACTGTAAGATTTAGAGGTTTAATATTTTTATCGTAGCATCAAGCGAATCTTGCCCTCTCAAGAAAGTAAGGAATAATACCTATGGGATCCTATTCTGGCCCTGCCCGGCACATCACATTTTTTCAGAAAGCTACCTAGGAGTAAGATTAAGGAACATCATGGTCCTCTTGTCTTAATCGTGGATAATAAAATTTACACCCCAATATAATCGTTTTGGTGGACGTTGATGTTTCATGTTAACTACGTCCATACTCATTCATGTTTTGTATTATGTATGTACATGTATTTTGACGATGAACCATAATGTGTTCAAGTCATATTGTTGAATAAAGAATCTGTTCTGTTCTGTAAATCAGTGTTACTACGTGAGAACAATCTAGTCAGATGTTAATAGCTACCAAAAAGGCAATAGCCACTAAAGTTCAAGTTACTCCTTTTCAGAACTTGTTCCCGATAGGCGACTGTGCATTTTGAAAACGGTGTGATCCAAGAATTCTATACAATTTGTAGCATTTCTAAATACCCCTTTTAATTACGAAAACGCTCGGCAATTTTTACCCACGCGTACTGAACCTTCGCGCAAGAAAAATATGGACAATGCGGTGATTGGTTTATTGTGATTTCTCGTGGTCTAAGGGGGACAACAGCTAACTGGCTCTTTGATAGAAGTTACGTTACCTCGTTGACACTTCAACGTGTCTAGGTTATACACATACACGGTTTATACGGTGTTAACCAGTTCAGTGGCTTTACTTGTACCACTTTAAACTTGGACGCATCTGTCATGAAATTGGACAGCATTACGGAATCCTAGCCCTCCCTGTTTGGTTAGGCTGTTACACGTTGTCACTATCAACTATACAATAGCTTTTTTTGCTTCGACGGTAACTTAAACCAAACTAGCCGTGCGGTGAAAGGACAAGAAAAAAATGACATGACATGTTCGCCTCCTTCCACTGCTCATATGTTTTTATTTATTTATTTATTTATTTTACTCGAGGATAACACGATAAAGGGTCGAATGACTCTTATTTCCATCGTGGTCCTAACTCATTCCAGATCTTATCCTACACATAGTGAGAGAGGCAATGGGTTCTAACCACTGCTACCCCCTTTTACAGCTGGGTGGACTGGGGCCCTGTCTGTAAAGTGTCCTGCCCAAATACACTACCCGCCTCCGATGGGGCTCGAACCCGCAACCACCAGGTTACAAGTCGAGCGCGCTAACCACTCGGCCAACGAGCCAGATATAAACGTATATCTTAACATGAAATGAAATGAAATATTTCTGATAAACTTGAAATGAAAAATGCATTAACATTGATACTTGTCAGACTTGTGTCGAAACATTTTGCAATAATGATATTTAAATCACTTTTGTTTTTGTTTTGTCACCATGCCACTCGACACGTCCACCTTCAGTACATTCAGTGCTTTGATTTTAATGGCGACCTCTAACTCAGTCAGTCCCTTTTTCAAATATAGGAACCTATTTCAAAGTTAAGAGAGATTTTTATTTGAGTGACGCGTAAAATTGAAACAATAAAGTTCTTCTAAATGTGATGCATTTAAATGATAAAAGTTATTAAAAAGAAACGTTTGTAATTTGTAAATCAGACTACCTCTATGGGAAAAAAGGATTTCTCGAAAATAAAGGGGAAAAAATCATTGATTGGCGTCGGATTGTCCATCTAAAGGTCCCGTTCTCGATTACCGACAGAGGCGCTTATTCTTTCCGGGTTTTTTTTTTTTTTTTGGGTCTTTCACCAATGGGTTGAAAATCGTATACCTATGTGGTATAGCAGTTGAAGGCTAGGAAAGGACGTGATGGCGGTACTGGTTTGAGAAATACCAGGAATCTATTGTGAGGTATATTCATTAATATATTTTTGTGAAATGAAATGTTGCTTATCATATGACTATTGGCACATTTAAGTTTTGGATGGAAATCACATGACTTGAGAAGGTAACATGTACAAAAAATGGCGGTTGAACTTAAGGATGTTTTTTTTTCAGGTACAAGTTATTTTATGTCAAGTTTTGGTATAAATTATATAGCCCAGCATATGTGCAATATGAATATGGTAATATCCAGCTGCAGCGATATAACTGAAAGATTGTTAAATGCGGCATTAAACCCAATTTAAGCAATCAATTTTTCCCCACCGTTGTAGATAAAATGAAATCATTGTACAATTTGAATCCATTTTATAACGTCTATACATCTTCAGGGCGGGAAACAATTTACACCCTATACGCAATTCGAAGTTGTCTAATATCTAGCTGCAATAATGTACCCCTCTCTCTGATATCCTGCCTCTCACATCAGATTATCATAGGAGGGATACGTTATCGTATCTATCTCATATCAAAAAGGATGAATATATTTAAACTGAATTGCATAAACATATTTTTATTCTCTAAATGATAAAAGGTGCATTTCCCATTCGTGTTATTCAATAATAATTGTACGTTAGGGAAAAACAGTAACAATTATATTTAGGTTACAACTGTAAACATAGCGATATTTGCATGTTGAATATACGTTAGGAGGCAAACTCGGCTCCTGAGTGTCTGTCTAATCTCTGAAACATAACAATCTTTTAAATGCTTTTGATATAAAAGAATCTGATAACTCGAAGTAGACGGACAAGATGCAATGAATTATGACGCCATTAAAATGAGACGATATTTTACCAGGGAAAACGGTAGTTTTCGAATGTAAACATGTGCACATATCTACGAGTTCACTAATCAAACTGTTTTCGACTTTATGTAATGAGACAGTTAGTTTTATCGGGAAATGGACATTTTTGTCGAACAAAACTATTTTAAATTGTTCCCTCAGCAATCCATTCAGTCATTCCTAAAACACATACTCAATAAATAAGAAAGAAACGGTCCAAGATTTTTAAAAAAAAAACAATTTATATCTTTCAACGGTTAATTGATGGAGATTTTTAATGCGTCTGATTGGCCCATGTAAACACACAAATAAAAGAACGTAGATTATTTACTGGAGGTAATATATTATCGCTATATTGGTCCATTAGATGGATAAATTCAAGTTCTAAGAACATGTATCCCAATTGGTGAAAAATAGATAGGTTTAATGACGTCCCCTCATCCGGCTTTGGATTTGCCATCATTAAAAATGTTTTCGTTTGTGTGATCGTTATAAGACTCTGAATCAAAATTCAAACTATGTTTTTGGATAAACTTGCATATAAGATTGACAAAACACGCAGAAATTTGTATAAATTCAGTAATTATATGTATCGCCAATTTAGGGAGCATTTTCCCCATTTTAGAGTAATCAGAGAAACGACAAGCATGTATTCATTACCCCTTGCCTGTCTTTCGGAGAGATAAAAAATAAAAATTGTGAAATGGTAAAGAGAACCCCTACCTCATATCACTTAACCAACATATCAACAAATTTGTTATTTCCAATGTTGAAAAAAATGTTTTAAAATTTGAACATTTTTTCTGTGAATTACATCCCTTTAATTTAACTAATAATACAAAATATGTTTGAAAAAAAAGGTAAGACCCCATTTTTTTCAAATAAAAATATTCATCATCATTTCACCATTTGATATTGAGATAAGATAAACTTTATTAGATGAAATATATTTATTTTATTGTGAAGCATGTATTAATATAAAATACTAAATGGAAATCCTTCTTTCAAGGACCGAATAAAGATGCGATATTTTTCTTTTGCTTCATTTAAATTATATATATATGTATATTTCAGTGGAGTGGGTTGTTGTTTTAAACAAAACATAAATCAATTGTTGTCTGAATATAAATTTGTCCAAAAATAATAATTTCGAATGAAGGGTGTAATTTTCAAAGAAAATCATAGGTAAGAACTAAATGTTTTTGGTACCGATTTTCGAAGGGCTCTGGGAAAACAAGCACAGTGACAGTTATTCTTTTCAAAAATCGAAATAAAACATTTAGATCTATGTAAAAATTCAAGTTTTAAGAAAAGTTTAATAGTGGGAATAAACCGGGCGAGCCTCCTTAAAACAAACCTGTTCGCGATTTTTTCAAGAAAATCAATCAGACAAATTTTCGGGTTGATTAATCAAACAATATGGGTAACAGTGTCTAAAAGTTTTTTTAAGATTCGACCTTGTGACCTTACTTTTAACCCCACTTGACCTTACTCCAAATATATCCTAGTTTTTTCTCATGACAACAAATCTTATGTATTTTCAGGTTGACCGGCTAGAAGATATAGCCTCTACAGTTTCAACGAGTTAAATGTTGACGACGTACGACTGACGAAGGGCGCTTGATAGCATTCTTACTCCAACGCTCACCATGGGCACTTCGTGCTCAAGTTAGTGTCAAAGAATTTCTAGTTAATATAACTCGTTACAGTCAAAAGAGGAACCTCTTTCAATCTGTTTCTTAATACTCGGGAATGCTCAGTAGGTGTAAATGGTGAATAACACGCAGGTCGTGTTCTTAAATATTTGCAAAATGAAAGAAGAAAGAGAGAATTAGTTCACGTATGCCCTAAACCAGCTGAGAGAAAGCATGTAAATCTGCAATTAATTGACTTTCCAATAATTAGATCTTGATTGTTCTAGATAGAAAGTCAGCAAGATACATGAGAGATCTATAATTGCGTTTAAAGATACCAGATTAGATTATCCTCCCCTACTTCTCTCTCGAACTTTACGTATTCTTCTTTTTAGCACCGAAGGCCAGTGAGCTATTGCCATGGCGGGATGTCCGTCGTGCGTCCGTGCGTGCGTACACTTTTCTTTAAACATCTTCTACTCACAAACCAATAGGCGGATTTTTATGAAAGTTGGTAGAAATGATCCTCTTGCGTGACCCTCTTCTTAAATTGTTCAAGAAATAATGAATGACCCCCAAATATGGGCGTGCAGGGCAGGGCATTTTTTTCATGTCAAAATCTCTAAATTTCTTTCCTTAGGCCGATTCTAATGAAACTTTGCAAGAATGTTCCTAGGGAGAGCCTTCAATTAAATTGTCCAAGAAATTATGATTGACCACCAAATATGGGCCTTGCAGGGCGAAAGTCTGGGGTTTTGAAAGCCAGTGGGGCGATACAGGCCATGTAAGGCCTCTTGTTTTCTATTTCCAATCCTTGTCTCTTTTTATCAACATTAATCCATTTGTAAGAAACAATACGTTATTCGAATTTTAGTGAAATACGGGAAAACATACCTCTAAAATTATTGAATTTTTTGCGACGTTTTTTCTTGCGTGACACCAACCTTTACGTGCATTCCTGAAGATTCATTAAATGGTGAAATCAGTAGAATAATATTTGAAACATCTTCAATGAAATCTGCATTACCTGAACAAATTAAATGATATATAAGACATGAATTTATCTTAGCTATTCAGATATCTGTGTGATATTATCCCATATGATACTTTATGATATCACATGGATGATTTTAGAACAATAACATAATGCTGTTATTTTCAGAAACTTGCATTTCTGTTAGAATGATCCACGGTGTATCCATTTTGTTTTCGCTCCCTATATGTTGTGTATACGTTCAATGCGTTATGCATCCGCTCTTTCCGATATTTTTTTACGTCACAATTATACCAAATTACCCTTTCTCAGCCGTCATCCGCTTTTATACGCAAACCGATGAACATCCACTCAACATCCCGGCTACATGCTTTACGCGATATTTTCCGTTCTGTTTTCGAAGATTGTTGTCACTATTATCAGCTTTTATCAAACGTATGAGGACGGATGGAAATTTCACTCTTTCGTCGTGTCCGTTTAAAGTATACGTTGTGTGTCCGTTTGGCAGTGGGGCCGGGCCTTTAGCGGGTGATTTTGTTTGAATTGGAAAAGCCCAGAAAAGGCTCCTCAACAAATGCTGATCTATCCTAGAAGTTACTATGACATTTCTCGACTAGCGCTAATTTTTTGTACAAACTATATATTATTTTATGATATAAGAAAAATATTGGAATGCGAAACAGGTCACATTTGAAATAGATAATTTTCTTCTATAAAAGATTTTCTTTTCTTTTCGGGTCTCGGACCAATCTAACAAGTAAGCTAATGAAGTCGCTGCATAATTTCAGCGATTAAAAAGATATATATTTGTAGAGCGTTTGAAACTATTTTCGTAGATGATGTGAATGTTCTGCTTGGAAAGTGTTATAAATGAAGTTGAGTGAAATCAGTGTCTCGTTCATAATGATTATAATTGTAACAAATTAAACAGCGAAAATTCCAAATTATATGCGAAAACAAAAAGTTGGGCCGTTTCCAAACGGTTAACCCCGAAACAAATTGATGTTTTATATATAAAGACTATTAAAAGTATGTCAAGGACTGTTACAGTTACAAACATCGTGAAATTTACACTCATTCCGATCAAAATCATTCACTCAGCGCTCCATTCATTCATTCTAAACACTCTCTCAAATCGATCAAAAACGCTCCGAAATCATAAGAAAACATTTAAAAATCGTTCAAGACTTTCAGCAATAAATTCAAATCGATCTATTTATTCTAAGATATTATATGCTGGTGTGGAATATTAAGTGTTTGATTGGTCCTCGGAGACGTACAAACAGAAACGCTAATTTTGTTCATCCTGAACATAATTTGAGATATTGAATTACCTCCCATTAAGTTCACTCAAAACTCGCTCAACAAAATCATTCAATTTCATTCCTAAATCATTCCAAAATCATTCACATTGTCAATTTCAAGATGTTATTTACTGTGCATTTACATTGCTGTATTCGAAATGTTCTTTTGACTACAGATGGTCAAAAGGACAGTAACAAACATTTAACTTAGAACTTGTTAGGAGGTAAGCTTTTGTAAACAGTTATCATACAGTTTTTTTTTCTCTTATTCCTAGATATAACTTTTCAAGTGTATATTTGAATAGGAAATACCACGAAAGCAAACAAAGGGATGTGCGAACGCCAAAGGAATTCTTTGGTCTAATCATTTAGTCTAAGGACAGTATTGAAAATGTCAAAGTAATCCAATATGTAATATATCAATTTGGTAGGTGATGTTTTAACCACTTTATGTCTTCTCCACGGTATTCCGATGTTTGTCACAAGTAATGAAAGAAAACAGATTCCATTTTAGTCTCAGACTCTAGTATTCCTGTGAGACAAGGAAGCAATTCGGCTGTAATCAAGGAGTAAGGTATCTCTTGAATCTTTACTGATTACTTTTTTTTCTAAAATGTCTTGCAGGAGTCCTTTTAGGTATACGGCACGGATATAACATCGTGAAATTGACATTCAATTCTATGAAAACCATTCAAAACCACTTATTCAGTGTTCCATTTACTCATTCAGAAAACTCATTCAAACCATTCCAACAAGCTTCATAATTACTTTAACTTGGCGTAATAACTATGTTACAGACGTTTGAAAAATTAATCCTTGCTTTATTCGGAAGCGTATGGTTGGTTAGTTAAGACGTATGGATCTATTTATAGAAGTTGTAGTTATATGTTTACGGGGAGGTAATAAATATCGCTTATTTTGTTAATTTTGAACGAAACTAGCAATATTGTATAGAGATCATGTATTGCCTCCGTTTACATCCCACTCACACAGCTCTTTCACAACTTCGTTTGAATTTCATTCCATAATCAATCAATTTTTCAATTTCACAATCTTCTTTACTGTACTACAGATATTTTATCAGGTATTTCAGATTTTTTTTATTCAAAGTTAAACTACTTATCCTCAACAGAACCGTATTTCAACTATTTCTTATTGCATATAAAGGTTATATGAAGGTATATTTTCGAACGACAGTTTGGATGGAATCTTAGATACAGATCGTTTACAGTAAAGACTTTCATCTATTATTCGTCCGAAGTAAAATACCACGATTTCCTTATCGTTCCAATATTTTTAGATGTGCTTGGTCAAGGTACTTTCAAAATCTGTCCCAGGTTTACTAGACATGTACGTAACTGCCCTGCTTTCAGGATCTCAAAACGATGAAAACAGTAGCCAATTATCGAGCACTAGCGTGCAAAGCGAAGGTATAATTGGCAAATTGTTTGCACCGTTTTGTCATCCTCAACGCATGACTGGACTATTGCCTACTTGCCATAAATGACAACGATCTTTTCTAGTACTAAAGCTGTCGAATAAACCATGATCTGAAGAATAATGAGAATGTGGCCGATCGGGACCAATTCAACATCAACATCAATCAATTTGATGATTTCTTCCTCCTGTCGCAGCTGCAGCAAGATGCCACTACGACAAGCACTTTTCTAGTATGATTCTACAACGCTAACGGAGACAAATGCCGACAAGCGTTCATTCATACTACTGAAGCGCTGCAGGTTATTAGTAATTTCATCATTGTCACAATGTTTTCACCCCAAAACAAAACTTTTACTTTAATTTCGTAAACTAAAATCCGTCGTCTGATATTCGATCGATCTATTTTTTTTTTTTTTTTTTTTTTTTTTTTTTTAATTGGTTAAATCATAACTTTATTGTAGTTTAAACTAAAACAACTTACTCCACAGATTTTCATTGAATAAACAATGACAATGGGGAAGCCGGAGCCATTTCGGTACATCGATTTATATCGGCTTTCAAATCAATAACCTTTCATGTTAAATAAGCTCAACAATGTAAAAAAACAAAAAAAAAAAACAAGATAATTTCCTGTTGAAGCCGCCATCTCTCTGTTTGATGTATTGTTAGGTAGCATGTTTAACAAGCAAAAAATAGAACTTGATTTATAACATTTACCATTGGAGATATTTGAATCATCCGGCACGCGAAAAGAAACCACCAAAGAAGTAATATGGAACCTGATCGGATTTTACAGGACTGTGCCAAATGAGTAGGCTGACCAGGTCCGAAACTCTTCGGCCTATAATATGTATCCCCTGTATTTCTAAATTCGGAACATCGCTCGGACCTTTACGTAAGTGGAACGTTCCTGGGACGTAAATGTAGTTATTTCGGGTCATTTTCAAGGTGATTCGGCTTCTGGTAATAGTTTGGTCAATACGCCTAAAGAAAAGGGAAATTCCTTTTATGCTTTCAGATCATCTTTGCAGATCTTCTGGGCATTTTATAATTCGATGACAAAACGCAGTAAAACACTGCGTTTTGGTATCAGATCATAAAATGTCCCTTTTAACCTTTATTGACGTTGATTTTTTTTCGCAACGTCGTCTTCAGGTATGTTTGTGACGTCACAAAAAAAAAACACGTGCGATATGTTGCCTTTTCATGTCTGCGCCGTCATAATTCCCGAGGTCAATCTCGTAGAATCGTCAAGTGTTTCCGATCTGTATTTGTTGTTTGCTTTACATTGTTATCGGATTATTTGTATCAAAAATTGGATCCAAATACAGGCATCCTCTCAATCGGCTTGATAGATATTTAACCAGTGTTAAAAGTCCCTATTCACGTATCAGGTCACGAATGCATTTTATAATTGACGAGCTTATAAAAGTACCGTTTGCTGTTTCGCTTATAAATCGTCGTTATTGTATAAAATCTTGATTGGTTAAAATTGTGATATACAAAATAAGTTGTTTATATACTTGAATTGTATCTTTCAATTTTAAGCCCGATTGTTTTTTAACATAGTCAAGTGTCCTGTCGTCGTCGAAGTAGGTTTAGTCGTAGGTTTCATGTAAAGTATTTCATGTAACCTCGGCAACATGATACAAGGTCAGGACAGACAGACAGACAGACAGACAGACAGGAAATTTTATTTTTTGACTTGTACAAAGTACATCGTCACATCGTCAGGTATACTAAGCAAAAAATGAAAACTTGACACTTTTGAATTCCCTTTTTTTTCCTTCATTCAAATAAATATGTAACGTAAACGTGTCATTTTAAGTAAAACCGATGTGACTTTATGAATTCTGTTAGATTTGAAGGCTATATGCATTACATCAACGGAAAACATTGACGTCCCGCGTACATCATAGGCCTACACGTTGTTTTTATCTCACAAACGCTTAGCATGTGTTTTCTCGAATGAAGTGGGAAAACAATAAAAAAACTTTGAATTTCAAGCTGTACATTTTTGTGAACTTACCGTCACTTTCAAATGAAATTAAGAACAATGTTTGAATAACATTAACATTAACATTTACAGGTGTTGCAGTGATTCATAGCAAAAATTTCAGAGGTTTCTGCAACACGAGCTTTGGCACTACGCCAGTGACGCCACGTTGAAACGGTCCCGTAGTAAGATGACGGCAAACTTTGAAATAGATTTTTGTACATGTATGTACATGCAGGCGCTCAAGACCAATTATCAACCAAAACTGGAATTTGAATAAGGTCTTTCCGTTCGATTATTTTTTACACCGCAAATGTACGAGTCTTATAAAAATGAACTAGTTTTAGCTATAATTGCACCGCTCAAGTTTTGAATGCATCTAAATCTACGAAGGTCGTTGATACATATTTTATCAGCTCCAAAACGTATCGGCAAAAACCGATATCGAATAGTCATTGTTGTAATAGTACTTTCAACGCTTTGATTTTGTTGATGTGCTGTAGTGAGCAGATTTTGCAGAGATTAAACTGAAATAAGTTGGATGCATTATTGCCGGATTGCAAACATTATTATCTCACTGAAGTCTAGCAAAATAGAAGCTATAAACTACGTATTTAGCGAGAATTGATGGTAGTTAAGCGAGTAATGGTTTCTACACACGGATAAATTACAAAATAAATATTGCGTAATTTAGAAACAATTCCTTGTTTAGATTTTCCTTAGATTCCTGGCTATTCATTACATCTGTGATACAGTTAATAACATCGGTAAATTGACAAGATGAATAAATTTGCAATGAACTAAAATTGAATGAGTTTGTGGAGCGAGTATTAAATTCAATAATACTAATTTTGTTCAGGCTGGTTAAAATTAGCGATATTTATTTTCTTTCTTTAAAAAAATATGCATACAAGTTCTTTAAGTAGCTTCACATTTCCCAATGAACCAATTCGCGATTTTTTCTAGGTATATCTATTTTGAATTTAGTATTTGATCAAGTCTTTTTCCAATGATTTTGGAGTGTTCATGAATGGTCTGACTGAGCGATTAAGAATGGTTTTGATTGAGATGAATGTCAATTACAAGTTGTAGCTATAAAATGGATACGCTGTAAGAATGTGACTCCCATTAGCCATAATGCGCGCTTGCAAGAAAAAATACAAGTTACTTTTTATAAAGATGTGTATATTGTTGATGGAAGATTATAACACCGTAACTATATCTTATTTAAACGCTACCAGAATAACCCCAGAGGCCCTTACTCATCTAAGAGAAAGGAGACTTTTTTGACTCTTAATTGTAGACCGTGGAAAGAAAATACAACACAGCATGTGATGGTGTTGGATAGGGAAAATATATAGAGAATGATCGTTTGTTTCAGAGCCGCGAATATAGACAAGGCTAATTTTCTCCGCGAAATGAAATCTTAATCGATCCTACTCAAAAAACAAACGATTATTCTATTACAGTAAAGCAAAAATTAGAAAATGTTAAAATTTATTAAAGCGCGTCATTTTGCACGTGATTGCTATGCAGCGTTCACGATGACTTCACTCAAAGGGCTGCAGGTAAAGACAAAACTGACCTTGAAGTCACACACTTAAAATGATGCATCTATACTTCTAGTGCTGCCAATGTCGTTGTTGTTGTTGTTGTTGTTATAGGAAGAGCTTAACGTAACAACATGAACTAAAGTCATTACAATTTTAATTGAATAGGTAAGTCCTTCGTCCATGATTCGAAAACGTTTACAAACGGTTAAACCTGCTTTGCTTCCAAAAGCACGGTTCTAGTGGGGGTTAAGTTCTTAAATCTTACCAATACTCCATCCTTAACGCATGATTGATTCATGTGGTGAGATTCATCTAACGAACCGCCACAGAACTTCATCATTTACGGAAGTGGACCCGTAATAGTTCTGCAACATTTCGGAACTAATGATCTTTCACAATCTTAACCGAGCTTTCCTAATGGAAATCATTAGGAAACCTCGGTTTACACTGATAAAGTTCATTACTTCCGAGACGCTGCGTAACTATTACGGGTTCACTACCTTAAATGGCTATCTGCGACAAGAAATGACAAGTCATAACGCCGTTAATCAAACTCTAATAATAAAGTATTATCATTCCTTTTCTGCCTTATTGAACTGACAATCTTAAATTGGTCTGTCAGAAAAGGGACATAACTCATCATTTAATTACCTTGATTCTAATAGACAAGCAGCAATTTCATTAAGGTTTTATGTTTGTTTTGCTCTTCTAAAACTATGACAGTGTTTTCATCGTGGTAAAGTATGCAAACTTTGAAACGACTTCACGTAATTGGATAGTTTTATAATTTCACATTCAGAATAGTAGTTAATTTTTTTGTAGGGAAATTTGATGTTTACGATTGGTTATAATTTTACATCTAAATCATGGATTGAGTTGTGTTGGAACTTGATATTGCATTTGTATCTTTACTAGGGTCTCATTCATTCAAAAAATTTTAAAACAATAAAATATGAGTAGGACTCTTCTATTCAGCCAGTGGTAGTAAAATAGCTTACAGATTTAAATATGCATGTCCAACGGTACACGGCGATATGTATTTCTTTTGTTATATTAAAGTTGCCAAAATGTGTGTCTTAAAGACATGTCACTCACACATAAGAGAGGTGAATGAAAGGCGTCATGTTTAAGCCATGCGCTAAGGTAATTGCACTTTATAGTCCAATAAACGCAATGAAAAAGACACTAGGCCCTAATAATTGCAATCCTCTAGATTTAACAAACTATAAAAAATCTCGGCTCTACATTAAAGCTTCAATTCTCCTTTCTTTTCGTATGGATTACACATTCTTTTTTAGATCGTGTATTGTAGCACGACTGTTTTCGGAGAAAACCCGTGGTATTGCTTTATCCTTGGTGTCGTCGTCATTGTTATCGTGGGTGTTGTTGTTGTCGTCGTCGTCGTCGTCGTCGTGCGAAATCTTCGACATTTTGTGAAAATTTTGAATGGTAAGTGATAGGGCCTTCCTATTTCACATGATGATGATAGTCTAAGAAAAGGCCTTTCTTTTGGTACCAAGTTCAAGGTCATCAGTCAAGGTCAAGGTTATTTTTAAAGTCAAATATTTGCAGTTGACACTTATATAAGCCGTAACTTTGGATTTGTAAGTCAAAGACCCTTGAAATTATACATGTGCATTGCATGTGACAAGACCGTCGTATGTATAACAATGCCAAGGTCATTGGTCAAGGTTAAAACGATTTGGTGAAAGTCACTTATTTATAACACAAAAACTAATAATTTGTTTTAATTATTGACTGGTAAAGACACTTACTTTTGAAAGTGGTCTGTAGAAGCATTTTGTGTAAATTAATACCCCAATAAACGCAGTGAAAAAGACACTCGTCCCTAAAGTAAATCGAATCCCACTGGCACTTTATAAAATGAGACAATGCAAAGAGGAAGGACATTCTTCGTGGCGCAGTGTTTATTGGAGTATAATGTGTAATTGCATTAGCACACGGCTACAACACAACGCCATTTCGGCATTATTTGCCATGTGCTATACTCGAATAAACGCAGTGAAAAATACACTCATCCCTATAACAACTCGTACATGAACCGTATTGGACGTATGGTGATCGAATGAAACCGTATTGGCCGTATGTGTTCCATGTGTTCACTAGTTTGATTCGTTCGGGGATCGTATGATATTCGAGTGTACATTCGGGTGTTTGATACAGAACTTTAGGTACTCAAACCGCATTTTTACTTATTGCACACGTTTCACAATCATCCTAAATCGTGTTTCCCGGATCAAACGAATTAACAGAACCAGACCGCTTTACTCTATATCTTCTCTTCGATTTCTAGCAACATTTCAACTAAAAAATCATCGAGTTTCATATTTGCCTATAACCGCTTCGAAACCGTACATGTCTAACGTTTTGATCGCTGTGGCCTTTAAGTGAATGCACTATCTAGAATTTAGCAGGGATATTGTATTGCACACGTCTGACCACCGACCTTTGTGTAAATATGAGATAGAATGTAAACAGTAACGACTTCATTTTCCAAGCACATGCGCATTACATTTTATTAATATATGATTTAGGTAGCGAGAGTGAAATAACCCCGGTGAATATTTTTAATATTACACTGGTGTTATTGCATTAATGGAATAACCATGCAAATGAGATAAAAACATACAAAAAATAAATATTTAGTTTTAAAAATGACGTCATAATGTATTTGGTGACACAAATTCGCAAACGGCGTAATATGTTTCACGGAATAACGTGTTTCAATTTATCGCAAAAAATCAGGTTATTTTAAAAATAGAATATCAAATTTGTGCTCATACAATACGAATTTGAACAAACTCGTCATCTTAAACAGTTAAATACTCGACACAGCCTCGTTTTTATCTACTTGTAGATGACTCGTTTAATAAAATCTGTATCAAATGACCACTCAATCAATGTCCTCTATTTCTTATATGAATCGATACTACGAGCACATTTGCCACCTTAAGATTGTAATTTCATTAAGATTTCACTGGTATATCTAAAATTATTGTTATGCATGTACGAATAAATATGTATAATGGTTTTTCTTGTGTCTATTTTTAGAATTAGTCTGGGAAATTTCCTATCCCTTGACACTGTTAGGTAAACATGTATGTAGAATATTTTAGATCTTTCTAGAGAGGACTTTTAGAAAGTGATTCAGACTCTAGAGTCTTCTAATGTTCTATGCTATTCTAGATTGTTATATGGTATTATATAAAGGGATTCCTACAGCATTCTTGGTTCACTTGGTTTTGACTAATGGTTTCATTTAGTAGTACTTTATTAAACTAAAAGGGGATTTCTCGTTATCTTAAAAGTTTGATTAAAAATTGTGGTTACTTTTAAATTCGGATATTATTAGACTCATTATTTGTGGACCAGGAACTTAATTCATTTGGATCTAAAATTAAAACTTAAGGATTAAACATTCAAGGTATTGTAATTTGTTTTTGTATTAACTTCATATTGTCAATAATTCTGTTATTATTGTCAATAAATATTGTTAATTGTAAAGTTTGTTGCTGGCTTCTTTATTAATGTTACATTTGTACGTAACATTATCTACATTTTCTACATTCGAAGCCCGTCTGAGGCCTCTTCATTCATATTGTCATCAATTTATCTCAAATTGTATTTACATATCAAGATTATGTGATAGATTTCTTTTACGAGAAGATATAAAACTTATCCTTCTCTACTAGCTGACGCTTTAGTAGGATTTAGAGAAGCTTAGTAAAACCATCGTGAATAAGAGCAACGTAAGAAATTCTTGTGAAGTATATAATATCATAAAAACGACATCTTGTACATGTTTAGAGTTTCTGAAAATATTAAGATATAAGCCTGTGCGTGACACTTCCGACAGTATCCTATGTGCGTGATGGGTAGACATCTAGCAGCCTATTCTGCGTTCAGGAAGACAAAACGATACAAACTATTAACCACTTTTACCCCGCTTTGGACTTGCACTTGCGTGCAAAGAGGGGTTGTATTGGCAAATTGTTTCCACTGTTTTATAATACTGAACGAAGGGCTAGTAAATAGCACAGTGCAATTGAAAATGCTCTCCAATTGAAAAGTAACGAAAGGTCCTGTCGTTTGCGCATTGTAAGAACTAATCAGACTGTGTGAGTATTGTCTGTGAAGTTTTCTGTCTGTAAAGGGTGAGGCCCGAACCATGAAACTTCAGGTCACGAGTCGAGCACCTATGTCACTCAGAAATCGTTGCAGTCAATTTCTTTTAAATATCGTTTTAACGCCGTTTTGAACAACATCTAGTTTATTTACTAACCAGTTGGCTGTCTAGATGAGCACCACTGTTGCAACGCTGAAAGACTGAGTCCATTGTCTAAAGACATTCGCCAATGACTAGCAAGTCTGACTCATAACAACCGGGGCTAAGGAGAAAGTGTTGAAAAATCTGTAATCTGGGACAAAGATTTATGCAAAAGGAACTACTTCATAAGTAATGTATTGTTTACAGACAAACTAATGGATACACAATAGAGTTTGTACGTAATGTCATTTGTATTGAGCAAGACATTTCTTTCTATCATGAGACTATGATTTCTCTAGACGTTTCTAATCAATCAAGATCTGGTGTAAGATTTGTTTAGCTCGTAATAAGGCAAAATGGTAACATGTATCTTGAATCACAGAAAGGTTTTATGTTTATTTCCCGTCTCGAAAAATGGGCCATCTGGTAAGAGAAATAATTTAGACAGAGATCAGGGTTTAGTTTTCTCAAAGGTCTAACGATGTAGGCGATCAGACCCCACCGGATTGTTTACCTTCTTTGTTCTTTATAAAATTGCTCAACTTTCTGGTGCTGCAGCACATCCCACAACACTATCATTCATATACAGTGAAACTTGTGCTAAGCGACCACTAAGGAGACCACCAAACAGCGGTCGTTAATGGGAATGGTCGCTTAATACAAAATATCATGATAAATGTGAGTGTAGCAACTATGAAGAGGATGGTTAGTTACGACCCCGTCCCTTACCCGTCCTTTCGGAAAGGAAATCGTACACACAAGAAACCGAACAAACGTTTCATTAAAGAACAGATGCAAAACTAGTAAAAAAGAATAACCCAAATGAATATGCACGTAGATCACTAATCTCCACTTCACAAAAATGCCGTTCGTTTCCAGCCGCACTGTTTTTTCTTAAAGATCTATTTTCACCAAACAACCACATCCGGAAGTAAATTGCAGTAAGGTCATTCCATGCCTATTGCATATTATTCGGAACACCACCCTGACGTTTTTGTAAACTGGAAAGTTAAATGTTTGTAATGTTCTGTCAACCCACGTGCAATATGACGCGCTTTCGTTACTGCGCTCAAGATCATCATTCCCGGGCATTTTAACAACCATTGGCCGTTTCCGTAAATTGCAGCATTCGGAACATCGCTTGGACATTTCCGTAAACTGGAAAGTACCTCGGACGTAAGTGTAGTAATTTTGGGTCATTTTTAGGTAATTCGGTTCTGGTGGTAATCCGGTTAATTTAGATTTAGGATCTCGTTCATTCTTTCCGAATATCTTTGGAAATCTTTGGGCATTTTATAATTTGATGACAAAACGCAGTTAAAAAACTGTGTTTTGTTCTCAAATTACTATATGCCCACTTTTATTCTTTCGTTGATTCTGTATAGTGCAATATCATCCTCAGCGGGATCGTTGATGTTTGTGACGTCATAAAAGCTCAAGCGCAAAATGACGCGCTTTCATGGCTAGACCCGTATTATTCCCGAGGTCTATTCTGAAGAATTGCCGAAGGTTCCCCATTGACCTTAATAGTGCGTTCGGTACGATTAAGATTTTTAGTCTGGATAAGCGCCCCCGCCTCTCGAAATTTTATATGAGTTGCTCGATATATCTCGATAAGAAATCCTAAGATTCTTATATTTTCTTAATGGTAACGAACGTACCTCGGATGTATGTAACAAAACGTTACATTGTGTTAGCCGAAAACAGTATCAGAAAAAGCAGTGTTTCAATCGGAGACAAGTACTTTAGATTTATATTTTCAATTGTAGAACTGAGACTTTAAAGATGAATCATCTTTAGAAATTAAGATTTTTTCAGTTGCCATTTAGGAATTATTAAGATATTTGAGTAAGGCAACGAAATTTTCGCGACATTGACAAAAACAATTAGCGTTGGCGACGTCCAATGTTTTTAATCAAAAGCCTGAGGGCCTACTCCATTTTAACTGGCGTCAAAGATTTTTTCCCAGGTTTTCCGTTAATTTTCAGAATAGTCCATCTATGTACATCCGAGGTAGATTGTTAGATTGGCCGAGTAATTTTCCGAATCTATTCCCGAGATCTCTTCCGTGGAATCGCCGAGGACTCCAAATTGATCGCATATGAGAGTGTGAATAACATCCCAGCATCTTCAAATGTGAGAAATCCAAAGTCTCCTGCTAGCCTTGAGAACTATAAAACGCGCGCTTATGTATTTAGCAATTTAAAGAAGACAGATGTATAACGCGCATCTTCAAAAAGAGAAATATCTATAACGGAAAAAACATTCTTTTAAGTTTTGATTGTCTACTTTTCTTACTACAGTTACCACATAAAGGTCCTTCACCATCTACATATTTTCACTCTCTTTTTTCACGACTATTTATTTTGAAAATAATGGGGACATATTGTAGCTTAGACGGACCTTTTTGTCGAAGGGCATGTCAGCAGTTCTCTTATTCCAGAATCGTACAATTATTGTCTTTCACGAAACAGATATATATAATTCGTATAATTATATTGCTGCGTTAATCACTTCTATAGAAGCATGCCTACGATAACTGTTCATAACTAAAATTAATTGTAACAGAACCTCTAATAGTTCAAGTTAGGGAGAATTATATTCAACAGAAAGTTGTTATTCGACTAAATCCGGAGAACCGCTGCTGATTACAGCTAATAAAACTTGCACGTTGCCTATAAAGACAGCTTAAAGAATCTGGTTTAGTACCTTGAACTGAAACAGACATCTAATATATTATCTTTAAGAGACAACGGTCAAGAAAGGTTCATCTTTCATTTATATACAATATGAATGAAAGAATATTATAAACATGCGTATACAAATAGTTTTCCGGCAATTTATTTGACCAAAGATGAAAACAAAGTGTTTGATACGTAAAATATTAAATAAAAGTCTAAATTGAAGCATTCGTTTCAGTTAAAAAGAATATCTTTGACAATTAACATCTTCCTTGACCTTGAACTTGACCCCAGCTTTGCACATAGATGTACAATCTCAGCAAATGTAAAGGTCATATCTTAAATTTCAAGGTCTTTAAATGTTATCACATAATTCACGTATACCTCATTTTTTTCAGATCATTAAACTGTTTCAACTGACTACATTTAAATCAAATATTAAGGAAGATTATCTTTTTTAATCATTTGCAATGTTTATTTTATGATTGCGTGAGCTTTATGTTAATCAAGAAAAACAAGAGAAAACACTCGAAATTTACATCTTTCTAACTAGGTTGTTCATAATCATTCGATTATGTTCTTTTCCAGACTCTTTCCTCGCCTTTTTAATCCTATTAGCACCTCTGTCAAAGTAATGGAAGACTCAGAAAGAAAGGTTATTGTCTTTCCCTTTCCTTTTATGATAGCATTGTAATAAATAGATGATATTAATTGGGTGGACAGGAAATACCAAATTTATTTATTTTCCCACTTTTAAACAGAAAAAAAACTCATCTTTGCTGAGTTTTAATGATTTTGATGACGAGTTAGATAAATTTGGTATTTTTGATGATACGAACTTGATACCCTAGTTAGAAATGACATTTTTTTGTGTTTAACCGACAAAAATCTTCGAATCTTTGATTAAAATTTGCCATGCTACAAATAACACCATGTGGAAGATGACGTCGTCTTATGCCTAATCACATCACCTTCGCGACGACAGAATATAAAGCGTTGTGAGCTCATTTGCAGAGTAATTCCACTAGCGTTAAAACACGTGTAATATCAAAAAAATTCCACGGGGCGTTTTTCTTCCGGTTTCTCTTCTGGCGACGTAGGTCATATTATAAATACGAGCGTTCGTGTCGTTTGTGTGTGTTAACTCGTCTGTGTTCTATAGAACCCAGGAAGAGTTGCTAGAGCCTTGGGTGTTTTTGTCTGTTTTGTGTGAAAACTTTAAAATGTTCGTTATCTTTAGTATTATTATAGGCAATCAAATGAAACTTAAAGTATATGCTTACTTCAATGGAGTAACTCAAAATATCAAGCTGGATAAGTATGCAGTTCCATTAGAGTAATTCACCTTTTTGGACATATATTTTCGTCGATAGGCAAGCATCCAATATCCGAGAATTGGCATCCGCATGTCTTACTGTGTTTGATAGTGAAAAAAACTGATTTCAAAAGGCGACATTATCAACGAAAAGATGCCTACGAGTCATGGTTCTTGATAACATTTTTGCTATTTTGGAAAATCTTAATAAAAGATCTGTTATGGTAATAGGGATATGACATCAGTAAAAGTTCGCCGCGATTTCTGCAACAACAACAGCTACTATAAATGCTTCCTCACGACGCCTGTAACAAACTAGAAAGCCATGAATGGCTTGTGTCGCTCCACAGGCTTGAATTTCTTGTAGTAGCAAATCTAAGTTTTGACTAGATTTTTATATATTTTGGGTTCTACTGATGTTGAAATGATTTTCAAAGTTTTCACTATTATAACATATAGAGAAATGACCTCCGTCCATAAAATACATATTTTTCATTTGATCACAATAATTGTTGGTAGACTGATAAAGGGTCACCTAAGGATCATTCATGTAAAATTTGGTTGATATCTATCAGTTAGATTCAGAGAAAATAATTTTCAAAGTTTCCACTATATAACATATAGAGAAATGACCTCCGTCCATAAAATACATATTTTTCCTCCGATCACAATAATTGTTGGTAGACTGTTAAAGGGTCACCCAAGGATAGTTCATGTAAAATTTGGTTGATATCTATCATTTACATTCTGAGAAAATGATTATCAAAGTTTCCACTATATAACATATAGAGAAATGACCTCCGTCCATAAAATATATATTTTTCATCCGATCACAATAATTTTTTGTAGAGTGATAAAGGATCACCCAAGCATCATTCATGTAAAATTTAATTGGTATCCATCAATTAGAACCTGAGAAAAGTCACTTTTTACCATATTTGGAAATCAGCCACGCCCATAAAATCCATGTTTTTCATTGGATCAAAATTTCTTGAACAACTTTGAAAGAGGGTCACCCAAGGATCATTCCTGTGAAGTTTGGTTGAAATCCATCCAGTAGTTTCTGAGGAGAAGATTTTTAAAGAAAAAGTTTACGACCTGACGAACGGACGCACGGACGCACGGACGGACGGACGGACGCACGACGGACACAACGCCATGACAATAGCCCCAGTGGCTTTCAGCCAGTGGAGCTAAAAAAGGCCTAAAATATCTCGACCTTTGATTCTTTTCAGTCGTGATAACAACGGTTATATTTCAAATACTTTAATCGTGCAGTTTTAGACAGAAGCTGAATAATTGGATCGGTTTGGTAATCCTCAAATTACATGACAAGACTGTAGACTGTAAATTTGTTTGTCTAGATAGTGACAACGATTGATGGGAGAAACGCGTCTAGAACGCCTTCCTAGTGTTTTATTTAGAGTATTTTCCAGCTATCACTTGATTTCCACTCAGCTTACTTCTTTATAAAATGCTGCAATTAATTAAGTTCTTCAGTTACACATAAATAAGCCTAGTTGTATAAAACTATTATTAGTGTCATTTGCTATGAAAGCATGAAAAGAGATTAGTCGTTCGAAAGCTAAAATATCCCTACGCATTCGACGTATGCGATCAAAGTTCGTGGTTCAAACTAAACTTGCTTTCATAGTAAAAAGTAAACCTAACATTTTGAAGTTAGGCTTACGACATATTTACCGGGTTAATTTACAAGAAATACCGTCACTTCAGTTGTATGAAGCCTTATGACGTGTCGAAATTTTCTTGTTCAAGACGGGTTGTCTTCTATTTTGCTACGAAAACCGTCTAACGAGTAAAAGAAATGATTTGGAGTGCTTTATTTAAACAAGTACATGTATTATATAACTTGTTTTACACGGAATTTGGGTGGTGATTCTTTTCAAAGACAAAGATTAGCTTAATTTGGGCTTAAATTGGAAACAGAGCGGTTTTAACAAAAAGATTTTTGTTGGATTTAAATCTTAATTAGTTTGAGACATTGGCTAATTTCGTTTCGATCATCATCTCGCTATGTACGCTAAACTCGAATGTACCCTAAACAGGAGTCATAAAGCATTTTAAATAAGTCAACAATGCGAATTATAACTTAATAAATTGCATGAACATTGCCTAGAAAATGTCTTCATTGGAACAGGTTTGGTGTTATGTTACCTTTTCAACAAATGGCCAATTTCTTTTCAATTTTTTCTTTCAACGGAAAGAACTCTATAACAATTACCAATAAAATACTTGAAGTTATTCCCCTTTGTATTTTTTTAATCGTTTATCAGATAAATTTAGTCTGCAAGAAGTTACACTTTATTGGTGGGTGTAGGTATATCATGTTATTGATTGTGATAAATCACAAACATTAACCACCGAAAAGACGGGAAATTTATGTAAAAAAAAATATACCAGTGTGGAATGTTGACACGGTAAGGTCTAAGATTTTAACTTCGTAAAACGCAAACTTCGAGTCTTGGATCTGCGAACTTTTTTCTGTCTTTCTTTTAGACTTTTTCTTCTGTCCGATTTCTTATTGTTAATACAGTTTGCATAATATTTGGGTCAGTTCATGCAGTCAATTGTTTTTATTTTTCGCTTTAATTGTATTTTCTGAATGTAGAAAATTCATTTATTTTGCTATACATTAGACTACCAAATGACGAAAAGCTGCGGAAAATCTGAATAAATAATATCCGATATCACGATATATCGGTTATAACTAAAAGAGTTACATAATCCGAATTGACATCGGTTAAAGCGGTATTCTGATAAAACAATGTCATCGTTTATCTCCCATTGACAATTCTCATTAAGGTAGAGTGACTCTCCAGTTTCTATAGCTTTTATCTTATATCGTAGCAGAACTTGCATCCACCCAACGCTTTCTGCCGTTACCCGTTTCCCTTGACCAGAGGAACAACAGTATTTCCTCCGAACTACTCCCTGACAATTCCATTCAAGGTTCAAGGTTCTACAGTTGGTAAGATCTTGAAAATGACTATCATTCTAAGTCACTTAACGCCCCATTCATTTGTTCAAACACTAAATTCATACCATTAAAAAACGATCAAAATTCATTAAATTTTTTAGATAAAAAAATGAATCTGAAATTAAAATCGCAAGAAAAAAATCCACGATTTCGCTGACTGGATTAAATTAAGTAATCGTCTGATTGGTTTATTGAGACATTGGAAGCCGTTACAGAATTTTTATACATAGTTTATCAATGGGAGGGGGTTGAGGTGATGAATATCGCTAGTTTTGTTGAAGATGAACTAATTAGCGACATTGTATTCCTCTCCCCTTTTATTTCATACAAATCTCACTCTTCTCGCTCATTCAGTTTCATTCCGAAATCATTCTAAATTCATTCACCCTGTCAATAAGCGTTGTTATTCACTATAATAACATCCGTCCTTTGTAGGGAGTCCAACGACGCGTATCACAATGGCCTTTTTCGTATACTCTTTAAATGATTTGTCTTTCAAACTTCTAATTAAGGTTAGGATGCATTTTAAAGGGATTTGTTCTGAACGATCCAATTCGCTCTTTTGGGTGTGTTACTTTTAAATGTGAAACAGGATTTAACTATCCGTTTTACTGCGGTTATTCAATTACGTATCTACAACACCAGAATTTACCAAAAATTTATCCTAATAGTAAAACACGTAATAAGTTCGTAAGTATAATTAGTCCAAGAGCTTCTGGAAAACCCCTCACACAAGACTGATTTAGAGGTCTCTATTTGTTAACCTGGCTATGAACAGGCTACAAGCGAGTCGCGATTTGAAAAAAAAAGAATATATAGGTTAGCGTATGCCGACGTTTTACAGATTTAGTCGTTTTCTCAAACGCTTTAGGCACACGTTGGCTAAACGTTGAGGTGCGACAAGGCAATTACCTTGTGACTTTTGTTTCGATGCATGGTTACTGTATTTGACTATCAATTCAAGAGTTCTCTTATCATATTTGACGACAGAGGTGCAGCAGCCATTGCAGTTATCGTGAAATTCTCACTCGCTCAGCGATCAAAACCATAACAGATCACTCACTCAGCGCTACATACATTCATTCCAAACACTCAATCAAATCATTCAAAAACGCTCCAAAAACTCACTCAAAAAGAAAGAATCAGCAAAGTCATTTTTTTAAGTAAACAAATACATGTAATTGGCAAAATCGCGATTTTAACGAAATTATTTAAATTGTAAGCATCTGATATATTCGTGAAGAAATAGGAAGCTATAAATAGAACTCATATGCATATCTAATTGAAGGGAGGTAATAAATTTCGCTAATTTTGTTCATCTTGATATTGGAATACCACCCTTTGAATTCACTCTAAACTCACTCATTCAATTTCATTCAAAAATCATATGAATGTTAATCTTCTTGTCAATACCCCTATGTTTCAAACTATGCTTCCTGCTAAGTCGAGCTGATCATAATCCCAATATAGCGACAGATAATTTGATTCTAATACGACGCTTCATTCTCCCAAAACTTCCAATTTATCATTCAATTTGTATGGTGTTTTAACCACTTTATATCGACTCAAAAATAATCAAATGTCTGTCGTACCTAATGAATTGATCGGTTCCGCATTGATTCAAGCATTACTTTCTTCCTAGAAACAAAGCGGTTTTTAAACACAAATTTTGTTTATTTTGTTTAAATTGGGTTTTGCGTCGCTTTAAACATTACTTCAGTTATATCGAGGCGGATAGAGCACGTTACAATGGATTCCTGGTATTTTTCACACCAGTACTACCATTACATCGTTTCCTAGCCCCAAGCTGCTATCCCAAATAGTACTACGATTATCAACCCCTTGGTGGGAGACAAATAGTTTGAAAGGATGAGTGTCGCCATCGAGAATGACAGTCCGACGAGCTACCACTGCGCATGGAATCTAGTTCAATATTGAAATTGAATTGATGATTAACATGTTACACAAGAGTGATGTTGACAGAAGATACGCCACGCCAAAATGATTATCATTGCAATGAAAGCCCCCTTTTCTGTTATGGTGCTTCACAAGAATGCTCCATTTCACAAGATGAAGATAAACCTTTGAAGTATAAACCAAGTCTATCTTTACACGGAGAGGGTTGTTTCCCTTCAATTTTACAATGAGGCATCTTTTTCCACTACATGTCCTACCCGACGGACTCACAAACTAACAACCAACATAAACCTATGTTGTGCGTATGCGAGACGCGTGTATTGGCATCAACAGATCTAATTTACAAATACAAGTACAAAATAGCACAAGGCGGGCTTAATATTACATGCAATTGTTCGTTAAACAATCATGACAAACAGCGCAAATACGGCCTGACTCGCCCAGACAAAACCAGAGATAAAACCTGTGGTAAAAAACTCTGGAAGCCTGTACCCATTTGTCTCTGTCACTGCCGATGAATGTTGGGTCTCACTCTATTTACGCTTCCGAATATCCAAGAATATCGAATTTGAATTTGAAATACGTGTTGACGCCAGGAGAGTCTCGATAGAAGTGATTATTCAAGTCAACGCCCAATCTATAAATAACTACCGCACTAAACTCTCGTGCAAAACCGGTTTGTGCAATACCCGTCCGATAGGACAATAGTACTCGTCTATACGATGTACCGCCGAGTACTTACAAGTCCTACCCGACGGACTCACAAACTAACAACCAACATAAACCTATGTTGTGCGTATGCGAGACGCGTGTATAGACAATACAAAGGATAGGGTAGCTACAAATTCAAATTCGATAATAACCGATACTTATTGAACAAATCCATTCTATAACCAGCGTAATTACAAGTGTAATGATTTCGTTACAGACAATCTTTTTTCAAGACTGTCCTTAACGTAACCGTCTTTAGCAACATCAGTTTTCCATCTGCCGTGCCTTTTTAAGCACCTCTCGGACACATTAGATGTACCGGCAACCGCGGTCACACCGCTTGCCCTCAAAGAATGCGTACCTAAGTTAAGGTTCGGAGCTACCAATTTCAATTTCTTTACAATGCACTCTTTAGCTCTAGTGTAACTTAACCTTTTATTCTTTTTGATAAGCGAAACTTTATTCTTAGAAGAGAAACCTGGTTTGAACAAATATTCATCAGACTGGAGTGATACCTTCGCTACGTCAACGTATCTCTTCAACAACCCTACAGGACATGCTGAAGAGCTACCTTGGGCGATTACAATTTCAGAGCCATCTCTATAAATATCAGTTTTACTTTTTCTTACGTTTATTGACAAGTGATTATCTTTAAATGAAACGTCATTACAACGTAATTCGGTGGCTTCACTTATACGTAAAAGACCAGAAAATGATAACATGATGATACACAGATCTCTCAAGTCAATAACGTTAGTACAAGTCTCGTACATTGAACACAGTGCTTGAAACATTTCGGTGGTTAAAACGTCTTTCTTCTGCACTGGCTTTGAACGAATGCGTTTAGCACATTCAAGTAACTGTTTCACTATATTGCTTTCAGTAGGATCATTTAAATCGTTAATCCTGTGGGCCCATTTTATACCGTAAAAAGCTGATGATATAACGTTGTCCGATTTACATTCATCCAACAGGGACGTTAAATACATGGCGACTGTAATAGGAAGTGCGGGTTTTGGCGATAGGCTGTTCTGTTCACAAAAACGTTCAAATAATTGAAACGAATTATTGTACTTCTTCACAGTGCTGTCCGCTTTAGATTGAAGTAAGTAACTGGCCATTCTATCGGCTACATGCTTTTGTTGAAACTCATGAATACCCGCTTGGTCCAATTTCTGCTTTAAATTCTGCTTTAAGCCAACACCTGTCAAATATAAAAATCGATTAAATATTGCATTTAACGGCTAGCATATCAAATGCTAATGGATTTTGAGAAAAACAACCATTATTGCCTCGACCTGATACAATAACATTTCTTTTCCCCAAGTTCAAAACATCCGCGACAAAAGACTGATATTGTCCGTTTTCTTTAACGATCATTGGCCAAAAAGCCGCACTTTTCCACTTAGGAATGACTATAGTACAATATGCATTTTCTCGAATGATCTTTTGCAAACACTGAGGTATTAATCTTGGAGGCGGAACAACCCAATTTGCTTCTCCGTGCCACGGTTGTGTCATACAATCTATTCCCTCCGTATCGGGTACCCACCACCTAGAATTAAACCTTTTACACTTAGCGTTTAAATGAGAGGCAAATCTGTCTATTGTAAATGGACCCCAACGATAATTTATTTGTCTGAATAAACTAGGCTCAATTTCCCAGTCGTCGCAATCGAAACATCTACTCAGATGGTCTGCAAAATCATTCCTAGCCCTAGGTATCCATTCATGGTATAGAGCAATGTTTTCATTTTCACACAATGTTTTCAATCTCAAAGCGATTTGATGTAAATTGCCTATTCGACTGCCATTAGCCAAAACAGATTTCACATTTTTATTATCACAAAAGACTTTAACTGAGGACAGTTTTAACTTGTCCACGTTTGATTGTATAATGCGATATATCGACTCTGCTTCTCTCCAAGTCGAACTTTGACCTTGTTCTTGCAATGACCATGAACCTATCATTTCTGAATACGAGTTTTCTATTTTATCCTTTCTCGCTAACGGTTCGTTTTGGAAAACAAATTGCGATTCTACAGCGCATCCATAACGCCTAAAAACCAAATCGTTTTCGATTTTATCTTCGCTTCTTCTCACACTAGCTATTTCCGAAGCTGTCGGTTCAACTTTACTAGCCGATATCTTGGTTCCGCAGAAAACGATCGGCATGATCTCTTCCGGGACCAATCTTTCATTATGAATGACCACTTCCGGGGTCAAAATAGAATCGATTGCCTCTTCCGCGGCTCCATCTGATTGAAAGTCCATATCGTTGGACAATTCTTCGACTGAAACCACTTCCGGGGTTATTGTTCTATTTGTGAATTCCGTTTCCGAGGAAATTCCGTGTTCTAACTTCTCTAAAGCCTTACTACCTTGGGTTAACGATAATCCTTCGTGTAGTGTATCAACTACGTAACCACCGTAGCCTGTGTCGCTCGCATCTGAATAAATACAGAATCTACACAGTGTTTTGTCTTTAATGGGCTTACCTTTGTTGTTTAAGTATCTTACATTCTTATCCCAAAATACTAACTCTTGCATGCCTTCTGGCGTTATTTTGACCGGCGCATTCCAACTTGCTCTAGAATTTATGCATTTAAATAACTCTCTTATCATAAGTCTAACATTGCTTCCTAATACACTTTGCATGGATATGATTTGACCAACGACGTAAGCAAGAACCCGGACTTGAATCAAGTTTAACTCGCAGTTTTCCATGCGACTAAAGATAGATTGAATTTTAGACAACAATCTTTGTACTCTCTCGTCTGTAATAAATAGCAAGTTCTGGTGCATATCAATTACGTGACCTAACCATATTACCCTTTTTGAAGGAACCCACTGGCATTTTTCTTCCGCTAAAAGAAACCCAAATTCTAGAATCGTCTCTTTCGTAAAAAGACTGGAAACCATTGCCTTATCGTTATCTATTTCTCCACCAATACCATCGTCTAAAAAAGCGATGACCCTATGACCTTTGGTTCTCAGAAAAGTAATGACTACCTTAAGAACTTTAGTAAATATATGTCCTGCAGTTTTGATACCAAATGGGAGTTGGTTATAGACATAATATTTAGTCAGGCCGTTGTCTGTACAAGAAAAACGTAAATAAGTTCTGTGATCATTGAAAATATCAATATGGTGATAAGCACCCTTCAAATCAAATGTATACATGAATGTGTTCTCACTAAATAAGCTTTCTGCTACAACAATGTTTTCAAATTTTACTTTAAATTGGTGAAGATAATCATTAATATGTCTACAATCAAGTACCAAACGTGGCTTACCTATCTTGTTGTAAGCGACAGTTAAAGGATTCACAACATATGGACGGTCCTTTACCTCAGAGATGACCTCCTTTTTTAAGAGATTATCAATCTCAGTACGAACAAAAGCCATATTGTCTCTAGCCGATCTGTTATTCTTAAGGCTAACGCTCTCAGGCACTCTAATAAATGGTATTCTATACCCAGACTCAATGACACTATGAATATATTTACTATCTGTAGCTAACTTCCACATATAAAGCTTACTTTTCAGCCTTCCAGCTGGTGAAACTGGTACCTCATTTGTACCTACGTCATCTATCTTTTCCTGTAAAAGACCGTTATCTACTAACATGGAATTAATACTTATCTTATTCTGCGAAGCATTAGCCTGACACTCCACGGCGCCTTTCCAGTGGCCCGGTTTACCACAGTCAAAACAAAGACCTGGTCTCCTAACACTCTGTTGAGTATTTACTGGTGCTGGTGTACTAGCCACACTAGGTTGTCTTTTACTGTACGGCCATGTCTTCCCAATTCGAGTCTTTTTGGACTTCTCTGCTTTCAGCTTTTTTGATGCCCTAGCTTCGGCTTTAAAGATGCGTTTTTCATCGTCAGAATCGCTCGCCAGAGGATTAGACTCATACTCGTTGACGACCCGCCAACCGAGCTCCGAGGAATCAGCCAGTCTGATTATTTTCTGTCTGTGAGCCACTAGTTTTTGAGCTGAAACATATAAGAAGCTTCAATAGCATCGGAAAAATTCATTGACTAATATTACTACAACGTTTTTATCTTACAATTGTATTGATATACGTTTACGTATTTGTAATATTTATTTTTTTTTTTAATTATTATCATTATCATTATTCCTCATATCTTTATGCATAGAAGTTCAATATTACCTCCCTTTTATATAAAATAGATAAATAAGCGAACTCACGCATACTGTTAACTTTTATAAATACCTGTACAGTCCGACCGACCAACATTGCAAGTGACGTCATGATTTGTTTATCATTTTATTGCTGTGAGAAATATGTAAGGTTTAATGAATAGTAAAAACACCTGAAGTTAGCAAGTGGGAAAATAGCTCAGGTAATTAGTGAGTCCGGACACACGTCTCCGACTCTCGAAAGTAAAGAGATGTTTAAGGTTCATGTAAAGAGTTTGAGTCCCAATTTTCAAACACTTCATTTGACAAGAAAAAGCAGTATGTCAAGGAATATTATATATCAAAATGAAGCTATTTATGAGCACAAGCAGTTGAAAAACATAAGACTGTTATAACAATAGCGGTATAGCCAAAACATTGTGAAAAAGGGTCATTTTGTACAGAACAAGCAACTGCATGACTGTTGGATAAAATTGGCTCATATTTTAACAAAGTCTAGCCTAAAGTACCATCCAGGTAGTGCTACAACCATTAGTATAAAACTCAGCCCCAAAACGTAGTTATGCAAGCAATTTATTTTGACTTATTTTATAAACACATATGTCATATATGTCATTCTAATTTTGCAAACGTGTAGATCTTTTTAGGATATGGTGTGTTATCACAACATAAATAGACATTTATTGTTTATATACCTGTAAGGTTGTTTAGCAATATATCAATTTCTTTTTCACAGAATGATAAATATATAGTAATATTGTAGATCATTGAAATAAAAAAATTATAATTTGAAATAAATCGCAGAAAATATTTCACAATATTATGGTGTGATGTTGCACCATACCTTACATCTATTTTGAAAACAGATCAAACCGGTTTGACATGTATGTTGACAAAATAAATGGAAATTGATTGTTTCAAAATAGCCTTTTGAGACTGAGTTTTATATCAACGTTTGTAGTACTACCTGGATAGTACTTTAGACTGTACTTTGCTAAAATATGGGGAAATTTTATGCAACCGTCATGCATTTGCTTGTTCTGTACAAAATGACCCTTTTCCACAATGTTTTGGCTATACCGCTATAGCTATGGCGGTCGTATGTTGCCTAACTGCTCGTGCTCATGAATACCTTCATTTTGATATATAATATACCTGGACATAGTGCTTTTTCTTGGCTAATGAAGTGCCCTAAATATTGGGTCTCAAACTCTTTACATGAACCTTAATATCGAGGTTCGAACCTTTGTCATAGAACGATTTTTTTTTTGCAATATTATGATCTCTTTTAATGTTTTATTTTTTACTAGAAAAAAATAATTCCTTTTTTTTTAAATTGACTCGTTTATTCATTACATGTGTAAGAATATTTTTCAATTTATGATATATTTTTTTTCTTTTCTCTACCGATGTGTCAGTATTTCCAAATTTTCCAGTTTCAACTCATAGGCTACATATTTGTATTCATGGATATCACAAAAAAAGAAAACGATCTTTTTTTATAAACGTTTGCTAATGCTAAATAATAAAATGTATCGTACGTTTTGAATCTTGAATTTATGAAAAAGAAAAAAAAAACATTCTCTTGCGCCGATACGAACCCATGAAGCAATGTACATCGACTGGGGTGCGTTACCGTCTGCGCTATTTACGACAGTTGTTTTACTGTGAGTTGAATAACAATTTATTTTCAACTTTACCTTTAAAAAGTAAACAAAAAATGACGTCACTTGCAATGTTGGGTGGTTGATTTGTAGTATTCGAATGTTCTATGAAAACAAAGGTCCACGTGTACAATAATTAAAAGTAATGTGTATATTTCGGTCAATTACCTTCAGCGATATTGTCCCTACATTCAATGAGCTTGTCTGATTGCAGCGATTTATTTGCTTCTTCTAGAGCCAGGCTAATCTTGGTGTAATACTTGTACTGCTCCTCGTTCGATTTACGTTTGAAAGTATGGCAATGGTTTAACAAACCACTAATTTTAGACAATTGTTCCGAATTAGAACTGCCACTTATCTTAGTGATAATGCTCTCCATGCTGGATACTATCTCCGCCTTGTACTCTGTCAAAGAATTCTTCAACCGTTCGTCTATCAAAGAAACCAAATCTTCTCTATCCATTTTTGGTGAACGAAATTTTCGTTCACCAGTGTTATATACCGTGTATGGAAAATCCTGTAGGACCTTAATAGGTTTTAAATAAAGCAGTACCTCTTTAGATTCAATTTAGTATCTCTAGATACTTCTCTCTACAAAATCACTGTTTGTATCGTGAAATGCATGATTCTATCATTCTTCATCAAGTGAAGATAATGAAAATTACCCTTTAAAAACACAAAAATATCTTGGAATGTCTATACGGGCGAATTTTTGATCGGCGTAAGATTGTCGAGAGTTGAGAGCAAAAACAAAGGTTGTGTCTGTACACTGTATAGACAGATACTATGTTTTTGATTTAAACCTTCGCTATTGCAACTTGTAGTAATTTGCCGGAAATGTGTGTTTATTGAGGTCGTGAACTCTTGAACTTCTACACACCCCTGATTGGCCTTAACCCACGTGATGACCTACTACGATTTTACCTGCCTTCTTATGAATGAAGTCTTTGCTTATAAGTTACGAAAGGTCAAGTTTACAAACGAATGGAATGTTCCTGCCGTATTTCTCCAATTAAACGCGCCCGAGCGCGATGCAAAACGTCGTGGGGGCGCTATTATTTCAGACTCTTTTACTTAATTAAAAAAAAATACGTATTTTGGTACCTAAGAGAAGCAAACTGTTAACATGTTCGTAATTATCGATTGAAATACGTACGCTACCCAATACGCTTTTCTATTTATCTATTAAGGCTATAGATTTAAAAAATAAAATAAAATGTTAGCTAATGAATTGTAATTCTGTCATTTTAAGTCATCTATCGAAATACGGTCACCCTCGACCATTAATTGCAGCTCACAAAAGCAAGTGATTGTGTTAGCAGAAGCCGAGATTATTATTATTGTTATTATTTGTACAAGGTAGGAAGTTCCAGACAATGCAATATTCAATGTCCCGCTACCGATGGACAAAGCGGTCTAATAAATCATTACCTATTCACGTATGAAATAAATAATCCTGTATTAAATCCTAAAATTTCGTGATGTGTAAATGCACCCGGTACATGAAATGAAAGTGTTTCGTAGTGAAAACACAAAACGTCTGGAGCTAGCTGGGTCACCGCGTGTCGGCACCCTTTGAAGTCCCCAGATTCTTGCAAGCGGCGACGTCGCTTTTGAAATAAGTCACACACGAGATTTTACGGGGTTTTTCCTATTTTAACAGAATGAATTGTTACTAGGATTTAATCATTTGATTCGGATATGTTGTATATTTGCAGAAGATGAAATGATTTCAGAAATATTTTCGTAACAACGAAAGGGGATTTTGTTCGCATGTGACTTATGAAGAATAACGAGAAATAGTTTTAATTTTGTGTTAAATTTTAACCTTTCGCACTTCCGGGAGACTGCGCGATTTAGGACGCGCTAGTTTTTCAGATGTTGAACGATCTTTTAATGAAGCAACCAGCCTTATCATGATAGGAATTTAAGATAGTTAACCCATAATCTAATGAACATTACGTCGTGGAGTAGCAGCTTTTGAATTTGAATTCGAGACCGGATTTTTCACCACGGACCATGGACGGTTGGATGCTGTTGATCGTATAGTCAAGGGCCTGGGAATCGTATTTATGGGGGAGCGCGTTTATTAGGTAGGGCGCGTCTAAATTCTCATTGAAACATAAACAAGCACCACTTGACCGTGACCAACCGTGATATGAAATAAAATTTAAACCATTACCAGACAACTTATGTTCTCAACTACCAAATTTACACCTCTTGCTTAAATCCCGTTTTTAGCTCCACTGGCTGAAAGCCACTGGGGCTATTGTCATGGCGTTGTGTCCGTCGTGCGTCCGTCCGTCTGTGCGTCCGTGCGTGCGGTCGTAGACTTTTTCTTTAAAAATCTTCTCCTCAGAAACTACTGGTTGGATTTCAACCAAACTTAACAAGAATGATCCTTGGGTGACCCTCTTTCAAAGTTGTTCAAGAAATTTTGATCCAATGAAAACATGGATTTAATGGGCGTGGCTAATTTCCAAATATGGCAAAAAGTGAATTTTCTCAGTTTCTAATTGATGGATACCAATTCAATTTTACATGAATGATCCTTGGGTGACTGTTTATCAGTCTACAAAAAATTATTGTGATCAGATGAAAAATATGTATTTTATAGGCGGAGGTCATTTCTCTATATGTTATTTAGTGGAAACTTTGAAAAATCATTTTCTCAGAATCTAACAGACAAATATCAACCAAATTTTACATGAATGATCCTTTGGTGACCCTTCATCAGTCTACCAAAGATTATTGTGATCGGATGAAAAATTTGTATTTTATGGACGGGGGTCATTTCCACTATATGTTATATAGTGGAAACTTTGAAAATCATTTTCTCAGAATGTAACTGATGGATACTAATCAAACTTCATTAGTATGATCCTTGTGTGATCCATTATCATGCAGCCAAAAATTATTCGGAAGTCATTTCTCTATATGTTATAATAGTGGAAACTTTGAAAATCATTTCAACATGAGTAAAACCCAAAATATATAAAAAATCTAGTCAAAACTTAGATTTGCTATTACAAGAAATTCAAGCCTGTGGAGCGACACAAGCCATTCATGGCTTTCTAGTTATCTTAAAGCTTGTTGTTGCATATTTGTGTAATGTAAATATCTTCGGTTACGGGTATTTTTGTATCATATTACCCAAATCCAATTTCCTATTTTTTTTTTTGTTTTTGTTTTTTGTTGTTTTTTTTTCGTTTCAAACAAGGCCGGAAAACAGGGGATATAGCAATCTCGGTACGATTTACTGTTAATATATGAATGTCGTGAATAGATAAATAAATAAAAGAATCAAATGAACAAATATCCCAACACGATAGACCTAATTTTAAATTTTAACATCGAATGGATTTTTTTTCAAAGTACTTGACATCGTAACTACAACTGTATAGTAGCGCTTCTATCCCTCGGATGGCTCTAGAATTTCCTCAATACAATGATTCATCTATTTGTTTTACCGGAAGTATGTAAAATATTACAGAAAACGAAACTTGGATTGTGAATCAATCGCCTGTGGACTGGAGCATCTTTACCTTAATATGGAAATTGGTATTTCTCGCACCAGAACTATAATGAGCATACATCCGTACGTAGCTGCCATCTTCTACCCTCTTAGGTTTACGATTATCTGCAGTTTGGTAGGAGCAATAGAATTTAAACAACGACTATATTTGGACAATTCATTAGCTGTACAAAATACCTTCCTACATAGATTTCATCGAATTGTTTTTTTTTTTTTTTTTTTTTTTTTTTTTTTTAATTCATTTTTACGCAATGGCATCAGATGATTATTCTTTCACGAGACTGAATATTACCGAAAGAGACCAAAACCCTGTAATTACAATTACGAAACAGCGGTCTTTTAAATCGGAGGAGGGGGGGGGGGCATTCAGGTCGTACCAGAGCCATAGCGGATAACGCTTAAAAGTCAAAATGCAGAAAGACTGCTGTTTAATCTGCTAAAATATGGGTTCCGCATGTGGAAATTGAATTACCTTTCTGACTGCTATTTTTTTAGTTAAGAAAAGAATCATTAGTCTAGACACTATAGTTGCCTGTTTTCTTTTCTCTAGGCTTATCGCTCTCTGTCTATCGGTCTGTCTCTGTCTGTCACTCTTTCTACCTTTCTTTTCCTCTCTTTCTCATTCTTTGAATTTAGAATTTTGACGAGACACTTTCCCTTGATTATTTTTTATATTTATAATTTCTCTTTTCTCAACGAATTCAATATATCACTTTAGAATGCCAACAGATTCGTTCACCATCAGTACTTTCAGTGCTTTGATTCAAATACGTGTTGACGCCAGGAGAGTCTCGATAGAAGTGATTATTCAAGTCAACGCCCAATCTATAAATAACTACCGCACTAAACTCTCGTGCAAAACCGGTTTGTGCAATACCCGTCCGATAGGACAATAGTACTCGTCTATACGATGTACCGCCGAGTACTTACAATTCATAGCACTAAATCAGGACAATGTGAACATGGGTCATTTTCCATGGCTGGCTGAATTTCACCAAACCTCGACAATATGCAAAAGGTAAGGTGACAAGGATCATTGGGTGAAATGTTCATCAAAATCAGTCAAAAAATTAGAAATTTGACATGAAGGCTCCTTTTTCAATGACGCGGATGAATTTCAACAAAAAGAACCAATATACGCAAGGTCAAGGGACAAGGGACATTTTGTGAAAGTTTCATTTTATATCTGTCCATAAATGAAGGAGAAGTTCCGTTCACAAGAACTTTTACAAGATCTCCACTTTGACGCGGCTAAAATTCGCCAAAATCTGACAATATGCGCAAGTTCTCCTGGCTACAAGAAGGTCCTTTTTTCAATCACCTGGCTATAAATAACTTACCCGTGACAAAATGCGCAATGTCAGGTGACTATTAACATTTTGTGAAAGTTTCATCCCTTCCATAAATGAGGGAACAGTTGCGTTCACAAAATTGTAACATACGTACGTACGTACTTTCTGACATCGGGACGGACGGACGGTTAGACGGAGAAAATGATACCAATATGCGTCCACCTTCAGCGGCGTATAAAAATGTTTTAAATTCAATGATTTTGATTTTTTTATTTTATTTATTTATTTACTTTTTTTATTTTGTAATTTCTAAGAGGAAGTGAGAGAAGTAGGCACAAACGGTCACAAACAAGAAAATGCAGTAAGTGTATGTACTTACTATCACCACAGACCCTAATTGAGAGTCCCTGCTATCACTGAAGTTTAAGATAGAAATTCTCATCACATTGTATGAATGTATGAACCCTAAATAATAATCTTCTCTGATAAATAAACAAGAGGACCATGATTGTCCTTAATCGCTCACTTTCGTTTCTTTGTCATAATTGATAATTATCAAATTTCCAGTTAAAGTCATAATTTATGATTTGTTAAAGTGTAAACAAGAAAATTGTGATTTAGGCTCATTTTCCCATGATATGGGATGGATCCTTCCCATTTTCAATAGGCTTCATCCTTGTGACCTGACAAATATTTTGACCAAGACTGGACCATATTTATGGCCTCTAGAGTGTAAATAAGAAAAATGTCATGAAGGCCCATTTTCCTGTGAAAGGGCATGGGTCATTCCCATTTTAAAAAGGGATCACCCTTGTGACCTGACAAACATTCTGACAAAAATTCATGATGATTGGACCATATTTGTGGCCTCTATAGAGTTAACAAGAAAATTGTCTTTTAGGCCCCTTTTCCTGTGATATGGCATGGATCATTCCCATTTTCAAAAGGAATCATTCCTGTAACCTGACAAACATTCTGACCTAGATTCATGACAATTGGACCGTGTTTGTGGCCTCTAGAGTGTAAACAAGAAAATTGTATTTTAGGCCCCTTTTCCCGTGATATGGCATGGATCATTCCCATTCTCCATTAGGTTCATCCTTGTAACCTTGAGAACATTCTGCCAAAGTTCCATGATGATTGGATCATTTTTGTGGCCCCTATAGAGTTAACAAGAAAATTGTCTTTAAGGTCCCTTTTCCCATGAAATGGCACGGAACCTTCCCATTTTCAATAGGGTTCATCCTTGTTTCATGATGATTGGTCCATATTTGTGGCCTCTAGAGTGTAAACACTTTAATTGTTGACTTCTGACGACGCACGACGGACATTCAAAGATCACAAAAGCTCACCTTGAGCACGGTGTGCTCAGGTGAGCTAAAAAGCCCCCTCTGATTTATGTTGAAGATGTTTTAATCTGAAAAATTTGAACTGAGGAACGGATTAGAAACCCGTGCATGAGCATGTTGTCATGAGTCCGAGAGAACAACAAAACCCATATATACAATTAACAACTTCGTGAAATTGACAAGGTGAATGATTTTGGAATGGTTTTCGAATTTAATTGAATGACAGTGATTAGTGAGTTTAGGGTAAAATCAAAAAAAGGGGATCCAATATAGCTTGAACAAAAACAGCGATATTTATTACCCCCCTTTAATAGTAAAATATGCATTTTAGTTCTAAAAAAAGCTTTCTATGTCTTCACAAACTAGCGCGTGAGTGTTCATAATGGATGAATAGAGCGCTGTATGAACGACTTTGAATGGTTTTGATAGGAATAAGAATCGATTTCACCATGTTCTTAACTGTATGTTCAAAGCATTGCGAATGAATCTGTCAGCCTTGAGTACTCTCCCTCGTGTTCAGTTAGTTACATCGTGAAATTGACAGGGTGAATTATTTGGAAACGCTAAAGAATAAAATTGACTGAGTGTGTGGAGCGAGTGTTGAGTTAAATTGATGGGAGGTAATCCTATTTCCCAATTTTTGTTCAGGATGAACAAAATTAGCGATATTGATTACCTCCCTTAAATAAAATACACATACAAGTTCTATAGATAGCGTCCTTTCTTCAAGATCCGATGAAACGCTGACAATTTGAATTATGTCAGTGAAATCGAGATTTTTCTCTATCCAAACTTATTTTGAATGACGTTGTTGATTCTATATTTTTCAAAGGGGCTGAGCGTTTTTGAATGGTTTGAGTGAGTGTTTGGAATGAATAAATAGAGCGCTGAGTGAGTGATTTAGAATGGTTTTGATTGAGGCGAATGTCAATTGAACGATGTTACTTACTATACCTAGTTCCTTTCTCAGAATGGAAAATAGTTACAGTTCGTGGTTAATTGTAGGTATTTGTCGTTTAATGACTTTCTCTACCCGAACCACCTGTTTGGACGCTTTAACACGGTAAAGCCCATATTTTGCAGACTGAGTTGAATCAATCGTTTGATGTCGTATTTGTCGCAATAAAAATCTTACTTTCGTCTTTTTTATTGAACATGGTCGCCGCAGTGGTTTTCTCTAGCTGAGACTTTTTGTTTGGAAAAATCTATTGACTCATTGCCTAATGTTTTTGGAGAACTTTGTGTCATTGCACTTAAAGTTGAGATGACACAAAGTTCTTCGACCAACATTTTTGAGGAACATACCTTCTCTATGAAGGCAAGTTAGCTTTTATCCATCCTCTATTGGTATATTGCTTAGTTTTGACAATGACAATGACATTGACAAATACTTTATTAACGTACAAATGCCACCGGTAAAAATACAAAGGATAATATATCAATTAGCCAATTATACATGACTCTAAGAGTTATATTTAATTTCGTTTAAGAATCATATGAACGTATAAGCAAGCTTTGTTAATTGTTCAAATTGTTCTGTTTTTTATATGGCTATAAATTCAATGCAGTAAAAGTAAAAAAAAATGCTCTATAGTTGTTTTATACGGTTTTAGAGAAAGTTGCTTTTTGAGACCTTTACGGTACACAATTACCGGATGCTGAACGAGACGCGTAGTTGAGGCCTTTCTCTCTGAATACAACATTTACTTTTGCCCAAATGATTGTTGTATTGTATCTTTCCAAATTTCTTTGATGGGAGAAATCTTTGCCTTTATCTTCAAAACAATTTTATGTTGGGTGAAAACTGTTTTTTTTATTATTTAAAGATTTAATAAAAAGGCAAAAAAAGAAATACAAGCTCTGAAACGTTTTTAGTTTATATTTTGTGTATAGATTTAAAAACAAAACCGTACTTAATTGTTTGCACATGGACATTTATCATTTGACCAGAATACATGTTTATGATTCATAATTGTCTAACCTTGATTAAAGTTTAAGCTATGGTCACATTTACGGCAATTATCGTAGTAAGTCGTACTCCATTTTACCGTGGGCAAGTCGTGTCATTAATACGATTAACTAATGTGAAGTAAGATAAGGTAACTTCAACGAAGGAACCATCGAACAGTTTTCGTAGAAAGAAGTACGTGCGAGTTGGAACAGCTACGAAGAACTGCGTAAAAATAAGAAGTTTAATTAGATTAATTATCAATTTTAATAGATGGAAAATCGCCATTTATTAATTTCCCAAGCCCTGATATCTCTTGTTTGTCATTCTATAGATAAGAATCACGATCTTTAAATATGTCATAAGGTTTAAAACCTAGCATTTCTATCAGTCTTCGGGTCTTATATTTAATTTGTTGTAAAAACACACGAGTTTCAAACCATTGAATTCATGTGCACTTCATGATTAGATTTCACGTAGGGATTTTGAACATGCCCAGGATTTGTGCGGCCACTACGGTAGGATTACACGATAGAAGAACGTTCAGTCCACGGGCGACTAGGTTAAACTACGCATTCTACGTTAGGGTACGTTGTAGTACGGCATTCTTTCACTTCGTCGAGTTTATGCTTACAACATGAAATGTGACCGCGATTTTTTACGAAGTACTTTTTCCCTACCTAACCGTGGACAAAAATCAAATACACGTACTGCAAGAGTAGTGAATCGTTAGTTCAACCTTGGTTAACCGTAGCATCGGGCACAAACGTTTACGATATCACAGCATGCTACTACGGTTAATTTACAGATAAGCAGGGATCAACTACTGTGACAGAACGGCCAAATTAGGGACAAAATAATGTACTATACCGTAATTAGACTTTTGAACATATTTTACAATATCTAAGACACTACGGTCAAACTTACGAGTTTGCACTACGTTACTCACTACGTGTAAGCCCGGCTTACTTCGACTTACTGCGCAGTTTACGCTCAGCTACGTAAATATTACGGCTTACTGCGTTGATGCATAACTACGGCCAACCACGTTTATTAACGTAAATGTGACCAAGCCTTTACTGTAGTATTCTCAAACTTCCAAACATAAGGTGTCCCTACAAAATTATTGGTCCAATTTTAAGGCCTCATAATTCATTGAATCTGCCCGTTTACTTCGAATTATCAGATTCTTTTATACCAAAATCATTTAAAAGATTGTTATGTTTCAGAGATTAGACAGACACTCAGGAGCCGTGTTCACCTCCTAACGTATATTCAACATGCAAATATTACTGTGTTTACACTTGTATTCTGAATATAATTGTTACTGTTTCTCCCTAACTTACAATTATTATTGAATAACACGGGCCGAAAATGCATCTTTTGCTCTATGGTGTTCTAAAAAAAGCAAATTTTATTAAGATCAAATTTTTATTTGGAATATCTACATTATTGTATGCATATGTAGTACTTTTAACATAATTCACCCTTTATCACATAATACGTCATGAACTTTTTTAAAATCAAAACCTCTATAATTTCTAGTGTAATTTTGAATTATTTTAAGATTCATTTTGAAGAACAAGGGATGAACATTGCATAAACATTTAAGGTAGTAGACCCGTGATAGTTTCGCAAGGATTTGGAAGTATTGATCTTTAACAGTGTTAACCGAGGTTTCCTAATGATTTCTTTGGAAACCTTGGTTAACATTGTGAAAGTTCATGAATTCCGAAATGTTGCGGAACTATTACGGGTCCACTACCTAAAAAAATCGTTTAACACGATGCGCTTGTCTTTAAAATAATTGATATGACTTAGACAGAGCTTTAAACTGTCTGAAATTTAGAAAACAGTATCTATACAGATTCCATACAACCAAAGTTATGAGGAATGCTTTACGTCAACAAGTACATTCTGTTAAATCTGAAAGTCAGGGAAGTTATGTGATTTTCGTCAAGGTTACCTCGTAACTCATAATCTAATTGCTATGGTCTGTATGAAGCTAGACAGTTTCATTTATATGTTATTATTACTTTTTATATGGACCGCAAAATGCGGGATACTTCGATGTGGATTATTGCTCATAAATCAGGATTTATCTTGATCGGTCGAGTGACAAGATATTTTCTGACAATATCTTTGGGTTGGTTTCAATTAAAGAAGATAATTAATGTTGCCCCATGACCTTTGTTATTTACCTTGCTTCTTAAAAGATATACGTTCACGTATTGTAATAGAAAATTATGTACTTGTATATGTAAAAATAGCACCGGTCAAAATTTGAAATAGATGGTTTACACACAGTTCTGCTTATTTTTGCAATTCCCTTCTTTCTATCATTACCCTATACCATCCATGACTGATCGGACACGGTGCGAATAAAATTTATTGTTATATGTGGTGACGACGTAACAGCGTTTTGCATAAAAAGTGCTACATGTTTTGAAGAATAACTAATGAATCAACATTTATTTCATTTATACCTTAATAGCCATTGTTTCTTCATAATATACTCGGCAAACTATCATTTGCGTCTGAGCATTGATTATTCCTGTAATAAATTCGGTACTCCATGACGACTCATTTAATATCATCTTATGTCAGCACTTCGATACAGTTAACACATTGTGAAATTGGCAAGGCAGATGATTTCTCAATGAAATAGAACAAATGAAATTAGAGAGAGGTACAGTAATAAGATACCAATAATTTCGTCCAATTGATCGAAAGTAGCGATATGTTATAACTTCCCTTTAAATGAACTAAGCTTGCGTGTTTACAGGGACCGATTAGACGCTTTAAAACCCAAACCAACCAATAACATCGTTGAAATATTTTATCTATTTGAAAAAATGGTGAGCGTTCGATTAAGAGGTATTTTTTAAACGATCTTTATATAGAGCACTGAGTGAACGATTTGGAATGGCTTGATCAAGTCGAATGTCAATTTCACGATGTTACAAATTGTAACCCTTAAATAACAAAGGGAACTATAAGATATAGATTACAAGCAAATGACAAAGATGGATGTAGTCAATGAATCTTGGGTATTTTGATACTGTTTTATTTCAAGTGATTCTTCTTAGAACTTTTTTTCCATTAAGCAAATCACTTGATACTGTCTTATTGTAATTTAATATTATCATGCAATCGAATTGTTGTCTCTTTAGTTTGTATAAGATGTAAGCGCATATATTCTTTATTTGAACATCGTACAATTATAGAAGAAATCGAAAGTGTGCAATTGGGATTCAAATGTGAATTTATTGCAAGGTATGGCACAAGAGTTTAGCTTCATGATATTCCAGAAAAGTTTTTCATCAACTGTAGGATGCACAAGCATAACACAAAAAATAAAAAGTCTTGTACTAGCCGAAAATAGTTGAGTGCTTAATTCTAAACGGAATGATGGTCAATAGTCTCGTAGTTTGAATTGCAAAGTTTTGTCACGGTACGTGGTGGAAGTTTCGAGATATTTGAATTTTCAGTGCACACATTCTTTTGGAACTGAGAATAAGTTACAGTTAGTTACATCGAGAAATTGACACACTGACTGATTTTGGAAAGATTTAGTCATGAAATTGAATGAGTGAGTGGAGCAGGTATTGAGTGAAATTCAAGGTAGGTAATCAAATATCGCTAAATTGTTCAAAGTGAACAAAATTAGCGATATTTGTTTCCACCCTTTATTAAAATTTGCACCAAGGTCCCATGAATAGCTTTCAATGTTTTCACCAACCCATCATACGCTTTAAATTTGAATTATGTTAGTGAAATAGCGATTTTTTCATAGCTATAATCATTTTGAATGTAGTTGATGATCTTATAATTCTGTTTATTTTGGAGCGTTTTTTAATGGTTGGGGTGAGATTTTTGAATGAATGAATGAATGGAGCTTTGAGTGAGTGAATCAGAATTGCTGTGATTGAGATGAACGTCAATTTCACGATGTTGTTAAATGTATGTATGTAGTGTGTACAGAAGGTAACCTATCAAGTTTGACCATATTCTATCTCTGTAGGTCAAAACAGCCTCACAACAGGGGCCAATATTTCTGATAAATCGATTTTAGCAACTTTTAAAAAAGCAAAGAATAGTAGGCAAAGAATGTAGAAAATACATACAAGGCTGTATGTATTTTGTGGCAGACTATTTTAATCAAAATTATATCTCATTATCTCTGGTAAGTGATCAAGGGCTAATGGACCTCTTTTAAGCAAAAAAGCAGGAACTCGGTAAAAAAAACCATTTCTTTATTTCCATTTTTTCTAAAAATTTATTCACTTAAATTCACCCCACGATTTTTATGACTTATTAATTCACCCAAGGTTATTCTTATTATCAGAAGAAATTTTCAGTTTTCAGAAAAATTTGATGAGATGACCGAGAATCAAAGGGTATGTTGGGGCTTTATCGCATATACATGTACACTCACATTTTGTTAAATGTCGAGAGTGAATGTTTGAATGGTCCTAGATTGCTCAAATGTATATATTTTGTTGAAAATAATCTTTGAACTTTACTATGGTTCTCTTCTTTTTTATGATATTGACGTAACAGCATAAGTTGCCGGTCACGTAAAAATATGCGATACGCTTTCAAATGAAATCATTGTATTCGCTACTAAGAAGTATTTGTACATTTTAATTTGACATGAAATAAAAGGTCTTTGAAAGTGGAGTATTTTGATGTCTTGTAAAAATTTTATACAAAAGAACAGTAATGTAATTGTAAAAAAAACACGGAACATTCGCCAGAAATGACGCCGTCAGATGCAACAATAAACGTCAGAGCGTTTCACTTAAATTGTAAAATCATAAAAAATTATGGTGTGATATGCGCCCAAAACTTAGCATGTTGTGTGAATTATGCTACATTGAAAATATGTAAGTCTTCCGTCTGTATGATGGCTCAAACAAAATATGTCAACCGCGAAAAAAAGGTCGGTAGCGTCAGATTTAGCGTCGTTTTTTCAATAGTCATTTTTTCAAAGTCGCTTCTTTAGAATAAATTAATAAAAAATGATATTTGAAATACATCTGAACTAAAATCTATGCCATTATAATTTTGTTAAAATCCATATCCTGTCATGAAATCAGACTGCATTTCCGAATCCAGGGCCCCCTGTGTTTGGTTAGGGTGTTACACGTTGTCGCTATCAACAATACAATAGCTTTTTTGCTTCGACGGTTTCTTATACCAGACCAGCCGAGGAATGAAAGGACAAGAAGAAACAGATGACACGTTCGCCTCCTAACACTCTTCATTGATATACACGTACAGTTAACAACATCGTGAAAATGACATTCATCTCTAAACCATTCTAAATCACTCGCTCAGCGCTCCATTCATTCATTTCAAACACTCACTCAAACCATTCAAAATCGCTTAAAGCATAAAACAACTTCGTTCAAAATAAAACACCTGGGAAAAAATCAGAGTTTCACTGAATTTATTGAAATTGTAAGGTTCTGATTAGATCTTAAAGACATCGGCACTTATTCTTTCCGACTATTGGTCTTCCACCAATGGGTTGAAAACTGATCCCTATGTGGAATAGCAGCTGGGGGCTAGGAAAGGATGTAATGGTGGTACCAGGAATCCATTGTTAGGTGCACCGGCTGCAGCGATATAATTGACAGATTGTTAAAAGCGGCGTGAAACCCAATGCAATCAATCAACTTTATCCCAACGCTGTAGGTTAAAATGAAATCATTGAACAATTTGAATCCAATTTATTACGTATATACATCTTATTGGCTACAAACAATGTACATCCGAAACGCAATTCGAAGTTGTCTAATATCAAGGATAAATATATCTAACTGAATTGCATATACATATTTTTATTCTCTAAATGATAAAAGATGCATTCCCCATTCGTGTTATTCAAAAATTATTGTACGTTAGGGGGAAGCAGTTGCAATTATATTCAGAAAACAACTGTAAACACAGCAATATTTGCATGCAATATTTGAATATACGTTAGGAGGCAAACGCGGCTCCTGAGTGTCTGCTTAATCTCTGAAACATAACAATCTTTTAAATGATTTTGATATAAAAGAATCTGATAACTCGAAATAGAAAGACAAGATGCAATGAATTAAGACGCCTTTAAAATGAGACGATTTTTTACCAGGGAAAAACGGTAGTTTTCGAATGTAAACATGTAAGTTCACTTAGCAAACTGATATCGACTTTTTGTGACAGTTAGTTTGATCGGGTATTTGACATTTTGTCGATCAAAACTATTGTAAAACGTTTTATAAATTTTCTACGTTTTATTGGCTGGTGGAGATTTTAATGCGTCTGATTGGCCTATGTAAACACACAAACAGGAAAACGTTGATTATTCTTCGGGTGGTAATAAATTTTATCTTATAACTATACAAGTATCCGTATGATAACAACCCGTATGATATTTTTTATGATATCACATAGTTATTTTTAGAACAATAATATCATACAGTTATTTTTAGAAACTAGCATTTAAGTTAGAAACATCGACTAAAACAAGACAAAAAGAGGTTATAAGATAAATATAATACGTACTAAGTGTATTGTATGAAAAAATATCTAACTCGGTTGTGAGAATTGGTAATTGTCTCGGCAGAGCCTCGACAATGATCAATTCTCCCAACCTCGTTAGATATTTTTTTCCATACAAAACACTAAGTACGTATTATATATATCGCTAATTTCGTCCCAATCGGGAACCCTCGGCGATTCAACGGAATAGACCTCGGGAATAATACGGGCGCTGCCATAAAAGCCCGTCATTTTGCACGCGGGTTTATATGACGTCACAAACATCAGCAAATTCGCTAAGGATGATGTTGCATAAAACAAAATCAACGAAAGAATAAAAATGGGCATATAATAACTTGATAACAAAACGCAGGGTTTGACTGCGTTTTGTTTTCAAATTATATTATACCCAAAAGTTCTCCATAGACGATCGGAAAGAATTTAAAAAATGTGATTTTCTTCAAGCGTATTAAATAACCGAAGTACCACCTGAAGCCGAATTACCTAAAAAATGACCCAAAATTACTACACTTACGTCCGAGGTACAGTTGTTTAGGCAGTAACGGATTTTAGGGTATAGCGGATAGGTTGTTTCTAAATCGATATCTATATTTTTGACGGGATATTTCAATAAAATTGATTTTACCATGACATAATTTAATATTCAACGGATTTCTTGGCCAAATTCTCTTTTGTTTACATTTGTTTTTGTACTTTCAATTCGCTGCAACCAAAACGAGGTAACCGGAAGCTGCATTTTTCAGGTCAAAAGTAAATGCAATAGCAGGCGCTCGGTTGTGTAATATTCATGTAAATCAAAACCAATCAACAAGTTCTTGGTATTATTTTGTAGATTACCCTATTTCCCACTATATCAACACATCTGGATAGAAAATTGTCCAAAATTAAGTAAAATATCGCCTGATGAAAACACCTCCCGATTCGGGTAGTAGCGGATAGCTCTGGCTAGTGGAAATGGTTTCACGGGGGCTATCTCAAACTGAACATCAACTTCAAATAAACTAAAAATCATGATTCGGATTTTCTCAATGCATTTAAAAAGACAAATATAAAGCATGAGACAGTCAATTCATGCAAATAGAGTTATTTTAACTTTAATCACAAATAAGGTTATGCATCAATATAAGGCTTGGGTATGCTGATTTTTTAAGCCACTAAAATCCAACAAATTACTGTGAGCTCTAAAACATTCATTTGTGTTCAATCATCTTTTATGACAATGGAACTCACAAACAACTTCTTCTCTTTAAGTATTATAGCTGTTTAAGACCAAGACAAACTTAAAATGAATGTTCTGGCTAATCTTTGTCTAAACCCCATACAAACTTGAATATTCCCGATTTATTACAGTTTGACAAATTTCATTCTTGTGACATCAATGTATAACTCTGTCATTTTGACCAGTCAAAATTAAGAAACAGGTAGATGGATATTAATATTGATAGTCAATCATATTTAAGTATATTCATAACTGATGGACATTGTTTGCTGACAAGGTCCACAAGCCTTTTTACAAGCAATTTTATTAGTTGAAGGAAAGAGTTGTCCATTGTTTGCATAATTACAAACGATACTTCATAAACATTTTTTTATAGTGCCGATATCAAGAATAAACTTTTAAGGTTCATATCATCAATCCGCAACTTTGAAGTTCAGTGACAATTGTCAAGCCTTAGAAATCCGTTTCGGAGTGAAGTTATGTGTGGTACCTTTATGCCTACATCTTTATTTTATTAATGAATTATCTTTTGCATATCTATTTCTTTTGCATATATACCGGTCTTAAATGACCGTTTGGTAAAACAGATTTTGCCATGTTTGATTTTATAAAAACGAACATGAAAAGAAGGTAATCCGATGGGCTTTCGAAGCAGACCCCAGAATTTGCCCCGCATCTCTATCGATCGCTAGACAGGTTATCGGCCCTAAAGCGGCGGTTTAGGACGGCTCAATGGCCGTCGCTAGGCCGGCAGTGGGCCGATCGCTCGGAGGCGAAATGTCCACGCGAGTGAGACACTCGATGCAGGGCTTGAACCAATGGACCGATCCCTATGTTGTAGGTACTCTCGTGTTGTCCTATTCAAGCCCTACAATCGAGGAGAATTTGGTGGGACTGCGGCGGATAGCGGCGGAGATAGAGTGATTCGCGCTGGAGTCGCCTCGACGCGCTCGAGCCGCGATTTTAGCGACGCAGCGAGTGCAGCTCGGCTTTCAAAGCAGTGTTTTGCTCCAAGACCCCGGAATTTGCCCCAGATCTCTATCGATCCCTAGACAAGTTACCGTCCCTCGAGCGGCAATTTTGGAGCAGTGGGCCGATCGCGCCTTGGGTCTGGGAGCAAAACACTGCTTCGAGTGCCTCGTCTAGGATAATCTGTTGTTCACTGTACTAATCACCAAGCCAGGCAGGATACTGTATGTGTATGCCTAAGAGAAAAGTTGAACACGAGCTACACAGTATGGCCGAAGCCGAATCTTTTTGGAGGGAACTGTACGAATGCATCTTGGTACAAATATTTCTTTGACTGGTGAACATATTTATTTGTTTTACGGAATATCTGGTTATCCCTTTTCGTGTGAGATATGCTTTAAAAGAACGATCTTTAAAGCAGTATGTTGTCTCTCTTATTCTAAAATTTTAGAGCTAAATAAAAATTACAGCTACGAGGTTGTAGGGTCAAACCAATAGTAATTTTTCTGCTTCACTAAAATGTTTTCAAAGTCTGTTAATCTGCCAATTTTTTCAATAATAAAATTTGCTCAAGTTCTGTCTTAGTTCGATCTGCGAGCATTTGTGGATCAAAACCTCGTAAATACAGCCCTTTCAGCACCTCAAAACAGTGAAATAGTGTCATTGTCACTTTTGAGACATTCCCTCTACTACCGATCCGTTACTACCCGAACCTATCCGCTATTGACCTAATTAATGCTGTGTGCAAAAAGCGTTTATCTGACGTATAAACAACATTAGCATTCCAAAATTGGTTTCAATTGAAAGAATACAGATTTTACTACAATTTGGTACCACACAATGTAGATTATGTTTTGTAATAGAAACATATACTTCAATAATTTCGTTAACTATCCGCTACTGCCTGAACAACTGTACTTTCCAGTTCACGGAAAAGTCCGAGCGATGTTCCGAATGATTTCGTCCATTAGAAGGATAAAGTTAAGTTATGGTTACACTCCTGTCTGTTTTGGCCGTGTTAAATTATATAGTAAATTGGCACATTTTGACAGTCTGTAGCTCTTTTTAAAAACTAATTTGGGCTAAATAACTTAGTGTGGCTTAAAGAGCAATATAATGTTCTTGCATATCAGCCGCAGAAAACAGTACCTTGCAGGATAACTTTTTTCTCAATTTTTTATTGCGCACAACTACCCTCAAAATTCTCTTGGTACGAAAGTTTATGTCAACTCTGGTACCTGCATCAAAGGTCTGGCTCCAAAAAAACAGTAGTTCGCAACTAAATTCATTTAATCCTATGCATGAAATATAGCAGAGGTCTGGCACTTAGCTGAACCTCATTTCAAGCCCTTTACTGTTATTTAAACATTAAAACAGTGTGGCAAAAGGAGCATATCATTTTTTATAACCGGACTATTTTAGGGAACAACGACCTAGGGAGTAAATAGTGACCCGACCTAGGAAGTAAATTGTGACCGGAGCGGGTCCTTATAAGAACATGTATCCGGATATCGATTGGTTGAAATACTCCCAGAGGAGGAAGGGTCTAAATAAGTGGTTACCTTGGGTATTATCCTTGTTTCTTTTGCACTATAAAATTTAAAGATAAGCTCTAAATCAAATATTGTGCAATTTATAAGATACGTTTGATGTGAAATAAATATTAATTTTCTACTTTACTATTCAAAACTTTAACATAAATGCAAATTGCATAAATAAGTATTTTGCTATTTCAAACATATAATACGCAACTTCCCCATAGAAACCATTGCTTAAATCCAAGGAAAATTTCTTAAAGGGCCGCTCACGATTTTGGAGTACCTTTTATTTGATCCACAGAAAAACAAGGGTGATAACACACAAAAGTCTCCCATTGGTGTAAAATAGATAGGTTTAATGACATCCGCCCATCCGGTTTCAGATTGTCCACCATTTGAAAACGTTTTTGTTTCTGTGATGACTATGACTGAATCCAAATTCAATCTATGTTTTTGAATAAAACTGCATATTAAGTTGACAAAACACGAACAAATTTGTAAAAATTCAAAAATTTATTTGTTTCACCAATTTTTGGAGCATTTTCCCCATTTTAGAGTAGGCCTATTCTCAGAGAAACTATAAGTATGTATTCAACCTTACCCCTTGCCTGTCTTGCGGAGAAAAAGCAAATAAAACTTGTGAAAATGGTATAGAGAACCCCGACCTTATATCCCTGAACGAAAATATCAACAAATTTGTTATAACCAAAATTTAAAAAAAAAATGAACCTTGAACATTTTTTTGAGAATAGCCTCCCTTTACATTAACAAATAAAACAAAATATGTAAAAAAAAAAAAGGAAATACTGTGACCCCATTTTTTTTTCATATCAAAATATTAATCATTATGTCACCAATTGATATTGAGAAAAGAAAAAGTTTCATAACAAAATTTATTTATTTTTCTGTGAAGTATGTATTAATGTACAATAATAAATGAAAATTACCTCTATCAAGGACCGAATAAAGATGTGATATTTTTCTTATGCTTCATTGAAATTTATAATTTTGATAATTCAGTTAAATGGGAAGTTGCTTTTAAAGCAAGCAAAAATCAATGGCTGTTTGAATTTGACATTGTCCAAAAATAATAACTTCAAATCAAGGGTGTAATTGTCAAAGAAATTCATAGGTAAGAACTCAAGGGCACTAAATGTTTTTGTACCTTTTTTCGAAAGGCTCTGAGAAAAAAAAAAAAAAAAAAAAAAACACGGTGACCTCATTTGTTTTTTGTTTTTTTTTTTTTTCAAAATTCGAAATAAAACATTTAGATCTATATGAAAAATCAGGTTTAAAGAAAAGTTTAATAGTGGGAATAAGCCGGGCGAGCCTCCTTAAAACAAACCTGTTCGCAATTTTATTTAACACAATCAATCGGACAAATTTGCGGGTTGATTATTCAAATAATGTGGGCGTAAGAGTGTCTACAAGGTTTTTCTAAGATTTGACCTCGTGACCTTGCTTTTGACCCCACTAGACCTAACTCCAAATATATCCTAGTTTTTCTCAAGACAACAAATCTTATGGATTTTCAGGTTGACCGGCTAGAAGATATCGCCTCTACAGTTTCTACAAGTTTATGTTGACGACGTACGACTGCCGACAGGCGCTGGATATCATGCTAACTTAAACGCTCGCCATGGGCACTTCGTGCTCAAGATAGCTTAAAAGAATTTCTAGTTAATATAATTCGTTACGGACGAAAGAGGAACCTCTTTCAATCGTTTTCTTAATACTCGGTAATGCTCGGTAGGTGTAAATGGTGAATAAAACACAGGTCGTGTTCTTAAACATTTGCAAAATGAAAGAAGAAAGAGAGAATTAGTTTACGTATGCCCTAAACCAGCGGAGAGAAAGCATGTAAATCTGCAATTAATTGACTTTCCAATAATTAGATCTTGATTGTTCTAGATAGAAAGTCAGCAAGATACATGAGAGATCTATAATTGCCTTTAAAGATGCCAAATAAGATTATCCTCCCCTACTTCTCTCTTTTAATTTGCTTATTCCTCTTTTATGCTCCGAAGGCCAGTGAGCTAATGCCATGGCGGAGTGTCCGTCGTGCGTCCGTGCGTGCGTACACTTTCTCTTAAAACATCTTCTACTCCCAAACCAATTGACGGATTTTAATGAAAGTTGGTAAAATGATCCTCTTGGGTGACCCTCTTCTTTAATTATTCAAGAAATTATGATTGACCCCAAAATATGGGCGTGGCAGGGCGTGGCATTTTTTCATGTTAAAATCTTTAAAAATCTTTTCCTCCCGAACCGTTTGGCCAACTTCAATGAAACTTGGCATGGACGTTCCTTGGGTTACCCTCTTCTTAAATTGTTCGAGAAATTTTTATTGACCCCCATATGTGGGCGTGGCATTTTTCACGTGGAAATCTTAAAATTCTTCTCCTACAAAACCATTGGGCTGATTTCAATGAAACTGAAATGTTCCTTGGATGACCGTTTACTTACACTGTTCAAGAAATTTTGATTAACCCCAAAAAATGGGCATGGCAGGACGGGGCATTTTTTCACATTTAAACCTTTAAAAATCTTCCACTCCAAAACCATTGGGTCGATTGCAATTAAACTTTGCATGAATGTTCCTAGGTTGACACTTTACCTAAATTGTTCAAGAAGTTATCTGACCCCTAAATATGGGCATGGTGGGAGGGGGGGCATTTTTTTCAGGTTAAAATCTTTAAAAAATCATTTCCTCCAAAACCATTGGGCCGATTCCAATGAAACTCGGCATGGATGTTCCTTGGATGAGCATTTACTGAAATTGTTCAAGAATTTTTGATTTTGATTGACCCCCAAATATGGCCATGGCAGGGTAATTTTTTTTTCATGTTAAAATCTCTAAATTTCTTTCCTTCCAAACTATTGGGCCGATTCCAATGAAACTTGGCATGGATGTTCCTTGGGTGAGCCTTAACTTAAATTGTCCAAGAAACCACCAAATATGGGCCTTGGAGGGCAAAAGTCTTGAGTTATTAAAGCCAGTGGAGCTATACAGGCCCTCTAAGGCCTCCTGTTCTCTATTTGCAATCCTCGTCGCCTTTTATCAACATTAATCCATTTGTAAGAAACAATCCTTTATTCAAATTTTAGTGAAATACGGGAAAAACATACCTCTAAAAAATAATGAATTTTGTGCGAAGTTTTTTCTGGCGTGTCACCAACATTTTCGTGCATTCCTGAAGATCCATTTAATGGTGAAATCAATAGAATAATATTTGAACTTCTTCATATGAAATCTACATTACCTGAACAAATTAAATGATATATAAGACATGAATTTATCTTGGCTATTCAAATATCCGTGTGATAATATTCAATATGATACTTTATGATATTACATGAATAATTTTAGAACAATGACATAATGCTGTTATTTTCAGAAACTTGCATTTCTGTTAGAATGATCGACGGTGTATCCATTTTGTTTTCGCTCACTATATGTTGTGTATACGTCGAATGCTTTATGCATACGCTCTTTCCGATATTCTTTTACGTCACAATTATACTTAATTACCCCTTCTGAGCCGTCATCCGCTTTTATACGCAAACCGATGAACATCCACTCAACATCCCGGCTACATGCTTTACCCGATATTTTCCATTCTGTTTTCGAAGATTGTTGTCACTATTATCAGGTTTTATCAAGCGTATGAGAACGGATGGAAATTTCACTCTTTCGTCGTGTCCGTTTAGTATACGTTTTGTGTCCGTTTGGCAATGGGGCCGGGTCTTGTGTTATAGTTGATAAAGCCCAGGAAAGGCTTCTCACCAAATGCTTGTCTATCCTAGAAGTTAGTATGACATTTCTAGCGCCAATTTTTGTACAAAATACATATTATTTTATGATATAAGAAAAATATTGGATTGCGAATCAGGTCACATTTGAAATACAATGTAGATTATTTTCTTCTATAAAAAAAATCTTTTCTTTTCGGGTCTCGGACCAATCTAAGCTAATGAAATCGCTGCATAATTTCAGCGATTTAAAAAAAAGAATTATTTGTAGAGCGTTTGAAACTATTTTCGTAGATGATGTGAATGTTTGGCTTGGAAAGTGTTTTAAATAAAGTTGAGTGGAATCAGTGTCTAGTTCGTAATGATTATAATTGTAACAAATGAAAAAGCGAAAATTCCAAATTTTATGCGAACACAAAACCTTGGGCCGTTTCCTAACGGTTAACTCCGAAACAAATTGATGTTTTATATATAAGGACTATTGAAAGTATGGCAAGGACTACAGATAGACAAAAAGACAGTGACAAACATTTTAAGTAAAACTAGTTAGGATGGTAGCTTTTGTAAACAGTTATCATTAAGGTTGTTTTTTCTCTTATTCCTCGATATAACTTATTAAGTGTACTTTTATATAAGAAATACCACGCAAAAATACGACGAGATGTATAAACGCCCAAGGAATTCTTTGGTCTAATCATTTAGTCTAAGGATAGTATAGAAGATGTTAAAGCAATCCAATATGTAATATATCAATTTGGTAGGTGATGTTTTAACCACTTTATGTCTTCTCCACGGTATTCCGATGTTTGTCACCAGTAATGAAAGAAAACAGATTCCATTTTAGTCTCAGACTACAGTATTCCTGTGAGACAAGGAAGCAATTCGGCTGTAATCAAGGAGTAAGGTATCTCTTGAATCTTTACTGGTTACTTTTTCTAAAATGTCTTGCAGGAGTCCTTTTAAGAATACAGTACGGTTATAACATCGTGAAATTAACATCCAATTATATAAAAAACATTCTATACCAATTATTCAGTGTTCCGTCTAATCATTCAGAAAACTCATTCAACCCATACCAACATGCTTCATAATCACTCAAACTTAGCCCAATAGCTACATTCCAGTCGCTTGAAAAAATAGTCATTGCTTTATTCGGAAGCGTATGGTTGGTAAGTGAAGACGTAGGGATCTATTTATAGAAGTTGTAGTTATATTTTTACAGGGAGGTAATAAATATATCTTATTTTGTTAGAGATCATGTCTAACTCCCTTCACATCCTACTCACACAGCTCTTTCATAACTCATTCCAAAATCAATCAATTTTCAATTTCACAATCTTCTGTACTGTACTACATATATTTTTTCAGCTATTTCAGGACTGTTTTCATTCAAAGTTAAAATACTTATCCTCAACAGAACCGTATTTTTATTATTTCTAATTATATATCAAGGTTACATGAAGGTATTTTCCTAACGACAGTTTGGATGGAATATTAGATATAGATCGTCTACAACAAAGTCGTTCATCTATTATTCGTCAGAAGTAAATTAACATGAATTTCTTATCATACCAATATTTTTAAATGTTCTTGGGCAAGGTACTTTCAAAATCTGTCCCAGGTTAATTGGACATCCACGTATCTGTCCTGCGTTCAGGATGTCAAAACGATGAAAAAATTAGCCAATTACATCCCGCTTTGCACGTGAATTAAGGTGCAAAGCGAGAGTATAATTCGCAAATTGTTTGCACCGTTTTGTCATCCTGAACGCAGGGCTGGACTGTTACCTACTTGCCACAAAAAACACACGACCTCTTTAGAACTTAAACTGACGATTAAACCATGATCTGAAGAATAATGAGAATGTGGCCGATCGGGACCAATTCAACATCAACATCAATCAATTTGGGGATTTCTTCCTCCTGTCGCAGCTGCAGTAAGATGCCACTACGACAAGCACTTTTTTAGTATGATTCTACAACGCTGACGCAGACAAATGCCGACAAGGGTTCATACATGTACTACGAAGGCGCAGCAGATTTTTAGTTAATTCATTATTTGTCACTATGTTTTCACCCCAGCACAAAACGTTTATTTTAATTTCGTAAACTAAAAACCGTCTTCTGAAATTCGATCGTTCTAATTATTTTTATTTTTCTTATTTATTTTTATTATTTTTTTTTCCTTTGCTATTTGGTTCAATTTAACTTTATTTGAAGTTTAAACTAAAAGAGCTTACTTCACAATATTTCTTTGAACAAACAATGACACTGAGGAAGCCGGAGCCAGTTCGATACATCGATTTAATTCGGCTTTCAAATCAATAACCTTTCATGTTTAATAAGCTCAGCAAGGTAAAAAAAACCAAGATAATTTCCTGTTGAAGCCGCCATCTCCCTGTTTGATGTATTGTTAGGTAGCATGTTTAACAAGCAAAAACTTCAGCTTGATTTATAACCTTTACCCATACAGATATTTGTATGATCTATCACGAGAAAAGAAACCATCAAAGAAAAAAATAGAACCATAAGGAGCAGATGTGATCAGACTGTACAAATTCAGTTGAATGACCAAGCTCGAAACTCTTCGTCCTATAATATGTATCCCTTGTATTTCTACATTCGGAACATCGCTCGGACTTTTCCGTAACTGGAACGTACCTAGGACGCAAGTGTAGTAATTTTTGGTCATTTTTAAGGTCATTCGGCTTCCGGTTGTACCTTGGTCAATACGCTTAAAGAAAAAAGAAATATCTTTCTTTCAGATCATCTTTGCAGATCTTTTAAGCATTTTGTAATTTAACGACAAAACGCAGTAAAACATTTCGTTTTGCTAATTGTAAAATGTCCCTTTTTCAACCTTTCGTTGGTTGGTTTTTTTATCTTATTTATTTATTTTTTTTTCTTTTTTTTAGCTCACCTGAACACAAAGTGCTCAATTTGACCTATTGTGATCACCTAACGTCCGTCGTCCGTCCATCGTCCGTCCGTTCGTCCGTCCGTCAACAATTTCTTTAAATTTCTTCTCCTCCTAAACTACTGGGCCAATCAAGCTGAAACTTGGCAGGGAGGTTCCTTTAGTGAAGCTCTTCAAAAGTTGCTAAGAGAATTAAATTCTATCAAAAACTCCGGTTTCCATGCTATAGAAAAACCAAAAATTGCCGAAAATCTAAGAAAATGTTTTCCTCTCCTAAACCACTATGCCAATCAAGCTGAAGTTTAGACGGGTTGTTCCTTGTGTGATGTTTTTCAAAAGATGTTGAAATAATTACATTTTATCAAAAGCAATACCTCCGGTTTCCATAGTAACAGAAAGGCTGAAAATTGGCCGAAAATTGCCAAAAATCTTTTTAAAAAATCATTCTTCACCTTAAGCTCTTGGCAAGTCAAGCTGAAACTTGTCAGGGTTCTTCCTTGGTTGATGTTCTTCAAAGTTTGTCAAAAGATTTTAATTTCATCATAAACTTTTGTTTTGAATGGTAACGGAAAAACCACTGGGCCAATCAAGCTGAAACTTAGTAGGGATGTTCCTTGGGTAAAGTTCTTTAAAAGCTGTTAAAAGAATGTAATTTGATAAAAAACTCAGCTTTATTGGTCAAGTACTTTAGGAGAAGAATATTTTTTTGTGAAGATTCTCGGCAATTTTCAGCCTTTTTTAAGCCTTTCTGTTGCCATGGAAACCAGGGTTTTTTGAATTTTTGAAGAGCTTCTTTCAAGGAACATCCCTGTCAAGTTTCAGCTTGATTTACCCAGTGGTTAAGGGAGAATAATTTTTTCTAAGATTTTCCGGAATTTCGGCAATTTTCGGCCTTTCCGTTACCATTGAGTTTTAGATTAAATGTAATTCTTTTAACAACTTTACAAGAACTTCACCTAAAAATATCCCTGCAAAGTTTAAGCTTGATCGGCCAAATGGATGAGGTGAGTAATATTTTTTTCTAAGATTTTCGCCAAATTTTGGTCATTTTTAGCATTTCCGTTACCAAGGAGACCAGATTTTTTTATGACATTGAATTCTTTTAAAATCCTTTTAAGGGCTTCATACAAAGAATATCTCTGCCATGTTTCAGCTGGCTTGGCTAAGTTATTAAGGAGGATAAGAATTTTGCTAAGATTTCCACCATTTTTTTGGTCTTTCTGTTACCATGGCAACCAGATTTTTTGATAGAATTTAATTCGTTTTACAACTTTTGAAGAACTTTACCCAAGGAACATCCCTGCTAAGTTTCAAATTGATTTGCCCATAGACTTATGAGGAGAAGAAGTTTAAAGAAATTGTTGACAGACGGACGGACGACGGACGGTGGGTAATCACTTTGTGCTCAGGTGAGCTAAAATGCAGAAAATCTAAGAAAACATTATCTTTTCCAATACCGTTTGGCAAATCAATCTTAAACTTGGCAGGGATGTTCTTAGGGTAAAGGTATATTGTTCAATTTGTTCAAGGACTTTCAATACTTTAAATGTTTTAAAAAGAATTGCTGTAGTAAGCAGATTTTACAGAGATTAGGCTTAAATAAGTTGGGTGCATTGTTGCCGGATTACAAACATCATTATCTCACTGAAGTCTAGCAAAATAGAAGCTATAAATTACGTATTTAGCGAGAATTGATGCTAGTTAAGCGAGTAATGGTTTCTATACACGGATAAATTATAAAACAAATATTGCGTAATTTAGAAACAAAGCCTTGTTTAGATTTTCCTTAGTTTCCTGGCTATTCATTACATTCGCGGTACAGTATATAACATCGGTAAATTGACAAGATGAATTTGCATGAGTTTGTGGAGCGAGTCTTGAATTCAATAATACGAATTTTGTTCAAGCTGGTTAAAATTAGCGGTATTTATTTGCTCTCTTTAAAAAATATGCATACAAGTTCTTTAAGTAGCTTCCCATTCTCAATGAACCAATCAGGCGCTTATAATTTCAATTCTGTCATTTAATTCGCGATTTTTAGGTATATCTATTTTGAATTTATTTGTTGATCATGTCTTTTCCAATAATTTTGGAGCTTTCTGAGTGAGTGATTTAGAATAGTTTTGATTGAGGTGAATGTCAATTTCAAGTCGTAGCTATAAAATGGATACGCTGTAAGAATGTGACTCCCATTAGCCATAATGCGCGCATGCATGAAAAAATAGTCTTTTTTTATAAAGATGTGTACATTGTTGATGGAAAATTTATAACACCGTAACTATATCTTATTTAAGCGCTACCAGAATAATCCCAGAGGCCCTTACTCATCTAAGAGAATGGAGACTTTTTTGACGCCCAATTGTGGACCGTAGAAAGAAAATACAACACAGCATGTCATAGTGTGGGACAGGGATAATCGTTTTGTTTCAGAGCCGCGCATATAGATAAGGCTTTTGTTCTTCGCGAAATAAAATCTAAATCGATCCTACTAAAAAAACTATGATTCTATTACTGTAATGCAAAAATTAGACAAAATGTTAAAAATTTAAGGTCAAATTTTATCAAAGCGCGTCAATTTGCTATGCAATGTTCACGATGACTTTACTCAAAGGGCTGCAGGTAAAGACAAAATTGACCTTTAGTCACTCACTTAAAATGAGGAGGTTGTAATTGTTGCTCATGGTTTTGCTGCTGCTAGTGCTGTTAATGTTGTTGTTGTTATAAGAAGAGCTCAACATGATTTTAAAGTCAATGCATTGTTTCTAAATTGAATTGGTCAGTGCTGCGTCCATGAATGCTTTTGAATTCAAAAGAATACGTGTTTAGCGGGGTTTAGTTTCTTTCCCAAACTTCATGATAGAATCGTGTGACGAGATTCATCATACGAACCTTCATAGAATTCATCCTTAAAATGGCAATACGCGTCAAGAAATTACAAGTCATAACGCCGTTAATCAAACTCTAATAATAAAGTATTATAATTCCTTATCTGCCTTATTGAACTGACAATCTGAGATTGGTCTGTCAAAAAGGGGGAATAATTCATCATTTAATTACTTTGATTCTAATAGATAAGCAGTAGTTTCATTGAGGTTTTATGTTTGCCTTGATTTTCTAAAACTATGACAGTATTTTCCATCATGGAAACTAGTGAAAACCTTGACTGCGCGGACCTGGGAAGTTTTATAATTTACATTCAGAATAGTATTTCACCTTTTTTTATCATTTTATTATTTTTATTTTTTTTTAATTTTCATGTTTAATGGTTGTTTAGGCCTGGTTATAATTTTACATCTTAATCTTTGATTGAGTTGTGTTTGAACATTTATATGAGTATGACACTTCCATTCAGCCAGTGGTAGTAAAATAATGGACCGCTGTAAACGGTGGTTCAGAATCAGAACTGCATGCTTGTAATCGTAGTTTCATTCGAAAATACCTAAATTTTTAATAGAGTAAATAGCAATGTTACGTTGTGGAATGGGACGGGGGTTATTTGACTTTCTATCACACAGGACTTGCAGATCGAAGGTCGTGGGGGTTCCAGAAAGACTTATTGCATTTTATATAGAAATAAAGTGCAATGGATTTCCCGCACTGATGCGATTTAAACCAAAAAGAATACTGTGTTTTATTTGTTGCAATAATAGAGTTTAAAAGATTAGCTAAATCGTGCGTTTATTTGAATAACCTAGTATAGATAATAGTGCCACTATATCAGTGTTGCTTGTCGTTGCAGAGGGAGAATTTATGTCTTGGCTTAGAGATTATAAGACACGAAATGAACAACAACAACAGAAAAGAAATGCTTCTTGATATTTTACATCTGTGGGATATGAGGATGATTTTATGACATAAGTTATAACAGGACAGACTAGATATAAAAAAGAAATGAAAGCCTTGGTAAAACGCCTTGTTACACTGCCTCGCTTTCTAGACGAACCTAATATTTATTTACTCGCACATTGATAAATGACTTATCAGACGAACAAGGTCTATCACAGAAATCCGCAAAATGATCATTTGAAAAAGTAAAATGTTTAGGTAGAGGTCAACCGGGATTCGCATTTCAAAAATTCTTATAAAGGAATGCCATTCTAGATTAAGAAAACCAGTCGAGTAAGAAAAGATTCTGCCGTTGTCAGCCTGCGCGGTCGGCGTAATTTATCCCGGGTTCGACATTTTGCGAAATACCCAGGTGGTCTCTTTTCGCATGTCGGGTCGCAATCATTATCCGTGCGCACGGGGACCTTCTTGGCAACGTTATTTTTCTTCTTCTTCTTTTCAAACCATTAATCAAGCAAGTACATACATATAGATCAGAGCCTTCAAATGATAATCAAGATTAGTTTTTGGCCTGGTTAAGCAGGCCATACGAAACACCTTGTATCCTAGAAGTTGCCTTGGAAAGGGATAATCGAGTCAAAAACCGAACAGCGTGTGTACTAAGTAGTTTTTTTTGTGTTCACGCGCGCTCAGAAAATAGGTCTAGTATACGTCATCAACTTTTGTTCGACACGAAGTGCTTTGTGTGTTCAACGCAGTACATTCATAACACTAAGCTGTGCTAAAATCAAAGTACTAATAGTACCAGTCCACAATCTGACGCCAGTTTGGCAAAAATTTCCCCAAATTCGCTGGGCAGTTTTATGGATCCATGATTATCTGATAATTGCTTCCATGGGACTATTAAATGCATCATGCTGCCTGTTACAGTTGAGTAATTCTGTGAACTGGCCTATGGTTTCTCCTCGTTCCAGCAAAGTAAACAAAATGCTATGGTCAAAACTGCTTCGGTAACGGACTACCTTGAGTTAATCACCTATGATTTTCTGATAAATCAAGATAATGGTCAATAGAGCAGTGGTCCAAAATGTTACAATCTCGTGGCGTTAGATGGAGCAGTGGTACTGAAGGCGAGGGAACTGAATAGACGAAACAACAAACGAGGTCAATTTTCTGGAATATAACCTTGATTATTCACCTTGTCCTTATCATGTAAACCATATATTTTCTTACTTATCATTGCCAAAATCACTGCCGTGTTAAAGATACACAGCTTTTATATTTGATCTTGACGGATGACCTTGTTAATAGGGAAAAGAAGAAAATGCTGCTAACTAACACTTTCTCCTTTCTCCCTAATATTATCTACCCTTTCTGCTACAAGCTTTACTAATTTGCCCACATATTGTATGTAATCTGCAACCCTTTACAATTTGGAACTGTCTATACATTTGTTGTCTTGTAATGGATATATCTAAATTAGAAAAAATAAAAGCCTTGTCCCATTCTTAAACCCTTAAACAGACGACATAATTTTAGACTGGGCTGACTTAGAACAGGTTGCAGACAATTAATCAACATGAGTGTAATTTGATATATATCAAGGGTAAAAATTAAAGAATAATTGGGTATGAGTATAGGGTGGACCATATTATGGGAAAGGTAAAAAAAATTGACCCTATCAATTTCTTGTGTTCCCACAGTAAAATACAACTTTTACTTCTTTATGGAATTCAATTCAATGTAAAACGTACTACGATTTTTAGACGGAATTACCGAATGAATAAATTGACTGGCTAATAGCAAACCAATCAACTCAACTAAAATTTAAAAAAAAACGCGAGGTGCGCCTGTCTGCAAAATGGTATCGGGCGAAGAAACCTATACCTTGGGAATTAGTTGTTTCTGAAGGACTCAGCGCTATAAAGTGAGCATACCGTTCGACATTTTCCGATTGAAGTGAGTTCGGAATGTGGCTTACGACCCTAGAGGTAAATGGAACCCTTGGTTTCCCTAGCCTAAAAAAGCCTTGCTAAAAAGATTTAAAAATTGGAGTGCATACCTTCAAATGTCACCTTACCTCTTTATTAACCAGGCCTTCAGCGCTTTTAGCGCTTTAATTTTAAACACGAATGTTCTGTTAGGCAGTGTGACCCGTTTGAATGTACACGCAGTCTTTCCTTTATAAAATAGTTCCCAAATATAGATGGTCGACGCGTATATGTAATCTTGTTACTTTGTTCGAATAATGGTGAGCCACAGCTTTAGCGCAGTTGGTAGCGCGTCGGCCTGTCAATCTAGAGGTCCCGGGTTCGATCCCCGACGGTGGCACTCATTCTTTCCGACTATTTGTCTCTCACAAATGGGTTGATAATCGTAGACCATGTGAGATAGCAGCTGGAGACTAGGAAATGAGGTGATGGTTGTACTGGTGAGAGAAATACCAGGAATCCATTGTTAGGTGCTCCAGCCTCCGCGATATATCTGAAAAAATGTTAGAAGCGGCGTTAAACTCAATTAAATCAATCAATCAATCGAATAATGGTTGAAAAACTCCAATCTTCACAGGTAACTTCTATTGACGAGATTGGTAAAGATCTTGTCAGTACGGGAGAACACTTGTTGTTGTTCTTGTTGTTAACATATCAACCTGCCATATGAAAGAGATAGGGAGTTACACCTCAAGTCCGGGGGGATTCAGACCCTATTTATAGTCGTTTTGATAGCAGGGGAGTTAACCAAGTTGATGGCTACAGAAACAAAGATGAGTTATCGTTTCTTAAAAAAACAGGATAGTTTGAATCAAGCTCCAGGCCCTATTTCATATGAACCGTAATAACTTTTGATTACTAGATAGAATATATAGAATCTGTGATAGATGCTCTATCTAACAGACTGATACCAGTCAATACCACCCCTTACTTTTTCACTCCTAGTCGAAAAAACATATTTCAAAAGTGACGTCGTTTTCCAAGTTAGAAATTTGGCGTTTATAATGACGAATTATATTGTATTCTTTGATTAAATTCCTTTTGAGCCCCGTTTCAATACGGCTCTCATATTAACTTTGCTCATGAAGAGCATTTTTAGTATGTTATGTTAGTAGTACATCTAGGAGATTTTAAAATTCCGGGACGCCAATATGACGTTGTGGAAGCATCAAAATTATTTTAAGTGAATATTAGCTGAGAAGCCGGGAAAGACAACTATGATATTTAAGCAAACTTGGCAAAAACATTTGAGTGTTACCAATAACATCAAAAACAACAGAAACGTGCAGTTTTGGTGTCGTAAATCAAACAAATCACACCTGCGTTTTGTGTTATTTTTGTTGTTAATGCGTCAACATTAAACTTAGAGTACGGGTGGAATTTGTCGAGCTGTGCTTCGTTATTCTTTTCCATAAAAATATGAAAGCTACAACTCTTTCTCGTAACTAGTCGATTTCAATTCCGTGGTCGATGTAGCAAGTTTGAGAACAGAGGGATATTTAAAGTCGTAAGTTCGGATTCAAGTCGTGCTAGGCTACGAATGTGTTGCAAAAAAAACCCTCGATACACTGTCAAAGCTATGTAAGCACAAATTAATATTTGCTTTTACCACAATCGCCGTAAATAACGAAAAGTACTTCAGACCTTTTTACTTCAAAACAAGGGTCTTACAATGGTTAACCCGTCCACGATGGTTAAAATACCAAAGATTAAAACTCCGAGATCACGTTTACCTGACCTTAGTGTATTTTCAGAAAACATGTTTCGTTCATTTCCTTCACAAGCCTCTCAATAAAAGTTCTTACTATGAAGTGCTGAACAAAACAATAGACAGGGACTGAATTGCAACGTTTCGTAATTATTTTGTCGCATTTGATCCCTTTGAAAACTACTCTGGCAGCCATTAAAGTTTGTATGTGCGAGAGATGAAGGTAGCGGATATTCTTAACAGTAGTGATTGACTGATTTATCGATATAATCGATAATCAGTTGGTTCGGGCTTCCGATGACAACAATCGATTAAGAAATATCATAATTGATTAATCAGTTGTTTATGTGTAAATGTAGCCAAATAATGTTTTGAAAGATTGATTTCACTTATTTAGTCTGGGTTACTTTTTAGTTCACCTGAGCACGAAGGTGAGCTTTTGTGGTAAGGTGGATGTCCGTCGTCCGTCGTGCGTCGTCCGTCGACAACATTCGCCTTGTATGCTCTCTAGAGACCACATTTTTTGCCCGATCAACCTGAAATTTGGTCTGAATGATTGTCTTGGTTAAATCTCGGGGAGTTTGACATTGGGTCAACTGGGATCAAAAACTAGGTCACGGGATCAAATCTTCGAAAAACCTTATATGCACTGTAGATGCCACATTGTTTGCCCAATCAACCTGAATTTTGATCAGAATGATTGTCTTGATGAATGCTCAGACAAGTTTGAAACTAGGTCAAATAGGTTCAAAAACTAGGTCACGGGATCAACTCTTAGAAAAAAAACTTGTAAGTCAAACTGGAAATTATAAAAAAGGATTCTCAAGTTGAATAGAAGCAAGAGCATTGTTTAGCTTAGTGACATTCATTCACCATTCTCTTTCTTAACCTACTTTTAAAAATTTTAGACAGTTCATTCAGGTGAGCGATTTAGGGCCGCAATGGTCCTCTTGTTTTCTGGTGACATCCTTTTCTTAAAAAAGAAAAGCATTTCATTCTAAACCAACACTGGCAATGGCACTATTCTCAACCATCGGTGGTCACTGACCGCCGATTGTTAAGAGTAGTTCCACTCCAGATATGCCTAAGGATACAACTTATACCATTGTTTTTTCATTTTCTACATTCAACTCTCGCTACAACGACCACATTTGTTCCCAGAAAATATGTCATTGTAACGAAAATATCAGTGTATTGAATGAAGACTGAGTCAATAAATGCAGGATTGTCGAAAAGCAGCATTCATGATATAATATATTATGTATAGTTCATAGTAAATACTAACAGAGATATTTTCTTCAGTTATATTATTGATAATTTTAAAATCTTAATTGAACCGATCTTTTCATACTTTATTTGACATATGCATTTCCATCAAAATTTAATTGCGATGATCTTAAAACTGTGTAGAAAAATATAGTTAAGCTTTACAAACAAATGTAGACCTAACCTATATAAAGTGTAAGGATGAATGTGTTAAAGGTGCTTATTAAACATTGTCATTGTTTGCATGTCAAACATTTTCACACATTTCAAAGTTGAAGACTTGTTAATTATCAACTTATTTTAGGTGTTTATCTATCATGCATATAGTTCTGTGTAATTAACCATCATGACCAAATTTTTTGTGTCGTTGTTATGAACAAGCTTTCATAGGGAATATGCAATTTCGTTCCCTGAAAATCAATGTCGGTGTCGGAAAACGAGAATTCCGTTATGACGAATGAAAAATGCACTGTGCAAATCCGTTCCCGACAAATTTTTGTCGTTAGGTGAAAATGTCGTTGTTTTGAGTGTCGTTAAAACGGGAGTTGACTGTATATCAAAAACCAAAGATCAGAAGTTTTTAAACACGTATTGATATGCCGAAGTGTACATTCATTGAGAATTGTAATAATTTCTAAGAACCGATTGTAGTATCGGTCATTAGTAGAGTGTGCTCTTTCGACTAAAAAACGAAAATCAATTATGATTTGAAACCAGTTGCCCAACACCACTTAACAGTGACATGTTGAATTCGAAATATCGGATGATTGTTCTTATACAGTTCTAATCTAGCCGCACCCATGAAGCCTGTTTATTTTCCGCCCATGTTTCAAAATAAATTTATCCCAGGTGACATTTTTCTGCAGCTTCTTGCGATTTGAACCAGTCTCTTAGTCAATATTTCAAAAATTTGTTCCTATAATTTAACCAATTTGAAACGATCTTTATTTCATTATTATTATCCGTAGGAGTAGTATTAGTATTACTATTATTATTATTATTATAATTATCATTAGTAGTAGTAGTAGTAGTAGTAGTAGTAGTAGTAATAGTAGTGGTAGTAGTAGTAGTAGTAGTAGTAGTAGTAGTAGTAGTAGTAGTAGTAAATGATGTTTAAAAGGGATCAGATTGTCTCCTAAAACTTCTTTCAATTTGGACCGGGATATTCCGTTATCGTCTAGAAAAGCCTTATAATATATTTTCTCGTCTGGAATGTTTTCAATAAAGGTGCGGCCATATTAAATAATTCTCATTTCCTTTCTGTTAGATGAAGTTTGATATACGAGTACCATTCAACATTATTTCATAATTGTTAATGATAGCATTTTGATTTGGTACAAAAATTTTCTGTAAAAATAAGCGCTGAAAATAGATTTGGTGTATCACACATGAACGTATAGAAATGTACCTAGAAAAAAAGTACCTAAATGCAAGTAGGGGCAGAGATGGGCTAAGGAACTAATATGAATTTCTTGAATAATAAACATTTGAACGGTTTTATATAATGAGTGCACCTTTTTGCAAATAAGAATCCTTCATTTATAATTCAGCACTTCGTTCAGCGAGACGAAACGTTGAACAGATTAGGCTGTGAGCGAACATCCTTATTTCATTGCAGGTTTATCGAGGCTGCCAAATATCTGTGCTACGTGTGAAACTGTTGTGAATGTCAAGCCCATGCCCATATAATCCAGTAACAATGGAACACATATGCGGAGTCGGTGGGTTGGGGATAAGATTCCTATCTCGTCGAATTAAATGAACGTTATATTGATCTTATGTACTCAAGGAAACACTGTCAATATCTCTTAAAAAGTCTGGATATACGTGAAAATATATGCCCCGTGTTCAGGATAAAAAAACGTTTGCAAACGCTTTGAAATTCTACCTAACTTTGCACGTGTGAGTATACGTGCAAAGCGGGTTCAATTTCTCATACGTTTCAAAAACGTCATCTTGGACGCAGGGCTAAGTAATGAGTTCAAAATATTTCAACAACAAAGCCTTTCACCGACAAAGAACATTGAAATATAACCTCGCCAAGTTATGTCTAGACTAGGACACGCCCTGTCAGTTGAATGATAACTAAGAATACGTAAGGACTTTAAAGATACTACTACATGTATCTCAATATAAGTGTTGCTTATCAGTTCACTTGCACAATTTATTTCTTGACTTGCAGATAACAAGACACACTATTAATAAGCATAAAGATACGTTCTTTGTTATTTCAGAAACAATCTATTTTTTCTAGGATATGAGGAAAATTTTATGATACATAAGTTATAGCAAGACTGACAAGATATAAAACAGAAATGAAACTTGTGGTAAAACGCCTTGTCGGATTTGTTAGATTGCTTCACATTTTATATGTTACACAAATTCTTTTAATCGCAGATTTATAAGTAACGTGAAAGGGTCGTCTGTACTGTCTGTTTTTTGTCTTATAACTATACAAATACCTGTGTGATAACATCCAGCATGATAGTTTTTATGATATCACATAGTTATTTTTAGAACAATGATATGATGCGGTTATTTTTAGAAACTTGTATTTCGGTTAGGAACATCGACGAAAACAAGACAAATAGAGGTTATAAGATAAATATAATACGTACTTAGTTTATTGTATGAAAAAATATCTAACTCGGTTGTGAGAATTGATAATTGTCTTAGCAGAGCCTCGACAATTGTCATTTCTCCCAACCTCGTTAGATATATTTTCATACAAAACACTAAGTACGTATTATATATGTAAAAGTCCATGAAAAATGGAAGAATAAACATCGGGGCCACCAGAGGAAGATGAGGTTTGGTATTTTGTTATGAATCTTCACAATGTAGAAAGGAGGTGTTCCAAAAGTGCCCACGCACGGATTTTCATGAAACTTTGCAAATACATACTACACATTAAATGTACCACAGAACAAACTTTCATTTGTCAATATCTCAAAAAGAGGTCAAATTACAGCCCCTTGTCTTAATCCATGTTGAGGTAAGTGGGTGGGGTAATTTAATATGCTATAATTTCTTTATACTTATCAATTTTTGAATTGTTTTTTATTTACTGTAAAGTTTATAGTAATTATAAAGATAATGTATATATAAATGGCAAGTTTTACGTTGTTTGACGAATTTTTATACTCTTGAATATAAAAATTGCTTATTTTTCTTATAAAAATTAAGATGAATATAAATTTTGAGCGCATTGATTAGTACCTTCTGATGCTAGTCCAGTTTAGTTACTCTTCAAAAAATTAGCTCTACTTTCCTTCTTTCTTGTTTAAAAATTTAAAGAAGATTGAAAACCGGTAACATTATTTTTTATGCTTATAAATTTATATCTTTAGTTTCAAAATTCATCAAAAATCTTGTATTATGTCCTGAAATAGACATTATTTAAATGTCTATGCATTTATCTTTATACAAATTTGCAAATAATAAATAGTCAAGGCATCTGCTGCATACGATTTTTTTTTTTTTGTATCACTAAACTGGGTCAAGTTACAGCCCTTGCTTTACCCCAATGTTGAAAAAGTGGGTGGGGTAAGATGAAAAACATAATTAACTTGATTTCCTTTAATCCTTGCAAAAATTTCAATACTATCTTACAGTAAGTTTTACAGAATTTGTTTCTTATTTGTCTGAGTTGAAAAGAATAATAAAAATATTGTGTGCTAGTGACTAGCTGTCTATCTGTCTGTCTGTCTCTTAGATATTTGCCTATCTGTCTGCACATCATAAAAAATGATATTTGCCAATTACTTCAATCCTTTTCTAGATACACTACTCATATGTGACATTTTAATGAATCAAATCATTTGAGATCTGAAATCTCTGAGGTCAAGGTAATCCATGTTTAGGTAAGTGGATGGGGTAGTTTAATATGCTATGATTTCTTTATACTTATCAATTTATACATTGCATATGCATAGTTTTCATGTACTGTAAAGCCTATAAAAGTGATTAAGATAATGAATATATAAAATGAAAAGTTCTATGTTGTTTGATAATTTTCTACACACTCAAAAATAAAAATTGCTTAAAAGTATGTATGTATACTCATTCAAGTTCAATATCCAATTTCACCTAAAAGGTTAAACTTAGCAAAAATAAACCAACATGCGAGCCAATTCAAGATATACAATGATTACTTTTGGTTGGATATATGATCTCAGGTTAACACATCCAGTAACTTGATGATAGTCTTAAGCCCCGTTCCCACTGTCACGGTGTTGGTCCCGAACACCCACGGTACCTCCCGGTGGGGAAAGAGCCGGTATTCCGGGATGATCCGGGATCTTTTCTCTAAAAAATGATTCATATTCCCATATTCCCGACATTGCCCCGGTGTACCCCCGGTTTACTAGCAGGATCTTCCCGTTCGACCCCGGACTATCCCGATTTGTTCCCGGTTTGCCACGGTGTATTTACGGTGCAGGGGCCGGCGTGATCCCGGTTGATCCCGGTACGACCCGGTGTAACCCCGGTCGTCGCCGGTAGCCGCCGGTATCGCCCCTTCATATCACGGTTGTATTCCCGGTTTGTCACGGTTTCCCCCGGACCACTCATCCGGGACTAACCGGGGTCCAAACCGTGACAGTGGGAACGGGGCTTAAGCTGAAAATGTCCACGGATCATCAGGGACTATCACGGTTGAGCCAGGGTAGAGAACCGGACTTGCCCCGGAATATGCCGGTGTTTCTCCGGATTAAGCCGATTCTTGACATCCTCCCGGTGAGTCCCGGTGACTGCCGGTTGTATTAAACATTTTAAAACATCCGGGGTCGGTTGCCGGATCAACAAGGTTCATCCCGGATGGTCCAGGATATTCACGGTGCCGCCACGGTTGTATTCCCGGTTTGTCACGGTTTCCCCCGGACCACTCATCCGGGACTAACCGGGGGTCCAAACCGTGACAGTGGGAACGGGGCTTTACATGTGCAAGGTCATTGTCAGCAAACAAGGTTACACTAAAATAAAAAACAAAAACTTAGCATTTTGTTTATTCTATGTTTGTTTTTAGCTCAACTGAACACGAAGTGCTCAAGGTAAGCTAATGTGATCGTAGAATGCTGTCGCCAGCGTGCGTCGTCCACAATTTCTTTAAATGTCTTCTCCCCCTAAACCAGTGGGCCAATCTTGATGAAACTTGGCAGGGATGTTCCTTGGCTCCAAGCTCTACCAAAGTTGTTCAAATAAATGAAATCCACCCTTAACCTTCCCTTTACCCTTAACAAAAAGGGTGAAAATATGAAAATCTTCAAAAATCTTCTTCTCTGACACAAGAAAGTGGAAAGCTTTCATACTTGGTATGTAGCATCATCTAGTGGACCTCTACCAAGTTTGTTCCTATCAAGACCCTGGGGTCATATTTGGGCTTTGGTGCAACTTTTTGGAATAGAATCAAAGAGCAAAAAGGCATATCTGTCTTGCTCTTGTCTGAAAACAGTTCATGGTATTGATCTTATGTAAAAAGTGTCAAGTTGTTGACATCTGCCTATGTAATTCATGTGATGTCCCAGGGATCAAATAGACTCAGGTGAGCGATCTAGGACCATCATGGTCCTCGTGTTTTTAAGGTGCAACACTCCTTTCAGGGTTTATGAAAGATTTCCATAATATGTTTATGCGCAACCTTATGATATCATCGACCTGGCCAAGTATAAGTATCGTGGCCAGTTATGAAAAAAAGTATATAAACTAATTATTATAACAATAAATTGTTGGGTTTTTTTTTGTATCTGAATGGCAACGGAAATGGGGCCGGTAATATTCTCTAGGAGACACATTTGAGATTTTGCTATTGTTTTGCACCATTCTTTGTCAGTCTGTTCATCTAATGAGGAGAAGTACAGTTCACAAGAACCGTAACTCTACTCATATTTTTTGAGATATTTCCCTTTGTTAATTGACAAGAAATAGGTCATTGGCCTGCTCTTATGGGGGCATATATGTTTTTAAAACATCTTTTGTTTCTTCTAGGTTTAATGTCCTAATTCTGTCCCAAATGTCTAAAAGAATTACCATAAACTACTTGGTTGAATTTGATTAAATAAGCACAATTCTAGATCAGAAAGAAACAGAAAATTTGTCATTTGTCGCAACTCGAGTTCAAAGCTTAATGTCTTACTTTCACTAAATTGGCTATACAATATCTCTTAAACTTTTTAGTTTAATTATAAATGTAATATTTATACAATTTAATGTAATAGGGAACTGTATCGTTTCTTGATTTCTAGCTCACCAGAGCACAACATTCCCGACGGGAGCTTTTAGGACTTTAGTCCGTCGCAGGTCGTGCATCATGTGGCTTCCGTCTTCCAAATTTCTTAAAACTTCTTCTCCTCCTCAACCCTCAAGGCAATTTCGATGACACTTTGCTAGAACTTTCCTTGGGTAACCCTTCTCAAAGATTGTTAGCAAAACTCTGATTGGCCCATAAATATGACCATGGCTTTTTTTCACTATTAAATCCTTGAACAATAATTCCTCCTGAACCATCATGCCAATTTCAATGCAACTTTTCCAGAATATTCCTTTGGAAACTCATTGCAAACATTGTTCTTGAAACTGGCATGAAAATCTGTTTGACTTGGCGGATGAAAAAAAATCATCTTTTTAACCAAGATACCAATTTCAATAATTTCTAAGCTGACCCTTTTCAATTAATTACATCTCAACAACTAGGCTAATTTCTACGAATCTTTGCCAGAATGTCACTTCAGTGACCAGTAAAACTCAGGTGAGTGATTTAGTTTCATTCTTTCTCCCTTGTTTACAAACAACATTTACCTTAAGACCTAGGAGAATCATTTATTTACGAAGGAAAAAGATTCTTTCAATTGTATTATCATTATAGTAGTATTTCTTATTTGAATTAAGACTAGGGGTCAGCACAGACAATAACCCTCGGGCCGGAGGCAAGAATATTTTAGGAAGGACTAGTACATTTATCAGCAATGCCGGAATGTTGCAGGTCCTTCAGAAATGTAGTGATTGTTTATCTTCATTTGTAAACTCAACAAATTCAAATATATAAATTGCCTATCCAAAAACTCGACATTTTCATTACCCAAAGGAAAACACTGTATAAAAAGAAGAAAATGCTTGTAACAAGAGATTCCTTCTTTTCCCACACTGTTTTTCCTTTCAAAGTTTTTCATTTCATAACCTACAGTTCGATTAAATTTTGATTTATTGCTAAAAGTGTCTCGCGTTTTCTTGGGAGGAATCTTATTACTAAAACGGACCTGTAAAACATAGAACAAGTTAATTCTACAGGATTGTGACAGAAAATACGTAGTGTCAAATCCTAAACACCATCCTCATATGTGGCATTGACCTTCAAACATGGCCTTGAGTAAGGAACCAACTGAAATGAGTTTGTTTGAAAGAAAATCTGACATTGACCCTCACAAATGACTTTGAGTTAGGAACAAACTGAAATATATTTGTTTAAAAGAAACTATAATTGAAAACCAAAATCATCATTCATTACTTTTGCAAAGTATGTTCCCAAAGCTCAATGAAGTTTTTTTTATTTATAACAATGACCTTGATAATATACTTTGACCTTGACAGTTGATTTTGACTAATGTTTGAAAATAGGCTTTGTCACAAAGGATCCATGTGTGAAATATGAACATCCTGTCTACAGCTGTTGAAAAGTTATTCACACTTTAAGATTCTCAGATGGGTGCAATCTATATCTTACCCCACCCACTATCTTCTACACTAAGAGATTTTCGACTAACTTACCGGTTTTCGATTTCAGTGAAACTTTCTGTAAACATTAAGAACATATGTATCTTAATTTTAAAAGAGTTTGATAACTGGACTAGAGCTACAACTAAAAAATTTTAACCCTTTAACTCAGAACATCATTTCATTTTTTTCAAATTTTCATGAATTTTTCAAGAACTTTTTGGGCTATCTGTTAGGAGGAAACAGACATAAGATCCCAACCTATATAAAAACATATAGGTACCAATTGTCTTTTAAATCAGTAACAAATTCTTTATACAGATTCCAAAATTTCCTTGCAAGGTGATTTTTTTCCTGGCACCCCTTTGCATTGGATAAGATGTGCTTTCGGGTACTTTATGGTCGACCCTCTCTACTCATTTTGGAAAAAAAAGTCATTTCCTTAATCAGTATACCCAGTACTATAATTACCCACAATATCACAAAAATCTAAGCGTGGGCACATTTTACTATATATTTGGAACACCCCCTTTTGTTCGAAATTCACGGTACCAACGACAAACAAAACGGGCTGTTCGATTAGGATTATTTCGTTTATTACTTCTAATTGACATTTTTCTTCTTCTTCTCTTTTGTTGAAGGAGAATCGTGTAGATATTTACGTAGTCGTTCCTACAATACGCATTTACTGATGTGGGACGTACAGATTTTGGTCCTAATTATCCGGTTTATATTTTTCCATTGTCTACCGATGAATGCTTATTGGTAGGACATTCTTTTTAAATAAATGTTTGTTGGTGTGTTTGGAGGTAAATATAAATAGTATAAGTAAAATCAAAGCACTGAAAGTACTGATGGTGAACGTTTATGATGGCATTCTAGAGTGTAGATTGAAGTCGTTTAGAAAAAGAGAAATTATAATTGTAAAAAATAATCAAGGGAAGGTGTCTCGACAAAAGGGGGTGTTCCAAATGTATAGTAAAATGTGCCCACGCTTAGATTTTTATGATATTGTGGATAATTGTAGTACTTGGTAAACTGATTTAGGAAATGACTTTTTTTTCTAAAATGAGTAAAGAGGGTCGACCATAAAGTACCCGAAAGCACATCTTATCTAATGCAAAGGGGTGTCAGGAAAAAAATCACCTTGCCAGGAAATTTTGGAATCTGTAAAAAGAATTTGTTACTGATTTAAAAGACAATTGGTACCTTTATATTTTATATAGGTTGGGATCTTATTTCTGTTTACTCCTAAAAGATAGCCCAAAAAATTCTTGAAAAATTCATGAAAATTTCAAAAAAATGAAATTATGTTCTGAGTTAAAGGATTAATATTTATAAGTTGTAGCTCTAGTCCAGATACCAAACTCTCTTAAAATTAACATACATATGTCCTTAATGTTTACAGAAAGTTTCATTGAAATCGAAAACCGGTAAGTTAGTCAAAAATCTCCTAGTGTAGAAGATAGTGGGTGGGGAAAGATATAGTTTTCACCCATCTGAGAATATGAAAGTGTTAATAACTTTTCAACGGCTGTAGACAGGATGTTCATATTTCACACATGGATCCTTTGTGACAAAGCCTATTTACAAACATGGGTCAAAATCAACTGTCAAGGTCAAGGTTAATTATCAAGGTCATTGTTATAAAAAAAAACTTCATTTAGCTTTGGGAGCATAATTTGCAAAAGTAATGAATGGTGATTTTGATTTTCAAATATAGTTTCTTTTAAACAAATTTATTTCAGTTGGTTCCTTACTCAAAGTCATTGTGAAGGTCAATGTCACATTTTCTTTTAAACAAACTCATTTCAGTTAGTTTCTTACTCAAGGTCATACTTGAAGGTCAATGCCACATATGAGGATGGTGTTTAGGATTGGCACTACGTATGTTCTGTCACAATCATGTAGAAGTTACTTGTTCTATGTTTTACAGGTCCGTCTTAGTAATAAGATGCCTCCTGAGAAAACGTGAGACGCTTTTAGCAATAAATCAAAATTTAATCGAATTATAAGTTATGAAATGAAAAAACTTTGGAAGGAAAACCAGTGTGAGAAAAGAAGGAATCTCTTTTTACAAGCACTTACTTCTTTCAATACAGTGTTTTCCTTTGGGTAATGAAGATGTTGAGTTTTGGGATAGGCAATTTATATATTTAAATTTGTTAGTTTACAAATGAAGATGAACAATCACTACATTCCTGGAGGACCTGCAATATTCGGGCTTTGCTGATATATGTACTAGTGCTTCCTAAAATATACTTGCCTCCGGCCCGAGAGTTATTGTCTGTGCTAACCCCTAGTCTTAATTCAAATCAGAAATACTACTAATACGATAATACAATTTGAAAGAATCTTTTTCCTTCGTGAATAAATGATTCTCCTAGGTCTTAAGGTAAATGTTGTTTGTAAACAAGGGGGAAAGAATGAATCTAAATCACTCAACCTGAGTTTTATTGGTCACTGAAGTGACATTCTGGCAAAGATTTGTTGAAATTAGCATAGTTGTTGAGATGTAATTCAATGAAAAGGGTCAGCTTAGAAATTATTGAAATTGGTATATTGGTTAAAAATATAATGTTTTTTCATCCGCCAAGTCAAACAGATTTATATGCCAATTTCACGAACAATTTTTGAAATTGGTTTTCATAGGAATATTCTGGAAAAGTTGCATTGAAATTGGCTTGATGGTTCAGGAGGAAATGCTGTTCAAGGATCTTATAGTGAAAAAATGCCATGGTCATATTTATGGGCCAATCCAAATTTTGCGAATAATCTTTGAGAGGGGTCACCCAAGGAAATATCTGGCAAAGTTTCATTGAAATTGCCTTGAGGGTTAAGGAGGAGAAGAAATTTTAAGAAATTTGGAAGACGGAAGCCACATAAAGCACAACCTGCGATGGACTAGGGACCCTAAAAGCTCCTGTCGGGAATGTTTTGCTCCGGTGAGCTAGAAATCTAGAAACGATACAGTTATGTTATGTTAAATTATATCTAAATATTATATTTATAATCAAACAAAAAAAGTTTCAGAGATACTGTGTAGCCATTATAATGAAAGTAAGACTTTAACCTTTGAACTCGAATTGTGACAAATGACATATTTTCTGTTTCTTTCTGATCTAGAATTGTGTTTATTTAATCAAATTCAATCAAATAGTTTATGGTAATTCTTTCAGACATTTGGGGGAAGATAAGGACATTGAACCTATAAGAAACAAAAGATGTTTAAAAAACATTTATGCCCCCATAAGAGCAGGCAAATGACCTATTCTTTGTCAATTTACAAAGGGCAATAACTCAAAAAATATGATGAGTAGAGTTATGGTTCTTGTGAATTGTACCTCTCCTCATTGGATGAACAGACCGACAGAGAGTGGTGCAAAACAACAGCAAAATCTCAAATATGTCTCCTAGAGGATATTACCAGCCCCTTTTCCCTTGCCATTCAAATAAAAAAAAATTATTGTTGTTATAATTTGTTTATATACTTTATTTCATAACAGGCCACGATACTTATACTTGGCCAAGTCGATGATATCATGTTAGGTTCTGCATTAACATATTGTTGAAATCTCTCATAATTTCTGATAGGAATATTGTATCCAAAAAAAAAACATAGAATAAACAAAAAAGCTAGTTTTGTGTTTTATTTTTTTGAGACCTTGTTTGGTGACAATGACCTTACACATGTAAGATAATCATCAAGTTTCTGTGTGTTCTAAACTAAGAGATCATATAATATCCAACCAAAAATGAACATTGTATATCTTGAATAGGCTCGCATTTTTGTTTAATTGTGCTAAGTTTAACGATTTAGGTGAAATTGGAACTAGAACTTGAATGTGTATACATAGATTAAAGCAATTTTTATTTTTGAGTGTGTAAAAAAATGTCAAACAATGTAGAACTTTTCATTTTATATATTCATTATCTTAATCACTTTTATAGGCTTTACAGTACATGAAAACTATGCCTAAATTGAAAAGTTTAAAGAAATTATAGCATATCAAACTACCCCATCCACTTACCTGAACATGGATTAAGACAAGGGGGGTTAATTAAACCCCTTTATGAGATATCGGCAAATGACAGAATACCTTGATCTTGAAGTTTAAAGATGTTTACTGACAAGATCTATAATAATGCCAAATAAGAGCAATGTATCTTGAAAGGACTTGCTGTAATCATAAAAAGTGGAGATCTTTATTAAATTTTGCAAAGTGTGGCCTTGATGAATGACCTTGACCTTGGCAGATGACCTTGACCTCAGAGATTACAGACCTCAAGTGATTTGATTCATTATGATGTCACATATGAGTAGTGTATCTAGAAAAGGATTGAAGTAAATGGCAAATATTACTTTTTTATGATGTGCAGACAGATATATAAGAGACAGACAGACAGATAGATAGCCAGTCACTAGCACACAACATTTTTCCTATTCTTTTCAACTCAGGCAAATAAGAAATAAAATCTGTAAAACTTACTGTAAGATACTATTGAAATTTTTGCAAGGATTGAAGAAAATCAAGTAAATTATATATTTTTCATCTTACCCCACCCACTTTTTCAAAATTGGGGTCAAGCAAGGGCTGTAATTTGACCCAGTTTAGTGATACAAAAACCACCTTATGCAGTATATGCATTGACTAGTTGTTATTTGCTAATTAGTAAAAATATCAATGCATTGACACTTAAATAATGTCTATTTCAAGACATAACACAAGATTTTGGATGAATTTTGAAACTAAAGATATGTATTCATAAGCTTAAAAAATAATGTTACCGGTTTTCAATCTTCTTCGAATTTTTACACAAGGAAGAAAGATAGTAGCGCTTATTTTCTGAAGAGTAACTAAACTGGACTAGCATCAGAAGGTATTTATCTATGCGTTCAAAATTTATATTCACCTCAATTTTTTTTAAAAAAGTAAGCAATTTTTATATTCAAGAGTATAAAAAATTGTCAAACAATGTAAAACTTGTCATTTATATATCTATTATCTTAATAATTACTATAGACTTTACAGTACATAAAAAACTATTCAAAAATTGATAAGTATAAAGAAATTAAAGCATATTAAATTACCCCACCCACCTACCTCAATATGGAATAAGACAAGGGGCTGTAATTTGACCCCTATTTGAGATATTGACAAATGAAAGTTTGTTCTGTGGTATATTTAATATGTAGTATGTATTTGCAAAGTTTCATGAAAATCCGTGCGTGGGCACTTTTGGAACACCTCCTTTCGGCAATTTTCATTGTAAATTCAAATTTGTTTTGCAAGTCGAAATTGTTCTCATGTATTACGATGAAAAAGTAAAAAGGCAGACTACTTAACAGGAAACTCAGTGTGATTTTGTTTGGGTTTCGTTGATGATCCAAAGGGAATTTGCTGAAAATTTATGGGTTTTTTTTCAATTATTATACGCAGCGTTGTGCTTCTTCGATGTCGTAACATAATCTTGTATTCAAAACTTTTTTCAAATGTCATAATTTTAAATTCAATATTCTTTCATTAGAATGTATATAATATGGAGGAATCGTTTGCTTGTTTGGGTCCATTAATGTTTAGAAGAAGGGGGATACATGAGTGCGTACGTGAGTGTGTGTGCGTGCGTGCCTGTGTGCGTGTGTGTGTGCGTGTGTGTGTGTTTGAGAGAGAGAGAGAGAGAGAGAGAGAGAGAGAGAGAGAGAGAGAGAGAGAGAGAGAGAGAGAGAGAGAGAAGAGAAAGAGAGCGACAGACAGGTACAGACAGAGAAACAGAGAGACAGAGACAGACAGAGACACAAAGAGAGACAGAGAAAAGAAAGCAGGCAACTATAGCGTCTATACTATTCATTTCTTTCTTAACTCAATCAAAGTACTGAAAGTACTGATAAGTTGGAATGCGTTCGAGAGACGGTGACCTTAAGCTACTAACGAAGCTGACGCCTCCCGCCCACCACAGGTGATCACAAAATACGTCTCGTCTTTTGACGGGCGTATATGAAACAACGTATTCCAACAACGAGAGACGCTTAAACCCCTGAATCGTTATACAGGCCTGAATCTGATGAAAGAAAAATGATAACAAAAGGACTAGAATGGCCCTAAACTGTTAACCTGAATTCGATTGGTCCAGTGAATCTTATCCAAGAAACTTTCAAAGATTCATTCAAATGCCTAATTGTTGAAGAGGAGACATTATTCGAATTAGGAGCAGTCATAATAGGCCCTGCCAACAAATTCATTACAAAGGAGACTCAAAACTAGCCCTACCCTGCCACGCCGATATTTATTGGCTAATAAAAATTTTGCCAACAATATTTGAAGAAGGTCATCAAAGGAAAATTCTTGTAAAGTTTCATCGAAATCTGCCCAGTTGTTCAGGAGGAGATGTCGTTCAAAGATTTTGGGCTCAAAATAAGCCCCGCCCTGCCATAACCATATTTATTGGCCAATTTGAATATAGCGACAATTTTGAAGGGGGTCACCCAGGGAACATTCTGGCAAACTTTCATTGAAATTTTACCCAGCGGTTTAGGAGAAGAATAAGTTTTAAGAAAGTTGATGACGGACGACGGAGTCGGGTGATCCTAAAAGCTCCCCTTGAGCACGTTGTGCTCAGGTGAGCTAAAAAGGAAAAAAATGATACGGACCACACAGCCGACTGATAGACGCACAGGCGAACACTTATACACTCAAAACAGTTTTTATATTATTTTTCAAATGAAATGTTTCATTTGAGTTATCAATTACATTTTTATTAGCAGTGTCGCAAAGTGGACCTCAACAGTTGATTTGTTCATGATGAAAAGCTATTTTCGCAGGGAAGTCTTTTACTTCATGAGTTGGAATCTAAAGACAATTTTTGGACGAAGTTCAATTGTGATTTCGACCTTTGTGACTCCGAAATTGGGCAGTTTCTCGGGTCATTGACAACATTTTTGTCAAGTTTTATGATTTGGGTCAATTGGTTGTTCAGTTAGAGTGGAAACTGTTAACTGTTAAAATTTATTGATGACCGTGACATGTATGACCCCGATACAATTATGCATTTCTTTGGGTCATGGGCAATATTTGTGTAAAGTTTCGTTATTGCAGGTCAATTGCTTCTCCATTTATCTAGCGGAAAGCAAAAGGTCAGTGGACTGAGAGACAGACATGATGAAATCAATATATGCCCCTCTACTTCTGAGTTGGGGGTACAGTTAATAACATCGTGAAATTGATAAGGTGAACGATTTTGGAATGATTTAGGCATGATTTTAAATGAGTGAGCGGAGTGAGTTTTGAGTGAAATTAAAGGGAGGGAATCCAATGTCGCTTATTTTGTTCAGGATGAACAAAAATCGCGATATATAAAACCTATATAAAATATGCATAAACGTTCAATCAATAGCTTCTATTTCGTCAAGAACCAATCAGACGCTTTAAATTTCAATTATGTCAATGAAATCGCGATTTTGTTCTTGCTAAATTCATTTAGAATGTTCATGTTGATCTTATTTTTTTTAATAACTGTGAGCGTTTTTGAATGGTTTGAGTGAGTATTTGGAATGAATGAATGGAGCGCAGAGTGAGCAATTAAGATTTTTTTATTAAGATGAATGTCAATTTTACGATGTAACTAACTGTATGATGGTGCTCTTAAACGTGTTGATGTGTAAGAATGTGAAGAAAACAAGTTGAACTTGTTGGTTTGCTTCAAATGGCAAATTGTCTTGGTGATGGAATGCAATTGGGCAAAGATATTAAAGATGTGGTGGCAAGGGTTTTATTGGATGAGTACATGTATTAGGTTTTTACAATGAAACATTCATGTAGATGGTCAAAAGTTAAATGTGTAATAAGGTCGTTCAGAAAGAGAAACTATACCTTTAAAAGAAGCTATAACATAATTCTACGAAAAACAGGTCGCGACCTTACCAAATAAGCAGATCACGTGATTGGTCTGAGCTATTGCCACAATACTGAGAAAACAGATCGCGACATTACCTAAAAAGCGGATCACGTGATTGGCTCGTGCTATTGTCAATTGCTGACCTTATCGGATTTGACTTATCACATGATTTCCAAATATGGTAATGCAAACATTTGATACTAATATATTCGTACGCAACTTTCAATATCGTTTAAAACATAAAATAAGCGTGTTAATGATATATATGAAGTGATAGTTGTGTAATTGTACAGCATTATTACTTTTTGATGAAATAAACTGTATGTCTTTGTCAAGTTGAGATATACAAAATAGGCCGAAGTGTAATCACATCCTGTTCACGTGATATGTGTTCTCAAAAAACCCGAAATGAAATTATCTTGTGTTCATTTTGCGGTTTTGTTAAATCTAAGTTGGAATTGCTCCGCATTCCAACTTAAAAAAGCAATCAGAAAGATTATTCAATTTCAACATGCGGAACTCATATATTACTTGATCAAACAGCCTTCTTTCTGCATTTGGCTATGAAACGTTATCCGCTATGGCGTACGAACTATAACAAACTTTAACGACCTATCCTCCGAATTCAAAAACCACTGTTTTGTCTTCAACCAAAACGCTGTAATAACAGGGTTTTGGTCTCTTTCGGTAATACACAGTGTTCTGCGAAAGAATGATTATCTGGTGTCATGGCGTAAAAAAGGAACAAAGAAAAACAATGCGATTTATGTAGGTAGGTGTTTTGAACATCTAATGGAATGACCAAATATAGTCGTAGTTTAAATTCTTTTGCTCCTACCAATCTGTGACTTATCGTAAACCAAAGAGGGTAGAAGATGGCAGCCAAGTAAGGATGTATGCCAAAAAGTATTTCTGGTGCGAAATCCATGTGGAGGTATTTCAGTCCACAGGCGATTGATTCACAATCCAAATTTCGTCTTACAGGTTATTATGAATTAACATAAGTGGCAAATCTCAGATTATGTAAAGATCGCCTGTGCTTCAGCCACCGTGATTTTACAGAGAATTGTTAATAGTGGCGTTCAATCCTATTTAAAACAAAAGGCACAAGAAAGTTTGTACATTTAAAACACGTGTCGAATGATTTTTGAAGTCGTCTCGTGACTTACTGTCGCATGTCGTAAAAATATGTAAAACCCGACTGCACAAACCACAGATATCACTAGACTGGTTATCGTTTTTAATGCTACAAGGTGTATAGATGTGTACGGCAAAAGCAAGTTCAGAAAGTCACGACCTAAAAACACATATTTCCCGCAAATTACCACAAGTTACAAAAGAAACTATCTTCACTTGATGAAGAATTCTAGTATCACACCATTAACGAAATAAACAGTGATTTTGCATAAAGAAGTCTTTAGAAATTCTTAATTAAATCTAAAAGGGCTCTACTTTTCCCGAAGCTTTTAAGAACCTACAGGGTGTTCCTTACATAGTAACACTGGTGAACAAAAACTTTCGAAGTTTTCGTTCACCAATAATCTCGTTTTGGTTCAGATGAATTGCTTACGTAAACGTAATCTGTATGTTAAATTAAATGCTACTAATAGTAATGGTGGTCGTGATGATGGTGATAGTGCTAATGGTGATGGTGGTGGTGGTTGTGATGATTGTGATGATGTTGGTGATGGTTATTATGGTGCTGATGATTTTAGTGATGTTTGTGATTGTTATAATGGTGCTGATGATTGTGGTGATTGTGGTGATGTTGTTGATGGTTCTAATGGTGCTGATGATTGTGGTGATAATGGTGGTGGTGGTTGCGATGATGTCGGTGATGGATAGTTGATGATAGTGGTGGTGTTAGTCGTGGTGTTGGTTGTGTTGTTGGTGGAACTGGTGGTGGTGGTTGTGATGGTGATGGTGTTGATGATGTTGTTGGTGGCGGTTGTGTTTGTGGATGATTGTTGCTGTGTTGGTGCTTGTGGTGGTGCTGCTAGTGATTGTGCTGCTGCTGCTTGTGGTGGTGGTGGTGCTACTGATGGTTGTGGAAGTGCTGGTGGTGTACTGCTGATGGTGCTGTGATGCTGGGGTTGGTGCCGATGGTGGTGCTGGTGATGCATAGCTGGTGCTGGCGGTGCTGCTGCTTGTGTTTGTGGTGCTGCGGCTGCTGGTGGTGCTGCCGGTAGTGGTGGAGGTGCTGGTGGTGGTGGTCGAAGTGTTGCTGCTGGTGGTGCCAGAGGTGCTGCTGCTAGTGGTGGTGTTGGGGCTACTGCTATAAGTGGTGTAGTTGCTCCTGCTTTTGACGCCGGAGCTGCTACTGCTTGTTATGGTGGTGGGGCTACTGCTATTGTTGGTGGAGGTGCTGCTGCTAGTGGTGCTGCTGCTAGTGATGGGGGTTGTGTAGATGCTGCTTTTTGTGGTGGTGCTGGTGGTGGTGGTGCTGCTGTTGGCGGTGGTGGTTGTGTAGATGTTGCTTTTTGTGGTGGTGGTGGTGCTGCTGCTGGCGGTGGTGGTTGTGAAGATGTTGCTTTTTGTGGTGGTGGTGGTGGTGGTGCTGCTGCTGCTGGCGGTGGTGGTTGTGTAGATGTTGCTTTTTGTGGTGGTGGTGGTGGTGCTGCTGCTGGCGGTGGTGGTTGTGTAGATTTTGCTTTTTGTGGTGGTGCTGGTGGTGGTGGTGGTGCTGCTGCTGGCGGTGGTGGTGGTTGTGTAGATGTTGCTTTTTGTGGTGGTGGTGGTGCTGCTGCTGCTGGCGGTGGTGGTTGTGTAGATGTTGCTTTTTGTGGTGGTGGTGGTGCTGCTGCTGGCGGTGGTGGTTGTGTAGATGTTGCTTTTTGTGGTGGTGCTGCTGCTGCTGGCGGTGGTGGTTGTGTAGATGTTGCTTTTTGTGGTGGTGGTGGTGGTGGTGCTGCTGCTGCTGGCGGTGGTGGTTGTGTAGATGTTGCTTTTTGTGGTGGTGGTGGTGGTGCTGCTGCTGCTGCTGGCGGTGGTGGTTGTGTATATGTTGCTTTTTGTGGTGGTGGTGGTGCTGCTGCTGCTGGCGGTGGTGGTTGTGTAGATGTTGCTTTTTGTGGTGGTGGTGGTGGTGCTGCTGGCGGTGGTGGTTGTGTAGATGTTGCTTTTTGTGGTGGTGGTGGTGGTGCTGCTGGCGGTGGTGATTGTGTAGATGTTGCTTTTTGTGGTGGTGGTGGTGGATGTGCTGCTGCTGCTAGCGGTGGTGGTTGTGTAGATGTTGCTTTTTGTGGTGGTGGTGCTGCTGCTGCTGGCGGTGGTGGTTGTGTAGATGTTGCTTTTTGTGGTGGTGGTGGTGCTGCTGGCGGTGGTGGTTGTGTAGATGTTGCTTTTTGTGGTGGTGGTGGTGGTGCTGCTGCTGGCGGTGGTGGTTGTGTAGATGTTGCTTTTTGTGGTGGTGGTGGTGCTGCTGCTGGCGGTGGTGGTTGTGTAGATGTTGCTTTTTGTGGTGGTGGTGGTGGTGGTGCTGCTGCTGGCGGTGGTGGTTGTGTAGATTTTGCTTTTTGTGGTGGTGGTGGTGGTGGTGCTGCTGCTGCTGGCGGTGGTGGTTGTGTAGATGTTGCTTTTTGTGGTGGTGGTGGTGCTGCTGTTGGCGGTGGTGGTTGTGTAGATGTTGCTTTTTGTGGTGGTGGTGGTGGTGGTGCTGCTGCTGCTGGCGGTGGTGGTTGTGTAGATGTTGCTTTTTGTGGTGGTGCTGGTGGTGGTGCTGCTGCTGGCGGTGGTGGTTGTGTAGATGTTGCTTTTTGTGGTGGTGCTGGTGGTGGTGCTGCTGCTGGCGGTGGTGGTTGTGTAGATTTTGCTTTTTGTGGTGGTGGTGGTGGTGGTGCTGCTGCTGGCGGTGGTGGTTGTGTAGATGTTGCTTTTTGTGGTGGTGGTGGTGGTGGTGCTGCTGCTGGCGGTGGTGGTTGTGTAGATGTTGCTTTTCGTGGTGGTGGTGGTGGTGGTGCTGCTGGCGGTGGTGGTTGTGTAGATGTTGCTTTTTGTGGTGGTGGTGCTGCTGCTGCTGCTGCTGGCGGTGGTGGTTGTGTAGATGTTGCTTTTTGTGGTGGTGGTGGTGGTGGTGCTGCTGCTGCTGCTGCTGGCGGTGGTGGTTGTGTATATGTTGCTTTTTTGTGGTGGTGGTGGTGGTGGTGCTGCTGCTGGCGGTGGTGGTTGTGTAGATGTTGCTTTTTGTGGTGGTGGTGGTGCTGCTGCTGGTGATGGGGGTTGTGTAGATGTGCTTTTTGTGGTGGTGGTGGTGGTGCTACTGCTGCTGGCGGTGGTGGTTGTGTAGATGCTGCTTTTTTTGGTGGTGCTGGTGGTGCTGCTGGTGGTTGTGGTCGTCGTACCGTGCTTCCTTGTCTTGAAGATGGTTCATACCGCCAGGAGCAAAGTATACAGAACTTGTAAACTTTGCGCAAAATAATTCGAGAAAAAAGCTTAAAATCAAGAAAAATATACATTCTCCTTTTCTTGCTTGATTTCGATAAATAATAAGAAAGTAAGGTAATTTTTTGTTGTTGTTGTTTGCTCTTATCGCTGAAGTATTATCTTAAAAGCCTTATCATTTTTCATATATTTTAGAATAATACAGCGTTAGTTGACCTTCAATGCAACCGAAAAAATATCATCTTCACCACTTAAACAAAAGTTAAAAGCCTGTAAAGTCAATGTGAAAACACGAAAAACATTTCTAACAAGATTCGCTAAAAACGAAAAAAGAAAGGACAATAATGATATTTGGGCGAGCTTGACAAAGACACGAAAGTGTTGACAATAACATCAAAAAAAACTGAAAGGTGCAGTTTTGGTGTCGTAAATCAAACAAATCACACCTGCGTTTTGTGTTATTTCTGTTGTTACTGCGCAACATTAAATTTAAAGTACTAGTGGAATTTGTCGAGCCGTGTTTTGTAAGCCTCTCCTATAAAATATAAAAACTACAGCTCTTTCTCGTAATGAGTCTAGTTCAATTTTGAGGTCGATGTAATGAGCTTGAGATCATTAAAAATCGCGAGTTCGAATTCTGGCCGTGGACAAGTCATAACAAAGGCTTCGAGGTGTGCATTTACGACAGACTTGCGAAAGACCATCGATAGGCCTACATTCCCAAAGCTCAGCTCAAACATATCAATATTTGCTTTTATCATAATCGTCCAAATGAAATTTGTTAAAACTAACAAGTACGTAAGAAATTTTAACCCTATAGTAAAGCGTTTTAAATTATTAACTCATGCCATGGAGGTAAAAATACCGTAAAACAAGAGATCAGAGTTCACGTTAGTTTTTCCGTTTTTAGCTCCATTGGCCGAAGGACACTGGGGCTATTGTCTTGGCGCTGTTTCCGCCGTGCATCCATACGACAGTGCGTCCGGTCGTAAATTTTTCTTTAAAAAATCTCTTTTCAGAATCTACTGGGTGAATTTTATCCATGGAATCACCCCTGGGTGGATTTTTGATCCAATGAAAAACAGGTCTTTAATGGTTGTGGATAATTTCCATGAATGGTAATATGTGACTTTTCTCAGACTCTAACTAATGAATATCAACCAAATATCACTGGAATGAAACTTAAGTGACTCTTTTATAAGTCTACAAAAAAATTTAATCGGATGAAAAATATGTCTTTTATAGGTGGAGGTCATTTCTCTATATGTCACATATTGTGGAAACTTTGAAAATCATTCTCCCAAAACTTTAATGATGGATATCAACCAAATTTCACCGGAATGATCCTTTGATGACCCTTTATCAGTCTACAGAAATTTATTGTGATCAGATGAAAAATATTGGGCGGAGGTAATTTCTCTATGTTAAATAGTGAAAGCTTTAAAAATCATTTTCTAAGAACCTAACGGATGCATATCAACCAAATTTCACTGGAATGTTCCATTGGTGACCCGATATCAGACTGCAAAATATTTTTGTGATCGAAAGAAAAATATATATTTTACAGGCGAAGGTCAATCTATCTATATATTTTTTTCATCGGTCTTACATTTTTCCTTGCGGAAATATTTAAGCATGTGACACATGAAAACATTCATTCATTCATTTATTAAAAATCTCGTATAATCATATCAGTAGATTCGGGCCTGGGGAGCAAATCAGCTGCTCAAGCAGCTCCAGTGTTTGCTTTTTCATATAGAAATAAACAACATTTATTTCATTCACAAGCCTCTCTAATTCAAGTTAATATTATCAAATGTTGAACAGAAACGAGATACAGGGGACAGACTTGAAACTTTTGTAATTGTTCGTACTTTCTCGCATTTTAACAGTAAAGAAGGGTCTGGCAGCCAGTTCAAGTTCACGTTTGTATGTGGTGAATCAACGGTCAATTTTGTCTATACCGTGTATAAACAAAATTGATTTGTGATCACTCACTCAAACTTGTGGGTCTATAATGAGTATTCTGATTTTGTAATGGGAAGGATGGATGATCATCCTTGAGTCAGTTGTGATGTAAAGATTACATAGTTAATCCATTGAATAGATTGTTTGAATGTTAAGGATGATCAGAGTCTTTACTACGGCCACGTGTGAGGCTGCTGTACTTTCAGCATGTGTCCATAAAGTTTTTTTGTTTTTTTTTTCACGTGAGACATTACATTGTATCTACAATTGCTTGCATTTTCAACCAGTCTTTTTGTCTAACAAGACACACAATCCCGTATTTTGACACAAAAAGGAGAGGGCAACAGGGCTCTTAAATCGCTCACTTCAGCTAAAAATCAAGCCATAGTTCATTTCCCTTTGAATTTGCCATACCGAAAATTCATAGTAGATTTACAGAACTAGAACATTAATAAGATGAGTCTTAGATTTGTCCTAGTATCCTTCTAATTGCCGGAAATAACCATGTTATTCATTGCCTAAATATTACATGTACCAAAATATGACCCAAAAAAAGAATTTTGAAAATGATTGAGCGAAAATTGTGATCTCGAGAGCATAACCAATGCTTTCATAGATTATTGCTTGCTTACGCGTACCTTTTGATCTAGCATGACATAATTTTAATATGGATTCAATATCACCAAAGGATACTTTCTGTGGTAAATTTGAGCATCGATTTAGCCTCGAAAGACCAAATAGTAAACATGTCCGTGGCCATAGAGGTAAACGTTCTTAACGATATTTCAAACATTTTTTCCTTTCCATGAATATTTTATTTCATTTTTTATTATGTGAATCTTCAGTAGGCGTCTGATTGTCGCCAACGCCTTCTATCAATTTGGACTAGCCCCACTTTTATGATGACAAAACGGTGCAAACTGTTTGCAAATTATACTCCGCTTTGCACGAGCACTCGCGTGCAAAGCGGGGTATATTGTGCAAACAGTTTGCATTGTTTTCTCATTCTTAACACAGGGCATAAGTCAGGGATACTACGTTAACGCTAGGTTATGATTTTAGATGCACATAAATCTTGCCTGGAATGTTTTAGATAAAGGTGGGGCTTTGTTAAATAATTTCTGTTTCCTTTCTGTTAGATGAAGTTTGATTGACGAGTGCCATATAACATTACTTCATAATTGTTGTTGATAAGAATTTGATTTTTAACAGAAACTTTCTGTGATATATGCAGGCTGAAAATAGTTTTGCTGTATCAATTGAAGATACAGAAGTTTTATCATGCAATGAAGCCTGTATTGACCTGATATCACCTGGCTGAAAACATAACATGATACCAGGAAGTGCATTTTTAGAAAAAAATTGCATTAACTTTCACCTGAATTTCTTTGATTTTTAACGGTTTCAAATAATTAACCGCTGAAAATGATAGCATGATAAATAGAATAACATGTAAGTGCCTTAAAAAATCAATGTTATCTGGTCTCGGCAGTGAGAAATTATCAGGACTCTGCAAAGCCTCGTCATAATAAATTCTCCCGACCTAGACCAGATTACATTGATATTTTAAGACACTTACATGTTATTCTCTATATAAATACACCGAAATATAAGTACAGTAAATCACATCGTATAATTGACACTTATCTCGATCAAAACATTTAAATCACTCGCTCTGTGCTCCATCATTTGTTCCTGGTGGCTGGTGTTGATGTTTTCAAACGGCTGATTTGTTCTTAAGAAAATCAAAGCACTGAAAGTACTGCGATGTTAGAATGCGTCGAATGCCCGCCACCCTCTTACAACATTCTTTTGATTTTATACAGTATCTATGTTAACAACTGAAGACAATTCTTTCCGTATGGTGATCATGAATAAGTTAGTCCAAACAAGTGGAAATGCTTGTGCCTGTATGAAATCAACAGAGTGTTGTAAGGCCCCTTTTACAGTGATGCGGCAAAATATAACAAAACACCATAAATATGTACAATTCAGGTAATAGGGAACATTCTTTGAAAAAGATATTGAAATCTGAACTTTGATGTAGTAGACTTGAGATCGCACGGTTTTGGTTATTTCGGCATCTTTTTCCAGGACGCTGCAAGATATTACAAAACCCCGTCAATATGCGCAAGATGATGTGACTAGGAACACACTGTGACAATTTCATCTAAATCAAACCATAAATGTTGGAGGAGTTGCGTTCAAAAGATATTTGCACACCTGAAAAGTGCCGTGAAATGGTTTGAGAATAGAAGGTCCTTTTTCCCTGACGTGGAAAATATCACAAACCCATGACTTCTTAGGTCAGCTGGCTGGGAAAAGTCGGTAGACTGTTTTTTTTTGTTTTTTTTTTCTTGTTTTTTTTTTAATTGTAATAACGAGTAGTAGAATAAGTTACGTTCACAAAATTGAATAAAGGATCTTTTTCTCGTGATACAGCAAGATATATCACCAAACCCCGACAACATGTGTATAAAGTCAGGTGACTAGAAATATTCTTTATTCAAAATCGACTATAGGATGAGTTGCGATCACAAAATAATTGCAGACTTGCGGACGGACTGGCGGACAGAAAGAATGATGCCAACATACGACCACCTTCGGCGGCATATAAAAAGGGGACTTTATACTTTACTCCCCCCAAACATTTTTTTTCGTTCGCGATTCATTACCCAATTTTTCGAGCAGTTGCAGTAACTTATAGAATGTTAGGATGTCTTTAATGAATATTTACATCATTTAAATTACATAAATGATAATTAATCTTTCACTACAATGATTGATTGTCTAAGACAAGTTGAGGCGAGAAATAATCCGGCGTAGAGATCATGTGATATGTATTATCAAATATAAAAAAACGGAAATGAAATTGTCTTTGGTTCATTTTGCGGATTGTTAGATCTATAATGCATTACAAAATAAGGATCATAAATATACGTATGTTTTAATAAATTATCGCTAATTTTGTCCAATTGGACAAAATTATTGATAATGTTTTACAACCCTCCTTGAACATCATTCAACATACACTAATCACACTCATTCAATTCACTCCACAATCATTAAAAATCATTCAACTAGACAATGTCACGGTGATCTTAACTGTAGGAACAGATGGTAGATAGAAAATTGTTATTTCCGCATTTCAAGAAAAATATACATATAGATGTATATCTATTTTGTGAGTGAACTTTTTTTTACAAATTTTATAATCCTCCCGCTTTTAACATGGTATATACATAAGGCTGTGCGTGATTTTAAATCATTTACTTATGTGGGAGCGTAGAGCAAAACTTCTGACCGACCTGTGCGTCTACACAGTCTGGCCTGAGTTTTCCCTTTGCGATCTGTTGAAAAATCATGAAGAAAACATTCTTATTCCATTGTCTGGTTGTATAGGCCGCACAATGTTTGTGCTACACGCATATGCACAATTTTGGAAATTTACTATGCCACCAGCTGCTACCCGACATAGGTCTACGATAACCAACCCATAGTTGGAAGACAATAAGTTGGGACGCTGGTTCAAAATCTCCTCATACCCTTGTATCTCCACTATACCAATGAAAAAACAAAGCACTGAAAGTACTGATGGTAGACGTTTCTGTTGGGATACTAGAGTGATTCTTCCATTTGAGAAAAGAGAAAATTTACATGTAAAATTACGATAAAAGGAAAATGACCTGACCCAAGTTCGCATCTTGCATCTTACTTCAGATATACGTACATTCCTCATCATATATCGTCGATCGTCAACCAAAGTCCTATAATAACAAGGTTATGATAACTTTCGGAATTGTGCCGGTTTAATTTAAAGAATGATTGGCTGATCCATTGGGTATAAAAGGAAAGAAATGACAATTAGATGATCTAGGTTATTATTCTTTTTTGTAATGCTAATCGATTCTTTGTTATCTCATAATTCAAATTATGGTGTTATTTGCTTGAAAAAAATCTATAAAAGGATAATAATTAATTGTTCCGCGATTTTCATTCTCAAATAGAGAAAGAAAGGGTAAAAGTGTTTATATAAACACTTAATTTATTAAGTTAATTAATTATATAAACATATATATTTTATTTCTAGAGATTTTAAAAAAAGACTATGAAGGAGTTTTCTGGGATGTAGAGGCAGCCTGTAAAAGCTGTATATTAGATCTCTTTAAATTCTTTATAAGTCATGCTCTAATATTTCTGTGTTGAGGGCTTGGAGCGGCACTGGTGTGAGTGCCCATATTTGTATGGGCACTTGCGACAGTGTTGCTTTGGGTCCTCGATAAAAATACAAGTGGTTGAAAAGGTTCTGTAAAGCTAAATCAGGGACTCTATGTATGTATATGTACATTTAGGATCCGTGGCTAAATTAATATGCTGTCTAGTAATAAGTGCTTTTTTTAGCTGTATAAGGTGATTCTTTATGACTATTTAAGCCATGCTATTCGCTACATTTATTAATTTAATGCTACTTTCTCACCAATATGTTTTTATGAAAATGCCGATGGGACCTTGATGTTCCTTTTGTTTTAACAGCGACTCTCTACTACATTTAATTCATGTCATTTGCTAATCTGTATTTATTGTATGATCTGTTTTGTATTTGTGGTGACAGTCCTATCATTGGATTTTAGACCAATAAAATATTTGTATTTTTATTTATAAACACGTAAAAAATTGCAGACACTGGTCTCTCGAGATTGGCTGTCGCGTGTTGAAAGTAAAGTAAATCCCCTTCGCATTAATCTCTATCGCATGACCTGAATGCTTTACTTTACCTGCTCGAGCTGTATCGTGTATATTTCTGCATTTCCATTAATTGGTCATTGTTTTATATACATAGGTAGTGTCAGGGGAGGTTAACATTCCCGTTATTCCATTCACTAATTTTTCATGAGTGACCTCCCATAGACAATTGGCAAAGAAGGGGCAAATTACTCACTCTGCCTGAAAAGTAGTTCTACGCAAGCAAAACGTTCACCTGATCTCAGAATTACATATGATTTCGCACTTAAAAGATGTCTTTGAGGTTTCAACAAGTTATGTAGAATCGTTCTTTCTCTCCATTTTTAAAATGCATAGTTGTCAGACGGATACAGTTCATGAAAAAGAGTAAATTGAATCTTAGTGAGCACTTCTAAAACCTATTTACATCTGACATTCAAACGTGGTATTAACACTGGTGAACGTAAACGTCCATCAAAAACGGCATGTTCCTGCACTGGACAGTTGTCCATTTACAAAAACTAAATCTTTCCACAATGCTTTTTAGGGCTGTCAAAAATCAGGATGGTTCGTGTGGGTTTGGGCTTACGATAGGTCTTGAACATTGGTGATTTTATTTGTAATGAATCCAATATTTTGGAATGAATCTTGCGATCACCGCTTCAATTTCGGTTTTTGCTAATTACCAATCTTTATCGATTGAATCCAAGTTGTGTAGTAGGCATCACGCGAAATCAATGGGAAAATAAGAAAATCGGACATCTCATGTTGGTCACGATGCCTATTATTAAACACCAACAGAGAAATTGACCTGTATTTTTGCAATTGAAAATATACTTACTTTTGAGCTTTGTTTAAGTCCGCCATCTGCTTCTACAATGGGCACTTTTTACCACACAGTACCAGGTATACGACTGTGTAATATGTATCACTATTTTTTGTAAAGTAAGCTACACTGGATTACCTCCTTAAATTCACTCGAAACTCGCTCCACACACTCATTCAATTTCATTCATTCCAAAATCGTGCACCTTGTCAAATTCACGATGTTGTCAACTGTACAGTTGCTTGAACAACTTTTATTATATTTTCGTTAGATTAAAACAACTTTGCAAATCTGAGAAAATGACAAGTTAAGAATCTTCTAAACATCTAGTCGTGTTTTGTGTAAAGTTCTACCTTAAATCTGTTTCGGCTTATTTAGTGACAGTTTCATCGCCCATAAATAAGAGAAGAGACATTTCAACTGTGGTTGATAATATATATATTTTTCGTCAAATATTTTTGGGTCCCAATATATTTATCGTTATAAAAAGCAAAAACGCAAAACTTTGAAGGTGCGAGCACATAAGTCGCAAAAGCCACTTGGTTCGAAACAAAATGCCCATGACCCGCACGTGATTCATGCTCGCGATCACAGTTCGTCTGCTAGAAAAGATTTTAGATATTTCAGGTGAGTTGAAATTTTATTTTGAAATTTAACGAAATTTCAAGCAGTGAAAAAAAATAACCCTCGTATTGATGAACCCGGAATAGTTCTGCTTTTGGTAGGCGGTATAGACAATTATCAGCCTGCATATTCATGCAGTATGATCATAGGCAACACTACCCGATGTCTCTTCCGAACTAGATTTATCTATTCTTTTAACTTTCAAATGAAATATTGACAAATAATTTGTACGATGATTCGTTTTAGCCTTTTGATTTGATGTAATTCGAGAGGATGAATTTTATTCAGCATGACAAGGTTTTGACCACATTTGTTTGGATAAAGGTGATATCTTTAAAAAAAATGCATATCATGCTTGATGGAGGATTAAGGATGATTTTGACTGATATTTAATACTCAGAATGTGATGTTTTCTAATTTCTGTGAACGATTATCCTAATATGAGACAAGGGCATAACTACCATTGCACATAACCCATGAGTTAATGCAAATAATTCTTTCGACAAAAAAAATATTCCTCGAATTATTAGGCTGTAGCATTGATCTATTGATTATCCACCAATACTCAAATAATAACAAGAGGACCAAGATGGTCCTAGATCGCTCACCTGAGTCTCTATGACCCCTGGGACATCACATTTATTAGATAGGCAGATGTCAAAAAGAAGATAATTGCCTAAGATCAATACCATGGAACGTTTTCAGTGAAGAGCAAGACAGATATGCCTTTTTGCTCTTTGATTCTATGTAAAAAGGGATGCACCCGGGTGGACCCTAAAAGTGACCTCAGGGTCTTGATATGAACAAACTTTGAAGAGGTCCATAACATGATGCTACATTCTAAATATGAAAGCTGGCTGCCTTCTGGTTTCAGAGAAGAAGATTTTTGAAGGTTTTCCCATTTTCACCCATCGTGCTCAGATGAGCTGAAAGGGATGCGCCCGGGTGGAGCCCAAATATGACCCAAGGGTCTTGATATGAACAAACTTGGTAGGGGCCAACAAGATGATGCTACATACCAAAAATGAAAGTGGTGTGCCCTCTGGTTTCGATTAAAGAAGATTTAAAAAGATTTTCGCTCTTTGATTCTATGTAAAAAGGGTTGCGCCCGGGTGGAGCCCAAATATGATCCTAGGGTCTTGATATAAACAAACTTGGTAGAAGTCCACTACATGATGCTTCATACCAAATATGAAAGCTGTCTGCCTTCTGGTTTCATAGAAGAAGATTTTTGAAGATTTTCATTTTTTTACCCTTCATGCTCATAAGAGATAAAGGGATGCACCTGTGTAAAGCCCAAATATGACCCAAGGGTCTTGTTATGAACAATCTTGGTAGGGGCCCACTAGGTGATGCTACACACCAAATATTTAAACTGTCTGCCATCTGGTTACAGAGAAGAAGATTTTTAAAGATTTTCGCTCTTTGATTCTATGTAAAAAGGGTTGCGCCCGGGCAAAGCCCAAACATGACCCCAGGGTCTTGATATGAACAAACTTGGTAGAGGTCCACTAGATGATGCTACATACCAAATATGAAAGCTGTCTGCCTTCTGGTTTCAGAGAAGAAGATTTTTGAATATTTTCATTTTTTTACCCTTCGTGCTCATAAGAGATATAGGGATGCACCCATGCAAGCCCAAATATGACCCAAGGGTCTTGTTATGAACAATCTTGGTAGAGGCCCACTAGGTGATGCTACACAACAAATATCTAAGCTGTCTGCCATATGGTTACAGAGAAGAAGATTTTTAAAGATTTTCGCTCTTTGATTCTATGTAAAAAGGGTTGGGCCCGGGCAAAGCCCAAATATGACCCCAGGGTCTTGATATGAACAAACTTGGTAGAGGTCCTCTAGATGATGCTACATACCAAATATGAAAGCTGTCTGTCTTCTGGTTTCAGAGAAGAAGATTTTTAAAGATTTTCATATTTCACCCTTTTTGTTAAGGGTAAAGGGAAAGTTAAGGGTGGATTTCATTTATTTGAACAACTTTGGTAGAGCTTGACCCAAGGAACATCCCTGCCAAGTTTCATCAAGATTGGCCCACTGGTTTAGGAGGAGAAGATGTTTAAAGAAATTGTGGACGACGGACGACGCACGACGGACGACGCACGACGCACGACTGACGACGGACGACGGACATTCTACGATCCCAATAGCTCACCTTGAGCACTTTGTGCTCAGGTGAGCTAAAAAAAGCAGAGCAAGTGAAGGACATTTATCTTTTGTCATAGTCGACATATCGCCTTTATCCTATCTTTGGTGGCTATGAATTTCAAAATACTAGTTATGCCTATGAAAGAGTTAATGGATTGTCTCCCTTTCTTCATTTAGTATTCCATTCTAAATGTGACTCGAGTTGATTATCAGCAGATCAGATAGAATGTTTAAGGTTCTAAGTCTTTTCAACCTGAACCTTGAAAATTTCCTGCCTTGGCAGGAGATATAGGAAATGTTAAAGATCAGTCTATGCAACCTAAGCTTCCTTATCATCGATTGTCATGCTGAACACAAAATGTTCATACTTAAGCAGGAGGTAATTTAGGCTCAGCCTGCATGCACACTTCAGTCTTTCCGACATGCTATTACTTTTAAAATTAAAGTAAGTTTCAAAATTTGCACTTCACAAAATAAAACTTACCCAAAGTTAGTGTATTAATTTCCTTTAGCATGTTCATTTAAATGCAATTGTAAAATTATTGCGGGAAAAGTAAAAACTTAAGTTACATTATCATAAATTTAACACATTTAAGTTATCACTGAACAATCCTTGAATATTTCTGTAGTTTGGTCTTGAAGTAAAAGTATTGTGGCAAAACAAAATTAAGTACAATATCTCATTTTGCCTAAATATTTTTTAAGGCAAAGGATTGTTGCTTTAAGTAGTGAACCTTATGTAATAGATCCGCAACATTTCAAAAGTCATAGACTTTAACAGTATTAACTGAGGTTTCCTAATGATTTTCTTAGGAAACCTCATTTAACATTGTGAAAGATCATGATCTCCAAAATGTTGTGGGATTATTAAACTGGTCCACTCCCTTAACTGGAACAACTTGTCATTGCATAACTTTTTGGCACTTCTGGAGACAAAAATTGTTATAACTACAGGCAGCTACAGATAGAAGGTGTATTTTTGTTTTTAGATCAAAGAATTGAAATAATTATAGAACAAACCCTATGTTGTTAGTACTCCCTGAAACTGTCTTGTTGAGATGATTCAAATGCATACCCACAGCATAGGGTTTTGTTGAGAAATAAATATTTCAGACTGAAGTTACCCCTCTTATTTGTATCTCTAACTACAGCTTGTATTATATACTCAAAGCCTGCTTATGAATATTAATTATGCTCTGAAATCATTTTTAGCTCCACTGGCCAAAGGCCAGCGAGCTATTGTCATGGCGGTGTGTCCGTCGTGCGTGCGTCCGTCCGTGCGTGCGTCCGTGCGTCTGTGCGTAAACTTTTTCTTTAAACATCTTCTCCTCCAAAACCTATGGGCGGATTTTGATGAAACTTGGTAGAAATGTTCCTTGGGTGACCCTCTTCTAAAATTGTTAAAGAAATTTTGATTGACCCCCAAATATGGGCGTGGCAGGGTGTGGCATTTTTTCACTTTGAAATCTTTAAAAATCTTCTCCTCCCAAACCATTGGGCCAATTTCAATGAAACTTGGCATGGATGTTCCTTGGGTGACCCTTTACCTAAATTGTTAAAGAAATTTTGATTGACCCCCAAAAATGGGCGTGGCAGGGCGGGGCTTATTTTGAGCCCAAAATCTTTGAAAGACATCTCCTCCTGAACCACGAGGCCGATTTCAACCAAACTTTACCAAAATGTTCCTGGGGTGACCCTTTACCTAAATTGTTCAAGAAATTTTGATTGACCCCAAAATAAAGGCGTGGCAGGGCGGGGCTTATTTTGAGCCCAAAATCTTTGAATGACATCTCCTCCTGGACCACTGGGCAGAATTCAACCAAACTTTACCAAAATGTTCCTGGGGTAACCCTTTTCAAAAATTGTTCCTGAAATTTTGATTGGCCCCCAAATATGGGCGTGGCAGGGCGGGGCTTATCTGAGCCCGAAATCTTTGAACGACATTTCCTGCTGAACCATTGGGCCGATTTCAATGAAACTTTACCAGAATGTTCCTTGGGAGACCCTTTCCAAAAGTTTGCTCTCAAAATTTTGATTGGACCATAAATATGGGTGTGGCAGGGTGGGGCTTATTTTGAGCCCGAATTCTTTGAAGGACATCTCCTCCTGAATCCCTGGGCTGATTTCAATGAAATTATACCAGAATGTTCCTTCTGTGACCCTTTTCAAAAATTGTAGGTCTTAAGAGAGTTCAAAGTGTTGTTTTCATTCAAAGAAAGATTCATTTATTGCAAGTCTAATGATGTTAAAGCCAGTGGAGCGATACAGGCCCTCTTGGGCCTCTTGTTCAGTTGTGCACTGCATTGACAAAATTTTCTAGATTAATTCTAGATCAATTCTGTGTCCTTAATATGTTTCATTATACAATACATGATTATATTGTGGACAATAACATTAAGCCTGATTGTTTTTTGCTGGAAAACAATGTCATTGCTTTTATCAATCACTATGGCTTATAATTTTACCAGGATAATTTCTGTAAAAACGTTGGGCATAAATGATGAGATCTAAAAGAAGCTGACATACATTTTATTTATTTATTTATTTATTTATTTATTTATTTTTTGGAGGGGGGGGGTGATGGTGCAAAAACTTCAGCCTTGGCAGATCATGGTCCTTCATATGAGCCTGTGGGTGACATTTTCAACAATTTGATGATAGCATACAGGGCCAACATCAACCAGCCTATGGAACCACATAGTTAAATAAAAAAATACTTGACTGTTTAAGGACTTGAGACCTAATCTATCTACAATGTACAAAGTGAAGACTATGGCCAGACTGTGCAGATGCAAAGACTGGCAAGAGTCTTAACTTGGCACACATTTGAAATTGTTTGAAATGTCATACACAGACTCATATAGTATTTTGAAACAGTATTCCTAAATAGATCTTAATTCCTCAATACATACAAATGAGATTGAAGCAGTTTTGTCTCATGATGCATTATCAAAAGAGGACTACATTTTTCATTTTACCAACCAAATCTTCAGGTTTTCAGAAATATTCTAATATGCTATGAAAATTAAATATAAGTTGAAATAACGATTAAACACTTATTGATTGGATAATTGGGTGTGGTTGCAGGATTTAGGTCCCTCCGTGCACTAGGCATAAATGGTTCGTCTATGAGAGAGAAAGAACTGAATACAAGTAGACCAGGGTTCATTAGCCCCTAGCTCTTCTTAGAATTGATCTCATTGGTAACATGCCCAGTATAAATTTGGTATTGATACGCGCAAAAGCTACCTTTTGGTTTCTTACCAGTGCACTTCTAATTGGATTGGGGGTAGCAAGTATCCCTGAAAATTCCTGCTGTACTTGGGATTCGAACTGCTGACCTTAGGATAAGATAAGTCTGGTATTTTGCCTCTTGATTAATATGAAATTCCCAAGTGTTCCTGCATACATGTAAAGGAATATATGATAGAAATTTCATTACCAGAAATTCGGTTAGCATTGATTACTCATTATATTGAGTAAGCAGGTTGATTTGATTAGTAAGTGTATTGTAATAATGTGCTCATTTGCTTCATACAGTAGAACAAAACAAAAACGGAGTACAGAAATAAGTTTCAACCATTCGCTGTTGGGAATCTAGCTTATATGCTATGACACAAACCATATTTCTTCTAATAAACGCTCCTGGGAGATATACATAACATGGTTGGGGATCTTTTATTTTGTATGCATTTACTGATTAAAAAAAAAAAATATCTTTTATACCCTTTTCCCTCTAATTTGATGTGATTTTTTTCTAAACAATCATGTAAATGATTGTTTAGAGGAATTTCACATCAAATTAGAGAAGATGTCAAAAAAAAATCTTAACATTTAGGCATTTGAAGTATTTTTAGTAAAAAAATGTAGGTGTGCTACTATTAGGGAAGGCGCTAATATTAGGGGAAATACCGTAACACATAAAATCACAGGTGGTTATCCCATCACCAAACAACAAATTTAGACTCTCTGTCCTTTCTCTATGCATTCAGTACAACCAAAACATTTGATCCAAGCCACTAACTGCACATCCCACTTAGATGTTGAACTTATCTTTGACAGATGCAATCATTTTGTCCGACTGTTTGTCTCTCACCAATGGGTTGATAATCATAGACCTACGTGAGATAGCAGTTTGAGGCTAGGAAAGGATGTGTTGGTTGTACTGGTGAGAGAAATACCAGAAAACCATTGTAAGGTGCTCCAGCCGCCGGTATATAACTGAAAAAATGTTGAAAGCCGCATTAAACTCCATTCAATCAATCAACCTACTTATCATACAACAATTGGTGGGAGACAATTGACTTGTGTCACATTCACTTTTGTCAAATAGACCTGTGGCCCAAGGGTTGACATTCGTACACTTTATTGCTGAGGTAACTAGGCTTGGTGCATGCTTGATGGAACTGAAAGATTTTTTAAAACTGTGTTAAACTTAGGTCAACTCAAACTTATTGATGACATACCCAAGAGCCATGCATACAAACGATACTATTACAGTGCTTTTTCTGCTATCTCAGGCCCCATTCCCTATTTAAAAGGCCCCAAAATTCTTCCTGTTTGGAAAAAAAATCCCAATTTAGTGAAATGTAATTAACCAAACTGTCATATTTTTAACTCGATAGTATGAAAATGTGTGTTTTCTCACGTTAAAAATTGTAGGAAAAAGCTATATAATTTATATATTATTAGAAAGAAATAACCGAAAACAAACTTTATACATGAAAAATCCCAATATTGCAATTTTGTGGATATTTTTTTCCCAAACGATTGATAGGTGCCTTTTCCCAAAAACCTTAGAAAAAGCCTCGAATTATAAAGTACGGAATACTTGGCCAGCAGACAAAATGTTGTCTAGCGCGTAGTTCTAAGACATATAACTTCATTACCAATCGTTACGCCATAAGACAATAATCATTTATTTAAAGCTTTGGAATGATATATACTGGAAGGCCCAACTTTGATGAACTTCTCTTGGTATACTTGGAAATGTCTGCCAAATATTTGGAATTGTTAAGGAATTATATGTTTAACAATGGTAGTGTCCTTCACAGTTTAGTAATTTAGCTAATAGACTTTTAAATAGGATTAGAATGAAAGACCATGATTATGTGACCACAAATTAAATGTTATAATTTGACCCATGTTCAAAATGAAATAACCCTGTTGAATATTTTTGATACTTCATGGGTGTTATTACACTAGTGAAATAGCTATGCAAATGAGCTAAGAATGTTATATTTTTGTTGTGAAAATGACGTCACAATGCATTTCGTGACTTCAATTTTGCAAGCAGTACAGAATTACTTGAGTCAATAAATCTTTGGAATGTCCTCGATTTATCACAAATATTCAGATAAAACTTAAAATAGAATTTCAAATTTGTGCTCATGAGATATCGAGTTTATTAAACTTGATTTCTAAAAGAGAAAAACTCAACCCAGCCTTTTTTTCAGTACCTTTTCTAGGATTTGAAAAGCAGGGGAAATTTTTGTAGAAAACTGTCAACATTCCAATAACGATGTAAACCTTTACTCTTTCTCTATGTAAAAATACAGGGGGGGAATTTTCAATAGTATGTGCTAAAATAGGCAATCCCCCTCCTAGAATAGACACTGGTTTTTAATCTTTTTATAGATAACTCATTTAATAAATTCTTTATTCAATGACCACTCATTCAATATCTTCTTATTATTGCACCGATTCATAATAGCTTTATTGTACAATTTTGTTTCATCATTAATATGAAAAATGCAGATTGATATCAAATTGATGAACCTTTGGCACCATTTCAACATTTTTTAGTTAATGAATAAATGTTTCTTCTAAATAAATTCTTTGTGCAAATTGTCTCTTTTAATTGTTGCAATTAATTTGCTATTCCATCAAGTTCTTGGGTTTTATTGTTGATATTATCTGGAAAGAAGCTTGCCTCTGGGGCCAGAATATGCAAATCACTTGCATGTGAATACTCAATGTCCTTTGATTTTCAAGTAGTTTGGAATATCCTCTATGCTTTGATTGTTGGGAATTTGATAAAGATTGCATAATATTCTGGGTCTGTTTATGCTGGGTAATTTTTAAATAATCAAATTTACAATTAGCATATTTAGCAAGTCATTAGCATTTATGTTCAATAAAGGGAGCTAATTAGTTTAGGTATCTTATAAACATTTGTTTGTTATTATTACAGTCCATCTTGCTCGAGTGACCACATCCATATTTATAAATGGAACATTTACGAAAGTCCCTTTTTTAAATCGAAACAAAGTATAGTTTTTAAAATTCATTAGAACCGTCTCAATTAGATGATAATTTTAATTCTTTTAAAACCAACATACGATTATTGACAAATTTACACATAGAATACATATTCAATCAAAATTACAGTGTTATTAATTTGTAATCAAAACATGTATTAAGATACTATTCTCTTTAACAACTACTTTTTGGTGGTCTCCTAAGTGGGTGCTTAACACACATTTTACTGTATATAGAATAGTGAAGTCTGCCAGAAAGTGATAAAGATAGACTATTAAATATATGCAATAAGAGACCATTTTATAAATAAAAAAAGTACTGGGGACACCAGTAGTTACACTATTAAGGGACTTGCAACATTTTGATCTTTGAAGATTTTCTTTATCAATTAAGCCTTATTCAAGATTTAAGTCACTCTGAATTTCTTACCAAGTTCAGATTGACCTCTGTTTAATTTGATTAATTTTTGAATCTTCAATATATTGGTTTTAACAGACTTGTCATACCTTATTTCTATTTTTTGTGAGTTTATCACATATACACTTAAAAAAATAAGACCATCTGGGAAATCTGAAGTATCATACTGTATAATAATCATCAGATATGTTTAAAAGTTGCATTTACTAAGATAGAAAAAAGACACACAAATGAGGTAGAATGACTGTGCTAGTACTAAAACAACTTTGTCAATAGCGCTACTATCCCAACTATGGTAATGCCAGTGTATTACCAGTGTTTCTCAAAAGATGGGCTTTCATAAGAGGATACGATACATATCAATGGCTCAGTGCAAAACAGTTGTAACTGCCTATAAAGATATAGGCAGTTAATACTGTTTCAGACTGATCTATCAACTTTTGTTAAGACGGTGAAATAATGGTCAAAAAATAACATTATTTATAAAATAATAATTTGTAAGGGGAAAAGGTTCATAGAACCTCTGTTGAATTTTTAATGGCCATGATTTTGTGGGCATAGGCCTTAATCAGAGGTTTCAAGATTTTGTAAAAATCAGATCAAAAATGGTCAATTTTAACCTCCGAAAATTGGGGATGGGGTATAATCAGAGCAAAGGGCTCTATTAGAATTTTTACAGTAACTGAATGAATCCTCTCGGAGAAAATGTTTCAGTCTCCCATTTTATCTTTAGTGTTAACCTTTGTCACTAGCGAACAGAAATAATTTTTGGAAAAGGAGAAATTGATTGTAAGCTTAAAGATGTGATGATGATAAGATCTAGCAAATATATTTTGACACAGAGTCCATATTTATGAGCTCAAAAAAATAGTTGAAGGATTCTTTAACAACCTTAAGGCCTGTGTTTAAGGTGATAACTATCCAATCAGATAAGGAACTACTATGTAAAACCCCTATATTTTATGACCCTTCTTTTGACAAATTTAAATTAAGTATTTGTGGCCTTTTTGTGTCATAATGACTGACCATGGCAAATCAATTAGTCATGGCTGTCAATCATTACACAGGTGGACAAAAGTTATCTACTAAGGGAGATCATTATGAGATTACTAGGGGAAGTATCAAAGTACAAAAGGTATCAGGTAATTTTAAGGATGAATTGAATTATTTGATTTTATCACTTGATTATTCATGTTTGATCATATATATTTAGATTTTATCTAGCTAATTATGTGGCTGAATTTTTCTTGTCTTTTCAAGTGGATGAAACTTTGCTTTGTACGTGTTTATGTTATTATGTTACACAATTCTGAAATTGCCTATCTTATAAAAGGATTGGTTGTTATCTGAGAATGAATAAAAAAATATATTTATTTAAACCCTTATTCTACAGAATTTCTGATCTTCTATGGAGATCTGTATAGGGCAAATTATAATTTGACAACAAAATGCAGAAAAACACTGCGTTTTGTCACCAGATTATGCCAAGTTTAAACTTTTTGTTGATTTTGTTTCACTCTATATTATCTTAGCTACCTGAGTGTTGATGTTTATTGCGGTCATGTAACCCATATTTGAAACAGCGCGCATTCATGGCCAAATCCCTATTAATCCTGGGGTCTATTCAGTACAATTGCCAAGGGTTCCCCATTGCAATTCCACATGACACATGATGAAGACGCTGATCAGTTTGTGTATTGTCAGAGCCTCTTTAAAGTCTTCAAATATTTTTGATTTCAAATTTTAATATTTTGATTATCTCTGTTTAAACCCTTTTTTGTGGGTACTCATTGGAATAGTCTCGTTGAGATGATTCAAATGAGTACCAACAATATAGGGTTTCATATGGAAATAAAGATTTTAGACTGGAGTTACCCACTGACTTATCAGATTCTGTACCTCTGCTTCATTCTGCATTGTATGGATAATGGAAGGAAGCATTGTGAGTGATCAGTATTAAAATATTTAAAAACTTTCATGGTTCCACATGGGAAAATCAGGTGGTATGGACTAAGACCAGACTGCATGTATGTGCAGGCTGATCTTTGTCTAAATCTCCTGCCAAAGGAGGAATATTCTGGGTTAAGCATGACAATTGTTAAGATCTAACCATGAATCACTTTGAAATGGTGTAAAACAACGCAAAACACTTTAAAAAGCCCTCATAGGGTCTGGCAATATCTAAATGATTAAATTTCAAAAGCAATTAAACTTAAAAATGTGCCAAATTATCAAATTTGATGGAATTTTTGCTTTCGAATGCTGAACAAAGCTGAGAAATATGTTATACATTTCCTTTTTTTCATTTATTTATGTCCTAATCTATAATCTATATTTTACTGTATCTTGAATTTTGCTTTATCTATTATTCTATTAATTTTTATCGTAAATTACTTTTATATTGTGTTTCATAAAAGTTTATTATCAATTTAGTATCTGAAATCAGAAATTTCTAATCTTAAAAAATCCTTCAGGTTTTGTCCTAGATATTTTTCAAGATACAATTAGGTTTTATTAAATCTCTGATCATACTGTATAATTCCAAATTGCTAGGAAAAGCATGTCCTTGGGCATCTTTGGTTTAAAAAGAAGTTACACAGATTTTTATTGCGCAATATAAGGCTGGATCTGTTTTGAGTTACCCTAGCTGTTGGGTTTTGAATGACTCTTTTATGTGACTCAGGAAATTGTCCTTTTTATGTCCATTTCATGAAGTTTTTATTGAAAAGTATCCTGATTAAATGACCAGACTGTCACTGACATTGTTCATAGACTGGTTTGATGGGTAAATGATGGGGACATAGTCTATAATCTAACCAAGTCGGACTTCAAATAAACCATTCACTGGATGTCTGAGATGGACCTTGAACCAGCTTTATTGGAAATTGTCCACACATATACATACTGCTGAACTTTAAATTCTTAATTGTCTAGCACAATAAGAAAATATAATGATGCATTTATTTTGATATTTAAAATTTCTAAAATTTCACTTGTCCAGTTTCTTTTGCAGGAGGGGGAATTGAGCATTTTAGCACATACTTATGAGAATTCCCCCCTATTTATGAAGATGATGGGGGATTTATTAACATAGAGAAAGGGTAAAAATTCCCAATTTTCAGGTAATTTTGAGGATTTTCAACATAGTTCCCACCTACTTTCCGAATCCTATATTAGACACTGATTGTACTGCTTATATAGAGAAAGAAGATATAATCATGAAGGACAAACAGATGAGTAGAATTTTCAAGAAGATAATTATGATGGATGTGAAACCCAGGCCACTTGTTAAAACAGCTGTCTTGTAAACTTCTGCAAAAAGTAGTCTCGCTAGAAATCTGTTTCTTAACTGACAAACTTAACATTTTGCTTCATGATATTAAGTTATTAGAGATGAAGATAATATTTGATGATTTCATAGAGGAATGAAACTAAAACATAATCACACTCATGTATGATTCATACAGTGTGATTAGGTTTTTAGTTTCATACCTCAATGAAATCAACAAATATTATCTTCATGTCTTAAATGTGCAGGATGTAAAGCACTGTCTTATGGGGCCTAATGGTTAAATGTCTCCTCCAAAGGACAATTATAATATTAGTGTGCCAGCACTGGAATCAAACCCAAATTGTCAAACTTTTAAAATTCTTTATGAAGTCATTTGCTCTACCTAATGAGATTATTGACTGGGTAGAGCTTTGCTGTGACCCTTATATACCTTTGAAATCTTTAATACCGTATTTCCTCTAATAATAGCACCCTCCCTAATAGTAGCACACCTACAATTTTTACAAGGAAAATTCACTTCAAAGGCCGAAATTTTAGGAACTTTTTGAGACTCCTTCTCCTATTATACGCCCGAAGGGTTGTATTATGTTATGGCCTCGGTCGTCCATCTGTCTGTCCGTCTGTCTGTCCGTCTGCCTGTCTGTCTGTCTGTCCGTTAGCAATTTTTTGTGCGCGCGACTCCTCCTAAACTATCAATGGGAATAAGCTGAAACTACACACAATTACTCCCTATGATGTCTAGTTGTGAATAAGACCTTTGAAATTCAAATCGCCTGAGTCATTCCTGAGAAATCCTGAATTATCTGCCCTTTAATATAACCAAAATCACTGTTTTTTGTGTGCGCAACTCCTAAACTATCAATGGGAATAAGCTGAAACTACACACAATTACTCCTTATGATGTCTAGTTGTGCATAAGACCTTTGAAATTCAAATCGCTCCAGTCATTCCTGGGGAAATCTTGAATTATCTAGTTGTGCATAAGACCTTTGAAATTCAATCGCTTTGGTCAATCCTGAGAAATCTTGAATTATCTGCCCTTGAATTAAACGAAAATCACTGTATTTTGTGTGCAACTCCTCCTTCACTATCAATTGAAATGAGCTGAAACTACACACAATTACTCTCTATGATGTCTAGTTTTGCATAAGACTTTTCAATTCAAAATGCTCCAGTTATTCTAGAGTTACCTTGGATTATCTGCCCTTGAGTTGATGAAAAAACAAATTTCTTGTCGGCTCATTTTCTCCTACATTATGGATGGGAATGAAAGGAAACTTGCCATAATGACTCTGTAGGTTGTCTTTTTTGTGCTTAAGACTAAATATACAGTGGTCTCGCGTTACCTCGAGAGGGCGAAATCTCGAATTCATGCGAAAGCTCGAGCTCGCCATCCGGTCCCGACGCGTCTTATTCTATTTTCTTGTTGGTTATTACTGCACTTACTCGAACGCGCGATTGCTCGATCGCTCGAGCAGCAATCCCAGTCCCGTGGTCAAATTTTACTGCATTCACTCGAGCAAAGGAGTTCGCACCTTTCTGACATCTATTGTTTTGCATCAAAATTAACTTACAGCGCGTATTTGTTATTTCGGCCCATCGTCAAGAATACCTTTAGGCCTTTTTCACGTTGTTTCGACAAGTCAGACGACTTGTTTTCACACCTCTTTGTATGCCACACTTATTCAATTTTGGGGTTGAAATGACGGGAATTTAATGATCAGAAAATAATTTTCAGACTTTGAAACAACAATAAAACAAAATGGCATTTTTGTCGAATCAATGTTCATCATCTATTTGAAAGTCTTTCGAAAGTTATCCTCGTGATTAATTCAGCAAATTATTCACCTTTATAACGAACGATATTGAAGATTGGCCATCGAAACACCATAACTACTCTTTTTTCAGCTGTAGTTTCAAATTTTTCGGTCACCCATCGCTAGTGTTCGGCACCAAAACGTGGTTAAAGAAAAATGCATTGATTTTTTATTGTCTTGAAAGAAGTAGTTAGTTCCAAAGAAAACATTGTGAGAAAAGAAAGAATTGCTCTCAACCTCAACTATCTTTGATTGATAAAACGTCTCAAATGTTGTCATTAAGAAACGATAGCTAAGAAAATATTATAATTAAGAAAGAAAATGCATGATATAATGCCTCTCATTAAAATTGCTGTAAATGTACAGAGAACAGTCACCTTTAACAATGACGCCGACGCCTTAATTGACCTTTTTCATTTTTTTTCTGTTTTTAACGCTAACTTTTTGACCAAATTAACAAATCGTTTTATATAATAAAATCACTAGTACTTCATAAAACTTTTCCTCTAGGAGTATTTTACATAGGTACTGCATATTTTGAAGGCAAAATATGCAAAGGTAAGTTAAACGCAGTGAAACGTCTTCATAGACAATTTTGCGTACTGGCATTAACTCGAATGATGCGATGACTCGAGCAAATTGGTCGGTCCCGTGTGTGTTCGAGATATCGCGAGACCACTGTATTTTCATATTTAAATTTTATGGCACCAGTTGTCTGTCTGTCTGTCTGTTTGCAATATTTTTAGCTATCATTCAAGCTCACGTTACTGACAAGCCAAGGTTACTGACAAGCCCCTTCGGGCGTATATGCGCCGCTCTGCGAAGCTCTTGTTTGAGATGGATTTCACCTAAACGATCATTAGAGGAAATTCACCTCAAATTGAAGGGAAAAATGCCTAAAAGACATCAATTTTAATTATTTTTGAAATAAGAAAATGTATACCAAATATAAGCCCCCTGACCATGTTATGTATAGCTCATGAGAGCGTTTATTAGGAGAAATATGGTACTTTCTTTATACAGAATCAATAGAAGAACTGTGAATGTAAATGATGTGATTCTATACAGCAGTATTCCTGTGGTTACATAGTGATGCACACATCAATACTTCAGGTGTGAAATAACATCTAGATCAAACTAATCAATGATTTAACTAGGTGGGACATCACAGGAGATTCCAGCATTCCTGCAGCTCTTTTAATTATTATTTCACCCTTTATAAACAGGGTATCCTGAATCCAACTGCACAACTAATAGAATCTACTGAGTAATAAGTAACCCTGACAATAGCAAGTCTATACTTTATTGCAAGCTAGTGTTTTTGTTGAGTCAGCTTGTGGTGTGAAGGCCCCCATCATAGCACAGTTGGTAGTGTGTCGGACTATCAATCTACAGGTCCCAGGTTTTATCCCTGATGGGGGCACCCATCCTTGACGACTATTTGTCTACCACCAATGGGTTAACCTATGTTGAATAGCAGCTGGAGACTAGGAAAGGATGTGATTGAAGTACTGGTGTAAGAAATACCAGGAATTCATTGTTAGGTGCTCCAGCCGCTGCAAAAAGACTGAAATAATGTTCAAAGTAGTGTAAAGCCCCATTTAAACAAACAAACAGCTTTTGGTGAAAGAGCCATGTTAGTTGTAGCAGTAAATGTTTGATGAGGTGTGTAAGTGTATTGGTCCGTCTGTCAGTCTGTCTGATTTAATCAGGGTAATAACTAGTTCATTTATTGATTGATTTCAAAATTACTTTAGAATGATTGTTTGCTATCTTAGGTAAATGTGCTATTTGAAAGAAATTTCCAAATAGCTTCAAGGTCAAGGTCACATCTCAAGGTCAAATGTGAACATAAGACTTAACCAGAGTTATGCTTGACGATAGTTGTTCTTTGACAAATTTAACCACCTAGTTATGACTAGTTTATAATTTTGAATAATTAAGTTTATTTCTTATTTTCAATGCATCATTTCCGTAATTTGCAGCATCTTGATAATATTTTGTTGACCAATGACCATTGTGAGCATAACTATTTGCAAAAAGATAGTCAACATGCTTATAACTTGTGTCATGCTGATCCTGAAATATTCCTACCTTGGCAAGAGCAGGGTTTTCTTCAATGAAGCCCCTATTTCTTTGAATTAGGACCCTCAATTTTTGTAAATGACTCCCCAAATTATTTGAGAAACCTTCTTTATCTAGTTTGAAGAGTGTCATTATAATGTCGCAAAATGGCGCCCAGTTTTGATAGCTGAGGAAAAACCTTACAGGAGTTATAGACTAAGATCAATCTGCACATATGTGCAGTCTGATTTTAGTCTTTACCACCTAGTTTTTTTCTTAAAGTAGAAAGGTTTCGAAGTGACATTTTCAAATTTAATTTCTGACTTGAAAGTAGTGTCTGTATTGCTATCAGCATTTTTTTACAGCAATTTTGCCTTTGTGTTTATTCAGCAAGACAAGGGTTAAGAAAAAAATCTGAATAGGCCATGAAAGGAATATCGTCAGTTTCATCAAGACAAGGGTTACATACACATTGCACAGTCCTAAATGATCTAGAGCTAGAAATGCAGCTGAGAATACAAGCTCAGATTATTGATTATTTCCTCCAATCATCACAGAATGATGGGACTCCCTCTCACCACATTCTTATGGGAACCCTTTATTTTCAACCCAATTTGTTCTCTTAAAATCTTGATTGTATTTGAAAGTTTGTATTGTACATTTTTCAATTATGGTTTTAAGCGAATTATATTGCATGCATGCATACAAAAAAAAGATGCTTCATGAAAATGATATAATGTAAAATGTTATTTTGCTTATAGCAAGGTTGGTAAAATTGCTTGTCCCAACAGACTCATTACAAAAGTTTTCAGATATAATGACTTTAGTCATAACAATGTAATTTTTTAAGGTCCCCAAGATCTTGTTATGACTGGAGTTTACTTTGTACTACGCATAAATATACCTAGCCTTTAATGTGAAATAATAGAGGTTAAAAGAATAAATTGTTATCTTTAAATTTTAATTTAGGTAATGTTAGATAACATATTTTAAATTTTCATCAACTTCTCAAAACCATTAATCGGGTTAGCATGCCATGCTACTGAAAGTCATTAAATTTCATAGATACAAGCAGCAGATAATGACTTCCTTTTTGAAAAGATGATATTGTTGTAACAGTACAAAACTTGGCTTTAAAGCTGTTTGTAGTTTGACAGATTTTCAATAAAAATTAGTCCCAACACCATTACACGCCTGGTTGTATTACAGATGAGACAATGAGATCAGAGTTCAGGACAACGTTTTGCCGATATTTTACCCGATCATCCTTAGATGGAATTAAGTGATAAAGCAATATAACGGTCGGATGAGCAAATTTAGAATGGTCTGGACACTTTGTATTGGAAAATTGGGAAAACAATTGAATGAGTTTGATTTCTATTAATATCAATTTAATGGATACAGTGTATTTTAAGTTGTGGAATGGCAATATTAGATTCAAATAACACATTTTCCTAATGAAATTGTTTTATGTCATTTATCCTTTTTTTTTTCAGACAAGAATTTTGTGTGATGTTGTGTGATTCATTAAGAAATTGATTTTTGGAGGTGACTAACAAGTTTACGCTGTGTGACATTTTCTCACGGAATACTTTAGAGACCTAAAACTTCTGTGTTTGTGTGCAATTTTCTGGTGGAATAATTGACTGACTAACTTGATCTAAATTTGGATTGGATGTATTGACAGGCTGCATATTCAAACTAAGGTAAGCTTAAATGACACCTTATATGAGCTTGTGTTTGACATTTCCAAATATTTCATGTGTGCGTAAGGGATAGAAATTGATCATCCTGTACAAACTCACAGTGCATTAAACTTTTCTGTGATTGTAAACGGTCTTACAAACATGTAATCTGCGACTGAAGCATAGCTGAAATTGAACTGATGTGGAAAAGGGTTTTGAACCCATATCAATTAGAATAATAAGATATATGGTTTACAAGACCAATCCACTAACCACTGAGCCAATGGAGATCTTCCCTAATGCAAAGGGTAGGCATTGCATAAATTTAAACCTTTCTGAAGTTAGGTTAGAGTTGCCCTCCATACAGCTGTCGTAATAGCGCAGTTGTAAGCACAGCGGACTGTTAATCTAGAGGTGTAATGATAGTACTGCTGGTCAAATACCAGGGATGCATTGTAAGGTGCTCAAACAACTGCTTTATAACTGAAAAATTGTTGAAAGAGGCATAAAACCTTGTTCAATCTGTCACTGCAAGGCAACAGATACTTTTATGTCACTAGGTTACTTTTAAGGTAGTGGATCAGTAATAGTTCTGCAACATTTTGGAACACATGAGCTTTCACAATGTTAACCGAGGTTTCCTAATGTAAATCATTAGGAATCATCGGTTAAAACTGTTAAAGTTCAAAACTTCCCTAGCGTTTGGGAACTATTACGGGTCCTTAATTAAGCTAATAGTGAAGACTTTGATTAGAATGTGTAGAATGTGTAGTTACACAGGTTGATCGGATTCTTCACACTGTGAAAATATTGTTTGTTGAAAATGTCCATAGGCTCGTATATATCCATAATTATTGTGAATGATTGTTTTAATGTGAAATGAACATTTACTGGAATAGTACAACTGTAGATACTCTTTGCTTTAGCAGGACATACAGACAATGATCAGCTCTCAAGGTGGTTTGTCTGATCCTCGACTACACATCCTGTTTGTCCTTTCACGCTAATGTTCTTGATAGTATTTTCAAGTGAAATACTGATTCACATTCTATCAATGTGTGCTTCCAGCACTTTCAACCTTTATGGAAGTGAACCTGTAATAGTATCGCAACATTTTGGACCTCAAGATCTTTCACAATGTGGAACTATAGATTCACTACCTTAAATTGAATTTAATAATAATGACAAAGTAGACTTGTATGATATGCTCATGAAAAACATTTTGGACCTCAAGATCTTTCACAATGTTAACCAAGGTTTCCTAATAAGATTAGTAGGAGACCTGAGCTAATCCTGTTTCAGATCATGACCACCAAATGTTGTAGAACTATTACAGTTTCATTACCTTAAATGAAATTTCTTGTCATGACAAAGTAGACTTGTATGATATGCTCATGAAAACCTGATGATCAGGAGGTAACAAGTATGTTTCCCTCAATTACTTTTGATTCACAAGTTGATGGCTCAGCACAAACAGTTGTTATTGCCTATAAACATATAGGCAGTTACAACTGTTTCACACTGAGCCATCGAAGTTGGTTCTTTCATTGGTCCAGACATTTTGTGCGGCTGAACTAAGGTATTCAACCCATAGTAGTTCCGCAACATTTCCGGTATAATGAACTTTAACAGTGTTGACCGAGGTTTCCTAATGAATTTCATTAGGAAACCTCGGTCAACATTGTGAATGATTGTAAGTGCCAAAATGTTGCGGATCTATTACGGTTCCACTACCTGAAGCCTAAAGTGGCCCTGTATTATTGTGGTTGGTTGAATTGCATCTCTTGGCCTGACATAAAGGTCATTATTGCTGAGACATTGATATTCTATTAGATTTTTTTTTCTTAGAGCCAGAAACATGTACAGCAATCATTCAACATGAAAAATGGGTTTTTAATAGTAATATTGCACTTTGATCATCAAAGCAACGGCTTGTCTGCGGGCAATTTTATGCTGCAATATCTTGACAGGCAAGTTTCTCATTATCTTTTTGTAGGATATAATGTTGCTTTTCTTTGAAAACCTTGTGTGGGCGGCCATCATAGCACAGTTTGTAGCGCGTCAGACTGTCAATCTAGAGGTCTCTGGTTCAATCCCCAACAGCGGCACTCATTCTTTCCAACTATTTGTCTCTCATCAATGGTTTGATAATCTTAGACCTATGTGAGATAGTAGCTGGAGGCTAGGAAAGAATGTGATGGTTGTACTGGTGAGAGAAATACCAGGAATCCATTGTTAGGTACTTTGCCACAATAATATAACTGAAAAAATGTTGAAAGCAATGTTAAACTCTGTTCAATCAATCAAATGAAACCTTGTACTTTTGTACTGCTTAATTCAAGGTATAGTTCAGAGATCAGAATAAAGTGACAATAATTAGTGGTGTCCATGGTCTAGAGGTAGACCCAAAGGTCCTGAGTTCAATTCCTGGGAATGGCTATTTATCTTGGTTCTTTCATTGGCCCACACATTTGGCGCAAGTACTGATGAATTTTCTAGAAAGCAGAGTTGAGAGGGATTAATATCAGTTGTAAGAACTTGCTTCCTAATCGATGTAAAATAAAAAGGTTTGAACTAAATTTAATAAGCTTAAGAAAACTTTATCACATATTATCCTGAGAAAATTCATTGATATTATTGTACACTTATGCATTTATCTTTTTATTTTCAAGAAAGATCTTGTTGGGACAAGAAAGCCTTGAAATTTCATCATTTAAAAACAATATTATTTTATCTTTATGTACATAAGCTTGCCTATTCTAGAAAAAAAAACTTGTTTAAAGCTGCATGATTGAGGTAGATGGGCAAGAATAACTGGCAGTAAATTCATATGTTGTTACTGGTCTGCTTGTACTTTTGACACCCAATTACTGAAGTTACTTTTGACATCATTTTCAAAGAGACAGAGGTATACTTCATTTGCTTAAAATCTTAAACTTTGTCATGCTGATCCCGCAATATTCCTGTCTTTACAGGAGCTATAGACAAGCATCAGCCTGCACAAATGTGCAGCTAATCTTAATCTATACCACCTGTTTTTCCTTTTTTGAAACAGAAATGTTTAAAAATTTAATTTTCAAAAATAATACCTACTCGCATTTAGTGCATCCAGTGCTTTGAGCACTTTGATTTAGTTGCAATTTTGCCAACATTTTTTTATTCAGCATGACAAGGGTTAATTTGGAAAGAGTTGAATTTGGAGTCATCACATCTTTCATAATAATTTCAATTACATCCAATTTTGAAAAAAAATGATAAGGCTGTAGGTTCCAATCAAAGCAAGATTTGAATAACAACCATATGGACTAAATTATACTTGATTAATTAATTTCTGCATGGTCCATTGCAAGCAGCCCATATATCAGGGCCTGAGTTTATAAAACTTTTCTCAGGCTCAACTGAGAATTTTCTCAAAATTAATGTATGAAAATAAAAAAATAATATTAATAAGTTGTTATTCAAAACAACTGACTAGTATTATCTTTTATGTTGATGCATTAAAATGAGTATTAAAACAGAATTAGGGCTTTAATCTCAAAATGAAATTTGAGAAAATTTTGAATTGAGAATGAGAAAAATTTTATAACCTCAGGCCAAGATACTATTGGCCACAATTGATCATAATTTTTTTCAATTTATAAGATTGACAAAATAATTGATCAATTGTGGTTAATAATATTGAAGATTGATGAACATGAATATTAAATAGAATAAATATTATTGTCAACAATGTTTATTGTGTATTAAACAGTTTAACTCTTGTATATTATTTTGGTTACTACTTTTAACTGGAGATATTTTTTTCCAAATTGTTTTACTTAATCAAAAGGTCATATGATAAGATTAATTTATCTTTAGTATATATAACAGATACATATAAGAAGCTTCATGCCCAAATAAGGTCAGACAGTTATATCAAGTTTTGTCCCAATTATTGTTGTTTCATGTTGACAGACACCCAGAGAAAATGGTTGGCATGGCAACTCGTAAACCAAGATACAGTTGACATTAATGAACTTTTACTGCATAACATCTTCAGAGCACCTAGCATTTTACCATAATTTAAGTGAGTTAAAAATTGGGGTGAGTTTCTTAATACTCTACGGGCAGTCCAGCAATTGAATGTGAGTACTGGTGAATTTACTCTTGAATAAGTGAAGTTTGTTGTGATAAGACTGAAATGTTGTTAAAACTTGAGTTAAGCACTAATTCAAACAATGGAATCTTGAGTTTATTGAACAACTCTATATTTACTGTTTCACTGTTTTGTCAATATGAATGACAATGGTTAAATGGCACTCAAGGAGATTTTAAAAGCATCATTGGTGTGGCAAAGGCACTGTGCATGTGAGTTTTGATTGTTTGTTAGTTTGTTTGGGTTTAATGCTTCTTTCAACATTATCGCACTTATATCTCAGTTGCTGGTGCGCCCACCCATGCTTTGTTGTGGTTTCTCACACCAGTACAACTGCAACATGACATTCGAATTATCGCAGCTAATCCCTGCTTTTCATACATCCATTGATGGGAGACAAGTAACTCTTATCACACTTACTTTTGTCAAATGTCAGATGAAAGTTGGACTAGCCAGGCAAGAGGTTGTACCTCAGCTGCTTAACTGTTTAAAGAAATTTTAAAACATTTTAGAGCATAATATGGGTTTTATAGCCGTAGTGTGTCACAAAATTGAGAAGATTTACGACTGAATTAGCAATAATTCAGCATAAAAGTTATCCAAGGATTGCATTTGGGATTCATAATTCTGCTCTCCTTGTAATATCTTAGAATGAAAATTGTCAATGTGTCCTAGCTAATAGCATAAATATTAGCGGCTATGTTACATTATATCATGTAGGGGTCCCCTGATTGGGGCACTGTGGTATCAGTGCCTAAATTAGTTTTGTGCTAAAGCAGGAGTGTGATTTGTCTGACACTGGCTTTTCTACCTGCAGACAAATACATTTTTGAGGTGACTTGTCCATGAGCAAGCAAATACCAGGGCAAATCTTGGAATGGTACTAAATAGACTAAGTGCCAAATGTTTGTATCAAAGGGTAGTCAACATATACTTTTATAATGAGGAAAATACTTGAACCCAGCATTTTTTTTTCTTAAAAAAGAGTTTTTTAAAAAAGTTATTTTTTCTCTCTTGGACAAGTTCATTTTTATACTGAACAAGAAAAAAATCATATTTTACTTGTCCATGGACATATTTCTACACCCCTTGCTTAAGCCTCACAACTTGTTTAAGCATTGATCCAATCAATCTACAGCAGAGCCTTCGAGCCCTAGAAATGATATTGGCCATAAAGGATTATCTGTATTTATACCCCGCAAAATGAATGTTTTCTGGGGTATACTGGAATCAGCCTGTCTGTCCGTGCGTCTGTCTGTCCGTTTGTCCGTCCGTCTGTGGACACATATAGTAGTAAATTTGTGTCGCGAACTCCTCCTTCAGTTTTCCTTCAAAAGCTTTGAAACTTTATAGAAAAATTCATCACATGTTGAAGTTTTGCAAGACGCAATTTTTAGGTCCCAACTTCCCCTGGTTCATGAATTATCTCCCCTTGAACCTAGACATTTTTAGCTCCACTGGCTGAAAGCCACTGGGGCTATTGTCATGGCGTTGTGTCCGTCGTGCGTCCGTCCGTCCGTGCGTCCGGTCGTAAACTTTTTCTTTAAAAATCTTCTCCTCAGAAACTACTGGATGGATTTCAACCAAACTTCACAGAAATGATCCTTGGGTGACCCTCTTTCAAAGTTGTTCAAGAAATTTTGATCCAATGAAAAACATGGATTTAATGGGCGTGGCTAATTTCCAAATATGGTAAAAAGTGACTTTTCTCAGGTTCTAACAGATGAATATCAACCAAATTTCACATGAATGATCCTTGGGTGACCCTTTATCAGTCTACCAAAAATTATTGTGATTGGATGAAAAATATGTATTTTATGGGCGGAGGTCATTTTTCTATTTGTTATATAGTGGAAACTTCGAAAATCATTTTCTCAGAATCCAACTGATGGATATCAACCAAATTTTACATGAATGATCCTTGGGTGACCCTTTATCAGTCTATCAAAAGTTATTGTGATTGGATGAAAAATATGTATTTTATAGGCGGAGGTCATTTCTCTATATGTTTTATTGTGGAAACTTTGAAAATCATTTTCTCAGAATCTAAATGATAGATATCAACCAAATTTTACATGAATGATCCTTGGGTGACCCTTTATCAGTCTACCAAAAGTTATTGTGATTGGATGAAAAAATGTATTTTATGGGCGGAGGTCATATCTCTATATGTTATATAGTGCAAACTTCAAAAATCATTTTCTCAGAATCTAAATGTTGGATATCAATCAAACTTTTTTTGTATGATCTTTGGGTGACCAATTATCATGCAGCAAAATTTTTTTGTTATTGGATGGAAAATATGTCTTTCATGGGTGGAGGTCATTTCTCTATATGTTATATAGTTGAAACTTTGAAAATCATTTTGAACATCAGTCAAACCCAAAATATCTAAAAAATCTAGTCAAAACTTTTATTTGCTTTTACAAGAATTTCAAGCCTGTGGAGCGACACAAGCCATTCATGGCTTTCTAGTTTCCTATTTGTTACCATGTACTTACAATTTTGTGTCGCATACTCCTCCTTCAATTTTCATTCAATTGAAATGAAACATTATGCAAATATTGATCACAAGTTGATGTTTTGCAAGACGCAAATTTCAAGTGTCAACTCCCCCAGGTTCATGAATTATCTCCCCTTGAACTTAAGACATTTTTTCCTATTTGTTACCATGTACTTATAATTTTGTGTCGCAAACTCCTCCTTCAATTTTCATTCAATAGTTATGAAACATTATACAAACATTCATCACACTATACAAACATTCATCACACTATGAAGTTTTGCAAGACACAAATTTCAAGTCTCAAATCCCCTTGGTTCATGAATTATTTCCCTTTGAACTTAGACAATTATTCCTATTTGTAACCATGTACTTATAATTTTGTGTCGCAAACTCCTCTTTCAATATTCATTCAATTGGAATGAAACATTATGCAAATATTGATCACAAGTTGAAGTTTTGCAATATGCTTATTTCAAGTGTCAACTCCACCAGGTTCATGAATTATCTTCCCTTTAACTCAAGACATTTTTTCCTATTTGTTACCATGTACTTATAATTTTGTGTCGCAAACTCCTCCTTCAATTTTCATTCAATAGTTATGAAATATTATACAAACATTTATCACATGTTGAAGTTTTGTAAGACGCAAATTTCAAGTGTCAACTCCACCAGGTTCATGCGTTATCTCCCCTTGAACTTTGACATTTTTTTCCTATTTGTTACCATGTACTTATGATTTTGTGTCGCAAAATGCTCCTTCAATGTTCATTCAAAAGTAATGAAACAGTATACAAACATTTATCACATGTTGAAGTTTTGCAAGACTCAAATTTCAAGTGTAAACTCCCACAGGTTTATGAATTATCTCCCCTTGAACTTAAGACAATTTTTCTTTGTGAACACGTATACTTGTAATTTTGTTTCCCAAATTCCTCCTTCAGTTTTCCTTTAATCAGTTTTCATGTAATATCTTTGAAATTCTATACAAACATTTACCACATGAAGTTTTGCAAGACACAATTATGAGGTCCCAACTCGTCCTGGTTTAAGAATTACCTGCCCTTACACTTACTACATTTTTTTCTTTTTCGTTCACATATAGAGCAACGTCGGGTATTATCGACAGCTTAACGGTCTGGTAGAAACCATGCCGATGATACCCGATAAAATTACCAACGGAAGTCTACACTAGTTTATTTCGGGGATACCCTATAACGTGACGTCATTGGAGAGAGGTATCCGATACCATACTTCTGATAATAACTATCTCATCGCGCCGGTGTGTGGCGGGTGTTACGACATGATTCAGCAGTTATCGACAGGTCGATAAGTTTATAACTTCAAGACAAAAGTTTCGCCTAAATTGGTTGTAAACAATTCACGAGAATGACACGACCGCTTACATACATTCCTCAGGATTTCTCCGACCAATCTAAATCAAATCACAGCTATCTGGAGCATTCTCAATCGCGAGACATTAGTTGATGACCGGGTCGCTCTCACATTCGGACATACGGACGAACTGACTACAAGAAAAATGGATGAATTGAATATTTAGAGTTTGCGTCCAAGGGACATTACCTTAAAGATAAAAATAAATTGCAATTCTCGAATAAACTCAATTCCCCCTTTCGGGCGTTAATATCGGCCATTTTGGGGAGTGATTTTCGGTTTTCTGACAGTATAAAAAAAGAACACTCTACACAAAATCAATCTCAAAATCTATTTATTTTGGTCGGAACATGAATGCCACCAATCAAATTTCCTATTCAATTTATCTAAAATAAATGATTACTTATCACGATTTCTTAATTTTCAGAGTGTAAATTAGGCTGATTTTCCATCAGTGAACATCGCATTTTTATTGAAGACAGGTTTATCTGTCTTTCAATATAGGGATCGTCGCCATCGGATTCTGATAACAAACCTATATGTGTCATTACGCTCAAAAAAGTAGACCCATTCATAAAAATAAACGCGGCGAAAATAATCAATAGTGTAGCAATATACCGTAAAATTTTGGTGCTGACCTAAATTCTGGCCGGGACCTCAGGGGAGTGAACACGTGATCTATGCAGAAGTTGCCTGCAGAAACGTGTTTTACATTCGTAAATGGTGCTGTTTTAGGGCGTTTTCGGCTGCAATCTTTTGCATTTGCTCCAAATTTTCAATTGCATCCTACAACTGTTTTTATACATAGCATTGGCAAGCTATTTTCAGTTCCCCATTTTAGACTCCATATTTCTCGTAAAATTGTGTGTTTGTGTGTCCTTAAGGTTGCTTTATTTATCCGTCTCCCGGGCCTGTCGTAGTGTAAATGGATAAAAACTAAAATAGCACAAGGCTATTTGAATAAACTCGTAAACCCTTGGAATTTCCTAGGTTTGAATTTTTACGTGGATTTACGGAGAAATTTCGATGGCTTATCAATTTACTTTATTATTAGGCTTGTTTTGTCTATCCATATTGTACAGCATTTGGAACATCACTCGGTCATATCCGTAAACGGTAACAGATCGTTATCGTGATATTCACTCGGCAATCATCGGGCGATCTCCGAAGTCTCAGATAAATGTAGGTTACGGAATCGGCCGAGTTATGACGAGTGCGTTAGATTGGCCGAGTGGTGTTCCGAATGGCCTATACAGTAGTACCACGCATGCGCGGTCCCGGTTTTGAGTTTCCGCTTTTGTTTTCGAAAATTTTCTGACAATAACAGAAACTGTTTTGGAAACTGGAATGGATTTATTTGTAACATTCCGGCGTGGACTTTGAAAGAATTCTACTCAAGGCAGGGGTTGAAAATTCCACTCGCCCGCTCGCATTTGCGAGTAGAAATTGCTGGAGGGCGAGTAGAATTTTGGGTGAGCTAGTCCGACGGGGCGAGTACAAATCTAGGCTTTAAATCATGCAAGGAAAAGCTCATCTTTAAACAAATGACCATTGCAATTTGGCATCGTAGTCGCAGTTAATATTTCCCGATTTCCAACGGCTTCTAAATTGCAGATTATCTTTGAAAAAAAAAAATGTTCCAACAAAGAGAGTCGTAAACTGGATGAGCCAAAATAAATTCAGTTACCCTTCTAAAGACTATCCGTTATATTTTTATATCCACTATTTATGCGACTATTTAATGAGACTATCGTGTAAACACGAGAGAAAATTGTGTTGCTGTGAAAACACAGATGACCTCGCCCAGTACAGGTGTTCGGCAGTCCCATTGATGTCGGCCATTCTCCGAGAAATTTATACAGTGACGTCATATTAAAGATTGGTTTCAAAATAAATCTTATGATATTCTCACATCTTTACCACTCGGATATTTTGACAAGGATTATATTTTTTGTTTGAAGTAAGTAATTTTCGTTAGTAAATTATTTCGATACAACTATTTTTATGCACGCATAATTAATCTAATTTCGGTAATGTACACTTGCTGCGTTCAATCATATCTGCACCCTTTCAAAAGCCTTCAAACTCTTTGAGAAAGATGTTAGGGATGGTTTTAGAGATTTCCTTTTAGTAAAAAATTATAAAACAACAAAAAAACAAAATAAACACACACACACACAAAAGGGGAGCGGGTCGCATTTCAACGATCGCCAATTAATATTTCAAAAAGCCGAGTAGGATAACATTGGTTGTTTAAAAGCACAGCTTACACTTGGACAACAAAAGAAAAATATATCTATAGCAAAGAAGTTAATCCAGGTCAAAACTTGTTTATTTGTGTTTTAATATAATTTTTTATTCGCATTTAATCTTCCGAATATTTGTAATATTCAATAAAATATGGTACTGGTTCAAAAAATTTGTTTCTATTATTCGTGAGATTCAATGATACTGAGAGTGCCGATTATTCATCGGATTTTTCATAGGCCAAAGAAGAAATGGTTTTTTGGTCCAGGTTGCTAATATCCCAAATTCCTTATTATCTGTGTTGCTCATTAACATATTCTTCTGTACATGTTGAGACCACATAGATTACCCATCTCTTTAATATTGAATACAAAATAGCAAACCATGTCATATGAACATACCGTTCCCCGCATGTCATATGAACATACCTTTTCATGCACACTGGGTGGAAAGTTCTGATTTCATAAAGTACTTTCACTATGAGTTAAATTTATACCGGGATGAAAATTTCAACCAATTCAAATGACTTGTGTTCTTGTTATAAGACTAACTTACATTTTATTAATTTTGAAGGGCGAGCTCATTTGGTTTAAGGGCGAGTTGAAATTTATGGTTACTAGTCCTACAGGACTAGTTGGGTTTTTAAGATTTTTCAACCCCTGCAAGGTGATAAATGCTGTAGCTCGGGATTTCATTTAACGATCTGTCATTTTGGCAGTTTTGTCATAATTGATAGTTCACCGGATAGTTCAATCCGAATCTTGATCTAGAAAAGCAGTCCCGAGGAAAAGGTTGAAAGGTTGGTTGTCTTAACAGGTTTATATATTATTTTGTACAAAAAATAATTTTCTACTAAGTAAGACCATATGCAAGGAGAATAACCTGAAATGGAGATCGAAATATCTCATTGGAAAAATAGAAATAGAATGTTTCACTCCTGGAAGAAACTTAAACGGTATTCATAAAAAAAGGTACAGCTATTGTACAGGAAAATACTTCTTCTTAGTATTGACTTTGACTAGTAAAAGTATAAGAATATTGGTATTACTTTCATTGCTTCTTCTATGTGGAGATAATTAGTCAAATCCTGGATCAGATAATAAATGTAAAAGAAATTTGAACAAATTTCCAATTCAGGGCAATATTCACCATGGCAATGAAATGTTCAGCTCTTCGTCAAGGGGTAAGCAATGTGTGTCATGTGGATTAACATTTTATTTAAGATTTTTACACATCCACTTAATAAGTTTGACTGGAAAAAAAATCGGATTTGGATCATATTGGATTGCTGGGGATAATCTATACAATTTTATAAAACAGGGTTGCAATAATTCATATGAGTTTTTAGAATACAGGAATTGCCACCATATTTCTGTTGGTTAAATGAATATTTTTAGTCCCCTACCGGCGAAAGCCGAAGGGGACTATAGGTTTGCGCTCCGTCCGTCTGTCCGTCTGTCTGTCCGTCCGTCCTTCCGTCCGTCTGTCAGTCTGGATTTCAGTTTTCCGGACTTTTTTTCTTAACCCTTGGAGATATTGAGCTGATGTTTGGTATGTGAGTCCGCATCAATGAGTTACAGAACAAGTTTGAGTTTGGTTGCGGTCCATTGATTTTTGTGGAAGATACGGATGCTGGACATAGAAATTACAAGGAAATTTCAGTTTTCCGGACTTTTTTTCTTAACCCTTGGAGATATTGGGCTGAATTTTGGTATGTGCTTCTGCATTAATGATTTACAGAACTAGTTCGAGTTTGGTTCCGTTCCATTGATTTTGTGGAAGATACGGATGCTGGACTTAGAAAATAACCAGGAAATTTCAGTTTTCCAGACTTTTCTTCTTAATCCTTGAGATATTGAGCTGATTTTTGGTATGTGAGTCCACATCAATGAGTAACATAAGGAGTTTGAGTTTGGTTCCGGTCCATTGATTTTTGTGGAAGATACTGATGCTGGACTTAGAAAATTACCAGGAAATTTCAGTTTTCTGGACTTTTTTTCTTAACCCTTGGAGATATTGAGCTGATTTTTGGTATGTGAGTCTGCATCAATGAGTTACATAAGGAGTTTGAGTTTGGTTCCGGTCCATTGATTTTTGTGGAAGATACGGATGCTGGACTTAGAAAATGCCAGGAAATTTCCGGATTTTTTTTTATCCTCAGAGATATTGAGCTGGTACATAAAATCTGATATAGCTAATATTTTGGAGAGGTAGTTATACCTTTACCACCAAAAAAGATACTGCTCTAGGGATATATTTATAAATCCGGTAGGGGACTTGGTATTGCCATGCAATACTTCCAAATGCTTATTCATTTACAATATTGAAAACTTACACTTGGGGATGAATGGCGATTATGAAGGCAGTTACCCTCTTGTTAAGCTTGAATTGGCTAGAGGGATAGGTTTATCTGGAAGTGATGAGTCTTCAAAGTAAAGCAAATTCATTTGTTAGGAAGGTGCAGTTTCAATTGGTAAGTTCATATCGGACTCGGTTTCGACCCGAGTTAACCGGGTTTCCATCAGAACGACCTCGGTATCGACACTAGTGATGTCATTTTAACCTTTCAACCTCGACGCTTCTGATCCTGGGTCAGGCCGGTGTTACTTGGGTTCCAAAATGGCGTCGAATATAGTGCACAACAATTTGATTACATAAAATAAATGTTCTCGTTTACTTTAAACGCCAAATACTTTTTTTCTTGTTTTATAAAGTATTTTGCACGAGTTTATCACATTTCTTAATGGGATAACGATATTTCATGGTTAATTAATTATTGTAGCGGTAAATGTGAAGTTTGTTTACTACCACCAGTGGGTAACTCCGTTCACATGAATGTTCCTTCTGTGCATGCATAGTACAGTTAATTTTAGATAATTACATCATCTTACGCGACTCCCGGGCTGCCATTTGAATTTACCCCATATGTAACCATCAATGATTGTTTTAAATTTTTGATTCCCACTCAAGAGATCTTCTCAAAACGCCAAAATTTTCATTCCAATTATTAATATTCAGTCCTGTCTTCAATTCAGGCCTTTCAGGCCTTTGATTTAGAATAAGGAGTTGACTACGGACCCTAAATATACGTATATTGCGAGTCCCTGAGGAGACATAGCTCCCCTTCGAAAATTGTTTGCATTCTTTATCGTAGAAATGTTTGAAAAACGTTACTTCAAAATGTCATTGAATTGATTATATTTTTTATGCCTTAAACTTCGAAAAGCAAGGCTTACATTAAGTTTTAAGATCAAATTCCACGTAAGCTATGGTGTTCTCTTCCATGTCTCGAATAACTTACTTCAAATATTAAACAATATCCTAGCCAAATATCCCAGCGATAAAGACACCCAAAATCATAAACTTACTTGTGTAGCCTAACTCCTATTTAATATGACGTCACTCAGTCTCTTTAAATTTAGTTCCCGATGGACTTCAAAGAAGCCGCCATAAACTTGGCTTGTCTGGGTCGATCCAACGAGGCTTTGTGAGAATAGTAACACACTGGCTTTACATGTGTGTCTCTGTCGGATTACTCAATAAAACAATTCATGGATTTAAACATCTTTAACCAGGTAATTTATTTTGAATCCTTCTGTCCTCGTTCATCAAAAGCGAAACACTAAGTCTTGATTAATTGGAAACCTTGGTGCTTGGTTTATTTTCAAATGATCTTCAAAGTAATTTTGGTTTCCTAGTAACTAAGCAACCAAACAAACAAATAACTTGCGCATTGGGTCTGAAAATGTGAATTTATTCACGATTTGATGACCTGTGGTTTTGATCACGGTTGACTTTGTACTGCCAAATTTCCGAATTTAAGCATCTCTTCACATTTTCAACATGTCACAAAAGTGAAGTCTGATTACCCCTATTCCCGACCTTCTTATTGGCATGTGATTATTGAAACTCCTCTTCGGGGTTTAATTGCACTATTACGGTAATTTCGAACCATTAAAAGATCGAATATGTCTATGCGAATGAAGGTTAATTGACGAAAATCAGATAGTTTTGATTTATTTATAGGTATGTCGATAAATACCGATCGCTTCAATTTTTGTCGCCAGTTATCAGCACCGCGCTAATTGGGATTATGGCGAACATATTACGCTCGGTTTAGGGTTGTGGAGCACTATACAATGCATATTTGGTGTTTTAATCTATTATTAGATAAATCCAGTGAAGTACGATTTCAAGCTGGTGTTGTACAAAAATAGTACCCTCCTTATCGATCAAATTAGCGGAGCGCAAATTCAGAGAGAAAAATTTTAACTTGCATTTTATTTTCACGGAAGATATCTTTTGGCGACTCTTTCAGCACTAATTGGAAGTTGAGATGATATTTTATGCCATATGTACTTAAACTGATCATATTTCGTAGAAATGGAGGTCAAATTTAAAACGTGCCGATAACTACCGACGGTCGGTAATACCCGACGTTGCTCTACTAGTAATTTTGTGTTACAAACTCCTCCTTCAGTTATCCTTCAATAGCTTGAAAACATTTATCATATGTTTTAGTTTTGCAAGACGCAATTTAGAGGTCTCAAATCCAAGAGTTATCTTTATATTTGAAGCATTTTTTGCCGCTTCTGTCAAAGTATCTCATTGTCTGAAAGCACTTGGGGTATTAAGTCACATTCAGTGACAAGCTCTAGTTCTTTTAATCACATTTTTATTGGTGATGTAGTGCCATTTATTATTGTCCCCACATTAATATGAAAGGAATAATATTTTTCCTTAGGCATTTTATGGAAATTCTGGAAGAAGACTGCTATGCGAACAAAAGAAAACCATGGTGGTCATTGGTTCTTGATATTAAATCAAATATTCAAATCATTATCCTTACTATTCAATGAAATATCATAACTCTTTCCCAATTTTAGCTCTGATGTTGTTGGAGAAAACTCAATGTAATTTACTAAATCCAAGCTTGACATTGTTGTTTTATTGTTGTTCCGTAAAGAATTTGACATTTTGTGATATGTTCAGCATTAATTAAGGCATACATTTGAAACCCAGCGCTCATATTCACCATCAAAGGGCAACTTGTACTATCAAGGGAGATAACTCAAGATACATTTTTTGGAATTATGCCCCTTTTTCAAACTAGAATTTGTAAAATCACAATTCAGCACCTAACAGCAAAAGCTGTGCTATTGTTTTGGATTTGGGTCCATCTAGTTTCTGTCTGTAAGCATGTTTGTTGAAAACTTCACCTGAGGTAACTTGGCATTCATCTCCAAAATAATTATATTGACAATCTTTATGTCATGTAGGTTTATTTGATTGATGTACGTGCTCATGTAAATCAAGGTTATCTGACTAGAACAAGGTCACCTGTAAAGGTCATTATTTATGATATTTGTCCTAGCAGCATGGAGCCTAAATTATTGTTAGTTGCATTTAAGGTCAACGTAAATCAGCTTTTTATCATTTCTAGATTTACACACTTTGATTATGAGTAATTAAATATAACTTAGAATATTGAATCATAGGTATGTAGTCTATTTATTAAACTTGTCTTCTAAAACAGATATAAACTTGGCACAGCCTTGTTTTTATCTGTTTAAAAATAACTTGTTTGATATATTCGGTATTCAATGACCACTCATTCAATATCCTCTATATGATATAATTGGCTTCAGAAAACAACAATAAATAAAAAAGAAATCATTGATTATTTCTAACAAAGTACAAAAAAGTACCAGAGAAATGTGGCGACAAGATAAATTGAATTACGATAATTATCATGGCATGTCTAGAAACAATAGCATGAAAAAATTGTCCTCCATGATTGGAATTTATGACATTTAGTAACCTCAAACTTAGATACAAAAAAAGTCATTATGTAATTTTCATACAATCTACCTACTCCTAGGCTGGCCACCAGACTCTTCTTTACAGTGGTTTTTCAAAGGGAATTGAATCATTACAAATCTTACAATTAAGTCCCCTGTCCTTAAAAAGAAGTTTTTGTTCAGCACTTGTTAATATGAACTTGGATTTAAGAGGCTTGTAATAGAACTACAAAAAAAACATTTTCTGAAAATACTAACAAAAACGACTGCGTTTAAAAATTTTCATCTTTTTTTCTCTGCAATGATTTTTCAAAGGAAATTTAATTTCATAATCCAGAGACAGAAGTTGATAATTGATTTCGGTTCAAGATATTATATATCCATCTTACAATCTCTCTTTAGTGATCTAAAAAATATACCTCCCTGAGATTTACAAAACAGATGTCACTGTAGTAAAGATTAATTATTTGTATGATCTTTCAATTTTATAAAATGTGACTGACTTTTTCAAGACATATTTTGGACATTATCTCTTTCTTCCATAAACCATATTTATTCTAATAATTGCCCATACTCTAATAATTGTCCATCCCCAAAACATTGCCCAAAATCGACCATTTGAAGACTGATTTTCGGAAAAACTTGACAACTCTAATAATCGCCCATCCCCTAATTTGAGAAAAAATACCTAGACAATTTCTATGTAAGCTTCTCAATTTTTCTAACAAATACTATAAAATTCTTGCAACACACTTGACAAATGCCCAAAATCATGACAATGCATGATTTAATGATTGGATGAACTGGGATTTATTTACGAGACTTATTGGAGAGCGAGAAATACCGCTTGTGATCCTTTTCAGTTATGTTAGCGATAATTGTTACTGCATAATTTACTGAGAATTTAATAACTTTGCTTCTATGTTTTATCTTAAACACTGATTATCAAAAATATTTTCAAATTGGATGTCAAAGAAAGATGGCATGCATGATATCAGGCTAATTGTAGCTACAATGCTTTCAGCTCGCACTGATGGAAAATTGAACATTTTATGTTTGAAACATGGTCACTATCTTTTTATTTAAAATTACAATATTCTTAAGAAACAATTGAATAGAAAGTATTTACCGATATTTAATGATTTTTGTTTCAGTTATCTGAAATAAAATCCGAGTAGAAATCTGGTCAATGAAGGCAAATTGAATTAATATTTTTGTTTCGCAGCGAGGTAAAGGACGTGGAACAGTTTATTTCATGCAGAGAGTGAACAGATGATCAAAGAAGACAACAGCTATTTTTGGAAATATTTCCAGAACTTGCACACCCCTAACGCCCTTAATCATTTTAAAATTATTATTCAGCCCTCTCTTTGTGGCTTTTTTACGGATTTTCAAATTTAGGAAAACGGAGTTCTTAATTTCATTTAGGCATCAGGTAGGCCACGGACTCTAAATATATATATAGAGTCCCAGTGGGTAGGCGATACAACTGGGCATATTTTCCTTAATTACGTCTTAATTTATTCTGTGTCGTTTCACAAAAAATATTTTAGAAGCAAAGAATCGGTTACAATTGAAATGTGAAGCATATATTGAAATGCATGCAACAGCTATGATCGGATGTAGTTACGATCCTTTGTAGTCATGAGATCGATATGCCATATTTTTCAATCTACAAAAACGAGAATAATACAATATTTTGAAACTCAAGAATCATTTATTGAACACTACAAACAGGCATTATCAAGTAATTTCAGTCTTCTTCGCCCAAAATCTGTCTAAGACAGCCTGATAAAAAATAAAGATGAGTAAATTCATAGACATTTAAATATGATCGTCTGGCATAAGTATCATGCTCTATTGAATCAAACTCTATATCTAAACAAACCGCAAGGTCCTTGGTGTTATTACTTGCCAAAATTGACAGTGTTTTCGGTCACCGTATCAGAAAGGGAAATTTCACTATTTGATGATGAATTAACATTCAATTTATTTCATAAATTGTTTTGTAGTAGAATATTAGTGAATTCGCAAGAAAAGCTTGGTATCATAGCAATGTTATGTAAAGCAGCATATTGCACTATTTCTTGAAAGAGGTGGTGACAATGAACAACTAGCGAGGTCTGAGTAGTGCCATTATTTTGCATCTTTGTTCCTAAGTATGAAAATCTATTTTGTATTTTCAAGAAACGTATCTTATTGTCACTTCTTAGGGACATGCGTCAATCGACGCCGGGCGATTATTAGAATAAATACGGTAAATTTCAAGCAATTCAGGGTCTCTCTCTGTACAAAGCCAATTAAATTCCAGAATTTAGGAAGATTTGGTCAGCTGTCCAGAAAATCTTGTGGTCAAGACGACTGACAGGACACTGACAAGAGATAGCCATCGCATAAAGACTGAGGGTCAACTCTGAGTTGATGAATAACCCAGACTTGATGGAACAATATTTCTTCTTTTGTGTGATATGACAGAGATAGCATCTTAATAAATAGTGGAACTCTTCTTATATGTAAATACTCTCAAATCTTTTTATAAGTAGACAGTCCGATCTCGTAAGAAGTTTTGATTGCCTATTGATAGTTTGTTTTCTATTAACTTTTTTGACAAAAAAAGCAATAATTCAAGTACATTGAAAATTACTAAATAAGATAATAACTTGTATGATTAAACTAGACTTACCGACAACGGAGGTGAGTTGATGTTTAATCTGGATTTTGTCGTCTGCCAACTCTTGAAGGGCTAACACAGAGATGACGTCAGCTCATTACTTATGAATATCAGCCTTTAGAGTCCATAATGTCAAATTTTTTGCCATAGGTTGTTGCAAAAATTTGACATCAGCATTAAAGAGTTTGCCAAGAAGCTTGCACCGAGAAATTAAATTGGGCTTGGGCGGGAGGGTGTGTTAGCCCTTCAAGAGTTGGCAGACGACAAAATCCAGATTAAACATCAACTCACCTCCGTTGTCGGTAAGTCTAGTTTAATCATACAATTTTGTCGTCTGCTCAACTCCTTAAAGGGCTAACCCAGAGACTTTAGAGATTATTTCTCGAGCCAAGCGAAAGATTGATAACCTAATCACATAGAGTTTCATTATTTAATTATAAGAAATACTATTCTAATATACATGTTTGTACAGAGGTGGAATTAGCTTCAATTTTCTTGTCATAAAACTTGGCAAAAGTGGATGCATTACTCCATCCAGCTGTGCGCAACAAATCCCCAATGGGAATACCTCGGCATTTGGCATGGCTAGCTGCAGCCGTGCGGATGCTATGAGGCGCATAATGTTTCAGGACACCTGCACGGTGTAGGAAAGACCTGATCCATCTGCTCACTGTTGTTTTAGAGACAGCTTTATGAGGCGATTGTGTGCTTATCAGTAACTGTTCATCAACACGAAGATGCTCTGTCCTTCTAATGTATTCTTTAAAAACCGTAACAATACATAATCTTTTGTCTTTATCATAAGATTTAAGCACCATGGGACCTGGATGGCGACCAGGTTTGCTTTGTTTTAACAAGTGATTTAATGTAACAACCATTGAATTGCTGTCTATTTTTACATCTGCCAACTGAATCAGATGTAAGGTTTGGCAACGTTGAGCTGTAAGTAGGAGAAAAAGGACTGCCAGTTTTTCTGACAACATTATTAAGGACAATTCTGTTGGTAATGTTGTGATAAATTTTAAAACACTTTGAACATCCCAAATGTGAGTGTATTTAGGTAAAGCTGGTTTTAGTTCGAAAATTCCTTTCATAAATTTATTGATTAGCTTGTTTACTCCAAAGTCCTTTCCTGAACAAATATGAACAAATTGATTTATTGCTGAACGTGCTGTATTGATAGCACTGTATCCTATTCCTTTTTTGAAAAGTTGTGTTAAAAAAGTGATTATATTTGATGCCGTAGGTGAAACTGGATTAATATGTTTATTTTGAGCAAAAATTAACCATTGATTCAAATAGACAGTATAAGTTTTTTGTGTAGACTTTCTCCAAGAGGCCATTACAATGTCACATGATTCTTGTTGAATGTTTTGTTCCCGAAGCGCTTGCCAGATATGCGAAAAACACCCAACTTCAAATGTTTGATTGGATGTTTGGCCCTTGGTTTGTGATGCAGGTGTAGTCTTTCTGCTGCCCTGGGTATAAGGTGCCAATCCTGCGTTAGTAACTTCAGTACCACAGGCCACCATGTTTGGGTTTTCCAAACTGGAGCTACAAGAACTACCTCCGCCAAGTCTAGTTGGGTCTTTTGTAGCACTCTGGGTATCAAACTGAAAGGGGGGAACATATATAACAACCCGTCATCCCATTTGATAGAAAAAGCATCTACTGCCAGTGCCTCGTGATCGGGATAGTAAGACACATAACGCCCTAACTTTGCATTAAGTCTTGAAGCAAACATATCTGTAGCCATACAAGGATAAAGCTGCTGTACAGTTTCAAAAGTGTTCTTATCTAAAGACCATTCAAGATCATCCTTGAATGACCTAGAGAGGGTGTCGGCTTCCAGGTTAATGCATCCAGGAATGTGTGCGGCACTGACATGAATGTCCCGTTCTATGCACCAAAACCACAAGTCCCGTGCAAGTTTATTTAGTTCATCCTTTTTTCCTCCAAATTTATTGATGTATGAACAAGTTGTTGTGTTATCCGTCAATAAACGTACATGAACATTGGTTTTGTCACTGACCAAGGCCATAAGCCCAAGCTTACAAGCTTTAAGCTCTAAGATATTAATATGGAGCTTTTGTTCTTCCCTATCCCACACTCCTTGGGTGAACTTTTCTCCTGTAGTGAACCTAGCACCCCAACCTTTAAGGCTACTGTCACAAGTAATATAAATGTCTGGATGTCTTTCACAAACATATTGGAAGGCTGTGTCAAGCGACTTGATCCACCACTCGATATGAGTCTTAGTCTTCTCAGTTATCCTCATGAAAGCTCCATAATTTCCTCTTTTCCAATTTAGATTCTGTTCCTTAATTTTTTCCAAGGGTTTGTAATAGAGGGGAGCATATCTTACCCCTGGTTCACAAGCAACCAGCATCCCGATCAATTGAGCAAATTTCCGAATTGGAATGAATTTACACGAATGTACTGCTGTACAGAGTTTATTCACTTTTATTACTCTTTCGCGGGTAGGCCGAATTGTCATTGTGACAGAACAAAGAAGAAACCCAACAAATATGATTTGTTGGCAAGGCGTGAGCACAGATTTTTCAATGTTAATTGTGAGTCCTAGTCTGTCCATGAGTTCCACAGTATCGATAATATTGTTTTCACACTCTTTGTACGTTTGGCCCTGAAGACACGAGTCATCTATATAGGCTGTGCTTATGTGCCCCTTTTGTCGGAGCGTAGCAAAGATGGGTTTCAGGACCTTGGTGAAGACCCTTGGGCTGGTTCCCATCCCCATCACGAGGCACGTAAATTGATATTTTTTGTTATCAAATAGAAATCTTACAAACTTCCTATCCTCTTTGGTAATTGGTATTGAGTAGTAACTTTCGGAAAGGTCAACAGAACCAAAATAACAATTTTTCCGCATTGATCGAACAGCAAATTGAAGAGTTTCCATTTTAAAATGAATGGGATCTAGATATTCATTAAATTTCTTTAAATTTAAAATCACCCTGATGTTACCATCTTTTTTCGGTCGAATAAAAATGTTGGAGAGAAATTCTCCTGGCAAAGGTGCTGCATCAACTTCCTCTATAATGCCACAATGTAAAAACCTGTTAATTTCCTGTTGAATTTGACGGTGTTCTTGTTGACTAAAAGACAAGGGTTTTGGAATAAAATATTGAATAGGAGCAGTGTCAATTTCTACCCTATAACCCTTAATTGTGTCCAAAATCCAATGATCCGATGTTAAAGTTTGCCAATTTTCAAGATAATTTTTAGTTTTTCCCGCCTTAAAATTAAATTTTGTGTTTTGAAGTTGAATATGTTTTGTTCCGATACTCACAAGATTGGTGTCTAGTATCGTTTTGGAAATTGTTTCCCCTTGTTGTCCTTCCCGGTATTCCTGAAATGCTGTCCTGATCTTTTGAATTTGTTCAGGTAAGTTGTTGGTCTTGCTGATGTCAGGTTGTGGTAGGAGGGGCGTCGGTGTTGTTGTTTCACCTCGGTTGTCTGGGCTGCCCCCCCTCGTTTCGATAAAAAAGGCTTCTGGTTACCTTTGTCTGTCATTTTGATGAATTTTGAGGACTCCATCGTTTTAGCCTGCTCAATAAGGTTGTCCCCAAACAAGCCAGTAGCGGAAATCTCCTGGTCCTGGGAGCAGAGAGTTTTGAATTTGGGGACCAGCTCCTTTTTTATGGCTTCTCTCCGAGAAAGGTTCAATTTGTGGATGTTGTCACACATCATTTTGACACCATCTCCAATTGCTGTCTTCAGTACTGCTAAATCTGGCGATTTATTTCCAGATACATGGTCCATTGCTTTAATTAGTGGTACAAGAGCCTGGCTAATCATGGAAATGGACTTCTGCACAACAACATCCTGTTGTTTGGTAGGGAGATTCAGTTGTTCCCATAACAACTTATCAACACGTGGAACCTGTAAATTAGGGATGTTCCCTGGCCTCTTGTGAATTTCAAGGAGAGACTTCAATTTTGTGCTGTCTGCTGCACTTCTTAGGCTCGTGTTTAAGACTCGGGCCACTTCTGGTTTGACATCGTCGCCAAGTTTCTCCTCCTGAACGACGAATTGACTTAGGTCCTCGATGCATGGGTCAGAAAAATTATCAAAAGAGGGGTCTGTCTCGGAGGGGCTCATTATTTGGTCGATATCATCCCCCGAATCCGCGTATTCTGATCCAGAAGTGACCGTTTCCACTCGCTTTCGTTTGACGGTCGGTCCCTCCTCGTCCTCGATTTCCGTTCTCTTTCGCGACGGAAGGCCTTTTAAAGTATTTACCTCTTGGGCTAACCTTTTAATTTGTATCGTTTGTGCCTCAAATCCCCTTATGGACTGCGTAAACGTGTCCAGGATCTCTTCTCCCCTTTTCATGAAAGCGTTGAATCTACTTTCTCTTTCGTCGGCTGCGTGCGCATGCGCGACAGTAAGCGTACTTCCGCCCTGGCCTTCTGCCAAATTAGCCTGGCCGCTTTCTTTGTTTGCCATTCTCCTAAAACAAAGAGGAGAAAAGAAAATTGTCAAAATTGACTTAAAAACCAGTTGTTTTATTATAAAAACTTAAACGGAGAATATATGCCGGCATAGAATGTCAACCTAGTCGATATAACTGATATCCGATTGTTCCGAAGGGAACAGGAAACAGAAACAATTAGGCACGGTTCGCTGCGACGCAAAGTGGAACCATGAAAATTTCAGACGAAAGTTGTCTTCGAGTCGGTTTCGCCGTTACCCTCTGATAACGTTTATAAATAAGTAGATCTATGGGCCACTCACTAAGCAAGGTCGTTTCACCGCCATCGTTGATAGCGTAAATATTCTCCGTCGTCCTCTGACAACGGGAACTATGAAACATTAAGACCAAACCAAATATTTGTCTTCGACGCCATCCTCTGATAGCGTGTTGATCAAAAGTGCCATTCAGGCTGGTTTCACCGCCATCCTCTGATAGCGTTTTCAGTTTCGATAGAAATTCCTCCGATGTCCTCTGACAACGGGAATATAGAAAGAACGATCGTTGGTTCTGCAACCCCCAACGAACCTCGGCCTCTCCGCCATAAGTGAGTGGCCCCTAGGGCGTGGCTGGTACCCTCTCAGAAAAATACCGATAGAGAAAGAATTACTTACCAAATGTAGAAAGAAACTTCTCCAAAACGTATTTGCTATGTAAAATCCCGTACAAGTCACTATTAAAAATTGATAAACAAATCGTATATAATTAAATAATAAAATTTCCGTGGACCCTAAATTTTATGACTGTGTGGTTCATAAGTAAAAGCCTCGTTCTGATGATATTCATAAGTAATGAGCTGACGTCATCTCTGGGTTAGCCCTTTAAGGAGTTGAGCAGACGACAAAATTTTATTTAAATATAACAATAGCATAATTTCTATGTCTTTCTTTCATTTATTTATTGCAGTCAATATAAGCAATGGTATATTTTTGCATTGATCTAAAGGGCAAAGATAATTAAAATATTTCTTCTGTTTTATGATCTGACAAGAGATAGCATTTTAGTTAAAAGTAGATTGCATCTTCTACATATCCTTGATACATATAACATGTGTGATTTCATTCTGGATCCAGACTTCAGGCATTTTGAGAGCACAAAATTCTATCATAACTGAGTCACAGTTTGTATCTGCAAAAATTAACCCTTGACCAGCTGAATTTAAATTTAGTTTCAAACAAATTCCATTTTTTTAATATTTAACTCAACCAGTGTATCTCAGGCTTTTGCCATGATAGTTAATAAGAAATCATTGAGTGTAGACTAGGATCAGACAAATTGTTAGTGTAATAGTGACAAAATTAAAAAAATTTCCATGCATACAACAATCCAATAAAAGCACTCAGATTACAATGAGGAGCTTAAAAAATAAGGGGGAACAATAATAAATCTGTATTAGTAAAAACATGGATGTTATAAGGTTCATTCTTATCTTATTTAAATGATACCAATTGATATAAAACATGATCTTCATTTTTTTTTTAAATAATTAATTTACCAAAGAAATTATAAGTTTTATTCAAGGGGATGCCTTTATTTATCACCTTTTTTGAATTTTTTTTTTTTCAAGTTTAGTATTTTGGACAGACAAATAGGAAGTGATATTCATTTTCAATTGAATTCTCATTGTATCTTTTACAAATTCAATGGCTTCTGGTCTGATTTTGATATCTTCCAATGTTTATTACCATCACTGCATCAAGAATGCAAAAGTGTGATATGGGTTTGTAGGTGCCTTTCATAATTTTTAAAAAAAACAAAAACAATCCAAATATTATTTGAGCCTGTGCGTGAGATTTACAACCATTTTATATATGTACATAGCAAAGACTCTGCTCAGCCTGTGCATCGGCACAGTCTGACCCGAGTCTTCACTATGCATTGAGTAAATAAATAAGGTCTCAAAGTACCTGTCTAGAGGTCCCGGGTTCGATCCCCAACGGCGACACTCATTCTTTCCAACTATTAGGCTCTCACCAATGGGTTGATAATCGTAGACCTATGTGAGATAGCAGCTGGAGGCTAGGAGAGGATGTCGTGGTTGTACTTGTGAGAGAAATACCAGGAAACCATTGTGACGTGCTCCAGCCACCGGGGTGAACTGAAAAAATGTTGAAAGCGGCGTCAAACTCCATTCTATCAATTAATCAAAGTACCTGTACACCATCAGGTAACGTTATATTTACAGTAGGTGGCTGTCTATGCTGCTCAATGTTTGCACCTCACGCACATTTCAAATTGTTGGAAATGTCATGCACAGGCTCATATCATAATTGTGATAAATAAAATAATTGAAACAAGTTAAATATAATTTCCTTTGAAAAACCATGACTGTATTTAATATTCTTGTATGAAAAATATTTACCTGGTTTTCAAAACCTTCAAAATGTAATAAGCTTTCAGACATTTCATACATTTTGTAAAGTTGTAGTGCCGTAAACGAAAGCTGCATGTAGCTTTGCATCATAATTGGAAGTTATTACATGTAGCTATATTTCCATTAATAATTAATGTATTTGATGTAAGAATTTGCATTTTGTCCTGCTGAACCCTTAACAAATGAATAAATTTACCTATAAATGTATAGGCACCTACAATAGTATTGCACTGACCCCCTGATATTTAAAGATAAGTGTTTTTTGCCCTTTCAAGTCCTTCCTGTAACACTTAATCTTAACAGCAGAGATTCTTGCTTCAGTGCAGAGGAAAAGACTAGAAACAGCCCTGTCTCCCATCTTTCCAAAATAAGGGTTTGGAACTAAGGATTTTTGTAATCTTTGATATTGAATATTCAATTTATGCATCTGGGCTCATAAGGTGAAATTATCAGTTCTTCTGTTAGTTTGTGTGTTAAATGTGTTTTCAATCTTTTGATTTTAATGAGTTTTTATGCCCCCGTATCGAGAGATCGGGGGCATATTGTTTTACTCGTGTCTGTCTGTCTGTCCGTCTGTCTGTCCGTCCGTCCGTCTGTCCGTCCGTCTGTCCGAAAACTTAACCCGAAAACTTAACCTTGTTTTTTTTTTTTTGTGTGTGTGTGTGTTTTGGTCCCAGCACTTTGATTAAGCTAGCTATTCTGCAGAGTTTAGAGGCAACTGTTGGTGTGTTGTGTTTCCCCTCAAGGTCAAGCAACATGACCTAAATGTTGATGAGTATGCAAATTTATAATTTTGTTGTAATTCAGGAGTGGTCAACCATATTACTGGTATCAAATCTCGTTAATTAAAAACTCTAGCCGCCCCAATGCCAACTGTCAAAAATCAATGGGTACGACCATCTGTCCAGTTGTTTTAACATTTCTGTGAATATTTATGCCAGATGGGTGCATACTGTTTTACTGCTGTCTGTCTGTCTATCTGCGTAACTAAAACCAAATATCTAAACATCGCAAGTATCTTTGAACTTAATCTAGGTCTAATTTCTGAAATCAAATTGCTGTTTCATGGGCTGCTCTGTGGTGTTTTACGAGTACTTCTTGATTTTGAAATGCATTATGATATTTACATTATACTTTCTCAAAAATTTTATCAAAAATATCGGATGTTTGTAATACCAATACTTGAGCAAATTTTCTGTCCATAGATATATTTTTAGATAATCTAGTACTCAAATTTCCTTCAGTTAGAATCATTTTTAATGACTTATTACCTTGTATGTTTAAAGCTTGCTATTTTCATTAAAAAGTATAATAAAAGTACATACAATATGTACCATTACAAAGAAAAATGTTGATAAAATTAATGCCCAGTTTCGAAAAAAAAAAAATGATTGCAAGATTATGTTGCAGTCCTTATTTCTTAACCAATCTTGGATTACTTAAAATAATTTTGTTTTAGTGAAATATACACTTTTTCTATGTTCATTCAAAACTGTATGATTTCTCAAAAGCAAAAGAAATGGCTGAAAGCTAGGAGGTGAAACAGGGGACAGAATAAGATCTTAATTATGGGCCAAATGACCTGTGAAGGACAATGGAAATCTGCAGTAAGGCTGTTGTGGACATTGGTCAGTGAAACAGAAAACTAATTCCATGGATCATGAAAATATTAAATGATGTATTAGATTTAATCCATTATCAGATGGCCCTTCTTAATTGGTAATATAATCAATTATTTTTGCCTTGACAGGGCGCAGCTGATTTATGGGTTGTTGCACTTAGTGTTAAGGTATATCAGCTTTGATTTTTAATTACTTACTTGTATAGTAGATAGTCGACATCAATGAAACCTTAAATCATAGTGGTTACCAAACCCTCATAACTTCAGCTTGTCCAAGAGACTGTACATATGTGCAGGCTGATGTTTGTCTATAGCTCCTGCCAAGTATTCTGGGATCAGTATCACAAGGGTTAATAGATTCAAAACCTGATGATAGTATAACATTTTAGATTTTTAGACTACAACAGCAGGTGCTGTGTGTGACAGATTCGTGTCTTAGATTAATAAATCAATGGTTCAGTGTGAAACAGTTGTAACTACCTATAGGTCTATACGTAGTTACAACTGTTTCACACTGAGCAATCAAAATATTATACAGAGGCTCAGATAAAAGGGGGTAGAGCCAGTCTAAAATCTTTATTTCTCAACAAACCCTATGTTGAAGGTATTCATTTGATTCACTTGACAAGACGATTCCATTGAGTACCAAAAACATAGGGCTTGTTTTATCATTATGGAAATACTTTGATATAAAATCCAAAATACCCCCTCTAACTATAGCCCTGAAATTGACTATTTTTTGTTGTTTAGTAATAAAATAGAATAGTTTTTGTTAGTCTGTTTATGGTGGTGAGCATGACATGGTTCTTTGTTACTATAATGACACTTTGTTGTGTTAATACATTTCAGCATGTTGAAGTTTGTTATAGTCCAACCGCGGAATTCAAAAACGCGGGAAAATATGGTATAGCCAGTAGTAGGGGTGGACTGAACTGAAATTTAACAAGCGTGAGATAACGGTACTTAATTACAAATGTGATAAGCTATATACTGACAGAGTAAAGAAACTCATCAAGAAAAACACTTTTTTTCTCCAAATCTATATTCAATGTTTTTTGTCTTTTCAATTTTAAGTTCTTCGTGAAGAAGTCGGTATCGAAAACATGTTACTTTTACACTATGACACATGAAGAAAACAGATGTAATTCGAAGGGTGTTAAAAAGCCAGCAGTTTTTTGTTTCTGTGATCCTTCAGTATAGTTAAAAGACAGTTACAACAAAAAATCCGTTGGCCCCAATTTCTCTATGTTAAACTCGTCGAAAGTCTGTTTATAAACATTCAGAAAGCATGGTTTACCTATAGTACCTTTGTTGAGATTTTTCTAGACTATGACTTCCATATTCATTGATGCATTTCAAAAGAATGAATTCAAATGTCTTGTTCCCTTGTAGCAGTACAGATATTCCATTTGCTGGTTTTCTTCTCTGTAAACAATTTAAGGTCAAACTCAATGTCAAATTATTGTCTGGAGCATTAAATCTCTATATTTGATTGGATTACAAATAATTAGACACAATTATATGGCTCAAGGTTAGGAAAAGAGTTTTTTTTCATGATAACCTGCTGTATTTCTATATTCAAGGTCATTTTTCCCAGGACCTAAGTTCAAGGTCATTCAAAATGGACATTTTAATCACATATTCTCCTAGGCATTTTGCTGATCATGCATGGATGGGTGGATAATCATTAACTTAACCCTTGTCATGCTGAACCCAGAATATTCCTGCTTTGTCTGGAGCTATAGACAAACATCAGCCTGCATATATGTGCAGTCTGATGTTAGTCTACACCACCTGTTTCTCACTTTCAAACCAGAATTGTCAATAGATTTAGTTTTTCAAATAAAAATTGACCTACAGTTGGAACTTTCAGTGCTTTTTGCCCTTTGATTTTGATGAAAATTTTTAGCTTAAATTTATTCAGCATGACAAGGGTTAAGTTTTGTAGCAGCTGTAAAAGATGTAATGGTAGCACATGATGTAAGAAATACCTGAGGAATCCATTGTAAGGTACTCTAACAGCATAATCTAAAATGTTTAGGATCAATTAATAAGTCTAAGATTATCATTTCAGCTAGTGGACCCTTTTTAGTTCCACAACATTTTTGAACTCGTGATCTTTCACAATGTTAACCAAGGTTTCCTAATGATAATTATCAGAAAACCTAGCTTTAATACTTTAATACTGTTTAAGTTCATTACCCCTGAAATGTTACGGAACTATTACTGGCCCACTACTTTAAGAATAAGCACAAACAGAAATTACATTTTGGCAGGAGAAAGGTAATTTAAGCTGATATGATTGTAGGTTGACAATTGCATAGATTAGAAAAGAAAGCATATCAATGGCTCTGCGCAAAAAAGTTGTAACTGCCTATATGTTTACAACTGTTTAACACTGAGCCATCAATATCTTTCCATCATGATAGAATTAGATTAAAAAGTGGCCAAGTCAGATATTTGAATAATCCTGATTGATTTGTCACTGTATTGTCATAGAATAAAATGCAAATGAAATTCTGCGATCCTATTTGACTATCTGAGGCTTTGTGTAAATCAAAATATATTGACTGTTAAAAGAGCTTATCAAGATTTTGAAAAGCAGTCTTCAATTCTTTTCTGAAGTTGAGCTCCAGCCCCCAGATAGTCTATCAATGGACTCACATCACATAGTTTTGAGGGTCTTGGCTGTTATAACCTAGGGTTGGATGTAGAACAACACATAGATGGTGTTTACTGCTTTATTAACAAACTCTAACTATCCAGGACCGGACATTATATTTATTAAAATAACAAGGACCTATACGTAATGTTACCATAAATAGATGTAGCTGTAATGCTATTGCTAGAACATAACATTCATCCCCAAGTTAGATAAAATTTGACCAAATTTAAAACAGTCGCAAAATTGTTGAAAACGATAATAAAGACAATTTTTACCAAAATGTTTGTGTAATCCAACACAAAAGTTTCGGCTTGATTTGTGGAATACATGTATTTTATGAACTAGCCTATAAAATCTGAGGACCTTATTGTTTAGCAGACAATGCAATATGATCCCATTAATGACAAATAATTTGATAAACAAAACATTCCAATCCTGAGTAAACTGGGTGTCACGCTTATCAAATATTGTACAGTACTTTTACCTGACCGAACCAACTTCTTAACATTACTTTAAAACTAAACCTTTTCGAATAAAACAAACACCTTATTTCATGAATATATGATATGAATATACATGATTAATAATTATCCAATATATCATAAAACTTTATTTGTCCAGTCCATTCACTTTTTCGTTTTCTAGAAATAAGGCAAATTCTGTAAAGTGTAAAATTTTCAGAACGGTAATAAAAACGTACTGTAGTTTATCAATGAAATGAGTTAGATCTTTACCAGACAAAAACTTTAGAAAACAAATTATTAACACTAGAATTTTTTCTTATACTCTTTCTTAACTTGAAACAAATAAAAGTATGTCTGTTTTTAATGTTTTCCTTTCCACACGTAATCGTCTAAATACTTTGGCGAACGTCGATTTCGAATTGGCCTTTCATTCAAGATTTTATCAGTTCCAGTATCTATAACGTTGTCAAACCCTTCGTCTTCCATTAAGTCATTCTCCTCCACTGTGAAATGTTTTGGACCAGAGAGTTTATCAGAAACCTTTTTCATATATGAAGAATTTCTAGTTACCCTATGACCATTATTTTCAACAGTAATCATTGGACCTTTTTTATTTATGACCTTATATGGAACTGGTTTGTAACTTGTATTCATTTTAGATTTATCGCCATTACAGAGCAAAACTTTATCTCCAAGTGCGATATTCTTACAACCGCTCGATTTTGGTTATCTTGATATGATTTGCTATAGGACTTGCTTTTTTCGTCATTTGTCCTTGCGTGTTCATCAATGTTAACCCTATGTTCGTTGGTTACAACTGCCTGTGGCAAGCGAGTTCTTGCCGCACGCTGAAATAATAAACGAAAAGGAGAGTAACCTGTTACAGTATGAGGTGTTGCTCTGTATTGCCTGAGAAATCTGAACATTTCTTCTTTCCATTTTTTCCCTTCTAACTTTGCCGATCTCACACTTTTCATTAAAGGCTTATTAAATGATTCTGCCTGAGCATTTGCCCTTGGCCACAACGGTGTAATTTTCCTGTGCACAAAACCCATTTTCTTAGCATAGCTTTTAAACTGATAGCTGTTGAACGGACTACCGTTATCCGTTTTCATCACTACCGGCACACCAAACACAGATAAAACCTTATCTATTACCGGAATCACCGAATTAGCAGAAACTGATTTGATAATTTCCACAATTTCCTATGCCTTTGTATATACCAGGGTATTTTGTTTCGATAGAGTCAGACGTATTTATAGGTTGCACAATTTCAACAACTGGGTATCGCGAATATTCATCTATTATCACCAATAGATATTCTCCCGTATCTAATGGACCACAGAAGTCGGCGCTGAGGTTTTGCCATGGACCAGAAGGCATTTCAGACATTCTAAGCGGCTCCCTCGGCTTCGACTCCTTTGTATTGGCTTGACACGCCATACATCCCTTAATCGCATGTTCGATTTCAGCGTTGAGATTCGGAAACCATATCTTTGATCGTATAAAACTTTTTGTTCGCGATAACCCTTGATGTCCCTCGTGGCCTAATTTGATCGCTTTTGATCGTAACGACTTTGGCATAACGATTTTGTCGTTTTTCAAAAGAACAGTGTCACAATGAACAGTTAGTTCGTCTTTAACATTTCTCAAAGAAAGTAGTTCCTCCAAATTAATGTCATCGTTGACCTCAAGTGTCTTTAATTCGTACCATTTGCCAGATTTCATGTATTCAATAGCTTTTTGTATTGTTTGGTCATTGATTGACGCATTTTTGATTTCGTCCATAGTCATCGCATTTGGAACCAACTCCTCGCAAATAAATGCCACATATTCCCTGGCTAGATTTCGAGTATCCTGATCGATTTTCAAAGGGTGACGTGAAATGTAATCTGATGGATTGTCTTTTCCAGGCCTATATTCAATTTTTAGTTTGAACGGTTGTAAACGTAATCCCCAACGTTCAATGCGTAACGGCGGTTGTTTTTTTGTCCAAATAGTCGTCAATGGCTTATGATCGGTGACAACAGTAAAACATGGCGCACCTTTTAGATACATGCTGAAGTGTTCACATGCCCATACAATTGCAAGTGCTTCTCTTTCTGTTTGGCTGTATCTCGTCTCGGTTTGAGTTAACGCGCGACTAGCGTATGCTACAACTTTGCCTTCTTGAGTTAATATACCAGATAGTCCTACTGGCGATGCGTCCGTAATGAGTTCAATGTTCTGATTTGGATCAAAGTATGTGATAACCGTGTCACTTGAAAGTTCGTTCTTCAGTCTTTCGAAAGCATTTTGCTGACTTTCGTCCCAAGACCATTCGACCTCTTTACGCGTTAGCTTCCGTAGCGGTTCCGTAACCGAAGCGTAATTTTTAATAAATCTAGAGCAATAAGCCGTCATGCCCAAGAAACTACGTAACTCTGACACATTTACGGGTCTTTCCATTTGTTTGATTGCCTCCACTTTGATTGGCTCTGGAGATATCCCGGAACCTCCAAAGACTACTCCAAAGAACGTTACGTTTGATTTGTCGAATTCACACTTCTTTTTGTTTAGCGTTAGACCACTGTTATGTAATGCCTTGAATACCATATCAAGTGCAATGTCATGTTCCTTTTTCGATTTTCCGTACACCAGAATGTCATCTGAGATATTTTTCGCACCGTTTATCCCTTGTATTACCGTACTTATTGTTTTCTGAAATACTTCAGAAGCTGAATTTGTACCGAAATTCAGTCGTTTGTATCTGAATAATCCAAGATGCGTAATGAACGTAGTAATTGGTCTCGATTCTTCGTCTAAGACCAACTGATTGTATCCTGAAGCAAGATCTAGCTTACTGAAGACCGTAGCTCCATTCAGATCGTGAATTAGCTTGTCGATCGTCGGCATGGGGTGTCTTTCTCTTTCAATAGCCTTGTTTGCCTCGCGCATGTCAATACAAATGCGAACATCTCCTTTTTTCTTCGTGGGGTCACAATAGCTCAGACCCATGGTGTTGATTGATTTTTGACTTCTTCAATAATGTTGTCATCCAAGAGCTTCTTAATCTCCTTTTCAACTTTGTACCTCAAGTGAAAAGGTGTCCTTCGATTTTTCTGGGCTACCGGTTTAACATCTTTATTGATATGTAGTTTAACTGTTTAACCTTCCTATGCCTTTGTATATACCAGGGTATTTTGTTTCGATAGAGTCAGACGTATTTATAGGTTGCACAATTTTCACAACTCCGAGAGCACTAGCTATCTCGTAACCCAATAAAGTGCTATAATTTCCTTTAACCAAGAAGAATTTCTCCACCATAATTTTATCATTTTTCTCTATCGTGAGCTTGCAACTTCCGAGAACTCTGAGAGTTTGTCCACCACCGTAAGGAATTAGTTTCAGTAAGTGTCGTGTTTGAAACTTAGGCTTTCCTAGAGTAGCGAAAGCTCTTTCATCTATTATATTGACACTCGATCCTGTATCAATAGTCGCCTTAATCTGAGTATTGTTAAGTGTTATTTCTGTTTTGGGTGACTTGGAATTACAAACACTGTTAACCGAAATGTTGTAACTGAACTCGTCTTCCGAACTTGACTGTAGTTCTGGGTCTGTCACCTCATTTACTTTTTTCCCACAGTTCCTGCAGCAGCGAGTAAAGTGATTCATCCTTTTACATAGGTTACAGGTTTCCCTTTAGCTGGACAAGGCGCTGTTGTGTGCGGAAATTCGTACCCACAATTCCTACATAGATTTGCGGCATCATCGAGTGACTTATGTTTAGGCGTTGTCCTATGTCCTTTTTTGGAATTTGGTGTCATCTTGCTTTTCGGGAGAGGCTTGCAAAATTTTCCCTTACCTCGATTTACTGAGTTAACTGGATTTCTCTCTGTTTCAATTTCTGAGGCTTGTTTTTCGGAAAGTTCTAGCATTCTACCTAAAGTTAAAATATCTTGCAAACCTTTGTCGGGTTCCCTTAACGCCCTTCTCCATAACTGATTATAACGACAATTCTGAATAACTTGCTGTAATATTTCCTTGTCCACATTTTCAAAGTCACAGTTTTTAGCAAGAGTTCTTAATTCCATGACAAATTCATCTAAACTCTGGTATTCCTGTTGTTTATGACACCTAAATGTATAAATTTCCACCTGGACATTCTTTTGTGGGGCGAAGTATGTGTCTAAAACCTCTTTCGCTCCATCGTAAGTCGTGCCGTCGTCGTCGCCTTTATGAGCTTCGTATATATCAAAGACTTTCTCACCCGCATAGTGAAGTAAAAGAGCTCTCTTTTGTGCCTCTTCCGTAATATTTAATCCAACAAACAGGTTTTCTAGCCTCGAAACCCATTTTTCCCATCTGGTTCCACAATTTGACTTATCCGCGTCCACCTCAAATGACGGAAAGTTCGGTAAATAGTTAAGCGCCATCCTTTAACGTATTTATTTATAAAGTATCGTAATCCATCCACTTTATAACTTAATGTATTGCGCTAGTCCATATATATCCTTAAAATATTTAAATCGTTTTAATCCTCGTCGCCAGATGTTATAACCTAGGGTTGGATGTAGAACAACACATAGATGGTGTTTACTGCTTTATTAACAAACTCTAACTATCCAGGACCGGACATTGTATTTATTAAAATAACAAGGACCTATACGTAATGTTACCATAAATAGATGTAGCTGTAATGCTATTGCTAGAACATAACATTGGCAACTTCTTTTTGCATCAAAGATGCAGAAAACCAGCGTCTCTTAAAACTCTAATAAAGTAAAAGAAAAAGACTGACTTTTAGCCCTAAAAAAAGATGAGGGAATTGTAGAATGTCTGCAAATGCTAAAATTCAATGTCATCTGGTACACTGAATTGTTTCCATGGTAATTTTTTCTGGATCTTGTCATCGGGTTGATTGTCAGATATTGTTTGTTAATGAACCACTAACAAACTTTGGTCTGCCCGTCCAAATAGGATATGGGGCACTTCCTGCTGGACGAAATTCAATTTCAGTTATTTGTGGAAAACCATAAGGACTAGGTTAAGTCTTTTCATGCTGAACCCTGAATATTTTTGTTTTAATAGCATGTGGTGTAGACAAAGATCAGCCTGCACATCTGTGCAGTCTGATCAAGATCTACACCACCTGTTTGTCCAGAAATTTGAAAAAAATTAATATTTTTAAGGGAATGGTGACTCACTATACAAGAGGTCAGCACTTTGCAGGCTGATTGTAGACTAAAGCCTTCTGGCACAGCAGGGATAATCTGGGTTTAGCATCACAAGGGTTGAGCGCTATGGTTTTAAGCATGATTTTTCCCTGTCACTTCTATAATGCAAAAGTGTCGAGACCTGCATTAGACCTCAACTATTGCTGCTTTCAATGTAAACAATCCAACTCTTATTCTGCTGAATTTAGATTTTCTTTCAAACAATTAGCCTATTTTCGGGACATTTCTACCAGTCCAGCATGCATGAGTTTTTCAACAATAATTGAGTAGAAAAAAGGCAGTGCAAGTTTCTTAATATCATTATAATTGCAAATTCATGTATGTTACACAGTGCTTCAAAAAGTGCTGATCATCCGGTTGTAATTTTCTTTGAAATGTGATCTAATTGCCATGTCTGGTCATTGATTATCCATAACTGATGCTGCTTTAGATGCATTCAAATTAACACAAAAAGACGTCAATATTGCTGTATCCATTACCACGGATAATGTCTGCCTTTAATTGGTGGCATTTGAAATCTATTATGTACAGGTTGCAATGTCAATGACTTCAATTTTAGTCAATTACATTTTTACCTGCTATGAACCAATTATATTTTTACATGCCATTAATGCCCCCCACCCCTTCCCCATATAAATAGATTTTGGTCATATTGTTTTACTGCTGTCTGTCCATCTGCCTGTCTGAAAACTTAACCTGCTGTCTTAACATTTTCATCTTATTGATTTGCATCATTTTATATGAATATCAAGGTCATCTGCCAAGGTCAAGGTTATTAATGATTAAGAGTCAAACTTGGAAAAAACAGCTGTTTCCCAGGCTTTTGTGTTTTACAAACACATCTTTTTGACATGAAAAAAAGTAACAGAATTGTCAAATCACTTAAAGCTTAGTCTAAGATTTAACTATAAATAGTTTTAAGCTCAATAAGGCTGTTTGTCTTATCTCCGATCACACTAGTATATCAATGTTCTAAACAAAAAGTTTGTAAAGTTGAATATTACGGTTTGTTTAAAAAATACGTCTCCCTAAGTTTTAGAGTTAAATTTTCCTGCTGCTGTTCTCAGCTAAGTTCTACTTTATGGCAGGATAATTATTACGTGTGGATTAATACCTCACGTAAAGATACAAAATATTACGTGTCCTGCTCTGAAGGACTGGTTTACGTATGCAATTTGGAAATACCAGTTGGTTTACGTGTCAAAACCAACTGGCTTCCGTGTAATGATTTCGTACGGGTAACAGCATGTATGCAGAAGTAAAATTTTCCTGATTTAATTGAATGAATAAAAGATTTATTTATATTACCAAAGTTGCATATTACATTCTGAATAGAATATAAAAAAGAAACTGGAAGATCAATTGAAGAATTAATGCAAAAATTAAATTGTGTTAGTGCCTAATAACATACTAGCACTACATTATAGATTCACAAGTTTGGTAGAGTGATCAAAGGTCAATTTTATCTTAACAGTGTAAATAATAAAATTGACCTTTTATCACTCACTAAAAATTGTGCATCTATAGTTTTATGACAACCCCTCTGAATGCATCTGAAATAATGTATATATATAATCCAGGATTGCTCTATGCTATCTGGGCATTATTTAAAGGTCAGAATCTGCTTAATACTTTAAGAAGCTTTTCATTATATGTAATTTAAGCAACTACATGTAATTCATATAATGTCTAGACTAGAAAGGACACATTTATTTTTAAGTGCATCATTATTCAATGTCTGATGGTATTTCAAGAACTGTCTTAATTATGTAATATAATTGAATACCCAATCTACACAAGACTGGTATTATTTCTGTGCTTAAACATTTATATATAGTACAGTTTAAATAGCACCCATTTATTTTACTTTGAGCCAAGCCCATTTAGCTCAGTAGATTAAATGCATTGGACTGTCATTCAATGGATCTTAGTTTGACCCTTGCCTAAGCCAACTTTTATTCTGATGTATGACAAATGTTACTATCTTGCTCCAATCGGCATGTAATAAAATGTATGCCTGAGTGGGATGAGCAGCTACTGGTAGCCATGAAGTGTTATTGTTGTGCGGTCTTAGCAACAGCAGGAAAGCACAGCTAGGACAACCAGATGCCGCAAAAATAGAAATAAAGTTGAAATTGATACTAAATTACAACGAAGTAAACAAACTTTATAATATGACCTAAGTAGCGGAAGTGAAATAATCCAGTTGAATATTTTTGATATTACACATGTGTTATTTCATTAGTGGAATAACTATGCAAATGCGCTGAGAAAGAATATAAACATTATATTTTGTAGTGAAAATGACTTCACAAAAGATTTGCTGATTTCATTTCGGAAACTGCATTATATCTTGAGCGGAAAAACTTGAATCGATAAATTTGGTAATTCCATTTCAACACAAAAATTACAGTCATATTATAAACAGAATATCAAATTTGTGCTCATTAAATATGGATTTTTTTAAATTCGTCATCTTAAACAGATAAAAACATGGCGCAGCCTCGTTTTTATCTGTTTAAAGATGACTCGTTTTATAAATTCGGTATTCAATGACCACTCATTCATTTTCCTCTATTTAATCAACTTTATTATGACAACATTTTGGTACTCACAAAAAAATATTTTGACACTCTTTTAATCATCTATGTTGTTAAATCAACTGATTGGAGTAAAGTGTTAAGTTATAAGAATTGAATTGCAATTGTCAAGGACCAAGAAGATCAAATATCCATTTATTGAAAGAAGCCATGTGCCAAAAGTAAACAGAACCCAAAAAAGTAAACAGTGGAAGAGAGTTTTAAAGAAAATTGATATCCAGGATTGTAACAATGTATTTCCTTCTGGTTGTGGCTGTATAGTCAATTGGAAATGACAACTAGAAATGCTCTTTTAGCTCTTATGAAAAACAAGAGGACCATGATGGTCCTAGATTGCTCAACTGAGTCTCTTTTCTCTTCTTCTCTAATTTGAGATGAATTTCCACTAAACAATCATTTATATGATTGTTTAGAGGAAATTCACCCCAAATTACAGAATAAGGGCCTAAAGGACATCAATTTTAATGATTTCTTTTTAATCAGAAAATGCATGCTAAATAATAGCTCCCTGACCGTGTTGGGAGTGTTTATTAGGGGAAATACTGTATGTAGTTTTACTGTGATTTACCAGTACTTGCAAAAACGGGTAGCCATTTACAAATGAGCTCTGTCTCAGTATTTCTCTAATGCAAGCTGGAATTTGAGGTTGCTTCAACTTGTCAAATAATACAGTTCTAAATGTAGACTATAGAATATAAAAATGGAAACGAATAATAAATGTGGCGTATTCTGAATCTTTTATATCGGACAAAATTGATGGTGTTCATTAATGATCATTTTGCATGACAACCCATAATGTAACATTTTCATGCCATTTTAGAATCAAGGTTTGGTTTTGGTCTTTCTGTATCAATGAAATGGAAGGAACAGAACTTATTTTTTGCTGTACTTATATTTGATAGTTTTGTTTTTTTTCTTTTAATGCAAAATAATTTATAGCTAGTCTGTTTTTTTCGGAAAAAAATGGTATTACCTATAATAGCCTTGGTGTTGTCTACCCCTCACACTTCATGGTCAGATGAAAACTTAGCCGGATATTTTTGTTATATCTATGGTATTACTAAACAGATTTGCTTGAACCTTGAAATATATAATTTCACTATCAAAAGAGCTAGGGATGGTATTAAGGTAGATAAGTCTTAATCCATATTTGTAGGAATTATGTCCCTGAAATTTCTGATTAAGCTATAAAGGATTTGACATTGTGCCATATTTCTAGAACCAGCAAAAATACCATAGGCTAGGTTAACTTTCTTAGTTGCCAGATTATATTTCCAACTGAAGCTTTTTATTTCACATCAGGACTTCAATGTGTTTGAACTGAAATATGACAACTACAGAAGTATAGGGTGTCACTCAAGCCTCCTTTTTATCTCATTTTATCAGAGGACAAGTTTTCCTATTTCCAGACAACTTAAGACTCAGGTCAGACACAATAACTAAGGTTGCAGATGACAATTTGAGAGCATGTGTGAATAAAGAAAAAATTTCAGACAGTCAAACTGAAAAGGATGTGGACACATATTACAGGATTATTCTCTTGGGTAACCAAATAATCTCCTCCTGACAAAATCCCTTTCACTTTTTTAGCTCACCTGAGCACATCTTGCTCAAGGTGAGCTTTTGTGATCATTTAATGTCTGTCATCCGTCGTGCGTCATTCTTCGTGCATTGTCCATTGTGCGAGTCGTCAGACGTCAACAATTTAAGTTTTTACACTCTAGAGGCCACAAATATGGTCCAATCATCATGAATTTTGTCAGAAAATTGGTCAGGTTGGAAGGATGAACCCCTATTGAAAATGGGAATGATCCATGCCATATCACGGGAAAAGGAGCCTTAACGACAATTTTCTTATTTACACTCTAGAGGCCACAAATATTGTCCAATTATCATGAAACTTTGTCAGAATGTTTGTCAGGTCAGAAGGATTAACCCCATCGAAAATGGTAAGGATCCATGCCATACCACAGGGAAAGGGGCCTTAGTGACAATTTTTTTGTCTGCTCTCAAGAGGCCACAAAAATGGTCTAATCATCATGAAACTTGGTCAGAATGTTGATCGCGTCTCAAGAATTAACCCTATTGAAAATGGGTAAGATCTATGCCATATCACTGGAAAAGGGGCCTCAATGACAATTTTCTTGTTTACACTCTTGAGGCCACAATTTTTGTCCAATCATCAAGAAACTTTGTCAGAATGTTTGCCAGGTCACAAGAAGGAACCCTATTGAAAATGCCATATTACTTGGAAAGGGGCCTTGATGTCAATTTCTTTGTTTACACCTCAGAGGCCACAATTATGATCCAATCTTCTTGAAACTCGGTCAGCATGTTTTTCAGGTCACAAGGATGAACCCTATTGAAAATAAGAAGGATCCATGCCATATCATGGAACAAGGGGCTTAAATGACACTTTTCTTGTTAACACTCTTACAAATCATTAATTTACAATTATGATTTTTGCTGGAAAGTTTGATAATTATTAATCAAGACTAAGAAACGCAGGTGAGCTATATAGGACCATCATGGTCCTCTTGTTAGCTCCACTGGCTGAAAGCCACTTGGGCTATTGTAATTTGCGTTGTGTCCATCCATCCGTCCTTCTGTGGGTGTGTGCATCCGGTCGTAAACTTTTCTTTAAAAATCTTCTCCTCAGAAACTACTGGATGAATTTCAACCAAACTTCACAGGAATGATCCTTGGATGACCCTTGGTCAAAGTTGTTCAAGAAATTTTGATCCAATGAAAAACATGAATTTAATGGGCGTAGCTAATTTCCAAATATGGTAAAAAGTGAGTTTGCTCAGATTCTAGTTTATGGATACCAATTAAATTTTACCTTTTATCAGTCTACAAAAAATTATTGTGATCGGGTAGAAATTATGCATTTTATGGACGGAGGTCATTTCTCTATATGTTATATAGTGGAAACTTTCAAAATGATTTTCTAAGAATGTAACAAATGGATATCAACCAAATTTCACTTGAATGATCCTTGAGTGACTCTTTATCAGTCTACCCAAAATTATTGTGATCCGATGAAAAATATGTATTTTATGGGCGGAGGTCCTTTCTCAATATGTCATATAGTGGAAACTTTGAAAATCATTTTCTCAGAATCTAATCGTTGGATATCAACCAAATTTCACCAGAATGATTATTGAGTGACTCTGTATCAGTCTACCAAAAATTATTGTGATTGGACGAAAAATATGTATTTTATGGGCGGAGGTCATTTCCTTTTGTGTTATATAGTTGAGACCTCGAAAATCATTTTCAACATCAGTAGAACTCAAAATACCTTAAATTTTAGTCAAAACTTTTATTTTCTTTTACAAGAATTTCAAGCCTGTGGAGCGACTCAAGCCATTCATGGCTTTCTAGTTTTTAGCTCCACTGGCTGAAAGCCACTGGGGCTATTGTCATGGTGTTGTGTCCGTCGTGCGTCTGGTCCTACACTTTTTCTTTAAAAATCTTCTCCTCAGAAACTACTGAATGAATTTCAACCAAACTTCACAGGAATGATCCTTGGATGACCCTCTTTCAAAGTTGTTCAAGAAATTTTGATCCAATGAAAAACATGGATTTAATGGGCGTGGCTTATTTCCAAATATGGTATTTCTCAGGTTCTTATGGATGGATATCAACTAAATTTTGCATGAATGATCCTTAGTTGACCCTTTATCAGTCTACCAAAAATTATTGTGATTGGATGAAAAATATGCATTTAATGGGCAGAGGTCATTTCTGTATATGTTATATAGTGGAAACTTTGAAAATCATTTACTCAGAATCTAAGTGATAGATATCAACCAAATTTTACATGAAGGATCCTTGGGTACCCCTTTATCAGTATACCAAAGATTATTGTGATCAGTTGAAAATAATGTATTTTATGGGCGGAGGTCATTTCTCTTTATATAATTATGTTATATAGTGGAACCTTTGAAAATCATTTTCTTAGAATGTTAGCGTTGGATATCAATCAAACTTCATAAGGATGATCCTTGGGTGATCCATTATCATGCAGCCAAAACTTATTGTCATTGGATGAAAAGTATGTCTTTTATGGGTGGGGGTCATTTCTCTATATGTTATAATAGTGGAAACTTTGAAAATCATTTCAACATCAGTAGAACCAAAAATATCTAAAAATCTATTCCAATTTCGAATTGCTATTACAAGAAATTCAAGCCTGTGGAGCGACACAAGCCATTCATGGCTTTCTAGTTAGCTCACCTGAGCACGAAGTGCTCAAGGGAGCTATTGTGATCGATCGTTGTCCGGCGTCCGTCTGTCCATCTGTCCGTCTGTCCGTCACGGCGTCAACTTTTTCTTTAAACGACATCTCCTCCTAAACTTATGGGTCAAAATCAACCAAACTTGGCAAAAATATTCCTTGGGTGGTCCCTTATGAAAATTGCTCAAATGGAAAGGATCCGTGCCATATCACGGGAAAAGGGCCCTTAATGACAAATTTCTTGTTTTCACTCTAGAAGCCACATGCAAATATGTTTCAATTTTCATGAAACTTTGTCAGAATGTTTGTTAGGTCATGAGGATGAAGTCTATTGAAAATGGGAAGGATCCATGCAATATCACGGGAAAAAGGGGCCTTAATGACAATTTTGTCAACAATTCCTTTAAATGACATCTCCTCCTAAACTTATGGGTCAAAATCAACCAAAATTGGCAGAAATATTCCTTGGGTAGTCCCTTATGAAAATTGCTCAAGTGGAAAGGATCCGTGCCATATCACGGGAAAAGGGGCCTTAATGACAAATTTCTTGATTTCACTCTAGAAGCCTCAAATATGGTCCAATTTTCATGAAACTTTGTCAGAATGTTTGTTAGGTCATGAGGATGAAGTCTTTTGAAAATGGGAAGTATCTGTGCCATATCAAGGGAAAAGGGGCCTTAATGACAAATTTCTTGTTTTCACTCTAGAAGCCACAAATATAGTCCAATCTTCATGAAACTTGATCAAAATGTTTGCCAGGTCACAAGAATGAACTCTGTTGAAAATGGGAAGGATCCGTGCTATATTACGGGAAAAGGCGTCTTAATGACAATTTTTTTTGCTTACTCTCTAGAAGCCACAAATATGGTCCAATCATCATGAAACTTTGTCAGAATGTTTGTTTGGTCATGAGGATGAACTCATTTGAAAATGGGAAGTATCTGTGCCATATCAAGGGAAAAGGGGCCTTAATGACAAATTTCTTGTTTTCACTCTAGAAGCCACAAATATAGTCCAATCTTCATGAAACGTAATCAAAATGTTTGCCAGGTCACAAGAATGAACTCTGTTGAAAATGGGAAGGTTCATGCCATATCATAGGAAATGGAGTCTTAATGATAATTTACTTGAAATATCATGTGAGCGATTTAGGGCCCTCAGGGTCCTCTTGTTACATAATGTCCTCCTTGTATTTTCAATCAAGGGGATAATGTATGCCCTGTCAAAATGATGAAAGGGATTTTGTTAGCCTTATAAAATAGATAGAGGGGCTTACCTCTGTCCGTACAATAGACCAAGGGGATCCTGTCAAAAGACAGTGAAGGGGATTTTGTCCAAGAATCATTCTCTTCTGGGGTACCCCTTGCACATTCTTATTGCCATTTTGCAACCAAGGTTAAAAAAATACTATGAAATATTCTTCTTGTATGCAAACCTTTTTCAATCAATCAATCAATCAATCAATCAATCAATCAATCAATCAATCAATCAATCAATCAATCAATCAATCAATCAATCAATCAATCAATAACCTGTCAGAACTTTCATGAAATTGATCCATAGCCGCCGTCACAGCAAAGTTGGTAGTACTGGTGAAAGAAATGACAGGAATCTATTGTTAGGTGCTCCATCCTGCGATATAACTGAAAAATTGTTGAAAGCAGGGTAAAACTCCATTCAATCAATCGTAAAACCGTAAATAGATATTTTTACAAACAATTCCTCTGTTTTTTTAAGAGATTCTTCATTATATGTTTTATTGCTGAAAAATTACTGGTGAACTGAAAAAAAAAAATTTTTGTGAGGAATTCATGAATAGAAATACCCAAGCCATAGTTTTCAATTTTTTTTCAGAAACCAACCATTAAATATACCAATTATTCACCAAGAAACTTAGAAGAAATTTTAAGCTTTTATTGCCATTGTAAGTAAAAATGGCTATAAAACGTCTTCATGAAGAAACCTAAATTTAATTTAGAATACAAAACCCATGAACAGAAACAACTCTCCTGGATTGTCAGGGGGGTTGTAATATATAAGAGAAATTATTCTGGAAATATTGTCATAGTCTTGCACTTGCTTAGATGCATGAATATTGCTCTCTTAACAGTTTCTAGATTTAGTACAAAATCATGTAAAATAAAGTTAAATTAAAAGTTTTGTTTAAAGTCTTGTTTTATGATTATGTATTCACAAGACTATAACCCCCCCACCCACCCCAATCACAGAAATGCAAGTAGGCTGTTTACACTTGGCGCCTTCTGCTGCCACAGCACTTTGACTTAGAACTCTCCATTTGTACAGTGTGGAGTAAATTCTTTGCTCATAAAACTTGCCGTAGTCTGGGTATTAATGGGATTTGATCCAGGGACCTTTCAATCACACAAACACCGTCCTTACCACTAGGCCACGGACTACACATGTAAATTGCTTCTTACTGATGGATATCCAAACCATGTTAACTAGAAAATATTACTTTAAGCTTGTAAATGGCGAAACAAATGATTTTATATGTGCTTTAAGCAAAATCTCCAGCAAGCCATTGCATCTGCACAGTCTTGCCAGAGCCTAAGCTATGTGCTTGTTTTGTTTGTTTATTTTCATTTATTTATCATCCCTACTGTAGTTTATGCCCTTATGAGCAAGATCCCTAGAAGAGGGTTAGTTATTATGGAAGATAGTGCAAGAAAACATGACACAACTTTTGCTGAGATACACCATGGTTCTTTAATGTGCTTGGTGTAAAGCACCATCTCAGGGGACTTCAGTTTATCATCTCATCTGAAAGACAATTTAAGTTTGTTAGTGGGCCAGCCCAGGAATCCAACCCACACAATCAAATTTCAATAGTTTTGAAGTCCAGTGCTCTACCAACTGAGCTAATCGGGCTGACAATGCTTTTTGCTCTCTAGGTTGATAAGGTCTTAAACCTCTTTTAGGCAATGAGCGAATAAAATCATTGGTTTGTGTTGTTCTTGGTATGCTTCAAAATGTATATTATCCTGTTCACACAAAATTGTTGAAAATGTCACACACTGGCTCAAATTTTTACTTACAATATACGTTGTCCACAAAAGAATTATGAGAAACAGTAGACAGAAAGCGTCTGTCTGATTCAGATCATAGGACAATAAAACAGTTGAATAACTGTGATCAATGGAACCAGACAAGTGTGAAAACAGGGAACCAGTCATTGTCTTACTGATCTTTATGGTTGCTTGATATGTCTGCTGGATTATGAAATGATGGTAACCAGCCTGACCAGAAGAATGAAGGTTGAAGCAATTTTGTGAATGTTGATGGTCAAGATTTGTAACATTGGGCTAACTTTAAGGGTCTTCAAACTTTTGTAGATGCTGAACCCCTAATCCTCCATGTCTAGACTGTTCTTTGTCTATCCCAAATACCTTTCTTTAATAAAAGCTTTCAAAGAAAATACTTAGTCAGATTGAGTGCATCCATTGCTTTCAGCACTTTTCTTTTAATGAAATTTAACCAAGGTTTATAAGCATGACAAGGGGTAAAAGAAGATTAAAAAAGGATATATATTGAGGGATTAGTGCAACACTATTGTAAGTGCCTATGAATATATAGGCACTTACAATAGTGTTGCACTGACCCTTGATTTGCCATAACCATGCATGATTTGAGTATTGAAATTCTTATACAAAATAATACGAATCTTTGATATTTTGGAATCAGTGACATTCAGGTACTTTCAGCACTTTGATTCCCTGTTAATGGGGTGATCATGTGCTCCAATAAACCAGAAAATTTACCTCTCATCAACAAATGACCACCCTACTTGTTCCTATGATGGACATTAATAATCCATTAACATCAACTTTTATCTCCTACCCTTACCCCAGCCAGGTATGGCTTATCAGTTAAATATATATACACCTTGATAGATGTTTTCTGACCATACAATTTGATGCAATTGGTGCCAATTCCTTATGTATGTATGCCATGAATGCACTATTGCATTTAATGTTAAATTTAAATGTGCATTGGCTTTTTATTAGAAATACTTCTGTTAAAGGAAATCTATACTATACTGAATCAGTACCTTTCAGGAAGGATTTAAAAACCTGACACTAATAGCCAGGTCTGACCACCAGACTTGAGATTGACATTAATGATCCATTAATTTCTTATATCAGCATCCTTAACTCAGAAAGCCAGAAAATGATCATGGGGATGTAAGGTAGATCCCTAGTACAAAATATAATAGGCAAGAGGGGTTATATAATTATCAACCTAAAACTTCAATTACAAGAAGCTTTGAAATAAAATGTAGACCAAGATCAGAAAACACAAATGTGCAGTCTGATCTAAGCCTACACTGCTTATTATTTATTATCTCCCCACTAACCCCCCCCCCCCCCCCCCCCTGTTTTCGGCGAGGGGATATAGTAATGCCCTCCGTCCGTCATTCTGTCATTCCGTTATTCCGAGGTTCCGTCACTAAACTTGTGTGTGGAGCATATCTCCTAAAGTATAATAGCTTACAACTTGAAACTTTATGGATGGATAGATCTCATGGAGGAGAAGTGCAGTGCACAAGAACTACAACTCTTGCTTGCTTAATTTTAGAGTTATTGCCCTTTGTTATTTTTAAGACTTAGATTTTGTCCGGAGCATATCTCCTAAAGTATTATAGCTATCAACTTGAAACTTTATGGGTGGATAGATCTCATGGAGGAGAAGTGCAGTGCACAAGAACTACAACTCTTGCTTGCATTATTTTGGAGTTATTGCCCTTTGTTATTTTTAGACTAAGATTTTGTCCGGAGCATATCTCCTAAAGTATGATAGCTATCAACTTGAAACTTTATGGGTGGATAGATCTCATGGAGGAGAAGTGCAGTACACAAGAACTACAACTCTTGCTTGCATAATTTTGGAGTTATTGCCCTTTGTTATTTTTAGACTAAGATTTTGTCCGGAGCATATCTCCTAAAGTATGATAGCTATCAACTTGAAACTTTATGGGTGGATAGATCTCATGGAGGAGAAGTGCAGTACACAAGAACTACAACTCTTGCTTGCATAATTTTTTATTAGATTTTGTAGGGGCTTAATTTACCTTAATTTTTCAGCAGGTAGTGGTTAATGAAAAGAACTTGTACTGCTATACAACATGATAAATTGTACACCTACATAAGTTGACCTTTAAGGTAGTGGACCCTTAATAGTTCCGCAACAATTCGGACTTAATGAACATAAACAGTATTAACTGAGGTTTCCTAATGATTTTCATTAGGAAACCTTGGTCAACATTGTGCAAGTTCTTGAGTTCCGAAATGTTGCGGAACTATTACAGATCTACTACCTTAAAGCTTTATGACATGTCAGACATATAAAGAGACATCAGATTTTAGAAGCTGATTGAAAGACAAGGTGTGATCCATTAGCCATTCTATCATCCAGGGAGATTATCTGCCACTCTATAAAAAATACAACACCTATCATCAAAAACCTGTTTTCTATCAAAAAACGAGGTAGCACTTGTTGTTTCTCTGTTGAAAAACCATGAGATTATCAGTAGATGTAGAAATTGGAGCAAGTCTGTCAAGTTTTTGAAACCACTTGAGATTCGAGCTTTGTTTTAGCTGTAGTAGACAATAATTTAAGCTAACTGGGCAGAATTGCTCATGACATTCCTCATAATAATAAAGAGATAAAAGTCAAACTAATAATTATTGGGCATGTGCGTGAGATTTACAACAATTTAAATATACAGTAAAACCCCTCTATTAAGACCACTTGGGGTACTTTTTGAAAGTGGTCTTAATAGCGGGGTGGTCTTAATTCTGAGGTTTGGTCAGAGGCGAAACTTTCAACACAAATTAATGCAAATATAGAAGACTATGTAATTTAGTTTATTTTATCATAATTTAAACTTTATCTTGTATTTTTACATTAAGTAATTAAACAAATAAAATTACATTTACACGTTCTCTGCTCAGATATGTTTTCTCTTTCTCTATAGCTCTTTTTTCCCAAACGTTTGTTTATTTGATCTGATTTGAAATCCTGCATCGTAATAATTGTATCAAGATAAAGGCCATTTATTGTCGAACTGTAAATGTAGTGATTACATTCAGTAAAATCATTTTCCTTAATACAAAACCTATAAATCATAATCTTATTCACAATCATGTGTAATTACTAATTTATACCGGTCTGCAGATCGCCGAAAACGAATTTCAGTAAGTTGCCAGAATTCGCATTACTTTCGGTTTCTTTACTAAAATGAAACATGTAACAAACATCTTTTATTGATAAACGAATGTAGTGTACCAAAACAATTGACCTCTTAAAGTTGTTTGATTTAAAAACAACACCAAAACACAATAGATATTAAATCACGATTGAAAAATCCGATAATCCATTGTTGATGCAATCGTACCCAATTAGTGTCGTACTTACTAAGCGTGAAATTCAGATGGTCGATCCGGAGGTGTGAAATTAAGTTACTGGTCTTTTTAGCGAGGTTCGTAAGAGAACATTACATGACATTTGTACTGAATTTAGTGGTCGTAATTCGTAATAGCGGGGAGCTCGCATCAGAGGGGTTTGCGACCATTGAAATAAAGAACAAATAATTCCGTTCTGTCAAAAATAGTTTGTAATAGCGGGGTGCTCGCATTTCTGGGGTGGTCGGAAGGAGGGGTTTTACTGTATGTTCAATGCAAAGACTCTGACCAGCCTGTGCATCTGCACAGACTGATCAGAGTCTTCACTATGTATTTATTAGAAAGATAAGGTCTCAAAGTATCTGTAGTCTATCAGTTAACTTTATATTTACAGTATGTGGCATTAAGCTACTCAGTGTTTACACCTGATGAACGTTTCAAATTGTTGGAAATGTCACACACAAGCTCAGTTGGTAGTACAAGGTACAATCGTTTTCAAAATAATTATCATGTCCTGTGTCCAAAAAGAAAGGAGCTGCCATCATAGCACAGATGGTAGCGTGTCAGACTGTCAATCTAGAGGTCTCAGGGTTGATCCCTCACATTAGCACTCATCCTTTCCTGCTATTTGTCTCTTGTCAATGGGTTGATAATCATTGACTTATCCGCAGGTGGAAGCTAGGAATAGATGTGATGGTTGTACTGGTGAAAGATATACCAGGAAACCATTGTAACGTGCTCCAGTAGCCATGATATTAATGAAAGATTGTTGAGATTGGCATTTAATCCCATTCAAACAAACAAATCAATTATCATCACGCATACTCAAATTGGCATGCGAAGAATATTGCTCCCTTTTAAGAAATGCACCGGAGACCGTAGATAGGTTAAATGAGCACTGGGACTGATGCCATAAATCTGACTTGTTATCCGTTAATAGCCATTACTCCCGGGGTTTGTTTTCTTTAGTCAGCTAGGGGTCGGGCTGATTCTTAATGTCCTGTTATATCCACTGCACATCAATATCCAGGAATAACTGGTGTTAGTGTCTAGTTTGTCTCAAGATCTTATTTTGGAATTTTAATATGTTTTGTTCCTTTAAGAAACTCTGTTAAACATGAACTTACAACACATCCAGACCGCTTACATTTTGAAGAAGATTCGAATGATTTATTTAATTGATAATATGCAATTGGCAACGTTGTATAGTAAAACCCTAACTTGAATTTTGAAGTTAATTACGTATTTTTTTCTTAACAAAATCCTTTTATAAATTTCGTCTGCCTTGTAACTAAAGTTTGTACTGTAGTTATGATGTTATGATTGCTTTTGTTTTAACTATATATGGCAGCCGGTTTGTGTGTAAGGGGTTTTGTTCTGCCTTGTCGTACAAGCTAGCGTTTTATAGCAACGCGGTATAGCTCTCGCTTCTGGACAAAGAGGTCCCTGGTTCGAATCCTAACGAAGTTGCATATTTATTTACCGGGACATTACCTGTAAAAGTATTGACAGGGTATTGTTTTCTAGAACTCTGTGACAACTAAAGAGCTGTTTCGGGTTATAATTACAGCCTGTGATTTCTTTTATTTAAAAATAATGCATGTATGTCTTTAGGTCGAAAATTTATTTTTTTTTAAAGAGAAATAGTATTCAACAAATTAAAATTATCAACTTTCATAGTTTGAAAAAAAAAGAGTGCTTCCATTCTATATGTACCGGCAAATTTTCTACCATACATGCATAAACAAGAAACAGGTGATTATTTTACTGACACCTAAAGCAATTATTTATGTTTAAATTTTACGAAACTGGCATTCTTGGGTTAGTTGCCATGGTGATCACCATCAAGCATAGGAGGTTGTAATGAGCACACACATTTCAAAGACATAGACACATTACGCGACCACTTTAGTTAAGAAATTTCTCATGTTTCAAAAATATTTCTTGACAACAAAAACATTAACTTCACATCTATTTCAAACAACAACATTTGATTTGAAATTTGAAATCCGTGTTTTGACTGAAAGAAACCTCTATAATCATACTAGTGACAAAACTGAATTTTGAAATTTAAAGGATAGCAAATTTTCGTGTAATGTGATTGGCTTTCTCTATTTGTATCAAGTACAAAGGATGTCACTTTTTAAAGCACTAGCATTGAACAACATTGAGCTAGTGAATACAAAGTACAAGTTTATTGTAAAACGAAACTTAGTCATACACTAAGGAAAACTGACAAATCGAGATTTCCCAAAAATGTCAAAGTTTAGATTTTTGTCGTTAAATAAACCGACGTGATAATTAAGGACATGTAATAAAATGTCGCTTACTTAAGTAGAGCCACCGTCGGAGCGCATCAGGCTCGAAATCATGGTGGGGATGGGGTGGGTGGGGTGGGGTGAGGATCATATTTCTTATGTCCCATAGCTTCCGATATATGTATTACATCAGCGGGTTTAAAATCGTAAATCTATATGGAATGAGTGGCTGGAGATTCGGAAAGCATATATCGGTAATTTGGTAAGAGGAATACAAGGAACTCATGGTCAGTAGCCCCAGCTTCCGAGATATGACTGGAAAATTGTTACAAAGCGATGTAAAGCCTAATTTCAATAAAAAAAATCAAATGTAAGTTAAGTTATAATTGCACACCCTATTTACCTTTTGATTCGAAGCATCATGAAACCATCGAAGGAAGTTCCATTCGGTCTGAGTTAAAATAGTTAGTCCGCATAGCTGGTAAAGCCTGACTTGGATCGTTACTTTTCGCACTTCCAAGATAACCCCTTATTGCCAGACAGGTCACAATTCATGTAAAAAACCAGCTTCATGTACAGGATGTTAAATGCACTCACCGCGAGCAGAATCCAGGCTAGTGATCGTTCAATTTCGGACATACTGAGTTCGCTTTCAAAAATGACAGGCTGGTGGGCAACCCATAATTTGAATACAAAAATGGTTTAACGTTATAAAGTTGTAGGTTAAAAATCGTTGAGAGTTAAAGAATCCATCGTCGATATTGTTATGCTAGTAAGGAAGCCCGCCGATCATCGTGAGTACCCCAAGTAGGCAATGTCTTCAATTTTGGAAAACATACATCAACATCGCTAATTGTGTTCATCTTGAACAAAATTTGCGATATAGGAATACCTCCCATTAAATTCACTCAAAACTCGATCCACACACTCATTCAATTTCATTCCTAAATCATTCGAAAAATTTTCACCTTGTCAATTTCACGATATTGTTAACTGTAGAAGCAGATAACCATGGGTATTCTCGTAGCAAGATTGGAGTCCTCGCTAGCGCTCTTAATTTGGATTTCAGAAAAATGGGGAAAATAAACATCAGAATCAAGCCTCCATATTTGAATTATATACGGGGTTAAAGATTCATTTATTTTTTTCTCCTTTCCCGTTAACATAAGGATATATTTTAATTCGCTTTATTTCTAAGACAAACGAGTAAATATCATTAGAGATTGTATATTGATTTTCGACACAATAAAGCTTTGATTGATTGATTGAATGGAGTTTAACGCCGCTTTCAACATTATTTCAGCTATATCGCGGCGGCAGGAGCACCTAACAATGGATTCCTGGTATTTCTCTCACCAGCACAACCATTACATCCTTTCCTAGTCTCCAGCTACTATCTCACATAGGTCTACGATTATCAACCCATTGGTGAGAGACAAATTTTCGGAAAGAATGAGTTCCGCCGTCGGGGATCGAACCCGGGACCTCTAGAATGACCGTCCGTCGCACTACCAACTGCGCTATGACGGCGGCTATAAAGTTTTGAACAAAGAAAGAAGGGAAAACTGGTGGTAAAGGAGAGCAAAAATGTTTGCTGTCTACTTTTTCTAATATAGCCCATTTTTTGGTACGACAAGATGAAAGGGCGGATGCATATGTCGTATGTTCCTCGTACGCAGATAGACAAAAGACAACGCGGATCAATAAATTTTAAACGATAAATACATACACATGTACGCTTACAAATCATCTTTTCGATGCATTGTAAGATTTTCATACGCTTTGCATTCTCAATTCATCCGTTAATGCAGTGGCACCGGGCCTTAGACCTTTGAAGGAGAAAAGTGGTGCATAAGAACCACAACATTTTTGTTGCATAATTTTGGGATTATTGTCCTTTGTATTATTATAATGACTCAGATTTTTTTCCGGAGCATCTCTGTATGTACATTTGCTATCAACTTCAAGCTTCAGTGGTGAAAAGATCCTTTAAAATGATATCACAATGCACAGGAACCATAACTATTCCCTGTTTGATTTTTGAAGCTATTGAAATTTCTATTTTGTATTTAAAATGAAAATATTTTATCGAAATTAAGGAACTAGTTTATGAAAGAAAGCCAGATGGAATAAACAATACTTGCAATTTATGTGATAAGTAATGTAAAAATGACCTCCCGGGAACTTCGTAAAATAAATATCTTAGAGAGATATTGGTTCCAGTAGAGGTCAGCCGGTGTTCGCATTTCAAAGTTTTTCTTACTGGAAAGAAGAAAGATAATCACAGATTCAGAAAAAAGGCCAAAGGCAAAATGTTACGCCTGTGAACAGTCCGCACAGTCTGGCTATGATCGACTCGTCACGCAATAACAATAAGATTCCTTTTCGCCTGACGGGTCATATTTGCAACTCGCTTCTCTTTTTACAAGATCATTTAGCATGATGTATTTTCTATTTTTGCTGTGAAAACGAAACATTTTCCTCGAATCCATGTTATCCATGCAATCCAAGATTCTAAAGCTACATGTATGTGGATTCAATACCAGCTGCCCTTATTAATGACCATTACATGTAATTAATAGTTCACAAATTTAGTGAGATATGTCAAAATACCTCCGTTGCCATAGCTACAATTCATACTGGAGGTTGTTTTCAGTTTTGCCAAACATTTTAAACTTTCCCATACTTTTATGTATGTCTGACAAAATCAAGAATCTGATATACCAATCGAGTAATCAAAATGATACACCTCACATGCATTTTTTTTTCAAAATCCGATTTTAAAGTGTATGTTGCTAAATGTACTATCAAGAGACTTTTTTATAAAAGAAATATTATGAAACAATCGTATGTGATGTTACCTTTAGTAATAATACTAATTTCAAAACGTTTTATTTTTGCGTAATGGCGAGAAATTGAGAGATTGATATTTGAAGACTTTGATCAGAATGTGCGGATTCAGAGACAGATCTGATTCTGGGTGTTGCGCACATGTAGAAATAAAAAAAACATCAGGAAGGATTATTCATTTTTCAGACATGTTGACCTGCGAAAAAAAATTACTGATCATAATTTTTTCTTGCTTTCCTTTCTTTTTCTTAATATTTCCATTGATTCGTTATTTAACCAATACATTGTGCTTCGAATTGCGTATCTGTTTTAACCAACAGAGCAGAACAGAATTTTGTAAGTCGACTAGTACAAAGCAGACAAGAGTCATAAAAAAGAGGGTTCCTGGCACTTTATCGGATAGTTTTGCGAGTCCTAATTACCATATGGGAGTCTCGGACTCGAAAAAACTGCTCATCTTAAAACCATGGTCATATTTAAGACATATTTCTATTTTGACAATTTCTTATACTGGTATGTGTCCGTAAAGCCTAGTTTACATTTGGATTAAGGAGCCCGCACGGCGCCCGTAACTCGCCACAATTCAAAAATCGTGCGACGCCCGTGCGGCGACATACGGTGTCCATGCGATCATCGCATGGTTTTACGCGTGTCGCAGAACCTAGCGATTTTTTATAAAAAATAGGAATACAATTTTTTAAAATTGCAAGACCGTACGGAGAGCGTAGTCCGTAGACACGTCGTCTAGGCATCGCACGATCGCCGCACGGACATCGAAAGGCTGCCGTATGATGTTTTGCCTATAAGTATAGAACGGATCATCCTAGGGTCCCCGCGCGGGTTCCGCACGATGGTTGTACGGCGGCTGCACTGTCTACAGTGTATAAAGTTGTCAAATCGCATAATTCTCGAAGCGGGGGTCGCACATTTACCTTGCGATGGCCGCAAGGGTAACTCAATGATTCTTGTGACAGCTTAATGAAACCCGTGCGGACACCGCACGATTTGTGAATCGTGGCAATATCGTAAGGCGATCGTGGCAAATGTAAACTAGGCTTAAAGCAGAGAAGAAGAAATGCTTTAGTGTTACTCAGTTATTAAATGTAGAATATGTATTTGCAAATTCTGTAAACTTGAGAAAAAATGGGGATACCAGGTAATGGTTTGATGCCCCCTTATTCGACATCCATGTTCTTGCTGACCTGCATAATGTACTTAACGGATCGCCCAACTATTGCAAATGCAGTCTATTTGGGTATGTTATTTTAAATACCATATGAAAACCCTAGCATGATACTCAACCGGTTATTACCGGGACTCTAAAATCATATCGTCTGTGAGCGACCAAAATCTCATATAGCCCCTGTGTATTCAAGCCGTAAAAACGAGGTTTAAGTCTCTAGCCGACGATATACCAAAATTTATTGTTACAAGAATTTAAACCATGATTTTGAACATTTCAGTGCAATAATTTAACTAAGTTTGATCGCTATTCTCTTATATGTTTTTGTAAACACTTTTTGTAATATTGTTTCGGTGGCCTAAATTGTGCAATATATATATATAACAAAAATCTTATTCGTAAATACCCAAGTACTCACAGAAATTAGCTGATACTATTTTTTAACCTTTTATAGTACTAGATCTCCTTTTTGTAGAAATATGCTCAAATAATTCGATTTTGTGAAATTTCCATTTCGGAAAAAGTATACCTACCTCCATAAAAAAAATGGTGAATGAACATATAAGCACGAAACTGTATTATAAACTCTCGAAAACAATATTACCAATGTACGACAAAAACCTCGTAACTCACGTTCTTTCAAGCTGTAGATACGAGGTTTAAGCCTTCCGCTTATGATATACCAATTTTACTACTTTGAGAATTGCAACATGGGTGGTTTTGAAATTTCCCAGGCAATGGTTTGATTTTATCTATGACTGTTACATTGAACTTGACACTACTCAGTGAAATGTGAACGGTAGTCTAAATATGACCGAAACGGCGGCACATATCTTTTCTTACATTCATCTCCCACCTGAAGGCCAGGAAAGGAAGTAATTTTTAATGGTAGTGCTGATGGGAGAAATACCAGGAATATAATGTTGGGTGCTCCAACTGTCATGTTATACATGAAAAAAATACAAAAAAAAAAACAACCTTAGTTGCACCGTCTATAGAAATCATATTTTCGAGGTAGCTTTTTCGACCTTTGCAGAATAAGATCAATTACGACGACAGACATTCAATGATCAAAAAGGCTCGTCCCCATGAAACACCATGTGCTCAGGTGAGCTGAAAGTTAGCTGAACATTCAGGAAATAGAAAACGTTAAACATAAACAGTGTTCAGGATAGCGTGCAGCCTATCTTGAACATACCGGACGTTGGCGCTTTAAAACTGATATTTTAAAATAAATAGATAAATGCTTCAATGTTTCATCATAAACCATGACAGAAAAAAACTGCCATATTTGTTTGCTATACTCAGCATGTCGCTCGCAAATCATCGTTTGCATTTCAATACATGAATACCGAATAGATTTAGAACATTTTCCGAAAAGTTAAAAGTTTAATCTTGGTCAGTCCGATCATTTTGCACAGTCTAGTCAGGATTTGTATACATTTTTTAAATAAGAGCCTTCGAACGTTAAAGTAACATTTTTGCGTAAATGATAAAATGTATAATCTTGTGTACGAAAGGAAGCGAGACATTGACTAATGTTCTGCATTATCATTTATAGAAGTTTAGGCGTGAAAGCATTCAACAACGCATCATCATATCTCTGAACCCCCACCCCACCCCAACTCATCTTTCCAAAAAGGAAGATCGTAGAGCTTCCACGGGGCGCATTTCCTTCTATTTACTTCAAGTTTTGTTTTCTTTCCAAAAGACTCTTAGGCTACATGTTTAATTCGAGCCGCAAACATGGTTCCAGATGTGTTATTTATGGGAATGAAATGACCATTGCATGTAATTAATTGTTGGACATATCAAATTTTGATTGCGTTGCTATGGTTACAATGGAAGATGCTATTAATTTTCCCAACCAGTGTAACATCTTAGCTTGTTAAATAAAATACCGGACTTTTAAGAGAGTTGACTCAGGCTAGCTCAACGGTAACGATTTTGACTGCAAATCCTGGGTTGAGAGTTCGAACAACGACTTGGCAAGATTCATACGGCAAAATTAACAAAATTCGTTGTGACACGAGTCATTATTCTCCAACCTTGCACGTTTGGTAAGTAGTATTCTTAAGAGGAATAAGCAGTTGATGACTCGGACGAAATATTGTTAATCTTCCGCTGGTGTGAGAAACGAAAGAAAATCATGTGATGGTCACCAGCCGCCGCAATATAACTGTGATAGTGTTAAAAATGGCATTTAACCTTATAAAAACAAACAAGTCAATTTCGTAGAGGATTCGCAGAGGATTTTTTTACTCTATTTGTATACAATAAATCTTCTGTTTTATTTTTTTTTTTTTTATTTCTTGTTTTATAAAATAAACTCTACTACAAGTATAACTACATAATCGGAAACTTTCGGAACAAAAATGTGGAGAGCGAGAGAGAGAGAGAGAGAGAGAGAGAGAGCGAGAGAGAGAGAGAGAGAGAGAGAGAGAGAGAGAGAGAGAGGGGGAGGGAATGAGAGAGAGAGAGAGAGAGAGAGAGAGAGAGAGAGAGAGAGAGAGAGAGAGAGAGAGAGAGAGAGAGAGAGAGAGAGAGAGAGAGAGAGAGAGAGAGATGAAAAGTGAGAGAGAGAACAAGAAAGAGAGAGGGCATGCAGACAAACAGACAGACAGAGAGTGAGACAGACAGACAGAGAGGCGGAAAAAGCAAGAGAGACAGAAAAAGAAAAGAGACAGGAAAAGATAAATTCAGACAGATAGAGGAAAAGATTGGTTAGGATATTTTTTGTATTTTTTTTTAACAAAACGATAGAAGATGACAAATTTCAAACTGAACGATGGATCCCGGATTGTTCCAGAAATCAGCATGGGAAAGAATAATGTTTAATCTTCCCTTTTACCATAACCCAATACAATATTACAATATTCCAATGCCTTATTATTATTGAAAAATAAATCTTTGCACGTTGTTAATTGAAAAAAAAAAAATGAATTTTGAAGACGGTATTACCCGACTGCATTTCTAATCAACCTTTGATCGATCCAATCTTTTGGGCATTTTTTTTTATTTTCTCAAATTGTCTTATTTTAAAGCTTTAATATAAAACTTTACAACTAAAGTTCAATACTAGACAAACGTATTGAAAAATTTGTGACGAAAGCAAGAACTTATGGGTTTTTTGTGTGTTTTTTTCTTTTCTTTTTGATTTCTGTGTATTCCTGAAGTAACGTATAAGTTTAAGAAATAGAATCGAATACCATAAAGAAAACAAAGTAACACAACTTTTTCTGCTTTAAACTGGCCATTTTTAAGCAATGATAAAGTGAAAGACCAGGAAGACAATGAAAATGTGTCCAACAATCCGACTGAATAAATTTATGGCTTCTCGGTGCCCATCAGGGTAATTAAAACCGCATACATAACAAAGACGAGACGGTCTACTGTTCTCTGACAATTTTAATGGGATATTAACGGACAATCAGAGAGATAGGGTCTTTTTGCTATTATTTCTTAAAAGGGAGTTTTGGTACAGGATATTCTTGGCATGCTCCTGAGAGCACCATGTATAAATGGTAGTAAGTTAGTTAAGAAAATGAATTTGTGAACATTTTACCAATTGAAGACTCAATGAGATTTGAAGTGATATATATAAACAAAGATAACATCTGGAAATAGACCAGTACAAGAGATAGATCTCTTGTTAAACAGAATCCTCAATGGGCTGATGTTTTTGAATAAGTTCATTGACTCAGAAGGGTGTTGGATTGCTTCCGAACCTATATATTCTCTTTATATATCATCGGAACAGAGTTACAGTAACCAGTAGGCCTAGGTAACATTAACAGATTATCAGAAATTGTATCAAGCTTTAGTGTGTCAGTGCAATAGAAAATCATGTAGCTGTGATTGACTTAATTACTCAATACCATTTTAATCATTGATTAATTGATTGAATGGAGTTTTACACCGCTTTCAACATTTTTTCAATTATATCAGCTGGAGCACCTAACAATGATTTCCTGGTATTTCTCTCACCAGTACAACCACCACATCCCTTCCTAGCCTCCAGCTCCTATCTCGCATAGATCTACAATTATCAACCCATTGGTGAGAGACAAATTGTCGGATAGAACTAGTTCCGCCACCGGGTATCGAACCCGGGACCTCTAGATTTACAGTCCGACGCACACCATTATTATCATAGTCTAAAAAGCCAGAGGAGCTACACAAGACTTAATCAATGCCAAATATGAAAGCTGCTGACATTCTGGGTAAGAAGAATCTAAAAGATTTTCAAAATTGACCCAAAGTACTACTTCTACCCCCTGGTGCTTCATTCCTTATAATGGAGTTGTGGACAGATTGCTATTGTACAGTTCATTTTCTAAAGAAAGTATCTTTCAAACTAATTAAAGCTTTTTATCCCTGGCAATGAATCATGGTGACATGTATATAGAGTATTGCCTGGCTGCGAGTGTCTGATGTGTTCCATTCTTGTCCAGAGCATAATTTCTACACCTATAGAGATGAAATTCAAAAGGACTTGGCACAGTTCGTCCCTTGATTAGTACTTGTGTCATGTGGAAAGAGTGTAGGGATATGCCCAAAGGTTAAGGTAAAAACTCAAGGTCAGACGATACAGTTGGTCCTGTCTGTCTGGAATATATCTACTGCATATCAAGGGGTCAGCACAATTCTATTGTAAGTGCCTATAAATATATAGGCACTTACAATAGCGATGTGCTGACCCTTTGATATATGAATGGATTTCTTGGCACAGTAACCTTGATTGGTACTTGTGTTATTTAAAGATTTTTTTCAGATATACCCAAGGTTAAGGTCGCAGCTGAAGGTCAAACTATAACATTGGACTCGTCTGTAGTATATCTTCTTATTTGAATGATCTCCAAGTTAATGAAAAAGCACATTGTCAAACTTCAGTTTGGCAATTAATTTCAAAATTTTGTTTATCTTTCAAATTTTCCCCTAAATAATTGTGTTGAAACAGAGTGTTAAATGTTTAATAAAAGGTAACAATTTCAGTGAAATCTGACATAAAAGCATGAAGCCTTACAAAAGTCCTTGATATTGGAAATGCCCTGGAAGTGAAATGCTGTTGATGTGGTCTGAAAAAATTAAAGATTTCATTTTCAAGATTATGATGGTGTTGGTCTGGTTGTCTTTATTGTATGAAATTTTTGTTTACAGATATCACTTCAAAGATACCTAATACAAGATAGATCTCTTGTTTAGCAGATACCACTGGGCCGATTTCAATGAAACTATACCAGAATGTTCCTTGGGTGACCCTTTTCAAAAATTGTTTGCGAAATTTTGATTGGTCCATATATTAATATGGGTGTAGCAGGGCAGCTCTTATTTTGAGCAGGAAATCTTTGAACGACATCTCCTGAAATACTGAGCCGATTTCAATGAAACTTTACCAGAATGTTCCTTGGGTGACCTTCTTCAAAATTTGCTCGCGAAATTGTGATTGGTCGCTAAATATGGCCATGGCAGGGTGGGGCTTATTTTGAGCCCGAAATCTTTGAAAAACATCTCCTCCTGAACCCCTGGGCAGATTTCAATGAAACTTTATCAGAATGTCCCTTGGGTCACTTTCTTGAAAAATTGTTTATGAAATTCTGATTGGCCAATGAATATTGGTGTGGAAGGGTGGGCCTTATTTTGAGCCCGAAATCTTTGAATGACATCCCCCTCTTGAAACATTTGGCCGATTGAAATGAAACTCTCCAAGAATGTCCCTTTGATATCGACCCCCTTCAAAAATTTTGTGCAAAATTTTGAAAGGCCCATAAATATGGGTGTGGCAGTGCTGAGCTTATTTTGAGTCTCCTCAGTAATGAACAGATGGGCAGGGTCTTTTTTAACTTTGAATTCTTGGAATAACATGGCCTTTTCAACAATTATAGGCAAAAATGAATTAAACTTTGTCAGAAAGTAACTTGGATGAGATCCACCGGACCAATAATATTCAGGTGAGCGGTTTAGGGCCAATTAGGGCCATTCTGGCCCTCTTGTTGAAATTCGTCATACATGTACCTTTTCTAATAAGGTTTGCATGACATTCAAGCCATTGCACATATTTAACAACAAAAGGTAAGTTGGCCCTTTAAACATTTTTCCTCACAAGGAAGAGTAGCAACTTGATTCCGATCTCGAACTATCAATGTTTGTGTGACATGCAATTTGCTCGTAATGAGAGACTTTTAGGTTAGACTTTATTGACATTGCTGTCTCATGTTTTTTGTCTGGTTCAGTAAATAAGTGCGCCCTTTTATATAAATGTAACAAGGACAGTGTTAAGAAATTTTAATGATGCCAACTGTAATCCAGGGTTTGACACTACTTTCTGGTACCAGCCTCAAGAACCAATAAGCTCTAAATCTTACAGGTCCTTTCAGATGATAATAACAGGTCGTCCTTGATAACTTCAATTATTTTATGCAGTTGAAGGGGCGAATGTATGGAAAACAGTGTGGGAAAAGAAGAAATTGCTTGTTACAATCTTAGTTAACACTATTTAAGTTCATTACTTCAGAAAAGTTGCAGAACTATTAGGGGTTCACTACCCTAAGCCATCTTTGAAAGAAAAAAAACTAGAACTGAAATGAAGCATGTGAAATAGATGATAAAGTGTCTCTGCCCTTCTTCCATTTCACAAGCACAAGTCCCTTGGGACATTTTGGGGAACAAGTGATCAATAGAATTTGAGTAGAAATTTTTCCTGTTTCTTTGTAGGCTCATTGAGGTTTGCCTTGTACACAATTGTTTGATAAATGGCTTTTCAAAATGTTCTTCAATTTGCAGCTCATTTGACCTAGAGAGTTGACAATGAGAGAAAGAGGAAATGATTGGTTCTAAACTGTGCACAACGTGATGGCAGAAAATAGACTGGATTTTCCCTGACATAGGTAAGTGTTGGTACTTTTCTTTTTTCTCTCCTTTTTTGCTTTTCAAGTTGTGGCTTTTCTTATAATAGCTAGTAGAACATATTGATGGTTCAGCACGAAACAGTTGTAACTCCCTATATGTTTATAGGGAGTTACAACTGTTTTGCGCGTAGCCATCGATATTAGGATTTATGATCCCTGACCTTGAGAACTGCTATCTGTATTAAGGTGAACTGAAAGTACAAAGCAGAGATATATGGCAAGGTTTTAAGCCATGTCTGTCTGTCTTCCCACTCATAAGTTAACACAAGTGATGCTGAATTCCTCCAGAAGAAGTCATTCTATCCTTTTTGGTCATGACCTAGGTCTAAGGTAATGGTCAATTTGGAAAATTACTTACAATGAACTTAACTCACTTGAATGCTATTTAGCCACACAGCCTTGAAGCCTTTTTCATATGCTGTTCTTAACCCAAGAAGGTTAACTGTATACAACTCTTTTGACTTTCAAATACAGTTAATTAAGCCAAGGTCAAGGTAAGAATTGAATTTTCTATATCCATATACAAGAGCCATTCGATGTTGCACCTGTACATTTGTTCTTCATACAATTGTATGGTGTACCATTAATGCCAATAGGAAAAAAAGCAAACAATTCCATTTGCAATCATCAGCAAGTAATATACCCTGACTCCCAGGCTGTCAGTTAGTGTTGAATTAAAAATGAATTTAAGTAAAAATGAATAGATAAATAAATGAATAAGGTACACCACTCATGTTTTACTATTTCAACTTCCAATTACCTCATATATTCTCAAAAACAGTTCGGCCAGTTAGAGGTATATAAAGCTGATAAGAAATTATCTTTCTCATGTTGTATGTTTCTCTTTCCACAATTATAACTTCATCATCAAAATATCCCAATTAACCTTGCTTTAAGGTTACCTTAAATGTACAAAATATCTTTCTAAATACCTAAAGATTGCATTCAAATGTTAAAAAGCTTTACAATAAACTGTATTGCAAACAAATTAGATTAAGCAGGATGAAAAAAAGCAATTGGGTTGGATATGGCGGCATGTCAATTGGACGGACCATTAGGCAGCTGGTAATGTAGTATCGATGTTTTCTCCCCGCCATCTTTTGTTCCCTCTTTGACCCCACAGCCCCTAAAAATCAATACAACTTGTAACCTCTCAATTTGGAGATGTCATCTATTGAACTGCAAATCCTTATTTACATTTTCTTTTAACCTCATTTGACCCCAAGGGTTTTGATTCAACCTTGCATGTAGTTGATAGCTTCAGAATGTTTGAGAACCATCCAAGTTCTTTAAGGTAGTGGAACTGTAATACTTCCCCAACATTTTGGAACTCATGGTATTTCACAAAGTTGACTGAGGTTTCCTAACGAACTCATTAAGAAACCTCAGTTAACACTGTTAACGCTCCTTACTTCTGAAACGCTGCAGAAATATTATGGGGCCACTACCTTAAAGATGAAGAGAGTATCTATTGATTTCATGAATATGAAACTAAAAACCTAGTCACACTGAAAGAATACCAGGAGCGGGTTCATAAATGAGTGTGATAAGGTTTTAAGTTCATACCCCCATGAAATCAAGATCTGTTGATAATGAAACAGATTTCATACAGAACTACTTTGTGTGTAAGCTTAGAAATTAGTTGCATACTCAAAATTTGTTTTCACTGAGAAAGAAATTTAAAACCTATTTTCCAGCTGTAAAGATTACGCAAACATTGGTGTAATCATCTAAAATTAAAATAAATTTAAAACTTAAGCAATATCATGCTGAATTATAAGAAAAGTTACATTAAAATCAAAGAGGTGAAAGCACTGGATGCATTAATTGTGAGTATGCAGATTTTATTTTGAAAAAAAAAAATCAGAGAAAAACGAATTAATTTAAATGATTAATGAAAGAAAATCGGTGGTTTGAACTTAGATCAGACTCACTCACATAATGTGCAGACTGATCTTTGTTTATACCTCTTGCCAAAGCATGAATATTCTTGGTTAAGCATATGACACGTTTTAGAGCTTTTAGTCTTATTGTCTATACTATCTGTATCAAAGGTATAACTGTTGTCTTTAAATGATTGTTGGCCTAAAAACAGGGTGTACATTTTGTTTTGACTCTAAGATATTAGCAAATAAGCTAGATAAGTTGTTGATTTAGTATCTACAAATATAAAACATAAAAAATATTCTTATTTGACAGAGGTTACAGTAAAGTTATCTATAAAACTCATCTTTCTGAATCTGAAAAATAGTTGAGTCAGTCATTTGCAAAAAAAAATCCTACTCTCACAATAGTTTACTTACTAAAGATACATTGGACTTGAGAAAATCTGTGTATTTCCTTGAAACAACTTTACTATTCAATGTTTTTATGGAAAATATATAGTAGATCTATAATGCTATTGTCTATAGATTTTTGTTGGAACTTGTCTGTGGGATTTTTGCCATAAAAAACGTTATTTTAACACGTCTGTCAATATCTATTGAAACTTTAATGTATCTTCCAAATTTTTATGGGAAAATCAATCCGACAGACTGATTAGTTTTTACTTTCTAGACTGTTAACCCAGCTATAGAAAAAAAAAGGAATGGAATGTTTTAATAGGTTGCTGTAATTGTTTAATTTGTTTTATTGACTTATTTTGATTTACACCACATGTTAATTAATATTAATTATGCCATGAAATAAAGCAATCAAATTGAAATGCTGAATTCAAATGAAAGCGATGTATTTGTAAATCATAACATTTTTGGTGAACGAACGTCGTTCACCAGTGTTATATACCATGTCAGGAAAATCCTGTTGGATGTTAATACATTTGAAATAAAGTAGCGCCTCTTAAAATTCAATTTAGTATCTTTCAATATTTTTCCCCGCAAAAAATGTTTGTTTCTTTAATGACGTGTTGCTAGTAAACTTCACCAAGTGAAGATAATGAAAATTCGCCTTGAAAAACACAAAATGATCTGCAATGTTTATCAAGGGAATTTTTGATCGGCGTAAGCTTGTAGAGAGTTTAAAGCAAAAACAAAGTTTGTGTGTAAACACCGTAGAGACAGATACTATGTTTTTGACCAAAGCCTTCGCTGGTGCAACTTGTAGTAATTAGCCGGAAATACGTGTTTATCTAGGTCATGCCCTCTTGAACTTACATTCGGCAATACTCGGGCGATCTCCGACGGCTCCGAGTTAAAAGTAGGTTACAAGAATCGGCCGACTTGGGACGCATGACACATCAAGGCACCTTGTGTCATTAGAAACGGTAACGCGGTTTTACATAACTTATCAACTAGCGACAGCCAGTCTCGAGACCGGTTTTAAGAATGATTCGACATGTGTTTTACATGTACAACCTTTCTTGTACCTTTTATTTGAATAGGGATGAACGCCGTTATTAAGATTTTTCTGTAAAATTGCGTTGGCTGAAGTAGGGCTGTAAGGATACACTCGAATATTCGGTGAACTTATTCCCAGCGAAACGTTTTCGTATTTGTCTGTCTAAGAAGCAAATATTGCCGAATACCAAATGCGACAGGCACGGAAGATATTTCATTAGGGCAAATCTACTTTGCATTTTTTCAATCTGTAAACCCATATCAATTCAAAATTCTATTTGAAAATTAAATAAATGATAGCTAAATATTCAACCCTAGATACCACTCCAATTGACGAGTAGACATTGCCGTGGTCAAGGGGGGACCAGATCCGTAATGCACTTGTTTACAATTCAACAGGCGGGTTTAATTGTTAAATTCTTCTGGAAAAGTTATTGCGTTTTTTAACAGAAATCATAAAAATCTTAATCGATGAATAATAACTGGCTCCATCCTTCCCAAAATACGTTTAGAATTCGTTAACTACAGTTTAAGCAAAAACTAGCTCCGAGAAGAAAAGTCTAATATGAGCCGCAATACTATAATAAGATATCGATAGTTAGTGATTTTACAAGCATCCAAACTCTTAAAGGTAAACAATAGGTTCTCGTGCAAAAAATAAACCGACAATTGTAAGGATTACCAATTCTTATTGGATGGAAAGTCAGGAGGAAAAAAACAGGGTATTACACTTAAACTATTTGTCAGACATAGTCATGCAATTATTACCTCCCTTTAAAAAATAAACTTCATGAATAAGATTCTTATTTGCTTTTGACGTGGAAATTACGTTACAAAAATAATATTTATAAAGACTTTCAGTATGCAATTTACCATGAAGCAATTATTTGATATAAAAAGTTATACTTTAATTTCTAAACCTTAAACAGAAATTATTTATGAATTATATTAATAGGACACTAGACCTGCGTCAATCCATATGGGCCCAGTGGTCTAGTGGTAAAACACAAGACTACCAATCCTAAGGTCCGTGGTTGGAATCCCGAACGCGGCTGGAATTTTCAAGGATACTTCCTTTCCACCGCCCAACTAGAAGTGAACTGGTAAGAAACCCAGAGGTAGCTTCGCGTGTATCGGTGCTTTACACTGGGCACAATAAAGAACCAAGGAGGTCTTTTCGTAGAAGAGCTAGGGGCGTATGAACCCGAATCTCCTTGTATCCGCTTCTTTCTCTCTCATTGTCCATACCATATATGCCTAGAGCACGGAGGGACTAACTCCTACAAATACACACACACACTTTAACCTAAACGACCAGCCCGATTAGCTCAGTCGGTAGAGCACCTGACAAAACCATTGAAGTTCGACCGCATGGGTTCGATTCCTGGGCTGGTTCACTAACATAAACTAATCGTCTTACGGATGAGATGTTAAATCGAGGCCCCGTGAGACGGTTCTTTACAACGAGCACGTTAAAGAACCATGGCGGATCTCAGCAGTAGTTTCGTCATGTATCATTGCACAATCCCCCGTAAAAACTAACCGTCTTCTGGGGGCGTCGCTCATATGGGCATATGCTACGGTAGCGACGGTAAATAAACGGAAATACACACTTTAACCTACACCTAAATATTTCGCAGTGTTATAAAATTGAATAACGACATAAGTGTCAACCACGGAAGTGGTTTTGGCTTCAGATATGATAAAAATGAATCTCTCAGGTTATGGTTCAAAATACTATTAATAAGTTAACAAATCATAACTTTAAACAATAAGTACAGTTCAGGACTGACTGATATTCATAGGTTTTTCTTTGGTTGGTATTCAAAGACCTTTTCATCCTCTGAGAAGAAACAAAGATAGATAAAAAAAAAAGTTAAAACAAATACAACAAATTGAACAAACTTAAATAAGCTTAAATATGATAACAATAACTTTTGTAAAAACAAACACCATTGGATATAGGTTGAAGACAGTTTTAGATTAAATCGTTTTCTTCATTTATGTTTAATTAATAAATGTATCTATAACAAGTGTGTAAAAGAAATTTTCACAGAGTTACAACTCATATTCTGACAAATATTTTTCTAACAGGATTTTCCCATCTTTCCCTTTCTTTGAATTTGCAAAGAAATTTCCGAATAACAGAAATTTTGTCAAGACAATTCCCCTCCTTTTTTTTATTATTTTTACATTCATAGTTTCTCTTTTCTAATTGAATTCAATATATCACTCTAGAATGCCATCAGGTTCGTTCACCTTCAGTACTTTCAGTGCTTTGATTGATACTCTTTTTATTCAGGAAAATTGATGGCTCAACCTAAAACAAATAGGCAGTTACAACGGTTTTTGTGTTGAGCCATTGAAATGCTTATCCTGACCTAAGCATGGGTAATCATTTTGCCTCCTTATTATTAATAGCTCCCCCATCATGATTTACTTGTCATAGCGCAGTTGGTAGAGCGTCAGACTGTCAATCTAGAGGTCCCAGGTTCGATCCTCAATGGCGGCACTCATTCTTTCCGACTATTTGTCTCTCACCAATGGGTTGACAATTTAGAACTATGTGAGATATTAGCTTGTGTCTAGGAAAGGATGTGATGTCTGTACGGTGAGAAAAATACCAGGAATCCATTGTTAGGTGCTCCAGCAGCCGCGATGTAACTGAATAATGTTGAAAGTGGGAGTCTGAGACCCTCAAATAAGTAGCCAGGAACCTCAAAAAGTATCTGATGAGTGTCCCTAAGACCCTTTGTGCATCAGCTTCACAAAGGAGTTGAAGACTAAATTATTTAAAACAGTCAAATCTTTCCTGAACTTGAGCAAAAAGGTCAGTATTATTACCAATACTTTCTTTAACGTTAACAAGGTAATAGCTCTAGATTCATATTAGTTCTTAAAGTTAATATGGTCTATATTTTATGCAGAGACTCCCAAAGTCTAAGAAAGGACCCCTAAGATATCAACAATTGAGTCCATTGGACCCAATCTCATTATAGTAAGACCAAAACGCTGGAGAAGTATGGTACTTAGATATGCCTCAATTTTGATTAGATGCCTTTTTTTCTCAGTGACTTAGGCTTATTGCTATCCATCATTTTTTTTTGCTGTCAGTTTTTGAGGCATTATTAAAGAGAGGTAATGTTAAGGAATGAAAGAACAAGCATTTGTGAACTAACTATCAAACTGTAAAAACTTTCTGACATCTTGGAAGACACTGGCCGAACCATAAAATTTGAGGCAATGAGACTGACCTACCAGTGCTGATATCATTTATTGACTTTGTCCGGAGCGTTCAGAATGCAAAAATCTTTATTATACCCCCCACCTACGAAGTAGAGGGGGGTATATTGGTTTCACCATGTCTGTCTGTCTGTCTGTCCATCCGTCCATCCGTCCGTCCGTAGACCTTTTCGTTCCGGACTCTAAATCAAGAACCAAATGACCTACAATCATAAAACTTTATACAAATATTCCTTATGACCCAAGGAAGTGCCCTATTGTTTTGGGTTACATAGGTCAAAGGTCAAGGTCACAGTAAATTTTTGTTCAATTTTCGTTTCTGGACTCTAACTCAGGAACCAAGTGACCTACAAGCATGAAACTTTATGCAAATGTTGCTTATGATCCAAGGAAGTGCCCTATTGTTTTTGGGTCATATAGGTCAAAGGTCAAGGTCACAGTCAATTTTTGTTCAATTTTCATTTCTGGACTCTTAACTCAAAAACCAAGCGACCTAGAATCATAAAACTTCATGCAAATGCTACACATGACCTCAATATTAGTTACAAGCACATCATGCACTAATAGCACTTGCATTCTGACAAAGCACTTGTGGGGGGTATTAGTCCGTTCTGCGACAGTTCTAGTTAACATTTAAAAGTTGTACCCACTATGCATTTGAGCACACAAGGTCTCACTCCAGCAAAGCAGGGTACCATTTTCAAATACCATCTATAAGTGAAAGAAATTATTTATCTGCATATAAAAGAACATTCTAGCATTTGGAATTGAGATATTTGACCAAATCCTTCTATAAATTATACATTTTGTTTTGAAATTTTTCTCTCATAAAGCCAGATTCATTGAGATTTCTAGAAATATTATACATATTTTTAACTAGGGTTTTAGTCTGCCTTCAACAAAATTGTATCCAATGGACCCAAACAAATGGTATCTTAAGGGCCAATTCATAATGTTTGGGAGTCCCTTCTTTAGTTAAAGCCTATATCTTTTAAACAACAAGTTTTCTTGTGTGCGAGTTAAGAGCTATTACCTATAGTTATAGGTAAAGAAAGTGTTGGATAATATATATGAATATTTTGGGGCTCAACGTAAGGAAAGAATTGAAGACTGTTTAATACAGTCTTCAATTCTTTTCTGGAGTTGTTCCCTATAATGGGTCCATGGGACTCGCATCAGATAATTTTGAGGGTCATGGCTACTAATACATTGTATGTGCATCTAAGACTCACAAAACATGCGTCCCTTAAAACCCTGATCACCATCATCTTTAAATTTATATTTTCAAGATGTCTTGTAATACCAATAAGTCATATATTTTATATTATGATACCTGAGAAGTGATTAAAAAGAAAGGAATAATAAAATCAGCGTAAGAGAAGTAGATATTGGGTTCCCGGGGTGACATGTTTCTCACGTACAGTAAGCTAATTGATTCCCAGTTATTGATTGGAGTGTTTGGTGAAAAGACAGGCAGTGTAATAACGATGTTTCAATTATTCATAAAACCCCGTAGAAGAAAGTTTTACAGACGGTTATTAAATACTGGTATTCTCAACATATATGTACTTTATTACAATAACACCTTCTTATATGAGGGGAAATAAAAAGAGGATGGCAACTTTCATTACAGCAGTTTTGTTTTAATGATTTTAAGAGGAAATGTACATCATGATTTCATAGCATTATTTTCTATTTTTTGAATACATTTGAGCAAATTGGTAACCTTTAGCATAGTAAGATGGTTCTATGCACATAATGAAGTCAAAAGCCGCCATCATAGCGCAGTTGGTAGCGTGTCTAACTATCAATCTGGAGGTCCCGGGTTTGATCACGGATTGCAGCACTCATTCTCTTCATCTATTTTACTCTCACAAAAGGGTTGATAATCCTAGACCTATGTGAGATAGCAGCAGGAGGGTAGGAAAGGATGTGATGGTTGTAATAATGAGAGAATTACCAGGAACTCCAGGCGCCACAATATAACTGAAAAAGTTGAAAGTGGCGTAATACTCCATTAAACTAAATCTTAATGAAGTCACAATAATACTCCTGCATTACATTGCAAGAGATGCATGTCCCCAGGATGTAAGGAGATGGCCTCACACTCCAGAATGTTGTATAGGCTGGAATTTGCTATCAACACAGTCTGGGTAAGCTACAAGCATGTTCAAACTTGCTATGAACATGCTACAAGCATGTTGCAAATTGCAAAAAAAAAGGAAAATGTAGGTCAGTGAAAGCCAATGTTTTACAGACTTTGCTGTTTTAATAGAAGTGTAAGGCACAAGCTAGCTAAAACATTGAGGTATGGCAGGGTAAAAAATTTCCACTTAATTCAATCAACTGAAGCCATCCTGCTTGGATTTTGCAATTTGTTTGAAATTAATCTTAAAATTAGTATCATTAGGGTCCAAAAGGACCTGTATGGTGTACCACAGATGGTATTGATACAAGCTTCCAGCCCAAGGACTGGTGGTTTTGGTTCAAACCTATTCATTTTGCAATTTGATTGGGAAACAAGTTCTTACAACTTAGGTTAATCCCTCTCCATTCTGCTTCCTGGAAAATTCACCAGTACTTGCCCCGAATGTGTGGGCCAATGTCAAGAACTGATACCGATAGCCAGTCCCAGGAATCAAAATCAGGACCTTTTGGTCAAGAGGCAGACACTCTATTTCTAGTCCACAGACACCAAAAGGACTGGTATAAGTGTTGATCCCCAGGGGCCTGTTTTACTAAACATCTTACAATCATTTTTTGCGTAAGTCGAAAATTAAAGTTGCTTCTACAGTAGTAACTAAACATGGAATTCTGCCATGCATTATCTTCAGACGATTCCAATGAGATATTGCAAGACAGAATCTAACTATGAATAAAAACACAAGGTATGATTTGAGATTTGACTTACGATCAATTTTGTTGTAAGAAGTTTAGTAAAACGGGCCCCTGATTCCTAAAATAAGCATTTACAAACTGACTTTCAATAATTTTCAGGCAAAAATCAGGAGTAAAATAATTTTACTCCTGATTTTTGCCTGAAAAAATTGACAGCAACTTTGCAGCATAATCAAAATGTATACCTGGCTGAAAGAGTGACAGGAAATTGTCTTTTACTGTCATTTTCTCTAAATTAGGGCCTTGCATGTGACAAGTGCTAAACATTTCCTGGGGCTGGAATTCACATAAAATACTGTCCATTTAGTTTCCATGGCAACAGTTTGACAAGGCTTTTTGAATTCCCATAGCAATTTCCCCCATCACTGAAGGAATGTAATGTGCGGCTCGCATGCTTTCAGGCTCTCGTTTAATCGTAATAATATTTTTTCCATTTCGCTTGTTGTAAAATTATGGATATCATTTTCATAAAGCTGCGGTTCTAAAGGCTTCTACTAATGGCAGAGCTTTTTTTATGACGATCAATTAACAGAATTCATTTCATGTGAAATTATCACTCAAAGCTAGGATTGTTTTGCATTACAAATTATTATCTTAACCTTTTCCACTTTATGTGAATGTTTAATGGTTGACGCTTTTTCCATGATCATATAAATGATAGTATTCTGAGACTCAAAATATACCTTTCTGATGAAAAGAGCAATGTGTTATCAAGGTGGAGAAAATCTAACTCCTCTCATGCTGAAATCACAATATTTATGATTTGGCAACAGGTAGTGACAGAGATCAGTCTGCACATTATGTACAATTAAATATATGTAAACAATTAAGTAACCTCTCAATTGATGAGCTGTATAAATGAAAGAAAAGTCTCAGGAATTTTTATATCTGTATATAAAAAAAATCAGCTTCTTACAAATGAATAACTCCCTGTCTATCACCCATAGCTTAGGAAACATTTGCAGGAGTGTAGCTAATGCTGAAATCCAAGTGAACACAACAAGTAACCAAGGCTTGCTTGGAGGCAGCTCAAAGCAACAATACTGAAAGTGTGCAGAATCATGCAACCTAGCCCCCAGTCTTATAGAGAGAGGGGCTCAGCAGAGTAACAGATAGAGGAAGTATTTTCATATCAAATTATTTCAACAATACTTTCTCAAATTCTATATTGTGGGTACTAATTGGAATCTTCTCATCGAGATGATTCAAATAAGTACTCACAATATAGGGTTTTAATGGGAAATTAAGATTTTAGCCAGGAAATACCACCTCTTATCAGCACCTCTTGGGCTGTTAATGTAGCTAGGTGTATAAAAGGCCACACAAAGAATCTGTGATTTCCCTTAAGAAAAATTTCTTCTTATTCTTGTAAAATCACTATCTAACCTCATTACATGTAAAGTATGGTAGTAGTGCTAAGCAGTGCCTTCCAAACAAAATTTTAATGTACAGCTTGATTATAATGCCAATTAGTAGGTAAACGATAAGTTTAATTTGCTTTCATGGAACAAAAATCCAAATTCAAGGTTCACATGGTCTTAAAAAGTCCTTAAAAATCACGATATGGCCTTAAGAAGTCCTTAAATGTCTCCTGACCTTAAAAAGACCTTAAAAAGTCCTTAAATTCTGTTTCTAGGGCCTTAAATCTGAGAGGAGCAAAAAAAATTGTTTATTTCTTAAAATCGTGTTAAAAAACGTAATACGACAGACATTCCACAACATCGGGGCCGCTGTATTCTTTTCCGAGAATTCCAACGTCGGCCGATGATTGCCGGGCAATGACGTAGTGTTTCCGTATAAATCGATCGTTACCAATCAACGAGGAGCATTCACTGCTGAAGCACAAAATTGCGTCATCTAGACAGATTTAGCCAATGAAATGATCGGAATTATTCACTGCGTCCCTTCTACGTCCGTCTTGTGTAGTAGAAGGATTTTGAAAAGTGTTGACGCCTCGGAAATGTACAATTCAATGTGAAATGGGTAACGGACTATCCATGGCTGAGGGTAGTAAAAACAAGCGTTTTCATAGCATACTGTCATTACTGTCGGAAGGAAATCGACCTTTCTAAAATGGGCGAGATCGCTATGAAATTGCATTCTAATCATCATCAGATCCCATCCAAAGTTTTCAACAATCAATATAGACAATATAGTGAACCATATTCTTTTCCTAAGGCGGGGTTGACTTGTATGAAGTCAGATGCAGTTGCCGGAACCTTGTAGATTTTGCATTGGTCATACCCCACCTACTTGTTATAGCAGCTTAACGTACGGCAAGCATTGATATTTTTTTTCAGAGGAGCAATGTATTGAAAGCAGACGTTTTACGGACAATACAAACAGTTATTATAATTCTTATAAGTCTAATGAAAATATTTTAAAACTATTCAAATCTATGTTTCCTAGATAGCAATGTAGCTCAACAATTTTCCTGTAGAAAAAAGAAGTTGGCCTATCTGCTGTTTAACTGTAAGATACAATTGACTATATCAATTATAAGGTACATTTTCAACCGAAAAAAAGGCCTTTAAAATAGAAATGTTGGCCTTAATAAGTCCTTAAATTTTTGTGCCTTGTTTCTGCATGAACCATTAATCACTGTAGAGACAAATTACAGTTATCTCCCTTTTCATCTTTGTCAGCCATTATGTAACTAAGATTTATGAGTGTTGACCAATCAGATCCACTTTATCAAATTGAAATCTACACTGATGATGCCATTTACTATGTTTACTGTGCATCAATAGATTTGTTTTACAAAATCAATTTCTGTGTAATATGCGATTCACTTTATGTTTAATTTATGTTATTTTGACTACAGAAACTATGACATGAAGATGATTGATGTATAGGTTTAAATTGCAGTTACTGTAAGTGTTTACCAGAAATTACAGATAATGCATAAATTTGAGTAAAAGCAAGGAATTGTAGTTCAAAGTGCCTCACAGATGTCTGATCAAGCCTTAAAAGTCTTCAGCTGCTGCATTGACACCCAAATAATCATTGAGGGTTTTAAAATTATTTTGTACAACTATATTTAGTACCTTGGTATAGACAAGCAATTTCAAGTGAGTGATCAGAGAAAATTCTAAATTGAAAATGAAAGGAGATAAAGGTTTCTCGAACTTTGCTTGCGGATCTATATATATATGTAACTGATTCAGTGCAAAACAGTTGTAACTGCCTATAAACATATAGGCAGTTACAACTGTTTTGTACTGAGCTACCTATAAGTTTATATTCATTTACTATAATTATGTTCTTTATCCCTGGAAATTGGCAGACTGAGAGTTTGATAAGTAAAAGATATTGCCTGCCCTGCGTTCAGGGTGACATAATTTTGAAAACTGTGTGCCAATAATATACCATGCCTTGCATGTGCCTTTGTGTACAGCATTTGTGTGCAAAGTGGGGTTTAACCTTTGTCATGCTGAATAAATTTTGGCTAAAAATTGTCATCAGAATCAAAGGGCAAAAAGCACTGAAAGTAATAACTATAGGTCAATTTTTATTTGAAAAACTTATCTATTGACAATTCTTGTTTGAAAGTTAGAAACAGTTGGTGTAGACTAACATCAGACTGCACATATGTGCAGGCTGATGTTTGTCTATGGCTACTGCCAAAGCAGGAATATTCTGGGTTCAGCATGACAAGGGTTAATTTGCAGATGTGTTTGATTGTGTAAATGTATACACCAGCAATTTCAAGTGAGTGATCAACGATCAATTTAACATTGAAAATGATAGGAGTTAACAGTTTCTCTAACCTCACCCCTTTTCTTGGGGACTATATTTGAAGTTGTTATAACTTTTAAAAAAACAAAACAAAAAAACAGTTACAAAAACCCTTATAATTTCTGTATGCAACCCGAAAATAATCTTTCTAGATTTTTCAGTCACATGAAACAGACTGTAATCAAAGGGTTAAAGATGAAATATGACCGTAATATGAATGGTTTGGAATGTGTCCAAGATTATCATGTCTTTATTGCCGGATTTTTTCAGAAATTGTCTGCTACATTTATCATGTTTCTAATCATGGTGTTAAATTTCACGATTTTATGAGCCAATTGAATCCAGAACCATCTTGCATGCCAACAACCTGATAATCAGATATGTAGATATCATTAGGGCAAATGAATGAAACAGTACATTACATAACCCTTGTTTCGCTATATAAAAATTTGAATTTTGTATAGAAAATATTTGAGATGTTTCCTGAACTGATTTACCATTAACTATTTCTATCAAGACCTATTTTTTGCAGGCGCATGCGCACAAAAAGCTATGTAGTACACATGTGTTCAGTTTTCGACTCGATTATCCTTTTCTTGGGTGATTTCCAGGATACATGGCCGATTCCTATGGCCTGCTTAACCGGGCCAAAAATAGATAAAGGAACATTGTTTTTAAAGAAGAAAATGCTGAAACCTAGCATTTTCTTCATGAAACAAATTATTTTCTAACCCTTGATATAAACATAAGGCTAATTAATCTCTTAGATTTATCTTGACCATTCCAAGAATTGCCCTGGTAAATACTTGTCCTTGGACAAGTAGCCTTGAAAAATGTACTTGTCTACAAGTTTAATAGCCCTTAGGAATTCCACATCCCTGAACACACTAGCATTTTGTTTGTGATGAAAAGAGAAATGTATAATCATGGGGACATATATAGATGTACAGGGTTGAGTGAGTGTTCAAATGTCAATTTTGTCTTTACCACGCCCATTAATTACTCACTCAAATTTGTGATTCTATTATGCTTAATTATGACCCTTAAAAGGACTTGAAGCCAGCTGTTAATCAAAGCACTGAAAGTACTGATGGTGAACGAACCTGATGGCATTCTAGAATTATATATTGAATTCAATTAGAAAAGAGTAACTATGAATGTAAAAATAATTTAAAAAAAAGGGGGGGGAATTGTCTTGACAAAATTTCCGTTGTTCGGAAATTTCAATGCAAATTCAAAGAAAGGGAAAGATGGGGAAAATCCTATTAGAAGAATATTTGTTAGAATATGAGTTGTTACTCTGTGAAAATTTCTTTTACACACTTGAAATAGGTACATTTATTAATTAAACATAAATGGAGAGAACGATTTAATCCTATCTAAAACTGTCTTCAACCTATATCCAATGGTGTTTGTTTTTACAAAAGTAATTGTTATCATGTTTAAGCTTATTTCAAGTAAATTTGTTGTATTTGTTTTAACTTTTTTTTTTATCTATCTTTGTTTCTTCTCAGAGGATGAAAAGGTCTTTGAGTACCAACCAAAGAAACACCTATGAATATCAGTCAGTCCTGAACTGTACTCATTGTTTAAAGTTATGATTTGTTAACTTATTAATAGTATTTTGAACCATAACCTGAGAGATTCATTTTGATCATATCTGAAGCCAAAACCACTTCCGAGGTTGACACTTATGTCGTTATTCAATTTTATAACACTGCAGGATGAGAAATATTTAGGTATAGGTTAAAGTGTGTATTTCCGTTTATTTATCGTCTCTACCGTAGCATATGCCCATATGAGCGCCCCCCCCCCAGAAGACGGTTAGTTGTTACGGGAGATAGTGCAAGGATACATGACGAATCTACTGCTGAGATCCGCCATGGTTCATTAATGTGCTCGGTGCAAAGCACCGTCTCAAGGGGCCTCGGTTTAACGACTCATCCGAAAGACAAGTAGTTTTTGTTAGTGTACCAGCCCGGGAACCGAACCCACGCGGTCGAACTTCTATGGTTTTGAAGTCCGGTGCTCTACCAACTGAGCTAATCGTGCTGGTCGTATAGGTTAAAGTGTGTGTTTGTAGGATTTAGGTCCCTCCGTGCTCTAGGTATATATGGTAAGGACCATGAGAGAGAAAGAAGCGGATACGAGGAGATCCGGGTTCATACGCCCCATAGCTCTTCTACGAAAAGACCTCCTTGATTCTTTATTGTGCCCAGTGTAAAGCACCGATACTCGCGAAGCTACCTCTGGGTTTCTTACCAGTTCACTTCTAGCTGAAAATTCCTGCCTGGGTTGGGATTCGAGTATAGGTTAAAGGAGGTCTAGTGCCTTATTAGTATAATTCATAGATAATTTCTGTTTAAGGTTTAGAAATTAAAGTATAACTTTTTATGTTAAATAATTGCTTCATAGTAAATTGCATACTTACAGTCTTTATAAATATTATTTTTGTAACGTAATTTCCACTTCAAAAGCGAATAAGAATCTTATTTAAGAAGTTTATTTTTTTAAAGGGAGGTAATAATTACATGAACAAATAGTTTAAGTATAATACCCTGTTTTTGTTTTTTTTTTCGATTAAGATTTTTATGATTTCTGTAAAAAAAGCAATGACTTTTCCGAATAATTTAACAACTAAACCCGCCTGTCGAATTGTAAACAAGTGCATGACGGATCTGGCCCCCCTTGACCACGGCAATATATACTCGTCAATTGGAGTGGTATCTAGGGTTGAATATTTAGCTATCATTTATTTAATTTTCAAATAGAATTTTGAATTGATATGGTTTTACAGATTGAAATGAAACACGAATGCCCCCGGAACAGCATTTTTTTAAAGTTTGACCTTGACAGATGACCTTGACCTTGTCACATGACCTTGACCTTATCACATGACCTTGACTTTGGTGTACAGCTTTGTATGTCAAATACTTTTGGAGAAAAGGCAAAGGTTAAGATTTCGGACAGACGGACGGACAGACGGACGGACAGACGGACGGACGGATAGACAGACAGACAGACAGACAGACGGACATGAGTAAAACAATATGCCCCCGATCTCTCGATACGGGGGCATAAAAATGCAAAATAGAATGGCCCCAATGAAATATCTCCCGTGCCTGTCGCATTTGTTATTCGGCAATATTCGCTTCTGAGATAGACGAATACGAAACGTTTTACGCAATTTTACAGAAAAATCTTAAGAGCGACGTTCATCCGTATTCAAATAAAAGATACAAGAAAGGTTGTACATGTAAAACACATGTCGAATCATTCTTAAAACCCGTCTCGAGACTGACTGTCGCTAGTTGAAAAGTTATGTAAAACCGCGTTCTAATGACACAAGGTGTCTTGATGTGTCATTCGTCTCAACTCGGCCGATTCCTGTAACCTACATTTAACTCGGAGCCGTCGGAGATCGCCCGAGTATTGCCGAATGTAAGTTCAAGAGGACACGACCTAGATAAACACGTATTTCCGGCTAATTACTACAAGTTGAACCAGCGAAGGCTTGGGTCAAAAACATAGTATCTGTCTCTTCGGTGTTTAGACACAAACTTTGTTTTTGCTTTAAACTCTCGACAAGCTTACGCCGATCAAAAATTCCCTTGATAAACATTGCAAAATCATATTGTGTTTTTCAAGGCGAATTTTCATTATCTTCACTTGATAAAGAAAACTAGAAACACGCCATTAAAGAAATAAAAAGTGATTTTGCGGAGAAAAATGTTGAAAGATTTTAAATGGAATTTTAAGAGGCGCTACTTTATTTCAAATGTATTAACATCCAACAGGATTTTCCTGACATGGTATATAACACTGGTGAACGACGTTCGTTCACCAAAAATCAAGAAGTTTGGCAAGCTCTTGCGAAAGTTGACATCCCATTGGATAAGAATAATGTCTGAGTATCAGTTTTGTTTGTTTGATTGGGTTTAACGCCGCTTTCAACAATTTCGCATTTATATCGCGGCAGTCAGAGCACCTAACAATGGATTCCTGGTATTTCTTTCACCTGTACTACCATTACACCCTTTCCTAGCCTCCGACAGCTATCTCACATAGGCTTACAATTATCTACCCATTGGTGAGAGACAAACGTCAGAAAAGATATTTGCCGCCACCAGGGTGAGTATCTGTACACCACTGGCAGGCACTGAAATTATCCTTTAGATTAAAAAGTTATCAAAAGGTTATCACTTCATTACATGACTTGATATAAGAAAGCAAGAAGGTCACTAAGAAATGACTGTCTGGTCCCCTTTAAACACTTTGGACTTGAATCATCTTCGTAAACCTGCGTAGGTTAAATTTAAAGTTGCCTCCACAGTGGTAGCTAAATATGGAATTTTGCCATTCACTATCTAATTCGAATCATCTTCTAAAAACGATTCGAGTGAGATAGGGCAAAGCAGAATCTAACAATGAATGAAAACACCAGGTACGATTGGTGATTTTGACTTTTTTTTTGTAAGAAGTTTAGTAAAGTGAGCCCCTGATTCCTTGTCAGAATGTTGGTCTTAAGAGGATGAGCTTGAAATTATAAAAGAAAAATGTAGGCATTTTCTGAATGTAAAAAAATGAAAAAAGTAGTCTTATCATAATATCCTTGTTTAGACTCTTAGATTAGGAGGGCCAATACTAAAGATTTACATCTCATCAAAGTAATCCTACAACCACCTATTGACAGCTAAGATAAAGCTGCAGTTAGGTTTTTAAGTTGTTAAAACGATCTATTGCCAGTGAACAGTGAACATCATAGTGCAGAGGTAGCACCTCAGACTATCATTCTTAAGGTCCCGGGTTCGATTCCTGATGGTGGCACTCATTTTGTCAAATATTTGTCCTCCATCAATGGGTTGATAATCATAGACCTATGTTGGATAGCAGCTGGAGGCTAGGAAAGGATGTAATGGTAGTACTGGTGTGAGAAATACCAGGAATTCATTGTTAGATTCTCCAGCCCCTATGATTCAACTGAAATACTGTGAAAGCAGTGTAAAACCCCCATTTAAATAAACAAAATTTCCAATGATCAATAGTAACAGATCGATTTAGATGTTATGTTCTTGACTCAATAGAAAACTCAGGTGAGCAATCCAAGGGCCAGTAAGGAACTCTTATACAGAAAGAAATTTATAGATAAAGACCAGAGTGTTTTATCCCTTTGAATTGGAAGAGTCCATTTATAGCATTGGGTGATTGTCCAGTAGTGAGTTAAAATTTGTCTAGAATTCTGATAATATTCTATGAGGAGTATTGGAATTTTTCTGCGGCCTGCGTTCTTATTGAACTGTGGCAGTGTGTACGAGTGTATAAAGTCTTTGTAAAGGAATGTCGCAACTCAGTGTTTCACAGCTAACTTGTGCCAGGAGGTATATATGTGTGTGTGACGTTCTTGTTATTAACGTAATCTCAAATTATTTCCAGACTATTTGTTTTAATCTAGGATCTTGTTACTGTGAGAGTGTGCTAATAATATTTTACTAGAAATGTGAGCCACTATACAGTTATGTAGCTACTGGTAACTTGTTTTTTTTTTCCAAGACTGTTAATTTGGGATTTAATCCTGCATTAAGATGCTTGTTGTTTTGGGGTTTAATCCTGCTTTGTGATGCTTTTTTCAGTCTTTAGACTGTTAATAGAATTCAATTTGATTAACCCTTTGCTGTTTAATCCCTTACGTGCCTGTGATTTTATGATTGAGAATACATTGTGAAAAAAGAAGAAATTGCTTCTGACAAGCAATTTCTTCTTTTTCCGCACTATTTTCTACCCTACAGAATGGCTATTTTTCAAATTAAATCCACTTAAATTTTCGTCTGCAAAACCTTTGAATTTGGACAGGGCAAAAATTTTGTGAAGCAGGAAAGTAATAAGTATCTTTGAGTTCAGGCAGTATTGATAAATTCAATTAAATAATATAGGATTCAGTTGAAATATAGAATGAGTTAGTTATAGGATATGGTTAAATCTTAACCATTGTCATGCTGAATAAATTTTGGCTAAAGTTTTCTTCAAAATCAAAGGGCAAAAAGCACTGAAAGTAACAACTGTAGGTCAATTTTTATTCGAAAAACTAAATCTATTGACAATTCTGGTTTGAAAGTGAGAAACAGGTGGTGTAGACTAACATAAGACTGCACATATGTGCAGACTGATGTTTGTCTATAGCTCCTGCCAAAGCTGGAATATTCTGGGTTCAGCATGACATGATTGAAGTTGATTTTAAAATTTATATTTTGTTCAAGGGACAAAAAAAAAAAAAATGAAAAATCAATTATTGTAGGTCTATGTCTTTATAAATTCAATGAAAGATTCAGAATATTGATTGTGTAGAAATTGTTGTTTTCTTTCAAAATGAAACTTTTCATATTTTCTAAATCGCTACCAAATATTGTGGAATTATGGTTTGTTAACCCTTAAAGATTCCCTATGTAGCACCGGGATTTATCAACCTTGTGATTTATTTTGGAGAAAAGTTCAGAATGAAATGTAACAATTAAGCTATTCCTTTTTTCGCAGGACTATTTCACATAACATACAGTAAAAATTCCAATAGGCAGTTACAACTGTTTTGCACTTAGCTATGGATATACAGCTTAGCCCCTAATAATAGAAATATGAGGATTCTAATAGAACCTTCTAATTCTCTATTCTATTAGGACATTTACGGTTGGATGGATTATTTAAACTGAATTTACTTTTCATGATAGTTCACAACCCCTTTCAATTTGAGCACTCTAAACATGTTTAAAAAAAAACAAAAAAAGAAAAAGGTTTCATGGGGATAAATAAGTTTGATAACCAAGTAAATGTTCTGAAAACTGATTCAATCTCTTTAAATGAGTTCAATATAGTATAATCCTTAGGGTTAATTTATTACTTTCAATTTAGGTATAAAGCTATTTTGATATTTGAAAACTGTAATCGCCTGATTGTTCGGTGAAAAAGGATCTGACAGAAGCAGGTGTCATTTGTGTCGGGACGTCAAGTGGACGATTACAAGATAGAATTACGGAAAGCATTATGATTTGACGAGTGTGTTTTATGACAGATTTCAAAATACAGAATTATAGGTATGGTTCACTTGATCTTTTGAAGTATCCAGGACGTTACCCTATATGAGTGATCCAAGTCGCGTGCTCGGCAAATGTTGAAATACTTAACTAGCGATTAGGAGGAGCTAACCGTGAAACAGTTGTACAATTCGGTGAAAGGGATATTGTAGTCTTTTCTATTCTTTTGGTAATTCGGATGTAAATTTTGATACCGATCAGTTTTATTTGACTGCTGTGTCATTTTGACGGGCAGGCTGTATTGATTTTTGTGAATTTTACATTTTAAAATATTAAATTGTGGGGATTATTTGATTTTTGGAGATTTCTTTTGATGTACAATTTAACAGCTGCATTTTAAGTGATTCATAAAAACTGGATTATTTCATAAGAATTTAGTGAAATTGTGAAGGATTATAAAGAGATATAACTTTGGTGAGTTGAATTTTTTCTTAGTTTTAAAAAAAGAAATAAACTTTGAAATCATTTGCTTATTATACCCCCAATATTGAAAGAACAGAGGGTCCAACATGCACAATGTCAAATGTAAAATTGTTTTCAAAGGAACAGAAATGATAGAGTAATGTAAATGATCTAATATTTGACTTTTGCCTTAATTGAAAACCAATGTTGTGGGTATTTGTTGGAGTTATCTGAAAGAGATGATGTCATGATGACAATATCTGCTTATGCAAAGGTCAAGGTCATCATTTAGGATCAAACATAATGAAAAATGTACCATTACATATATGATAAACAAAATAAACACAAAATGTTTTCCAAATAAAGCAAAGTTCAAATCACATTATCAATTTACATTGTGATATTTTTCCAAGAAATAAATTGTTAAAATTGTGTCTGTATAAAATGATATGGAGGATTTCATGCTGCAGAGTTCTTGAATGTCTTCAAGGAGAATGATTACAGTAACACACATAATTTTTATAGGAATTTAAGAAAAACCTGTTTTTCGGATTTTTCCCTCAAGGCTATTTCATTTTCTGGGAAACTTTTGTTTTCATTCACAAAAAATCAACAGTGCAACATAACCCAAAAGAATTTCAAAGTTGAACTCAGTTTTTTTTTTTCAATGGCTGACAGCACAAAACAGCTGTAACTGCCTACAAGTATATAGGCAGTTACAACTGTTTTGCGCTGAGCCATCCATTTTTAAGCTCACCTGAGCACGAAGTGCTCAAGGTGAGCTATTGTGGTTAGGTGTATGTCCGTTGTGTGTCGTCCGTCGTCAACATTTGCCTTGTATGCACTCTAGAGGCCACATTTTTTGCCTGATCAATCTGAAATTTGGTCAGAATGATTGTCTTCATGAAATCGCAGTTGAGTTTGAAATTGGGTCAACTGGGGTTAAAAACTAGGTCACAGGGTCAAATCTTAGAAAAACCTTGTTGACACTCTAGAGACCATATTTTAAGCCTTATCAACCTGAAAATTAATCAGAATGATTATCTTGATGAAATCTCGGACAAGTTAAAAATTGGGTCAAGTGGGGTTAAAAACTAGGTCATGGGGTCAAATCTTAGGAAAACCTTGTGGACACTCTAGAGGCCATATTTTTAGCCCAATCAACCTGAAAATTGGTCAGAATGATTATCTTGATAAAATCTCGGTCAAGTTCAAATTTGGGTCATGTGGGGTCAAAAACTAGGTCACGGGGTCAAATCTTAGAAAAACATTTTTAGATTGTTAATTCAGGTGAGCGATTTAGGGCCACTATGGCCCTCTTGTTAAAATTCACTCATTATGAAAATTTAAATGCATTAACTCTCCATTTAGGATGCTTATCACTAACTTGTTATGTTGAATACAAATCTTGGCAAAATTGCATTAAAATCAAAGTACTGAAAGCTCAGGATACTGTATATGTGTATCGGTGTTTTATTTTGAAAATACAATATTCAAACATCTCTAGTTTAAAAAGATATAATTCAGGTGGTACAGGCTATAAATAAATTGTGTATATGTACAGGCTGATCTTAGTCTATGCTGCTTGTATTGCTCGAATATTCCAGATTTCAGCATGGCAAGGGTTAAACTTTGAATTCATGGCTGATGTTTTCATTTGCTCAAACATTATTCATACAGCTTGCTTTCATCCCTGAGATATAATAATCCTTTTATGACTTTCACAAAAAAGAAGGAAAAGACAAAAAAGTAAATAACTTATTAAGGCACTATTGCTATATCCAGAGTAATCTGAGTGAAGGGATTAAATGGAAATTTCTGGGAAAATTTAAATATTTTATAGTCTTGAGATGGTTTTACCACATTTCTGTAAAAATCCACCATGACAATATAGAATTATGGGACGCCTCATGCAATGTAAATTGACTGGTTTGCAAGTGTTTTTTTGCACTTTCTTTGAGACTCAGTCTGCGGTTTTTGTCACATGTTTTATGTTAACAATAAAGCTGTATGTATTTATAGGCACTCACAATAGTGTTTCACTGGCCTTACAAAATGTAAATTTGTAATATTAATTGTTGAAAATTTTCATGGATCCCTTCAAATGCAGGAGTGCCGCCACCATAGCGCAGTTGGTTAGGCATAAGACTTCCAATCTGGAAGTTGTGGGTTCGATCCCCGGTGGCGGCAAATATCCTTTCCGACTTTTTGTCTCTCTTCAATGGGTAGATAATCGTAAACCTATGTGAGATAGCAGTCGGAGGCTAGGAAAGAGTGTAATGGTAGTACAGGTGAAAGAAATACCAGGAATCCATTGTTAGGTGCTCCGGCCACCGCAATATAACTGTGAAATTGTTGAAAGCGGCGTTAAACCCATTCAAACAAACAAACATCAAATGCAGGAATCTGTTGTACTTCTAATGTAAGTCCTGCGTAGGGTCCATTGCCACCAATAGATGTACTGTTAAAACTCTAATAGAACCCAGGGGTTCTATTAAAATCCCATACGGAGGCACTCATTTTTTTCCGACTATTTGTCTTTCACCAATGGGTTGATAATCCTAGACCTATGTGAGATAGCAGCTGGAGGCTAGGAAAGGATGTGGTGGATGTACTGGTGAGAGAAATACCAGGAAACCATTGTTAGGTGCTCTAGCGGCTGCAATATAATTGCAAAAATGTTGAAAGCAGTGTAAAACTCCATTCAATCAATCAATCTATTAAAATCATGTTACATACATAAGAAAAGGAATGTGCTTTTATTAGAATAATAATTGTTATTATAAACATATAGACTGTTTCACTCTGAGCCATTGATATCTGTTAAGACAATGAAAAAATGGTCAAAAATAAAGATAATCTGTGCAAAATTTTAATATTTTATTGGGGGAAAGGTGCATGAAACCTATTTTGAATTTTTAGTTACCTTGACTTTGTGGATATGGGCCTTTTTGAAGAGGCTTCAACAGTTTGTAGAGTCAACTAAAAAATGGTAAATTTCAACCTCTGAAACGGGGGATTGGGTTTTATTAGAGCATTGGGCTTTTTTAGAATGTTTACAGTATGTATAGTAGTATGGTTCATTCTTAGTAGGATGTGCAACTCAGGTGGCTCAAATGAAATATGGTTGTACTGGTTAAACAACAGGACAGTAGATTAGGTTCAACAGCCGTTCTATATAACTGCAATAATGTTGAAATTGCGGTTAAACTCTACAAACAAACAAAGCATACCCAATATATGTATTCAAAGTTATAGTATTTGAAGCTGTGAGTGACTTTAGTTTCTCTCATGTAGTGGGATATTTGTTAATAATACTAAGCTTGGCAATTATTTATGAATCGGTAGATAGTGAATGATGCTTTTTACAAAAGGATTATATAAGGTTTGCCAAGTAATTAAGATACTCCATTACAGACTGTTTTTACTTGTCCTGTCTTAAAAGCTGGTACATTTCTTCTCGTAATTTTATTATTTCGGTTCAATACTGTCTTGATGACAACTCGTATTTCTGAAATTCCCTAGACAAATAGACAAGCCAGAAGGAAGTATGGATGTATGTATCTTTATGAGGGTCCCTGAAGGCCTGAAGAAACCAAATAGACTAGAACCCATCACTGGTCTTGGCTTAAATGTTTTCTCAAAGAAGACAATCCTTAGGAATACTGTATACAGGCTTTTAGAAAAGACATTAAATTTGTATTCCAAATTGCAGGATTTAGAAAAGACATTTAATTGATTGTCTGAAATACAGTATTTTATCAAAAACATGCACCAACAATGTAATATATCTGAATGCAGGTATTAAGACATATTGTAGTTTCCAATGTGAATTACTCAAGATTTCTCTAGACCATAACTTCCAAATCAATTGACTTATTTCAAAATTATTTCATTTAATTTTACTCCTTTGGAAAGTCAGAGTGATATGACAGACAAACCAAGACAATAGAATAAAAAAGAAATACAACCAAAGAAAAAGATAGAGGGAGGAACTGTAAACACCTTGAAATTGACAAAGTGAATGATTTTGGAATGATTTCCAATGGAAATGGATTAAGTGTGAGAAGCAATTTTTGAATAAAATTGATGGGAGATAATACAATTGGACAAAATTAGCAATATTTTACAACCTCCCTTTATTCAAATCTACATCCACTTTTGTTTCAGTGTGCTTCATGGATCAGACGCTTCCATACTCACCAGGTAATAAAATTGTCAAAAGGTTTTATTGATTTTGTTAAAATGATGATTGTTTCTACATTTTAAAATACCGGTAGAAGTCTTTTTTAACAATTTTGGTTATAGTGTTTGAAATGAATGAATGGAGCGCTTGGCGAGAAATTCAGAATGTTTTGATATTGGTGAATGACAGTTTCATGATTGTTACTAACTTAAATTAGACTTTGTAAGTAATTCTGTTTGGGAAAATTTAAAGACACAGCACTTACAGGCTAATGATCTTGCCTGAGCATCTTTTACCTTTTTTAGTTCAACCATTATGAAACTTACTCAAAGTGCTTTAAGCTAGCTTGATGATATAGATTTTCTAAGATTGGAGGAAATGTAGGTCACCAGTTCAAGTTTTAAAAAAATATTATTTAAATGGGAGAGGCCTATGAGTTATCAAAATTCTTATAAAATCTCCTCAGTGTTCTCTGGTGACTTGTTTTAGGCAAATCTAAACGCCGGAATACAAAAAATTGAAAGTCAAGTATAACTATTTCTGTACTTTTTGTTTTTTTGTCTCAGACAGTGCTAGATATAGAAACAATTAATGTCATTACTATACTAAAATGTATAAAACAGGAAGAGCCTCTGTCTTTATTTACGACATATTTTTTACAACATGACTGTTCCTATGCTGTAATGCTGTTAAATGCCTCCAAATGGCATTTACATATTTTTATGCCCTTGCATAAAGGGCATATTTTTTACCATTGTTTGTCTATCTGTCTGTCAGTCTGTCCATCTGTCCAATTATCCATCCATCTGTCTAAGCAAAACTTAAGCAAAAAAAACTTAACATTGCCAATATAAGCCTATTTCCAGATACATGCCTTATATTTAACTTGATGATAGATATCAATGACACACATCTGTTGATGCCAAAGTTAAGGTCATGTGACAAGGTCAAGGTCATCAAGGTTGAACTTCCTAAAAACTTTACGTTAAAACTTAACATGTTTAGTTCAATTAAGCCTACTTTAGACACCTTTCTCATATTTGGCATGATTAAAGATCTCAGTGATGTGCATCAGTAGGTATCAAGGTCAAGGTAATATTACAAGGTTTCTTGTCATCTGTCAAGGTCAATATTTTGAAAAAAAAATGCTGTTACAGGGGCATTTGTCTTTCACAAACACATTCTTGATGTGGTTTTGGTATTATTGTGCTGATCTGTTGGAAAACACAGGAAACAGACCCCATAGATTCTAGCTTAAAAAAGCTGTTGTTTATATGATAAAGTCCATACATTATCAAATATCCCTTAAAACCTTGACAAGATGTAAACTTGAAAAACCTGATAGTAAGTAGAGAGACTCAGGCCCTGAATGGCCTCTTGTTCATATAAAACTAGTTTTACAGTAACCTTTCAATAAGGATAAAACAAACTGTTTTGAGCCAATGCCATTGAATCTACAGCAATCAAAATGAACCTAGCCTTTTGCCAGTGAATAAAAATACTATGTTCATTTAGGGACCATGCATCTTTTGTTAAGGCTTAATAGTGTTGTAACGAGCATACAAGATAAACTGCATACTCTTGAAATATTTTACACAATCCTAAAATTAGTGGGGTAATTTCATATAAAAAAGCTACAAAAATATGCTGGGCAACACACTTAAACACTGATAGTATCAGTTCTTGCTCCTTGTAATGTATGAAGTGTGCAAAAATTCATTTAAATGCCAGGATTTATCATTAATATACATGTGTTCTCAGAGGTTGATTTGTAGTGTGTTAAACTTTTAATGCTCCCACATAAATAGATGGGAGGGGGCATGTTATACTGGTATCTGTCTGTCTATCAATAGATGGGAGGGGGCGTGCTATACTGGTATCTGTCTAAGAATAGATGGGAGGGGGCATGTTATACTGGTATCTGTCTGTCTATAAATAGATGGAGGGGGCATTTTATACTGGTATCTGTCTGTCTATCAATAGATGGGAGGGGGCATGTTATACTGGTATCTGTCTGCCTATCAATAGATGGCAGAGGGCATGTAATACTGGTATCTGTCTGTCTATCAATAGATCGAGGGGGTTGTTATACTGGTATCTGTCTGTTTATCTTATCTGCCTGCAAAAAATAAAGGTTTCTATTACCAATCTGCATCTTTGAAGATGAAGGTCATCTGACCATGTCAATGACAATTATCAAGGTCAATTTTCTGATTTGGCATCAAAAGTGTTGGTGTTGGCTTTACAAACTTCAATCTTGATTGATTACCTTAAGATTTCTTCCAAAACTTGACTGTGTTAATGATCATAAGAGCTATCTATAAAATCAAGGTTGATAACTTGGTATGTAATTTTGTAATTTTGATTGACCCCCAAATATAGGAAGGCAAGAAGAGGCTTATTTTCACTTTTAAATCTTTAAAACTTTTCTCCTCCCAAACCAATGGTTCAATTTCAATGAAACTTGGCATGAATGTGCCTTGGGTTACCATCTAATTAAATAGTTCAAGAAATTTAGATATGTGACAACCAAATATGGTTGAGGCAAGGCAGGGCTTATTTTCAGGATAAAATCTTTAAAAAATCTTCTTTTCCTGAACCATTTGTCCTATTTCAATGAAACATTGCCTGAATGATTCTCTGGTCACCAAGTACCTTATTTTTTCAAGAAATTGCAATTGACCCCAAATATGGGCTGGGCATGGCGGGGCTTATTTTCATGTAAAAATCTTTAAAAAAAATTCTCCTCCCAAATCATTGTGTCAATTTCAATGAAATTTGGCATGAATGTTCCTTGGGTGACTATTTATTGAAGTTGTTTGATTTGTATTTTTAATATCTCAATTTCAAGTCTGGAGATGTTAAAGCCAGTTGAGTGATTCAGACCCTCTTGGGCCTCTTGTTTGCATTATCAAGCTCCTGAAGTTGAGCATTGAATTTCGGTTCTCATGTAGAAGTATATCCATAGCCTGGATGAATTGTGACCCAACATGCCAAAAGGGATAATCTTGGATTTTTTTCCCCTTTTTTTGGTGACGAGTCACAATTATCATGTAAGAGTTGTCTTCACAATTTGTCATTAATCACTTGAGCCTCTTGTCATTGGTTCATAAAAAAAGGGAAGACGCTCACTTGCAATTTGATATTTGAATATGCCTCAGTGCATATCGTAGGTTGAAACAAATACCACCAAAAGGAAAAGTTACAAAATTTCAAATGGGTGGATAATCATTAAACAATGTAGGATAGCATTTGAAGGCTAGGAAAGGTGTCTTATCATGGTTACAAAAGCAAGAAAACACATTATGTTCCCCATTCTTCCACAATATGACTAAAAAAATATTCAAAGCAGCATTACACCCTATTCAGGCAAACAAACTTTGTTTTCATATTACACTTTTTTAAAACGAACCATGTTCAATTCATTTAAATTCTTTCCATGTTTATTCTATAAAACTTAAAATTATAGATATAATCTTTTCAATTTAATTGGCCATTGTAATCATACTGCAATACACTATTTAAAGATCTAAGCAAGCATGTGAAATTTTAAAGACTGGGAAATTTTCTGAGAAACTCTGTCCCACCCAAATATTTGAACATGATGCAGTATTTATCTTGGCAGGTGTTTGACAAGAAGGCTTTCTGAGTGGGCAGACTTGACTGCAGATTGAAAATGCACTTACCATACTTATCCCAATAGACATACTCATGGGAGCTTCATAAAACACTGGACAGAGAGTTTTTATCCAATTGATATCTTTTTCCTTTTTTACTCTTGTCATGCTGAACCCGGAATATTCCTGCTTTGACAAAAGCTATAGACAAACAACAGCCTGCACATTGTTCAGTCTGATGTAGTCTGTATACACCCCCTGTTTCTCACTTTCAAACTAAAATCGTCAATAGTTTTAGTTTTTAGCTCACCTGAGCATGAAGTGCTCAAGGGAGCTATTGTGAACGATCGTTGTCGGGCATCCGTCTGTCCGTCACATCGTCAACTTTTTCTTTAAACGACATCTCCTCCTAAACTTATGGGTCAAAATCAACAAAACTTGGCAGAAATGTTCCTTGAGTGGTCCCTTATGAAAATTGCTCAAATGGAAAGGATCCATGCCATATCACGGGAAAAGGGGCCTTAATGACAAATTTCTTATTTACACTCTAGAAGCCACAAATATTGTCCAATCTTCATGAAACTTGGTCAGAATGTTTGTTAGGTCATGAGGATGAAGTCTATTGAAAATGGGAAGGATCCATGCCATATCACTGAAAAAGGGGCCTTAATGACAATTTTGTCAAGAATTTCTTTAAACGACATCTCCTCCTAAACTTATGGGTCAAAATCAACCTAACTTGGCAGAAATATTCCTTGGGTGGTCCCTTATGAAAATTGCTCAAACGGAAAGGATCCGTGCCATATCACGGGAAAAGGGGCCTTAATGACAAATTTCTTGTTTACACTCTAGAAGCCTCAAATATGGTCCAATCTTCATGAAACTTGGTCAGAATGTTTGTTAGGTCATGAGGATGAAGTCTATTGAAAATGGGAAGGATCCGTGCCATATCACGGAAAAAGGGGCCTTAATGACAATTTTGTCAAGAATTTCTTTAAACGACATCTCCTCCTAAACTTATGGGTCAAAATCAACCTAACTTGGCAGAAATATTCCTTGGGTGGTCCCTTATGAAAATTGCTCAAACGGAAAGGATCCATGCCATATCACGGGAAAAGGGGCCTTAATGACAAATTTCTTGTTTACACTCTAGAAGCCTCAAATATGGTCCAATCTTCATGAAACTTGGTCAGAATGTTTGTTAGGTCATGAGGATGAAGTCTATTGAAAATGGGAAGGATCCGTGCCATATCACGGAAAAAGGGGCCTTAATGACAATTTTGTCAAGAATTTCTTTAAACGACATCTCCTCCTTAAATTATGGGTCAAAATCAACCTAACTTGGCAGAAATGTTCCTTGGGTTGTCCCTAATGAAAATTGCTCAAACGGAAAGGATCCGTGCCATATCACGGGAAAAGGGGCCTTAATGACAAATTTCTTGTTTACACTCTAAAAGCCACAAATATTGTCCAATCTTAATGAAACTTGGTCAGAATGTTTGTTAGGTCATGAGGATGAAGTCTATTGAAAATTGGAAGGATCGGTGCCATATCATGGGAAAAGGGGTCTTAATGACAATTTTTTGTTTACTCTCTAGAAGCCACAAATATGGTCCAATCATAATGAAACTTTGTCAGAATGTTTGTTAGGTCATGAGAATGAACTGATTTGAAAATGGGAAGTATCCATGCCATATCACTGGAAAAGGAGCCTTAATGACAATTTTCTCGTAAGAGCTCCAAACACCACAAATATAATCCAATCTTCATGAAACTTGATCAAAATGTTTGCCAGGTCACAAGAATGAACTCTGTTGAAAATGGGAAGGTTCATGCCATAACATAGGAAATGGAGTCTTAATGATAATTTACTTGAAATATCAGGTGAGCAATTTAGGGCCCTCAGGGTCCTCTTGTTCAAATAAATATTGACCAACAGTGGCTTTTTACACTTCTATTTTGATGCAAATTTTTAGCCAAAATTTATACAGCATGACAAGGGTTAAACATTGGACAGAGAGATTTTATCCAATTGATGTCTTTTGCTCTTTTAATTTTTGTTTTTTTAATCAGTCAACTTTTTTTGCATGTTTGTTGGCATTGGGTGACAATGTGGTTGATTTTGATGTTTTGGCAAAGGGCATGGGGTTATATTAGAGCATGGACCCTGCATTAGATTTTTAGCTCGGCTGTTTTTGGAGAAAACCTGAGGTATTGCTATAGCCTCTATGTTGTTGTCGTCGTCGTTGTCGTCGTCGTAGTGCGAAAACTTTGACATTTTGTTATATCTCTGGTTCTACTGAAGGCATTCACTTGAAACTTGGCACACATGTTCACCATCAAAAGAGCAACCTGTACTATCAAGGGGGATAACTCTAGATGCATTTTGTGCAAATTATGCCCCTTTTTCGACTTAGATTTTTTCCCACCATCCAGCACTCGACAGCCGAGCATAGGCACCCGTAGGCGGTGCTCTTGTTTATGCTGTATTATGATAATATGCTAAGTATTTGTTTTTCCTCATTCTTAGCTGAACTAATTTAGAGTCACATGTATTTTTAAATATTGCAGTCCCATTTTCTACTGGTGTGGCTATTTACACATTCCAGGAAGAATGTTGATATGTTGTAATGATGATAATTTACTCATAATTTGCCAACCAGATTAATCTGTTCTGACATTTCCTAACTCATCATTATGGATCATTAGAGCTGCAGCAGTGTTCCTCATCTACTTGTAAAACCAATTAAAATGTAATCTAAATATTCCCAGACATTTGTAAGCTGAAATGACTTAAATCCTTGTCATGCTAAACTAAAATTTATTTCAAATAAATTACAAATTTGGGGACATTTCAACATAATTATATGGCTGAAGTTATTCAGTTCGAACTATGCAGAAAGCAGACTGTGTAGGCTATAAACTCCTGCATTCAATTTTTGAAATTTTGCTGTCTTTTGCATATATCCCAAATATTTAGGTGCTCAATCTTTATAAAAAATCATTACATATACTCATTCATTTATCCCAATATTTTGGTACTCATTCTTTGAAAAAAGCATTACATATACTCATGCATTTATTACAGTTATTTGTGCTCTTTCTTTGGACACAGCATTACACTTTGTATTTATCTAAATACAGTGGTGCTCAGGTAATTGAACCTAGTTAAGAAATCTATCATCATATTTTGTCCATTTTTCTGGTTGACTGAAGAGCTTGGAATGTTGACTGAATGTCCCATAAATCAGACCCAGTTTATGTTAGTTGTTCCTGTTTATCAGGCCGTCAGCTGTTAACACCAGAAATACTGCCAACTTCAAACACCAGATAGATTTGTGTCAGAACTACTTTTTTTCGTGAAGCCCATTAAAACCTTGCTTTATTTATTTACCAGAACTTCTTTTTTCTGGAGAGGTTTTTGGCAATGAAACTTTAACTGTTTATGTTTTGAAATTAGAATCATGACCACAAACACCAACCCATTACTGAGTTTATGTGAATACCATATCTGAGGCATTTATGTTGCCTAAATTAAACTTTCAAAGGAGTTAAGGATGATGATTTCACAAAGATATAAATTTGAATTTTCATCTTTGTTTTTGAGAAAGAAGATATTGTGGAAAATGAATAAATTGCCTTTAACAAGCAATTTAGTCATTTTCCTCCATCATATTTTCCAATGTTTATTTTAAATGAAGGGTCGAGGGGTTGAAAGGGGTTTGTGCTGGAAGGGTTTAAATATTAGGGAGTTATGGCAAGTCACTAATTTTGGTGGCAGCAAAGTTAATTATCACTACTTTAAATGTATCTGAAAATTTGCATTGCTATAAACATGTCCTGCAACCTGATTTTGGTGTTTCTTAAGTCATAGCAATCAAAATGTAGCCACTATATTGATCTCAACCAATAAAAAAAGAAGGAGAAAATGTATTTCATTGAGAAAGCACATTTTGTGTGTTTTTGTACAGATTGGTTTATAATATAGCTCTTATATGATAAACAACTCTTACTGAGAAATTTTGAAAGTCAAGTTGGCAAGCTTGTTAGTAATTTCGGCATTCCAACATTAACATGTGTGTTTGGCTTCTCCAGAGAAATGTGGCTCATTAAATCATAATCCCAGAGCTGGGAGGATACATTTCAAGTTAAACAATTATACACACTAACTAGATAGAAGGAAATATGACACTCTTATGTCTGGCCCTATATATAATGGTGGAGGCAAAAATTGTCTTGGAGTCTGGAACAGACATAGCCATATATGACTTGTCAGGCAAAAAGGGACCATCTAGCTAGTGTGTAAAGTGTCACCCCTATAGATTGTTAGATTGCTTAGACTGCGCTAACTGACAAGGGTCAACGGTTTTCGCTCTTTGATAATTTTATGAATCCAGATAGACCAATCTTCCAATGCTGTGAAAAGAATTTTTTAAAAAAGCGACGTCCTCTTGGCCTGTAATAGAACCAATCTCTCTTTTACAAAATAAAGTTCTCAAATTGCCCCTTTTTGCATGATGGGTCACACATAAGGCATAATTTTTTCATAGATTATATTCAATTTATAATTTTGAGTAATTGGAGTATTAATTGTGCTATTGAGGGTGTGCATGCATAAAATTGCAATCATATTTTTGTAAGATGCTTGAGCAGATCCAACCATTGTCCTGCTGAAAAGAATTACTTAAAATTACATTAAGGAGGGACGTTACAGTTTCGGGGGATTTCCAGATATCCGCGAAACAGATGTATGTTTTAGAGCATTCATATGCACAGTTATTTTGAAAATATCAACATAGCTTTCCACGCATATTTTGAAAATATTTACATTTTTCTTATGATGGCCATGTTTTCGAAAATATCAAAGAAAACTGTTTATTACACCGACCAATCATAATGCTGGTGTGCTGAATTAACATATATTTATAGCCATAGATATGGAAAACATAAAAATATAATAAACTTTCTAGTAAGGGCATAAATAAGTGACAAGTGGACATTTTGCATTAAATGCTCCTCAAAGAAAAAAGTGAATATTTTTTTGAAGGCAAAAAAGGCAAACACTTATATTAAATAAACTTGAAATATGTCAATAGAAAATTAGCCGAACCATCATTCAATTGAAATTAATTAAGAAAAGTATATGTATCCAGGCACTTTTAGTCAATTTCATAAGTTTGAAGTACAGTAGTCCCCATAATTTACTACTTTAATTTGATTTTGTCCAGGCATTGTTACGTCCTCTGATTTCCCAATCAACAATAAAAACCATTTGTAATTTTGATACACTTGTAGGATTTGTAGGATTTCGCAGTTGAAGGATTTCTGTAACGGGGTTTAAAGAACAATTAAGTGTGTATGTGTGTGTGGGGGGGGTAGTCATTTCACATAATTACCAAAGTTTTGCCGAATTACCCAGTGAAAGACTGAACACCCCATTCCCTCTGGATCCGCCACCCACATGCAAAGCCATTATCCTGATCAAAACACGAGGTTTTCCTCCATGAACTCATTTTCTATATAGGGCAATTACATATAGAAATAATATGCCATTTCATTTCACGGAAGAGAAGATGGTTTATTACTCGTTTGAAACAAAAAAGAAAAAAAAAACAAACTTTCGATTGATTTTAAAGATTTTAGAATTCTGTGATTATGTTGATTATTTTAACCTAATTTATTTTACAATGGTTTGGAAACAATTTGCTAAATTTTACATTGATCCCTCTTGATTCTGTGGATTACAGAAGTGTTCAACAGTCTCAGGGCCAAATAAAGGAAAATGTACAATCGCCGGTATTTATACCCGATCTCGGGACTTCTTGGTCAAAGAGCAGACGTAGTAACTCTCGAATACATTCGCTCTTCGAATAATACAAAAGCTTTTTGAAATCATTGCTTATTGAAATATTCAATGTTGACAAAGCTATTGATGGAATATTAATAGTTGTTATCAAATTATCGTTTTCACTCTTACAAACACACATAAACGGAATCAAATAAAGATGAAAATTTAGAGAGAAGAAATGAACTTTTTAAAGGTTGAAATTGTCCTTTTCTACGTTGTCTCCTTTCCGTTTTTACGATGTGTAACATACGTAATGAATGGGATCTTTAGAGGCAAAAGTAACACATCATTTGAAGATTTATAAAAAGAATCGTGAAAAACGAACAGACAGTTAACAGTGCAGAAAAGTAAACTGAAAAGGAGAGACATCGCATCCAAAGGGCAAAATCCTATTATTTTGGGATATGATTCGTCATCCCGTACCAGTTTTTACCAAAGTCGTAAAAAAAAGCATATTTTTTTTCTCCTTTTCAAGCAATGTTCAAATAACTGAAAGGTGGCTACCTTTTATAAGCATCCATTATATGATAGTTTTATACTTACAACGATATGACCCGAACTCAAACATTCCCTTTCGGTGATGAAGAGAACGTGACAGCCCTACGTTCAGGACAACAAAGCGAAGTAAAGGTTTAGCTCATGCACATGCGAGCAATTCAGGGTATAAATAGCAAAAATGTTTGCTCCGTTTAGTCATCCTGAATGCATGGCTTGTGATAGGTCTATCAACGTCGCCCGTACTTCGTTGGAATAACGAAGCACAAGTGTGAAACACTTATTATATATACTTTTCACGGTAATGCAGACTACCATTTTTCGGATGATCGTTTGTGATTTGTTATTCTGAACGCATCACCGGATTTCATTTTGTCCCTTGTAATAATTTCCAAACCCTGCAGTTCAGGATGCAAAAGCATTTGCAAACGTTGAGAAAGTGAACCTTTCTTTGCAGTCTTGTTTTTTTTTAAATGTTTCGCGAACGTTTTTATTTTGAATTCAGGACAATCCTGCGTGTAGGTTAACAAAATTACAATTGTTTGAAAAAAAGCCTTCCACTGAGCACGCGCAACTTCATATAAAGTTGATTTTAATAAGGCCCCCTCACAATTTTTTTTCTAGGCGAGTTGTCTCCCCAAAACTGTAACGTCCCACCTTAAAATCAAGCTTATTTAGGGTTCAGCCAGAGGAGGGTAAAGATTTAAAACACCTGTCCAAATTTTTAAAATTGAACCTCACTAATATTTGACTCTTAAGCCTTTTTTACATTTGCCACGGTCGCGGTACGATATTGCAGCCTGCGATTTTTCTTACGATGTTTTGGACATTGCAGGCAGCTACGGTCTGCGGCGTATGTGTTCACAATGCCGCACGGTGACCGTGCGATTTGAAAATATTTATGGGGGAACATATCTTAATGAGACCGTACGGGTCCCGTGCGATATCGCAGGGTAACTGTGAGATTCCCGTGCGGAGATCGTACGGGTTCCGTAGGGATATCGAGAGGATTCCGTACGGTCATCGCACGATTCTACGGGTTTTATTTTGGATGTAAGATATCGTGCGATTTCCGCGATCATTGCAAGGCTTCCGTGCGATGTCCGTGCGGCGACCGTGCGGTGTCCGCACAATGCTACGGGCTTGCGATTTTTAAAGATGTGTATAACATTTTTTTAAACGAGATCGCAGGTGTCTGCGGTGCCCGTAAGACCGTGCGATGATTGCACGGGCACCGTATGTCACCGCACGGGCACCGCACGATTTTATGCCTACGGCGAGATACGGGCGCCGTACGGGCTCCGTAGGCCAAATGTAAACGAGGCTTTAGGGACACAATACCAAATTTGTACAATGATTTTAGAGTATTGTGAAACATTGTTGACCTGTCACTCATTAATTTTCGTAAACTTTCGTTAATATCCGCGAGGTTATTAAAAGAAATTTATTTTAAGATCAAATATAATACTTCAATTTTTAAAATTGGGTCCGTAGCGCAGTGGTCTAAACCGTTAGTCATTTACAGTCATTGAACTGACCAGACCTGGTTCGAATACGCACGCAGTCGGATACAGTAATCTTTGTCCCAAATTGTTTTAACTTTATTTTTATTATTAAATAAAGGGACAGTTTTATTGTCTTTTAAATTTCTTGTTTGTAATATTCTATATTCGCGTTTTTTTCCTAATTCAAATCTCTCATTACTTTATTTTCATACAATTAATAAGCTGTTGTCACCTATTCAAGCTAAGGTCACGAGGCTTTTGATCGTTAACTTAGTTTCTCTAACGCAGCACCTAAGTGACCAAATTGAATTATCTTCTTTCGTTCATGATATTTGATGCATATGATATTATTACTAATTTTCTGATCGTGCGATACATTTCATTGCTTGCCGTTACTTTTGTTAATTTTGTTTACGGTATTCTTTATCCGTTTTTTATTCTATTTTGAGGAGTGTATTAAATTTATCCTGTATCTTTTAAAAAAAATGTTGTGTGTAAGCTATTGAGCAATAGGAAATCATTTGATGCCGAATATCAAACGGATCTACCACACAGAATTATACCCCCCACCTACGAAGTAGAGGGGGGTATATTGGTTTCACCATGTCTGTCTGTCTGTCCATCCATCCGTCCGACCATCCATCCTTCCGTCCATCCGTCCGTCCATCCGTCCGTCCGTCCGTCCGTCCGTAGACCTTTTCGTTTCCGGACTCTAACTCAAGAACTAAATGACCTACAATCATGAAACTTTATACAAATGTTCCTTATGACCCAAGGAAGTGCCCTATTGTTTTTGGGTCATGTAGGTCAAAGGTCAAGGTCACAGTCAGCCTTAGTTCAATTTTCGTTTCCGGACTCTAACTCAAGAACCAAATGACCTACAATCATGAAACTTTATACAAATGTTTCTTATGACCCAAGGAAGTGCCCTATCAATTTTGGGTCATGTAGGTCAAAGGTCAAGGTCACAGTCAGCCTTAGTTCAATTTTCGTTTCCGGACTCTAACTCGAGAACCAAGTGGCCTTCAAGCATGAAACTTTATGCAAATGTTGCTTATGATCCAAGGAAGTGCCCTATTGTTTTTGAGTCATGTAGGTCAAAGGTCAAGGTCACAGTCGGCCTTAGTTCAATTTTCATTTCCGGACTCTAACTCAAGAACCAAGTGGCCTACAATCATGAAACTTTATACAAATGTTCCTTATGATCCAAGGAAGTGCCCTATTGTTTTTGGGTCATGTAGGTCAAAGGTCAAGGTCACAGAAATTTTTTGTTCAATTTTCGTTTCCGGACTCTAACTCGAGAACCAAGTGACCTACAAGCATGAAACTTTATGCAAATGTTGCTTATGATCCAAGGAAGTGCCCTATTGTTTTTAGGTCATATAGGTCAAAGGTCAAGGTCACAGTCAATATTTGTTCATATTTCATTTCTGGACTCTTAACTCAAAAACTGAGTGACCTAGAATCATAAAACTTCATGCAAATGCTACATATGACCTGAATATTAGTTTCAAACACATCCTGCACTAATAGCACTTGCATTCCGACAAAGCGCTTGTGGGGGGTATTAGTCCGCTCTGCGACAGTTCTAGTTTATATCAAAGATTTGAATTACAGAAATTAAAAGTAACATCGTATTTACGAAATTAAAAAAAAAATATAGATAAAAAAAGATAAGGCGAGAATGATATTCGATCTTTGGACCTCTGCTTTTCAAGTTCCTGACCTTTCACTATAGCTGTTTACGGTTATTTATCACGACTGGCTATATTTTAGTATTTGAAGTAATGTTCGTGTATTTTTAATCTATATAAGGTAGTGGGTACCGAATATCAATGAAGGTCAACAGGAATATTGAATAAGTGACAGGTCAACAATGTTTCACAATAACAATCATATTGTTTGTACATTGATTGATTTGGCAAAATTAACAACATGTATTTCAGTTTATTTATCTCGGATATCATAGCATATACTGATGTTAAGCACACCCCAAAAACAAAAAGTTCGTTGTTACTTGGGATTGTGCAAGAATACATATAGGAAACATCTGGCCCTTGGTTCTTCAACATGATAGGTATAAGGCACCATCACAAGGGGCCTTAGTTTGTTACCTCTCATCCCAAAGACAATTACTTGGTTGGTGTGCCAGCCAGGGAATCAAACCAATTGAACTACAATTGTTTTGAAGTCAGGTGCTCTACCGACTGAGCTTAATGTGCTAACAAAATATTAAGGATCATAATTCAATGGCACGGTGTGAAACAGTTTTAACTGCATATAAACATATAGGCAGTTACAACTGTTTGGCGCTGAGCCATCAATATCTCTGTAGGGTTTTACACTGTTAAAGAAACCCTAATCAAATATGATGGTTATTCCTCATATATATGTTGTCTATGTGGTTTGTGATTGTATGGTACAAAAAATGCTGAAAATCTATTCAATGAGACTGTATGTGACATTTCCAACAATTTCAGATGTGTATAATAGACAGACATTGAACAACCTGGACAGCCACATAATGTAATTAGAATATTCTCTGTCCATCTGAAGAGGGATTTAGACCTTATTTATCTCCAAAGAGCATAGCAAAGACTCTGGTCAGCCTGCGTGGATGCACAGACTGACAAGAGTCTTTACTATGCGCACATGTGAAATTGTTGGAAATGTAATGCACTGGCTCCCATCCTATTTGAAAATGCTTTGACTTTTATGAAATATCTTTTAAGATCGTTTCTGAAATGGTGAGATTTTCAGTGAGGCATAAACCACTTGTTATAAATCATGTGTAATATTTCAATAGATCACAACTCAAGGGCGTAGCTCCCATTACGCAATTTACGCAAGTGCGTAAAAGAAATACTCATCTGTTGAAAAATATCGTTGATGAATGATCAAAACATCGAAACTACAGCTAATTTAAGCTGTAGTTACGATGTTTTGATTATTCACCAACGCTCAAATCATAAAAAGGGAGCGGACGGAGGGCATTTATCTTTTGTCACGGTCCACATTTCGCCTTTATCGTATATATTTTTTGGTTGTCGCCTTTGGAGTGCGTATGAATTTAAAAGTCTTAGATACGCCTATGCAACTAGAGCTTATTGAAGACAGCTTCTCTCATTATTATATTGTTGTATATGGGATTCTCATTACATTGGTCCGAATTGAAAAGTCCCAAATTGTATTTAGATTTCAGAGGTACAGATATGAGGGGGTAATGCCATTCAAAAATCTTTATTTCTAATTGAAACCCTATGTTGTGGGTACTCATTTGAATTGGCTTGATGAGACAATTCCATGGGTACCCACAATATGGGATTTATTAATGTACAGTTGAAATAATTGAATTTAAAATCCAAAATACCCCCTCTATCTATAGCTCTGGTATTTTTTTTTACATTGGATTCACATTTGCATTTTGGGGTGTTACATACTACTGACTTGTTTGTTTGGATTGGCTTTAAGGCTGCTTTCAATAATCTTCTAGTTATATCTCGGTGATTGGAGCGCCTATCAATGGATACCTGGTATTTCTCACACCACTAAAACCATTACATCCCTTCTGAGCCTCCAGCTGCTATCCCACATAGGTCTACCATTATCTACTGATTGGTGGAAGTAAAAAAATCGGAAAAGATGAGTGCCGCAGTTGGGGATTAAACCTCGGTTTCTAGATTGACAGTCTGACCCTTACAACTGTCCTTCTAAGGTGGCTTACATAGTAATGAAGGAATAAATAGTTGATTTCGAGGAACTGAATTTCATCTAATTATTCTCTACAAAAAACTGGTTGTGTCCTCATTATTTCAAGCTTCACATTTCAATTTCATTCATATTTATAAGTGACCTGATGGTGACTCTTCTTGAATTCCTACATCACACTTCAAATTTCACACAAACTAATATGTAGGTGTGAAGTCAGAAGTGTGAAGTGAAAAATTTGAATTTGAAGTTGGAAGACAGAAGTATGATTTTGGAAGTGTAAAAAAAGAGATGCAATTTAGTCATAGGTGTAAAGTGGGCAGTGTGTAATAAGAAGTTTAAAATGAATTTTAGGATATTATTATACGGGCTCAAATCTTGCAATTAATGAGTTTTGTGGATACAAAGTCACCCAATTTTACACTTGACTGCACAGTGGCTACATTTACCATATTGTCTACTCATGATCTCAGCTTGCTGATTAAAAAATCAAATTCATGGAAAATGGTATATCAGTCAATACCCCCATTCCGGTGATAAAGAATTCAAAGTGTCAAAACACAGGAAAATCACAAGAAATGAAATTCAAAATTTCTTCTTTGCATTTCCTATACACTTGTCACTCATGACTACTGCGTCTTGCTCCCTTTTTATGTGGACAATTTCATTTGTCTTGAGCAAGTAGAGAATCATCTTTTACTTGTCAAGGGACAAGTGCAGAAAAATTGTGTTTCCACACCCCTGCATTAGATTAATAATTTAAGAACTTTTTTGCACATTTTCACATGACATGGTAGAAATTAGTTAATCTACATTGGAGCTAATTAACTCAGCCTGTATCAATTTGGGTCTAATCTATATTTATTTCTTATTAAACTTATAGTTGAAATGTAACACTGCTTGTAATTAGGACAGGGAATCCTGAATATTTTGAGAATTTGTGTGAAAAATTAATCCCATTGACTCAAGATATACACTACTCAAAAGTTCTAAGCGGCAACCTTACCTTTCTCCATTTTTCACACATTTCCCGCTTTTATCTTGAAATATGAACTTTGTCTTTCGAAAGAGTGGCCATTTAGTCAACATCCTATCCAATTGTTTTGTAAAATTATGCATCAATAAGTCCTAAAGACTGAATTAAATGCATGTACCCTCAAATACAAAAGTCACAAAATTGACACTTTTAATAGAAATTTGAATTTTTCGATACTTGAAAAACGCAACGCCTATCAATCTTTTGTACTTATATCAGTGGTACATCGCCTCAGGACTTCTAAAATTAATGTGAAATGACAAAACGTTCTACACAATCCTTATCCAAACAAGAAATGTCAAAAATACCCCACCCACCAATGTTAACTGTGAAATCGAGGGTACTCCTACTTTCGTTTAATTTTAAAACAATTCTTTCTAGAATTATTTCACTGAGTTTTCTCTCATTGACTTAATAAATGATTTGGCTACATTATTCAAGCAAAAATGATTTGAAACCATGCAGCGTTTATAACATATTACCAAAAAGGCAAGTGGCCGCTTAGGAGTTTTGAGGAGTGTATGCTCCAGAAAAGAAATGTAGGCCTATTTTCACTCACAGAAACTTAGATTTAAAAAAAATATTGAATTACTCGCCTTCTAAACATGATTAGAATATTTTTTTAGCTTGGAAAACAGAAGACACGAGGCATTACTATGGTCTTGGTGTTGGCGTTGTTGTCCGTGTCATGTGCATAAAACTGACGTTTTTTGTGATATCTTTGGTACAACTGATGGCATTGACTTGAAACTTGGCACACATGTTCACTATCAAATGAACAGCCAATACTACCAAGGGAGATAACTGTGGAAGCATTTTGTGCAAATAATGCTCCTTTTTGTGACTTAGAATTTCATCTACCATCCAGCTTTCAACTGCAGAGCTTAGGAACCCATAGGTGGTGCTCTTATGAAGAAATCGATGGCTGAGCGCGAAACAGATGTAACTGCCTATAAATATATAGGCAGTTACAAATTCGTTTGGCCATGAGCCATCAAAATGGTACATTGCTTTGCACAATCATGGTTTTCTGCAAAGTCGGGTGCTTCTTTAAACACTCACAAACATTTTGCTCTCCTGAATACAGGGCCTATCTTCAGGGGCAATAATATAACCTTAATTTAGGGCCAGAAATTAGGAATTTACATAAAAAAGTCTCTTTGAGTCATTAAGACAATGTAATTTAAATTATAATTTTGTTGTACATTTCAGGGTGTAGCACAATGGATTTGCCGTTCCGAAAATCTTGATAGACTGCGTGACAGTTTTCACAGAAGATGAGGGTAGCCTGGATATCAGAAACCTTGGTGACCATTTGGATATTTATTCACACAGTACCAGGTAGGAAAACATTTCATTCTAATTGCTTGTAACTGCATTATTTTATTACATTGTATTTCAAACATATCTAGAATTTATTTATTATAATCATAAAGAAGCTCAGAAGATTGAAATGTTTTAATACAATTTGGAAACATTCAAAAAGAGTCCTGTCTAGGTCATTTACATGGATTTACTTTTAATCATTGCATATGCATGCGTTTTATATTATCCATACAGATTTAGGATTCTGATTGCCTAATATAAAACAATGATACTTGAGTTCAAGTTCTCATCTGATTATACATGCCAATTGTGAAAATATTTCTAGGTTTACTTGCAAAAAATAATGTACACTATCAAATAATAAATAATGTAAAAGGTTTAGTACTAAACAATTTTAATTTACCATATATTTGTAAGCAGTTACAATCATTTTTGCTGAGCCATCAATGTCTGTTTAAGATATATCAAGCTTTCTTCTCATATGATAAATCAATATAAACTGTAAAGTCTTTTGAGTTTAATTAAAGAACATGTATTTAAATGTTGATTTATATAATTTTTATCAGAATGAAGATTTCAAAAGGAGAGAGTAATAAAGATGATTGATAAAGAAAATTCTCAAGTATTAAAATGTTCATTGAAATGGATTCAACAAAAGATCTTCTATAAATGTGTCTTGATAATTAACAAAAACAGGATTTCAAAACTTTTATCTCAAGTGAATCTGCCCTATAGATAGAATAATGATGGTTATGGATGAATTTTATTTGTTTTTCACTTAAACAATATTTTTAGCTCTAGCAAACTACTATCAGATAAAGTTGAAACGATACCACCATATAATCCAGGATATGTAAAATTCCTTTGACTCAGCCTATTAGAAGGAAATCTTTGGTATTATGACCTTAAGTATTTTGGATAGGTCAAAGCAAACAATGTCAGCACCCATTTGAAATATCCCTCGGCCATTTCTGTAAACTACAACAGACCTCAGATGTATTTAAGACGGATGGGTAAGTAACAAAATTGTGCATTTTGTTAGGAGGAAACAGTCTAAGAAAATCTTTAGGGGCGACGATACAACAGGTGCGATCTTTAGATTCATTATATATTAGTGTATAATTTAGACTCTAAAGACAAACAGTCTCTATAATAAGTTTTTTCAGCCAGTATTTAAGAATCTAAAGATATTGAAATAAGGAAACAATGATTTCACATCAGTGACTTAAATGAGTAGCGCTGTCAAATACTTTCACTCAAAATTTCAAGGGTTAATGCCAATTTAACTGACATCATTATCGAGTTTTTCCAAAGTTTTTGCGTAATTTTCAAAATAGTATGTCTATGTACATCTGAGGTTGAACTTTAGATTGGCCGAGTGGTGTTCCGAATGTGTCGGCACTAAGGAGCAGTTTGATCATGGTTTACAATGTTTGCTTTTCACAGAGCCTCATTTGGATTCATGAACATGTCTTTATTCTACCTTCTAAGAATTTGTAACAATAATTGTCTGTCTTTTGTATCTATGAAAGCTTAGGGTAATTACGGTACTGGGTATATGTGATCTGGGTCTCAGTAAGGAATGCCTGCAGAGCCCCAATGAAAATAACCTGGCCAAACATATGTACAGCTCAGGCTTACGCTGGTCTATAGTTTTTGCTTCTGTTGAAACAAATTGTGAAAACACCAAAATGATCACATCTCTTTCCCTCTAATTTAAAATTATAACCAATTTCTGAATATACTCTCCACCAAGGAGGTAGAGGGGGTATATTATAAGGTTAATTCATGTTTTTAAGGACGTTAACATTTGCAGAGACCCAATAAATGGTTTAAAGCCCGAGTGTTTTTAGATGACGAGTTTAATAATTTCGGTATTTCATGAGCACAATTTTTATAGTCTTTTTTTGATTTGACCAGAATTTTTCTGAAAAATTGTCGAAATTTTTGAAATTCAACATTTCAATTTTCTGCAAAACTTATAACGTTTAAAATTGACGTCACAATATATACATTATGATGTCATTTTCACGGTACCAAAAAAGCGTTGCTATTCGCCCTGAGCTCATTTGCATTGTTATTCCACTATTGTTATAACACCTGTATAATATCAAAAAAATTCTATGGGGTTATTTCACGCCTGCGACATAGGTCATTCTATAAAGTACTTTTAGATCATAAATCATTCCATTTTCATAAACAAATGTGAAATATATTACATAGCATGTAGCTTTAACCTTTGAAATTTACCAATTAGGATAGCTTAGAATTCTGGTCCTTATGGATTGAATCTGTTATAAATTGTTTCAGTAACTGGATTCTTTAATTACTATGTTAATAGAATGGAAGGGTAATAAATGCCAGGATTACCTATGGGGTTCCACGACAGGTGAAACTTTTGAAGTGTTCTTGTCTGTTGGTGGCAGCGAGGCATCAACTTGATCATGTTACTTATGGAGGGGTCGTAAACCTCCTCGTAAAAAACATAAAAACATAAAGACTAGAAATTGGTTTGGTTATAAAAAATGATTTGGTTATTATAGGGTTAAGACTTTGGATCAGTAATAAAGCATGCTTTAAGTATATTTTGTAATCATTTGGTTGATATAGAATCATATTCTAACCCATTACCAGATGGCAGAAATCCAGCCTTGGGTCAAAATTTAAAGAGTTACACCTTAAATGACTTCAGCACCCAAAGATATTGTTGCTATTAACCAGAGGTTGCTTGTAACATTGTGCTTTAAATCAATAATTTTGTGCACACAGCAAGTTGCAATTAAACAGAATAAATTTAGGGTTTAGCGCAAGACTATTGTAAGTGCCTATTTATTTATAAGCACTTACAATAGTAATAATACAACATTTGTCAGCTTCTGTTTAATGTTATCCATTTCTATTTCATTTGTTTATATTTATGAGATTCAAATTTTTATACACTGGATGTTGTTGTACATGGTAACATCTACTTCCATCTGTCTGTCTGTCTGTATATCTGTATGTCTAATTCTTGTAAACACAACTCCTTGATTTGGACTGATTTGCATGAAACTTTCACAGAATATTCCTGACCATGTTACAATGCTCATATTATCAGGATTTTGTGATACTAACTGCTTCACTGCAGAAAAAGGGGCCATTGTTGAAAAATGGTAACTCTTGCACTCTTGTTATGTACTATTGTTTTGAATGGAATATTATAGCTGTTTCATTCCATGATATATCACAATGTCATGGCATTATGTTCTAAAACATACAGGGTATATCTCATGAATGATGAAATGTCAAGAAAGCTGTTAAATTTCACAAATCATATCTTCTATTGTAAAGCTATTTAACATTGTCAATGAGAAAGACTACCCTGGCTCATGTCACGGAGACACCTTTGTCAAGAAGCAATAGAAGATGGAGTACTGGATCAGTTTACAATACAAATTTAAGGTAGTTCATCATAATATATAATCCACGATTTTTCCCCTGGCAGGGTGGAGCCTAAGAAACAGGTCAATGCACTAAAGGTTAAGGTAAAATAGCCTTAATCATCATTATTAACATCCAACAATAGTAGACATAATCAACTTGAGACCGTAAAGTGTCGGTTAGTAACCAAACCCCCTTAACTTCAGCTTGTCCAAGCTGAAGTTATGAGGCTTTGGTAACCAAACAATGAAACGTTTTCACTTTCTCTAAGCACGTGAATCCTTTTGGTTAAAGGGTACAGTAATTTGCACACATTCACGATTATTGCCGACTAACTTTTCAATGAAACCTAATTATTTAAAAGTTAACTCACAAAATTACGTCACAGCTAAGCCCGGCCCTGTCAGTTCATTAATAACGCCGAATGATAAAGACAAGATTTGGTTTAATTCTCTGGTACTGTTTTCACATTCATATAAGCTGAGATAATGTCAGATGGGGGAGCTGAACAAAAGGGGGGTAAACGTTTTTGATAATTTCAATGGTCATTGGCAATAAGTTTATCAAATTGATTATCTACCGTTATTCCTTTATAAACCACAGAAAAGTATTAATGAAAAACTAATTCGGAAGAATATGAACTTCAAGAGAAAGAGTTATATTTATTTGTGTGAAAAAAATAGACTCTACAAAACCCTAAGGATCTGTTTTGCTGTTTGATTTTGCCAGTATAAGATGATCTGTTCATGGAAACAGGTAATTTATAAGGGAAAAGTTAAAACATGGCATTCCATGTTGGCTGCATATTTGTAACTCTAGGGATAGAGTCTCTCTGATGGCTTGATTAGTTTGAAATAGGGAGAATACGAGAGTATTGATTCTTGGGACTGGGTTATTTTATATCAGAGATGTTTCAGTGTCGATATTCCATCGGTATTCCATTCCGTAGACACGAATCTAATCCCAATCACTAATGAAAATATCTGTAAGCCATCAGAATTTGTTAGTGTCAAAGCTAGAAATAACCCTCTACCTGCTCTGGGTCCAATGGATTATATAAAACTCCAGAAACAAGGAGTAAATTTTGAACATTACTATGTCCATTTTACATGAAATAATTTTAGTTTTTATCTAATTCAAGCCCTATGTTGTAGGTACAAATTAGAGTATTCTTCAGCAGGCATTTCTTGTCATCAAGGGCAATGTGGTTTATCAGGTCGAATAACCAAAGAAACTTAACAATTTACTATTTTATTCTGTCATGCTTCTTTTTTGACTGTTCTATTTAGTGTTTTAATTCCTCAAAAAATGTATATCAAAAATAATGTTTGCTAATTAATCGAACAAAATAAACCAAATGGGATTTAAAAATCCTCAATAACAATAGTCACTATAGTAGTTTGAATGTAAATAACAATTGAAATTGAAGGTCATTAAACCCCCAGGATGGTCAGAATGATAGCTCAGTCTAAAATCGTTGTAACTGCCTATATGTTTATAGGCAGTTACAACTGTTTTGCGCTGAGCCATTGATCTGTATGCTGCTAATATGATCAATAATTGACAATAATATTTAATTATACATTGATTATTCATAAACAGCTCATACAAGGTAAATCATCATTTAGCAATAGGAAATGCCAAAAAAATCATTATATACCTAGTTTTTTAACTGCATTAAATGGCATTAAAGTTCAGTAAATGAAACATAAAGAAATGAAAATCATCAAAACTTCCTACTATTTAATCATCATTATAGGCACAAACAATCTTTCTCCACCCACCTGAGGGAGCTAAATAGCTACAGACTGTCACCAAATTGATTTCTGCTGACAAGTAAGAGCTGAATCATGACTTTCAACAACTCTCAAGAAAAAGCGTGTTGCTGATTTTTTCTTGGACATTTAACCAAAAAGTGACTATTAATGAATGCATGATATAACAGTAGTATTTTTTTTTTCCCGATGGATATATGTATATTCTAACCCTTGTCCTGAAAAAATGATGAAAGCAGTGTAAAACTCCATCTAATCAATCAATCTAACCCTTGTCATGCTGAGTAAATTTTGGCTATAAATTTGCATCAAAATCAAAGGGCTAAAAGCATAGGAAGAACCAACTGTTGGTATTTTTAATCTCCCCGAAGGGAGAGCATATAGCCGCCGCTTCGTCCGTCCGTCCGTCCGTCCGTCCGTAATTCCCTCCGTCCGTCCGACCATTTCCACCTATTTCTCCATAACCCTTGGGCCAAATCAAATGAAACTTACCATGTGAACTCCCTATGATATAGTGATGATGCATCTGTGATGGTTTTTGGATTTGAGGCCTCGTCACGGGAAAAGGGGACTTAGGGTAAAAAACAGTTTTTCCCAAATTTCTCCTAGTCCAACAGTCAGAATTTAGTGAAATTTCATATTTGAGTAGCAAATCAGATGCCCTTTACTATAAACAATTTGAAATTAACATAAAAAAAATATCATGGAAAAAGGGGGCTAAATGTTTGTTACCTTACGTTAGCATGTGAAATAGTAATTCCGTCCGTCCGTCCCCACCTATTTCTCCATAACCCTTGGGACAAATCAAATGAAACTTACCATGTGAACTCCCTATGATATAGTGATAATGCTTCTGTGAAGGTTTTTGAATTTGAGACCTCGTCACGGGAAAAGGGGACTTAGGGTAAAAAACAGTTTTTCCCAAATTTCTCCGAGTCTAACAGTCAGAATTTAGTGAAATTTCATATTTGAGTAGCAAATCAGATTCCCTTTACTATAAACAATTTGAAATTAACGTAAAAAAAAATATCATGGAAAAAGGGGGCTAAATGTTTGTTACCTTTACGCTAGCGCGTAAAATACAGTTACTCTTTCATTTCTCCTAGTCTCATGCTCAGAATTTGATGAAATTTCATATTTCAGTAGCAATTCAGATGCCCTTTACCATAAGGTATTTGATATTTGTGTCTAAAAATATGTCATGCAAAAAAGGAGTTTAATGTTTGTTACCTTTATGTTTGCTGTATAAGATAACATCTTATTCTGACCACAGAGCATATCTCCTAAAGTATAAAAGCTATCAACTTGAAACCTTATGGGTGGATAGATCTTATAGAGGAGAAGTGCAGTGCACAAGAACTACAACTCTTGCTTGCATAATTTTGGAGTTATTGCCCTTTGTTATTTTTTATACTTAGATTATGTCTGGAGCATATCTCCTAAAGTATAATAGCTATCAACTTGAAACTTAATGGGTGGGTAGATCTCATAGAGGAGAAGTGCAGTGTACAAGAACTGCAACTCTTGCTTGCATTATTTTTGAGTTATTGCCCTTTGTTATTTTTGATACTTAGATTTTGTCTGGAGCATATCTCCTAAAGTATAATAGCTATCAACTTGAATCTTTATGGGTGGATAGATCTCATAGAGGAGAAGTGCAATACACCTGAACTACAACTCTTGCTTGCATAATTTTGGAGTTATTGCCCTTTGTTATTTTTATAACTTAGATTTTATAGGAGGCAAATCTTTGACAGTACATAGAATCTTTTATCTATTAGGCTTCAGTTTACTATCAAGCTTTCTTGGCGGGGGATGTCCATGTCCAACATGGCTCTTGTTTTTGTGACAATGCCTTATTCGGGGAGCATAATCCGTCTCTGACGGCTCTTGTCTTATTCATAAAACTAGTGCTATTTACAATTCTTGTTTGAAAGTCATAAACAGGTGGTGTAGACTAAGATCAGACTACACATATGCACAGACTGATCTTTGTCTATACCTCCTGCCAAAGCAGGAATAATGCAGGTTCAGCATGACAAGAGTTAAAATGGAATGCTGTACATCTCTGAATTATACATCTTGAATATGACCAAATTTCAGTGAACCTGATGGGGCTGTAACATATGCAGGGTTTATTCTGGAGAAAGTTGAGTAAATCACAGTTTCCAGGAAATCTGTTTCAAATTTATTTTCTTCATTTAAATAAAACATTTTCGATAAGAATGCTTTATAATGACACTGTATGCCACTGAAATTTTTTAAGGATGTTAAATTTTACTTGGTTTTGAATTATGAAATAGATAGATATTTAATGCTTAAGTCACAAAAGAAATGGCAGCGCTAATATATCATTGGGGGTATTTTCTCAGTCCAGCCATGATTTTCCTCAGCTAAATTGAAAATTGTGTCTGAGCAATTTTACATCAGCATTTGCAGTAGGAAAAACACTTATTTTGCAGTCGGATTTTCTATGATTGATGAAATGGATTAAATGTTACATGTTGTAGATGTAACATGTTGCCATTATAATTTCATAAACTAGTACCAAACTCTTATACACCTTAGTGAGTTACCCGCAACTAATTTAACTAATTTTTTAGTGGAAGGGAAAAGTTTGAAACAGAATAAAAAAATTGAAGTGTTCAAAATGCATGAAGGCCAATCATCTGCTAGCTTACAGTGGCTCTAGCTGATCTCTGGCCTTTAGTTGTCCTGATGTAAAACAACTTCTTTAAATATCAAAATCATCATTGATAAGTTGATTAAATTGCTTGGAGGTAAAGTTCACAAAGAACTTTTATCCTAGTGTTATAAGAATATTGTAGATAATCTTTAAATCTTCAGCTATGGTTTTATTATTCCATCAGAGTATCAATATTTACTGTTCAAATGAGCCTGTGTGTGACATTTACAACAATTTAATGTGTATGTGATGGACAAACTTTGTGCAGCTTAGATGACCATCAAAATGTAATTAGATTATCTATCTACAAACCACTTAGTAAAGGCTCTGGTCAGACTGAATGCACAGGCTCGACTTTTTGCCAGTATGATCCAGGCTAGGCGCCTAAAGGAAATAACGGAAGTTCTACCAGAGCGGCCAGAGATATCAATGTTTGTCAGGTCAGCATAAGCCAATGAAAATACTTGAATTTCTTTGCAATATAATAATGGATTTTATATCCAGTATCAGCATTGAACATCTGAACCCATATATTTCAAACACATAATTCTCTAGTCCTTTATTCAAGTATTTCAAGATTTAATTTTGATCCAAGTTGGGGGTAAATGTATATAGAAAAGTGTAGATTACTATCATATTTAATATGATGAATGGAACAAGATATAATGGATTAAGTAAATTAGTTGTTGGATTAATGTAATCTGAACTACTCTTTGTGTAAAAGAAGATTTTGCCATCTGAAAATCAGACTTAACAAACAGTGAAGTCATGCATGCTGCAATAACAGTAATATGATATCCACCCATTAAAAGTTGAAGGTCTGAAACCCAACAAGATACCAAAGTCAATGTCATCTGACAAGGTTAGGGTCAACTGTCAAGGTCAAACTTCAAAATTATTCAAGGTACAATGAATACTTATTTATATTCATTGTTTTGACAAGGTTGGTGGTGGATATTTTCAATGTACCTTTGCTAGTGTTGGGCAATTGTTTCCAAATCACAATCGATAATTGGTTTTGCGTTGGAAGACTTAATCAACTAATGATCTATTGTAGAATTTTTATTTACAATCATTTTCTTAGAAATTTAAAAATATAGCACTCGAAGTGTCATCCTTTGAAGAATCCAATGTGAAAGTTTAATTAAAACTCATGACCCAAAATCTCTTTCTGCAGATTTATCTACCAACTTCATGGCTCAGTGTGAAACAGTTGTAACTGCCTATAAACATATAGGTAGTTACAACTGTTTCATGCTGAGCGATAAAACTGATGTTAGTTTCGACAACAATATATAATAAGACAAAGTGAAAATAAAGGGGGAATTGAAAGCAATTTTACATTTTCGAGTTGAAATAAAGATAATAAGAGGCTATTAAATTCCAGTCACTGTCCCTAGAAATTCATTTTAAAGTGGTATTTTCCGGGAAATATTGGCACTTCTCGAAATAACATTGCCATCGAACAAATTTGTCTCCTTTTAGAATCAATTTTAAAAGACCTACATTTGGACTGGGACATGATAAATTCATGTCTGTGTGAAACATACAGGATTTATTTAAACATGGAATTAATGTACCGTAAAAGTTCTAGTAAAGCCACATGCTCTAATATAACAATATCCCCTTCTTCGAGCGTCCAGTTTGACCACTTTTTTGTATCTTCTGAAAACTAAAAGCCTCTAATAAGCACCGGCATCACCACAAAATCGATCACGCAATGATTTCATAAATTGTGAGTAGGTATTTAGGTTGAAAATACAAATGTAATCTTTTTAAGTTTAAGTTGGAAAATTAGGTTGTATAGAAATTGTGCAGACTTTAGAATAATGTAGGCTGATTTTTGGCCAGTATACCAACTGTAAAATCTGGAGTACAAATTCAGGGTTCAACATGGCAAAGGCTAAAGTATAAGCAAAATGCACTACAGAAAGTCCCTTCTTTTAAATGCATAGCAATATTAATATTTCTGTCTAATAAAATATTGGTTCCCAATCATTTGGATATTTTCCCGCTTAAAGTGAAAATTGAATAAATGTAGCAAATAACATATCCTCAAAAAGAGGGGATTATCTAAGAAAATAGTTACTAAGGAGTACACTTCAGTGGTTTTGCACAAGAGTGTACCAAGTGTATATACATTGTATTTTGTATATACACTTAGTACACTCTTGCACTGAACCCTCGACTTGAAGTTCTATTTTTTTTGTGAAAAATTGTCCTTTACAAATGCAAATGATAATAGGAGGCCAGAAGAGTTTTCTCTATCATTAGATATTCTATTTACATTCTGTTTACTGATAGTTGCTTTCAATTTTTCATTTCTGAAGATCTATTGGATAGAGAATGTGTCAGCTAGAAAATAACATCAATATCCTTTTAAGGCCATCTAATCAGAAATTCCAGTCAGCTATCGAATACTTTACCTTACTACAGATGTACGCTACCAAAGGAATATATTTACGCCATTATAGTTACATGCTTGGAATACCAAATTGTCTGTATTGATTTAGCATTATCTTATGCCACAATTCTACTAATGAATGCTCTGAGAGTTGAGCAAATTCAGAGAGGGGAGTTTCACTATGTCTGTCTGTCTGTCTCTCCACCTGTATCCCTCCCTGCCTCCCTCCCTCCCTGCCTCCCTCCCTCCCTGCCTGCCTCCCTCCCTCCCTCCATCCATCCATCCATCCAATCCATCCATCCATCCATCCATCCATCCATCCATCCATCCATCCATCCATCCATCCATCCATCCATCCATCCATCCATCCATCCATCCATCCATCCATCCATCCATCCATCCATCCATCCATCCATCCATCCATCCATCCATCCATCCATCCATCCATCCATCCATCCATCCATCCCACTTGTCCATCTATTTTTAGACCTTTTTCATTTCTAGACTTCAACTAAAGATTAAAGTGACCTAGAATCCTGAAACTTTATACTTTTGTTTCACAGCCCAAGGAAGTCCTGAGGATTAAGGTCAAAAAGGTCAAAGGTAAAGGTCACGAATGAACTCTGTCTTATAACCATTTATGGAACTGAGATAAAGCACTGATATTATTCCACTTTGTGACATCTATAAATTCATATTACCTTAGATATTGAATAAGGTAATAGTGGTGTATAAGGTGTAAAATGAGGTTCAGGCTGTTTCAATATATAATTAACATTTTAAAAGTGTGAAATAAGGTCCCACTATTCTCCAGTGCTCTCTTTAGAGGAACTATGGTACTTGGGCAAAGGCTGTCATTTTTTCATAAAAAGAAGTGTGTTTTCCTTTACTGTTTGTGAGCTATAGTCTAGCTGTCACTTAATATGATAGGATAAAATATATTCTATTATATATCAATCACCATAAGAGCCGAGTTAATAGACTTTCTAAGCAGGTCGAGTAAATAAAGACGGGTTTGTACAGTGAGATCGTATTAGGGAAGGTTATGGATTGATTTGAGAGGACGCCTGTGAAAAAACGGAAAAATGATACTTCGCAGATGATTTTGACGATGTATTGGAATTGATTTTCCTATAGGGAAAGATGTAATCACATCGCAGTCTACAAATCAATGTTAAAGAACGGATGAAAAATAAGCTTATGGCGTGAACATTCATGATGTAGCAAAAACTAGTAACATTAGATGTAATAGAATCCTGGGGTATTACAATCCTTCATTAGGTTTTGACGTGCTGGTTCATCGTTATTAGTGAATGTAGTTTGATATGACAATTTTAACTTTGACAGTCCCATTTAGAAATATTCTTGGTCCAACCCTTGTCATGCTGAACCCTTAAAATATTGCTTTGCTAGGTTGTATAGACAAAGATTAGCCTGCACATATGTG